>CM031235.1:99345291-100545291 GCA_018340775.1 Taxus wallichiana var. yunnanensis
TCATAAGTTGGTAATTTTGCATACTGCAAAGCTTTCATGGACAAATTGATGGCTATCATGGCCCTTCTACGTTGGAACTCTCTGATTCTTCTTGTAGAGAAACATCAATCCTCGAGTGCACTTATGTCTTCATCAAGTAAGAAGCCAACCAAGTCCAAAGGCAAAGCCAAGTTGACGGAGTAAGAAATGAAGTATAGATACCAAAAGGTCAGGATGCCTGACTCACTTGCAGAGTGTGATCTCGATATTAGAGATTTAGAACTTGGGCATATAGACATGGATGACTTTTGGGCCAGAACCAAGAAGGTCATAGGTAGCCCGTGGATGGATAAATTGGTTGGCAGTGGTCGCACTTCACCACAGGGCTGCCAAAGTGAGTGTAATTAATAATGAATTCATCATGTTGGTGGGCCGTTGTTACAACAAGGACACAAGATGTGTCAAAAATGAGGAGGGCAAGGTGATAATCAACCTCACAACTTTAACACTTTGAAACTATCTTGGGCATCCCCCACCACAGGAATTTTGTGGTAGTAAGTCAAGAAGACTGCATGAAGACTTGGACCGATAATGAGGACAAGTGCATGCAGATGATGAACGAGGTATACCTCAAGAATAAAAAGGTGGCGAGCAGGTGGCCCCAAGTCATTTGTCACAATGATTTTTTAGAAGAGTTGAGTGACACGATCACCTTCTTAAGCAGAGTACATGGGCTCCCTGATGCCCATTACTTTCATAAGTGGATGCTCAGGTATTTGGAAACAATGAATAAAAATGTGCCCGATCAGCATTTTGGTGGGCGAAATTATCAGTGATACAATCTCGAACAACTTCAACAACTTTCAACAACTGGGAGATTCTATATGAACTCCTATGTAGTATATGTAGCTGCCTCAGAGAGAGACTACCCAGGGTTGAATCAGTATGGGGTATGGCCCCAAGTCAGAATATATGAATACTATCCAGAGTTGAGGCTTGAGAACAACATAGCTCAATTCAACAAGATCAATGATGTCTTCTTCTATGGCATCATCTACCTCTTGAGGCCCAACATGACTCATGGTTGGACAAGAAAAGTGTGATCACCACCACAAGGAAGTGGGGAGTGTTGTTTACGCAATTCCCCACCTTTACCTATCTCAGAGCTGCCAACTTCTTGGGAGCTATCAAGGTAGCTTATCACTTATCACGAGAAGTGTATGAAGAGGAAGAAGGGAGGAACTCCATTCCCCCTCACAATAGGTAGGTACACGTGCCCCTCACAAAGTAAAGCTTGGGAGATGTATGCAGAGCTTGAATTGCTTAATTTGAAGCACAATTTCTCGGCAAGGAAATCTTTTATCCTCGTGGTTGCCTTCCAGGAGTAAAGATTGATCCTATCCATGATTCTATGATCAAGGATATCTACATCAACTTAAATCATGAAGTCAAACTCAGGTGAAAGGATCACTCTGGCTGGCCCTGGCAGAGATCATTCAATATGGCATGGCCATCATCCCAAAGGATTTCCTAGAAACTGATCAAGAAATTGATCAGGTTTACCTAGACACGGAAGGGAGGATTGGTGTTTGCAATATTGATAGGAAAAAAGCACCCCAAACCATCCAAGAAAGGGTTCAACCTACTCTGCAATGCACCGAACATTGGTGTAAGAAAAATGGTATCATCTATCTTGGGGTAGATTTTATCACATCTCCCCTAGGGAATGCACCCACCAGGCCAAAACACTTGCCTAAAGGCAAAGGAAAAGATAAAGTGGGAGAGGCAAGCACTGCTCAAGAGAAATCTCCTGAAATCCCTCCTACTACCGTAGAAGAGCAAGTTGTGGACTTAGTGTCCCCAGGAAAAGAAGAAGTGGTAAGTGCTCCAACGGACACATCCACTCAGGATGTTGTTACATCTAAAACTAGTGAAGTACCAACCATTTTCTCTCTCCTTTGCTCCTCCTCCTCATGTCGCTCAAACAACTGCTCCTTTGGTTGTGTCTTCTCCTTCATCTTCTTCCTTTCCCCCTCCCTCTTCCTCCATCTTCTCTTCCCTTGTGGATCTGTCCCCCAGCATTTCTTCCCTCATCTCGTAGATCCCTTCCACCCCCATGGCCTCCTCTCTTGTAGTGACTCCTATTCCCATGAGCATTGGTGTGTCGGCCCCTTTCTCCATGCTGCCACCAAGTGTTTTGACACACTTCCCGTGTCCACTATAGTCATTCTTCCTTCCACCCCTATTTCTTCTTCATCCTCTGGTCCCACTCCCATAAGTCCAAGCTAGATCTCAGACCACCTAAGCCAACACAAGAGGAAAGTCCCCATTGCACCCATGGAATTCTCCATCATCCCGACTAAAGGACCCAAGAAGCAAAAAGTGATAAATCACTTTTCAAAAAGTGTTTTAGGTTAAAGGGTTATGGAGATAGCCTACTCGGATCCCATAAAAAGAAAGAGATTTGTCTCCTACAAATTTTACAGGTGACCAGTCACAATGGGAACATCATCGAGAGCACAAGGAGAGGCCTTGTCAGCCGTGGATGCCGTTTACAAGAAACTACAAGAAGAAAAGGAGAAGAAGAGAATGTTAAAGGAAAAAAATGAACATCTTCTCCAAGCTCTACAAATAATGGACAATGCACCTCCTATAGCTGCCACCGAAACTCCTGAAGTCCTTAGTCAGGAGAAGATAAATGAATACGCCAAGATTGGTAAACAAGGTGCAACAGTGTCCTCTTGGAGAGAGCAGATCCTCAAAGACAGTGAGGAAGTAATCACAAAGTTCACAGGCCTCTACCAAAGTATAGATAAGGAAAACAATGAACTTCAGGAAATAGCAGGACTTGTTTTGAAGAGTTGGACCATGCCAGGTTACAACATGAGACATTCCAGAAAATGATCGACTGGCCTGACCGATGATTTGTTAAAATTCAGCGTCATTGATCACCTAAGCACACAACAAAGTGCTTATCGCTTTAGACTATCGGGTTGACCAAATGGAGTTTGTCTTAGAAAATATAGACAAAATCAAGGAGGAAGCCCTAGACGCGAAACATCAAATGGAGCAGATCATCTTAAGGATGTCTCCAGGGTTTCTTAATGCATCATTCACCTTAAGAGAAGAAAATGATACTATTCATCTTTTCAAGGGAATTGCATCACAAGGCGTGGCGCCAGAGGTCACTTTTGACTGAGAATCTATTAACAACCTTTTGGCTTGCCAAATTTCATCAGGTATTTAATAGAGGCAAGAAACAAATACTTCAAGCTCCCTGATAGGCTCAGAGATGAATGAGAAACTTGCAAAGTCATCAGAGATCACACAAAGGGTCCCGATCATGATCAACTTTAGAAGATGATCAGCAAGTTTATGGAGTATCGAGCTCAATATCATATTGCCTCTCTAGAGCAGAAGCAAGACACTCTATTCAAATAAAGGGATGATGATGAATAGGCTTCCTCCTTCAGGATAAATCCCATTTTTGTAAAATTATTTAAAAGTATGTTGGCACAAATGATGACATCATCCATGTTGCATCATGGGATGTTGTCATCCACCAAATTACCCCAAAGTCAACATTTGACTTTTAGATATTTTGTAGATATTTTGTAAATAAGTTGGCTCCTTTTTGTCTTCTTTCTCCTTCTCCTTCTATAAATACTTGGATACTTGTAGTATTCAAAGGTGGACAATCTTGTATGAAAAATAGAAGTGAGGAGAGAAAGACTTTGAGCTTTCTTGTAACAAAAGAAAACATTAATACAAATATTGAGACTTTGTGCTGAATTCATGTGTTATATGCATTAGATCTTTCTTACGTCAAATTTGTGTGTCTATTCTATTAGATTCATATCTACTTTTGTCATTTTGTTTATCAGTATTGCTTTATTTGTTTATGTGAGTAAGTTTGGCTCTGTTTACTACCAACCCAAAACATAAACCCTCTAACCTTTCTACTTTGGAATTCATTTCTTTTCTCCCTTCAGATCCATCTTTCTTCCATTCCTTCATTCATTCCTTTATGTTCTTCCTCGAAACTAACTCTACTAGGATGAGATCCCAAAACCCCATGAAGGCAGAATATTGTTGGACTTGCATAGATTCCTACTAGTAGAATAACAATAAACTAGTTTCACTTTGTTGTCTCAAAGAGGGGCTATGCCCTATGCACTTTGTTGGCCTATCTATCCATAGATCTTCCCACCTGACATATTTTCGGACCAATAGTTTTTGGTGACTCACTGGAATCAAACTAAGAAAATAAATAAAAAACTGTCAAAGTCACTACCAGTTTGAAAATTTTAACCCTTTGTTAAAATCTGAAATTTTTGCAAAAGTGACCCAAACTGAAACTTTTCTTAGCAGATCTATAGATCTAGACCAGTTAGAAACCTTTAGTTCGCTGAGTTTTTATAAAAACCCATATATTTCTGTAGATCTGAGATCTTGATATTTTTACAAATATTTTCAAACCCTTGCAAAAATCAAATCTAAGATCTGAAAATCAGCTTACTAAAATTATCCCACTTTTTATCCCTACTAATCCTTGTCATTAAACCACAATTAGTTGTTTAAAAAAGGGATAAATTTGAATATTTAGAAAAGTGCATGCTTGCTGATTTTTCCAGAAAAATCAGAAAATCAGCAAGTACAAGCAAAAATATTATTATAAATCTGCTCCAAATTATTGCTGATCTGAGTAGATACACTGGTGGGTGAACCATTTACCCATAGTAGAAGAGCTCGTGGAGAATTCGATCCTATTTTTGATCTACTTCAGAGGCACAATTTTAGTATTACACCAGCATGTTTCTCATCCGAGTTCACTAATCGATCGTCGAAGAAGTTCCTCATCTCCATGAAAGAACCGATTTTCACAAGGAGCTTCCACGTCAATTTACAGTGCCCTGTTACTAAGTGGAACCACACTCCCGGCCCGTGTCCTCTTTCCATCTTTTCAAATGGCGCATCCGTGGGGAAATGCTATGGGTCCTCTTACATTGTTACATCCATTTCACACACTCCCTCATGGAAACCGCAATCATTTCCCAAGATTTGATGGGAGTTGAAATCAAACCATGGATTCACATATATATGCATTCATTATGTCATGCAGCATCCTAGATGTGACCCATGAAGACATGTCGGTACACCGCTTTCTAGAGACCTTGCAAGGACCTGCAGCAGAGTGGTTCTAACACTTTCTCGGCTGGATCTATCACAAGTTGGGCCATATTATGAGTTGCATTTGAAGATAGGTATAAACCTTCGTAAGACACACTTTTGTAACTGTCAAAGATTACTCACTTGAAGAAGGAGGCCAATGAAACCATGCATGATTTTATCACCCATTTCAATTTGTTGATTAACCGTGTGCCACCTGCCATGTTGCCAACACCAGAAAATCAAAAGTGTTTCTTTGTGAACGCCATGAGCTCAAGAGTAAGTTTCTTACTCTTACAAGAACAAATCACCACCTTGGTCCTTGCTCAAGCTATAGCCATTCGGATAGAGGATAACCTACTTATATCTGGTGAGTTAAAACGAGAGCTTTCCAAACCAAAGGCTTCGACTCCTTCTCAAGCCACTTCATTAGATCCGAAGCATTCTAGAAGATGGCAAGCGACTTGTTCGCATTAAAGAAGCAATTAGCTCAAGCTTCGTCTACCACTTCGTACCAGGATATCCCACGGAGGAACTTCACTCCCAACAACACCCCACAAAGGTCACATTTGCCTACTGCTTCTCTAAGGTTAGCACTTGAGGCCCCTTCGGTTAATGGCCTAGTCGAGATCAAAGAGGATGAGCAAATTTCTGAAGAACCTTCATCATAAAGTGAAGATGATAAAGATGTCGGTGACTGAATAGCGACTCTACGATCGGGTATATGGAATTTGAAGATGAGGAATCTGATGAAGGAGAAGGTACTTATACGATGGAAAAGTGATAAACGAGCATGGGAATATACAAGTAAGTCTTCCTCACACCTGACCTCCCGAGGTCATGCCGAGACAACCGGTAGGGATAGTATATACGTAGAAAAACTAGTTAGGCAATCTTATATCTTCAACACGTACTAATGGGATTTGAAAATTTAAGGCAAAGAAGGCCCTTCTAACCTGAACTAGTGTGATAGATCGATCGATGGATGACTGCTCAAGGCTCCAATCAATATCGAGATTTTGCATGATTCGATCTATAGGTTGTGGGGTATAGGGAAAATGACCTAGAATTGTTTCGTGTATATCTCCGGATAGGGTCATAGGATGGATGATGGATATATAGTGGATTCTACGGTCAATTCTCTAATCTAGTCCAGAAATATTTAGCTTTGTTAGTCATTGTTATGTCTAACAAGGATAACTGTGCGATGATGATAGGTGGAAGTGGAGTGGATCTAAATACGATGTGTGCAAACCAATATCAATGTCGATTACCCCATGAATCCATTGGGTTATGGGATTTGTGGATCACAACCATAGATTCATGGTTTTTGTGGACCTACTATGGTCATATGTAGAATCAATCTCTAATCCCTAATATCTAATAGTCGTATTCCTTTTCAGCCTCTATATTTAGAACTGCAAGTTGTGCAATCTTCTCAGAGTACCTTATAGGTGTTCTAGCAACCTGAATTCTTAAGCTAGTGTCTATGTCAGTGAGAATGTCTCCTACATCTGGTTGTGGGACCAAAGGGTCATAGCTGAATATTTTCTCTCTTTCAAGCCCTTCTACAGTCATGTGGATATTTATCTAGGGTAATTTGTAGTTTGGCTGGTTTGACCAAAACGTGTGTGCTTGGTCGTCTTCTATGTTTAACCCTCTTAACTGTGAGCTGATCTGTTGTAAGTCTATTGTTGTTTGGAAGACTTGGATTCTAAGGTTCTGATCTATATCAGTTATTGCTATAATAAGATTGGGTTGAGGCATGATTGGCTCAAATACGTATTCTCTAGGCTCTCTAGGTCCCGTGATTGTCATGCAAAAGAAACAATGTAAATCTAACTGCAATAAAGTAAAATTAGCTATGTAAAGTATATCTACAACATATATGACTTCTCTATTTTGTGTTTTTGATGAACTATTTGAACGAAATTGAAAGAGCAACTATTTAAAATATCTAAAAATTGACAACTAAACTAACAACGAAATTAAAACAAACAAAGCAGCTGGGTATAGCTACTTGCCTGTGCAGTTGTAAGTCTATTCTAAATAATGAAATAACTGATATAATCTATTTGAAAGACTCTCGATCCTATCTCAGAAGTGAGGAGTGAATCATAGTTTCTCATAAAATACCAATCCCCACAGCTTCCTTAGCAATATCGAAAGTAAGATTAAATGAAATGAAATGATTGACTACTCTATTTGATATGTTTTAACTATAACTTTGAAAGCTTGAACTTGGATTTTACAGAACAGTGGCGAATCTGGTTGTGTGTGGCTTTGTCCCCTTAGTGTGATCTCCTTGTTCCTTCGTGCTCACTTGAATCCAAAAAAGTGTGTGATGTTAGCATCAATAGAAGTTGGTATCAAAATAATGGTAGCTTAGGATGCAGACTGAATACAATGCGAGTAGGAGAGGGATAGCACAAGAGAACAGAGCTTGGCTTATGCAATTCCTAGCGGGATTTATTGCGATTCATGCAACACAAAATATCCGAACTCTGAAAATATTATTTTTAATGAAAAATACCTGCAACTTTAATGGCTTCCTACTAAAAATTAAATTGTTCTACTCTAATGGATTGCATGAAACAATAACAACACTAGCACAAGAAGATTATGTGGCTTCCTAGCAGCAAGATAACACTAACCATGCATGCAACAAATAAAACTATGAATCCTAGGAAAAATTGAAAGACTAAGCTACCGCAATGAGAAATTGAGAAGCAAATTTGAGGGGCCTTTTTCTTGAGCATAAGCCATTATTTATAGAATTCCCATTTACCTAAAGATGAAAACCAAATTGAACTCTTTAACCATAAACAATGCCAAAACACTATTCCAGGGAACCAAAATCATAAATACAAGCAAAGGCGGTGAAAAAGCTGGTAAACATTGAATTTTTACGTGGAGTCGCATTAAAAGGAATATTCTGGAAAATGTGTGAAGGACCGCCGCCCGAGCAGGTGGTGGTGGTTACAGACTATTGCCTGCCCGGGTGGTGGTCATGAGACCACCGCCTGTGCAAGGTGGTAGTTTCATCACTGAAGATCAAAACGCAAAGAAAAAGGAGGGGAGAAGAGAAAACAAAGCACACAGGGGCTAAGTGGGGCATGTAGGATGTTAATGCATACTTGGAGATATTTTCTGGATCCCGAACACCTTGCGAGGAGACCTGCATCATCATTGGAGCACATGTAACATTGTTCTGGGGTGTAGTACCCTACAATTTTGGGTATGTACATATTTCCCCCTCAGAGAAGTATTTTAGCCATGAAAAGGTGTAAAAAAGTGGGTCCGAGTATGGCGGTCCTGAAATGGGAAGTTATAATTTATACCTGATATGCCCGTGTGTCAAAATGACGCCATCCAAAATTCCTGCTAACTGCAAAATGAAAAGAGGACTCAAGTGCAGATAGATAAAATACATCATAAAATAAATACTAAAATAATATGAAATGAGGACGTACCATTTGTGCGGGGATAAGAACTTACCTTCGTCAGTGCTTCAAACCTGTGAAAAAGGGTCATTCAAAACAAGTCATGATGTTATATATGTGAAAGTGGGCCTATTTTCCTATTCATTTGTTAGTGTCGTTTTGATTGATTTTGAGCTCTAGGACCCACGGTGATGGTTTCTGACGAGAGTATAGTCAAAATGTTCATGATGAGATAGTGATCATGCCTCCACGAGTAGAACACCGACCCGCAAGATCACATGTTAGTTTTTCTCGATTTACCATTTTTATCCCCAAAATGTTAAAATGGTGAAATATTTGTCATGGGGGGATTATTTTTGAAAATGTTAGTTTTAATAGGGTCACTTAGGGGGGGCACCTAATGGGTAGGCTTTGTTTTGGTCAAAAATAATCATTTTTGGTGTTTTTAGGCATCATTTAGGGCATGTGACCCGCGTGGAAATTCAAGACACGACCGCCTCTGAGCGGGCGGCGGTTACATAACCGCCACCTGCTCAGGCGGCGGTTACAAGACCGCCACCTTTAAGGCGGTGATTATGGAACCGCCACCCTGCTCAGGGCGGTGGTCCTTCACATAATGCATAAACAACACTTATTTGAATTTGTTTTTACGTTTCTAGCATTCTTACCTGCTTTCATGATTTTTCTAATGTCGTTTGAATACTAACTTACTTCATTTTGTGTGTTTTTTCGTGTATACAGTGAAGGAGGAGTATATCCGAAGGATCCGGGAGAGAGAGTGTGATTGGCTTACGTAGTATTGTATGCCCTTTCTCGGGATGAGTAGGACACTCTTTAGAGGGCCGGTATATTGCATATATCACGGGTCCCGCATGTTGTAACTTTTAATCACATACTTTGTGACTTGTTTTCATATTGGGATGCTTGATCAAAACACTTTCCAATTTCTAGGGGTCGGGGTGAGTGGACCATCACTTTGGAGGATTTTACCACATCTTGGGGGTCCCGATCATTAGGAGATGGCTCACACTTGAGACAGTAGGGTCACGGGATCGAGATAACACAGTGGGCCTCATATATGGGAGATGTAGTTATCTCTGCTGGTTTGAAGAAGGGGGTGAGGGTCCGATCTATTTCTAGACCGACTATCCCCTTGATTCATTAGGCCATTATGGGGATTCTTGCCTCGAGATTGATCGGGGACAAGGGAGGAGACACCTTATTGTATTGCTGGTCCACCATTATTGCACAAATTAAGGGACATGGCTGGATTTACGCCTGGGTGGCCAACATTCTTGGGACCACCTATCATGATTTGTACTTAGGTGGTTAATTTACGGGGGTAGTCATTAAGCCATCCGACCACTGGTTATGAGTTGGGTCTACGAGCATTTCATTCCTTATAGGAGAGGTGTAGAGGGCGATCCCGAAGTCGTGAGGGTAGCCGGATGGAAAGATATGTCATTTCTCAAAGCACACCACCAGCCCGGTCACCTCCTTCCTCGACCACCATTGATGACATGGAGGCCGAGACCCTATCGAGCCATGACGGGGTTATGGGTTGAGGAGGCTCTTACTTTGATCTCTTTCTCCACCACAAGGCTGCTTGTGGACAGACGGGGAAGGTGGAGATACATCCTTTTGGTCGAGTGCCTCAACAGTTTGGCCTTCCTTACGTGGGTATGCTTCCCCCAGTGGTGCTAGTATATAGATCATTTCGAGAGGATAGGGAGGTCCTAGAGGCTGGGGTTGGACCGTTGTTACTCCTGGTGTCCCCATTGTAGCTAGGAGGGTAGTACGCGCTCGAGGGAGAGCCGGTGCTCCTCAAGCACCCTTACTTCAGATTGCCGCTGGTCCCGCCCACAGCAGCGATGACCCCATTGATATAGACTCTAAGTCCAAGGAATTCATAGGGGAGAGATAGAGGAGGAGACCAAGGCTGAGGTCAGTGAGTTAGGAGGAGAGGAGGATAGTGATCCTGAGTGGTATGACACTCAGGATATCTTACAGTAGAGAGGGCGGAGCAGAGTGCGGAGAGGGTGACCCTAGCTTCAGAGGAGCCACTTTCTCAGGGCTTGGGTGGAGAGGATGAGTCTGTAGTAGGACATTATGTGGCCCCAAGCACAGGAGGAGTGCATCAGTTAGTGGTGGCATCTGTGGTAGGTGCTGACCCTAGAGATCCATCTTGGAGGCCTCGGAGATCCGAGTGAGTTATCATCCTTCTCTTTAATGTTTGTTTTTAGCTATGATTGTCTTAGTTGCTATCTCTCCTTTTGTTTAATTTTTTTTTATCTTTTGAGTATTTCTAATTTGTTTTCTCCTTGCTTGCAGAGACTATTGATGAGTGGAGAGACTAATTCATTGGGTATGCACTGATACCCTGATGATCTCCATGGAGAAGACCCATGCGGAGCTATCTGTGGATGCAAGGGAGCCTTTAGCAGCCGTAGCCATACTACCGATTTTTTTCCTTTTCTCGGCATGTGGCCGGGATGGTGACTACCCTCTATACCGAGAACTGGCGGGATACAGGGACACCAAAGCACTGATGAGGAGTAACTCTCATGGCGAGGCCGCAAATGCTTCCTCCTCGAGATCATGAGCCCTCCATGCACTTAGAGTGCCGGTGTAGCCAGAGTCCTAGACATGGGCGTGCACCTTCGGAGGGATATCATAGGGGTTGAGAAGCCACTTGGCTCTCTTAGATTGTTTATATGATGTATTTTGTATTTCACGGGCTCTTTGAGCATTTTGACCATGCTTAGCACATGATGGTATTGTACAGGAAATTTATATATATATATAGATATTATTTTTGGATCAGACTCTTGGTATCTATGATTTTGTGATTCATTTCCACATGTAAACTATAATTTTGTTTTTTATATGCTTTTTATAATGTATGCAGTGGAGAACAAATGATACAAGTGCTTTCATTCTTTTTGCATTTTGTGATGCTGATATATGATAACATAAACACAATGTGATTTTTAACTTGAGCTTCTATAAGCAATTTTCTGGTACTTCGCATAGTTTTGACGGACATGATGACAAGATGTTATGATGTACGAGATAAACTTTCCCCAATCCTAACTCCACACAACTAGTAAGATGCAATGACTCATCACCGAGAGCTAGAAAGGGTACAAGCTATGCAATTTGTTGAATGGTAGTGATGAGAGATAGACAAAGATTTGGTGGAACCAAATTAGGATGCTACAAACCTACTCTACTTAGGTGACTCCATAGTTTAGAATGCTACTTGCTTTGTGGTTTATCTAGACTTAGATCCATAGATGGCCACATGGTAGACAAAATCTGGTTTTCATGGTTTTGAGCTCTCTTGGAATTTTGGACATCTGACTCATTTGTTTTTGACTCAAGATTTCAAAAGTTTATTTGAATTGTTTGCTTATGACCTTCAATTTTTATTTGTCAAGAGGACCCCCTACACCTTGCCCCATGCTACTAGTAAGAAGCATGGTCTTATCACCCCGGACAAGGTACAAAGTGCGTAAGGGCATTCCCATCCTTTCCCAACCCTACGTCACTAGTAAGAGATGCAATCTCATCACCGAAGGTTGGTAGGGCAAGGAAATGTGTAAAAATTAAATTTTCTGTTTGATCTATGTTTGACTTATATATTTGAGAAAAATGTCAGTATGTTATTATTTCCAAAGAGATATGAGTACGGGATAGATGTGACACTATGAAGCTTCTAGAATAGAACATAGGAAAAACACCTATCCTAGGAAGAAAACAAAAGTGAGAACAAGCATGCAAACCTTGGTATGGTTACCATTAAGACTTTGTCATATCTAGCTTTATTTGATGAAATGATTTTGAAACGATTGATGATACTATGAAAATGAAGAAGTATGATTGGAATGCTTATGCCAATACCATCAGAAGTTTGTAATGAATTGCTTTGAGAATAAGTTCCTTGATCACAAAAGTGTATGAAACAAGTGGAAAAAATGAACCTAACTACATGAAGATGCAATGTAGATATAATTATACAGATGGTGCCGGTTACTTACACATAGAATCGTTTAAGATGCAAGGAATTGACTGTTTCATTGAATTCCTTGCCTTCCAGTGTACATAAGAGATATGCACCATTTCCATAGTCTTTCGTGACTCGGTATGGGCCCAACCATTTGGGCCAGAATTTCCTTCCTTCACCGGTCTTTTTGTCAATCCGGTTGTCTAGTCTTAGAACTAGATCTCCTTCATATATATCTTGTTCATAGACCTTTTTGTTATACTCTTTGGCACATCCAGTCAACATAAAATCTATGCCACTATTCAGCATCTAACCTAGCCTCATCTAGGATTTCTAGTTGGGAGAGATGTGCTTCTCTATAAGCGTCTTCATCCAGAATCCCTTGTAATGAGATGCGGAGACTGGGTATTTCAACCTCAAGTGGGAGAACTGCTTCTGCTCCGAATACCAATGAGAAAGGAGTTGCTCCTATGGGTGTTCTTATTGAGGTTCGGTGGGCCCACAAGGCTAGGAATAACTTTAAATGCCAATCTCTTTTGTTTTCTTTTACCATTTTAAGGAGAATAGCTTTCAATGTTTTGTTTGTTGCTTCAGCCTGTCCATTGGCTTGAGGGTAATACAGGGAGGTTGTATGATGGTTTATCTTAAATTTTCTGCATATTTCACGAACCTCATCATTCTTAAAAGAAGTCCCATTGTCTGAGATAATGATTTGTGGGACACCATACCTACAAATGATCTTGTTCAAAATGAACTTGGTGATTACGACACCTATTACAAGTGGTAAGAGGCATAGCCTCTACCCATTTAGTAAAATACTCGGTGGCCATGATTATGAAGTTATTGCCATCTATAGATGAGGGAGAGAGTTTCCCTATCAAATCTAAACCCCATGTAGAAAAGGGCCATGGAGTTGTGATTGGTTTTAGAGCTTGCACCGGCATGTGAATCTCATGGGAAAATTCTTGGAATTTATGACACTTGTGTATAAACTCTACTGTGTCGTGCTCTAGAGTGGGCCAAAAATAGCCCATCCGATATATTTTGCGAGTGGTGGCGTGACCACTGAAGTTTCCTCCACATATTACACTATGAGATTCATGGAGAATCTTCTTGGATTCTCCTGTGTCAACACACCTTAGAATCATTCCATCAAAAGCCTTATGATAGAGCACTTGTTCTATAATAACATATTTAGTTACGATAATGCGTAACCGCCTTCTTTGTTTCGGTGGAGCAACTTTTCGATATGTATGGTCCATGATATAATTAATAATATCAGTATACCAAGGACATCCAGAGATGGGAGGTCTATTTTTGACGTAATATATGCATTCATCGAGAAGATATAGATTTACTAGATCACCTTCATCCAACGGGTTATCAGCTAACCAATCTACAATGATTTGTCCCTTAATAGACTTTTGGTTTACAAAAGTTAATTTGAATTCACCCATTAAGGTTATAAAGCATCCAACCTTTTTAGACAAAGATCCTTGCATGAGGAAAGTTCGTAAATGGTCTATTTTTACAATGACCCTTGTTTCTTGATTTATCATGTAGTGTCTTAAGCATTTGGTTACGAAGACTATGGCAAGGCACTCTCATTCTACTTGCGTATAACGTGTTTCATAGTTAATTAATGTTCGGCTAATAAAATATATCGCACACTCTCGTTTGTCATCATCTTCTTGAGCCAACATGTAGGCTAGCGAGACATTGGTAGCTCATGAATATAAGATTAAAGGGCGGTCTGGCTTAGGAGGCATTAGCGTAGGTGGTGACAACAAGAAATGCTTAACTGCTTTGAAAGCCTCATTACAGTTTTCGGTCCAATCAATACTATAATCTTTCTTGAGTAGATTTTTGACTGAATGGATGGCAAAGCTTAAATCTAGGATGATTCTTTGGATTACATTGAGTTTTCCAAGAAACAACGTGATTCTAGATTCATCCGACACAGTATGGGATCATTTCAAGAATAGCCTAGATTTTCACTTTGGGTCAATGTCAATCCCTCATGATGATATGATGTAACCCAGGAGTTTCTCCCCTATCACACCAAATACACATTTTTCTAGGTTTAGTGTGACTCCATATTCTATTAGACATGAAATAATGACGGAGTACTTCCGAGTGATCACAACGCTTCTTGGCCTTGGCCAACAAGTCATCTACATAGGATTCCATGATTTTGTGAATAAGATCATGAAATATGTATGTCATTTCCCACTGGTATGTAGCACCAACATTCTTGAGACCAAATGGCATAACAGCGTAGCAATAGGTTCCCCAAGGAGTTATAAATGTGGTTTTGGCTTGGTCTTGTTCAAATATTCTGATTTGATTGTATCCTAAGAATCCATCCATGAGAGACAAAAGCTCAAACCTGGCTGTTGCATCAATGATGATGTCAATGGATGGTAATGGGAAGTCATCCTTGGGGCACGCTTTGTTAATGTCTCGAAATCTATGCAAATGCGTATCCTCCTGTTATTTTTGAGAACGGGAGCGACATTAGATACCCACTGAGATTAATCGACCGATTTGATGAATCCCACTTGGAGGAGTTTCATTACCTCTTCTTTCACCATGAGAGCTACCTTGGGTTTCATTGGTCTCGATTTTTTTAATTGGCTTTGCATCTAATTTGGTGATGAGGTTATGTACCACGATGTGTGGTGTAACCCCTGTCATTTCTTTATAATTAAATGCAAAATCCTTCTGATGTTCTTTGAGGATTCGAGTGTGTATTTCTATATCTTAAGGAGTTAACGAAGAGCCTAGTTTTAAGATCTTTTGTTCATCCTTCGTTCCGATGTTAATGTCAATCATTTCTTTGATTAAAGAAGTGTTGCCTTCTTCAAAATCAGGTGGGGCTAGCGGTAGTTCCAGATCTTCTCCATTCTCTACCGCGTATATGTCAAGTTACTTTTTGGGGAAGCTCTATCATGGGATTTCCAAAGGACAAAGATGAATGTGCGTTTAAAGACAAATCTATCACATGATGGGTGAGATGCAATGCTACATAGATGTTTAAGTAATCAAGAGTAGCTCTATCACTATCAACGTGATCTACGCTAGTAGATTTGTTCTTAGCTATGTTCGTTAAAAGTGGGTTTGAAATTTTTTTCACTAATGGTTCAGTGTGAAGGGATACCATGAAATAGGTGTCCTCCAACTCACTGCTTGGAGTGAAACATGAAGCTGAGGTTGCTATCAAATCTACGAGAATATTTTGTTCTCACGGGATTGCTTCAATTGATATGAAGTCAAACTCTGTGCTCAAGTCTAATACTGCTATTTTGTAGAGATGTAGGTGTTCAAATCTAGTCTCATACACCTCGAGAGACTTGGTTTACTATAATTGAGAGTCTCCTAACACCCTGATGTTATTAACACTAAGCCTCTTAGTTAGGATGAGGCCAAGGAGGAGGGCTTCGTACTCAATGGCACCATTGTTTGTACATTCAAAATTTAGTTTAAAGGCGAATGGTAGGATCTTTCCTTCGGGTGAAGTAAATATCACACCTGCCCCAACCCCATAATGACATCTAGCTCCATTGAAATGAAGAATCCAATATTTACTTGGGAAGATGGATGTTGGGACATTTGCTACGTCTACTTCTTCTGCTTCGGTTACTTCTACCATGCAGAGTTCTTCTGCTGGAAGAGAACCAACTCCTAGGGTATATCCCATGCCTACAGAATCAAATGGCAGGAAAATTGGTAGATCTTGTTCTAGAAATTCGACAATTTTTGCAGTAGTTCCTAATGATACTATTTCTACAACATTAGCCTCATCTTTGAGGGCTGGGATATTCTTGATTAGGTTCATAACTTCTAGCTCTGTTGTAGGTACCAACTTTCCTTCTAGTTTCGAGTCGGTTGGCTTGTTAAGTTGGTTTGTTGGGAGTTCAAACTCAGAGTGAATGCCTGGCCTTTTCTTCAGGTCTGCTAGGTGTATATCGAATGGTTTTGGATCACCTTTTGCTATGAATACCTTTCCTAAGTGCAAAAATCTTACCTCTTGAAATAACGTAGAAGGGATTGCCTTCATATGGTGTATCCACGGTCAGCTGAGGATCATATTATAGTTGGTTTCCCGATCTATAATATAAAACTCGATTAGGATTATTTTGGGTCCTAAGGTGACCGGTAGTATTATAGTCCCAATTGACGTGGTTTTAAGGCTATTATAGCCTCTTAGCATATTTTCGAGTCGTGGAACAATTTGTTTCTCCATACCCTATCTTTTGAAGGAAAGAGAAGGGGACTATGTTGACTACGCCACATCATCAACCATTGGTCATTTAATGTAATTGTTATAAACCCACACCTACGGATGTAAGGTTGGATCACCTCTGTGTACAATCTCGGCGTCCATTGGCATTTTGTTTATTTCGAATATAAACTTGGTATCCCTATCCGGCTACCCCTGGAGGGTGGATATAAAAGTCTATTTGGTTACTGTGTTTCGGGAGGTGGAGTGATGTTAATTAAATGACCTAAACCTAATGCTTCAAAAGAGTAGCCCTATGGGCGGGAGTTCTTTAATAAGTCCAAAAGGAGATGTGAGAGAAGGTCTTTGTTAGGTCATTAATTAAATCATAGGAACCTACGAGTTTTACTAACGGTACATTGAATGCTCTGTCTGTCTCTAGCTAGTAACTTGGACTTGGTGAGAGGAATACTCTCGTGTCCTTGTTACAACTTCTATGTGTAGTTCGGTGTCTAACTCCACTAAACCGACTATCTTGGGTCGTGGCTGACTTCCTAATTGTGGTGCAACTGGTGGGTTTAGTGAAGTCGAGGCTTCATGATCATTGTTTCCTGTCATTATGCCCTTGTTCATCCCATTTGGATTTAATTTGTTGTTATTGTGATTTGGGAGCGGATCATTGAAGATCTTGAGGGGAGCATTTTGAGGGAAACTACTCCTATGAAATTATTTGGTGCAGGTGATGCAGGATCTGCTAAGAACATATCTATGAAAAGTTGTCTTTGTTCTTATGGGAGATGTTGCATGAACTTATTGTAATCATGGCACGTTCTAGTGTCATGGCCTTGAATTTTGTGGAAACCACAATATGGATTAGGATTGTAATTCCTAGGTTGTTGGTTTAGCGCATATTGTGGTCTAAAACCATGATTAAACCATTGACCATTAGGATTTTACGTTTGTTGTCTTTTGTTTTGGTTTTGGTTCGATATCCATTGAATTTTGACTTGGACAATGTGTCTGGGTCTGCCTTTGTTGTTGTTGTGGATGATTAAAATCCACCGTATTGATTATTGGGGTAAAGTTTTTGTTTAATTGATTGTTCATTGGCGGTGGAGCATTTACAACATTTGCTTTTTTGTTTGGTCGGTTACCCCATCTTTGTTTTACTATGATTTTTGTCAAGGATTTTGGGTCTTTGATTGGCATTTACTGTATTAGGATAAGTCATAGTGTTTTGGTTGGGGATGATTAGCCTACCCTTTGTTCCATGCATCTTGTGACCACTATCTATTGCTGCTTTATCTATTCGGAGAGTGCTCTCAAGTACTTCATCGTAAGTCCTTAGTGGGAACTTTTGGACTTCTTCCTTTACCTCTCTACTGAGAGAATGAAGGAATAAATCACATAGTTCCATTTGGTCCATGTTTGGAGCACTTGCCGAAGAATAAAGGACTATACGCCATCTTTGGATGAAGTGAGCAACAGATTCATTGTGTTCTTGTTTAATGTGCAATAATTCCCGATTCCTGTTCTTAATAGTTTTTTCATGTCAAACACCTTAATGAACTCTGAAACGAGTTGTTTAAACGAATGGATGGAAGCTTTAGGTATTCTATAATACCAATCGAGGGTGATGCCCTCTAAAGTTTTGGGGAATATTTTGGCAACAACCCCATCCCAAGGAGTAGTTCCCGAATGGCCATGGCATATTCCTTGATATGTGCATTCGGTTCTCCCTCCCCTTTGTATTTGGAAAAATCAGGAAGAGGTCTTGGAAGCATGAAACTTCGTATAGTGAAGTCTAAGGGTTATTTTAAATATTCTGAATAAGTCCCTATCGCATAGGTTTTGACCATCGATGGTGCCTGCTGAGTGGGTGGAGGTGGGATGGCTTGTTGGTATGGTGTGGCATATGCATTTGCAGGGGCATAAGGCAATCCCTGTGGTTGAGCGAACATGCCAGGAGAAGAGAACATATCTCCTTGCGGTGATTTGGAATACATGTTTAGATATGAAGGAGTATTGCCCAGGAATGGATTATTTTGTACTAGATCGGGAGGTATCATATTTTCCACCGGAACGGTGTTAGAAATGGTGGTTCTAGTTGGCGTTTGTTGTGAATACTGAGGAGGCATGCCCAATGTGCCTATTCTTGCGAGGAGGTCTACTTGGCCGGGACAATGCGGAGGATTAGAATTTCCTACCTGCATGAATTGAGAATTTTGACTTGCTTGAGCAAGTTCTAACCCTCTAACTTTTTCTACTAAAGTAGAGATGACTTCATCTGGCGAAGTCATAGTATTTTTCCTTAGTGGAATTTTTCATATATCCTGAGGTTGTATAGGCATGTGGTACCCTGCTATGAACTGATTGTTTCCCTGCGAGGTTTCACCGAGGGCATTTCCTATAGGTAGCAGCATGGAGGTGTTTTCTTGAAACAAGACCCTGGGTCATGTTTGTAAACTTACTATAGGTGGGTACATACTTCGAGAGCATTGTTCATTCTGGCATAACACACTAAATGTTCATCATCTAGAAATGGATATAGATCTAATTGTCTACTAATTGGTGGTCTAAGCAATACGAGGAGGCAAACAAGATTCTCCTGTAACGTCATGGCATTCGATCCACGAAGGCTCTGGGTGTTGTGTTTGAGTGAGCTGACCCAACTCCTCTATTATGAAAGAAGAACTATATCTAGCACTTGAAAGCGAGTTTGTGTTGAATATTGGTTAGTTGAATAGTTTTCACCCCATCTTTGAGAGCAAGGGTGATGGCAATCTATTCGATTGATCATAATATACTTCAAGACCTAGGAGAGGTCTGCCATATGCGTCGAATCCCGACATATTCGGGGTATATGAATACCCACAAAATAATGGGAAAGAGCGAAGGTGGATGGAAGACATAGGAAACACTAAATGGGGAAAGGTAAAAGGGGAGAAATTGTTCCTTTTTACGCTAGGTTCACCAACTTTGTTGGTGAAGGCGATGCGAAGGCTAATGAGGTGGAAAAGATGAAAAATTTGTTTGTTCACATTGGGTTCACCAATTTTGTATGATGGAAAACTGACAAATAAGCATGGGAATCTACAAGTAACCCTTCCTCGCACTTTGACCTCTCGAGGTCGTTCGAGATAGATGGTTGGGATGGAATATGCATAGACAAACTAGTTAGGTAATATTATATCTTTGACATGTACTAATGGGATCTGCGAATCTAAGGAAAATAAGGCCCTTCTAACCTTAACTAGCATGATAGATCGGTCGGTAAGGATGTTGTTCAAAGGCTCTTATCAATATTGAGCTCGCATGATTCGATCTATAGGTTGTGGGGTACAAGAAAAATGACCTAGAATTATTTCATGTATATCTCCGGATAGGGTCATAGGATGGATGATGGATATATAGTGGATTCTACGGTCGATTCTTTAGTCTAGTCTAGAAATATTTAGCTCTATTAGCTGTTATGTCTAACAAGGATAAGCTCGTGTGATGATGATAGGTGGAAGTGGAGTGGATCTGAATACTGATGTGCGTAAACCAATATCAATGTTAGATTGCACCGTGGATCTGTTGGGTTATGGGATTTTTGGATCACAACCGTAGATTCGTGGTTGTTGTGGACTGTTATGGTGATATGTAGAATCAATCTCTAATCCTTAATATCTAATAGTCGTATGCCTTTTCAGCCTCTATATTTAGAATTGCAAGTTATGTAGTCTTCTCGGAGTACCTTATAGGCATTCAGCAACTGAATTCTTAAGCTAGTGTCTATGTCAGTAAGAATGTCTCATGTGTTTGGTGTGGGACCAAAGGATCACAACCGAATATTTGTTCTCTTTTAAGCCCTTTTATAATCATATGGACATTTTTCTAGGGTAATCTGTAGTTTGGCTGGTTTGACCAAAACGTGTGTGCTTGGTCATCTTCTATGTTTAACCCTCTTAACTATGAGCTGATCATTGTAAATCATTGTTGTTCGAAAGACTGTGACCCGCATCTCATTTCGTAACCTAACCTCATCACCTAAACCTTACACAATTATTTATTAATTACCTTGTAATTGATAAATCCACATCACCTTACCTGCCACCTCATTTTGCCACCTCATCATGACCTAGTCCTAACCCTAAACTAACCTAATTAAGACCTATAACTTGGTCCACACCTACACCCATGACTAATGACCCCTTTCTCGCACCCAAAACCGACCTTCTAGTCACTTGACCAAGCCCGCAACTAATCTCTCGGGAGAAAAGCAGGGAAAGTGGGCTATTTTACTAAAAATAGCCTACTTTTTCCTTACCGATACCGGTTCCTACTCGACCGCCGTCGGTTACGTAACCACCATCGGTTCCCTGTAAATGGGCTCCCCAAACCAAAAACAAAGGTGGAAGGATTTTTGAATCGAGAGAGAGCATCAGGAGCGATCAAGAGAATCCGGATCTTTACTTGGCTGAGCAGAGACAAGTGAAGAGACAAGAAGAGTTTGCAGCAAAGGAGATCAAGCCCAAGACTGCAACTGGATACCAGAGCCCTGTGATACTCAGCTGATCATCGGGAGGGAGATATCTCATCTTCTGTGTGTCAGGCCATCCTACCTCAGTTCTGCCTTTGTCATCAGAGTTCTTGGACCTGCATCTTCGTCAATAACTAGTAAGTTACATCTTGCATGTCCTTTTAATAATACTTCTTAGACTTTTGAATCATAGTCCTCACAAATCCATTCCTAGATCCACTACCCGGCAACATATTGCATCTAACTATCCTTCATCTACCTCTCATCATCTCATTACCTAATATCACCCATATACCAGCCTTACAAACAACACAGCTACCCTACAACAACAACCACTCCACAACACAACTAACCCACGGATCCTGACCCTACCGATATCGGTTATCGATAACTTAGGCATCGGTTATTGTTATTGTTTAAAACCAAAATCAGCCTTTCCCTACCTGTTTCAACAAAGCAACTTAATTGATATTTTACACGGTCTTTGGCGTTAATTCATATTAGCGGAAACCACCACCTTCGAAAGGAAGTTTTATATTTCACAGGCCCAAGGCGTTTCCTCATTTATTGTCTAATCAAAATCTTGTGGTCTTGTGTTCTTATTTGCAGGTAGTCCTTCCAAGACAAAAAGGAGTTCTTCGCAGTCAGCCTGATCTTTCTCTACGGTACGCGCACACCATCTCGACATTCAACAGGTATTCCTCCTAGCCCCAACCCTTATCTGTTTCTAAAAGGAATGAAAGGATAGAAGCAACTCTATCACCAGAAGCCCAAACATTCCGAGTGAAACATTTTGGCACGCCCGGTGGGACCCATTTTGGGTTTCTGTTTCTCTTGCTTATTTTCATTTTAGGAAGCATACTTGCTGTTGTTGTTTTTGTTATATTTAGTGAAGAATTTGTCTTGCTTTCCTAGTTTCGCATTAGTGAAAGTCATCTCATTTGCTTCATCGAATATCATTTTCGATTTGGGTTTAAAACACGTGCATTGCATTCCTGCTTGCTGTTTTCAATTCTAGTGAACGTAGATTAAGTAACAGGTCGTACACGTGGGGGTGATATCCACGGTATTGACAGGAAATTAATCTTACTTTCACTTTGCCGCACACACACATACCGAATCACTTCACAATTAACTCAACACTCAAACATCCCCCTTTCCATGGTATTCCTCCTCACTTTGATTGAGGTAACCTTATAAGCCAAAACAACTTGACATTTCCCCTAAGTCTTTTGTTTAGGATTGACATCATTCCGCGTCTAAAGGCATAAGCCCACAATAATTAAAATTAACCCTAGGGTTAATCTCTGGATTTGCGTGTGCATCTTGTTTGTTTTCAGTTCTGTTTTCTCTGTTATACACTGTCTTCTGTGATTACCTTAGAACAATTTGATAAATATACTGAGAAAATCAGCAGCTTCTTATATTTTCTTATACCAGTCTTATTACACCGACATCGGTTACCTGACCGACGTCGGCTATAGTATAACCGACATCGGTTATTAGACCGATATCGGTTATTGTCTTTTCCAGTTCCTGACAAACCAGCAACCTACCAATTTTACCAGTCTGAGTTTGTTTCTGTTCCTGACAGATTGAAACCCTACTGTGAACTCCTGTCCATGGTTGTCATCACTCGAAAGCAAGCCGCCGCCATGGTTTCACATGCTTGCTCTGTTTCTTTGCCTGAATCACCCCCTTCACATTCTGTGGGGAATCCTACGGATACCAGCGAGGTTCCTAAAATTCCTGTGGGAGATAAGGACTTTGCCAAGTTTCTGGATGCTAATCCTAGTGTTGTACAATACTATTTGTCTCATGCCCCTGACCGTATGCCCGATGGTCAGCTCCTTGTTGGTATGCCTATTAGTATAGCTGCTCATTTAGCTCCCACTCCGCCTGATGACACCGCCTTGCTTCCCGCATCTTTAGCCCCGTCTCCCAATCCGATGGCTTCAGAGGTTCATACGACCCAGATTAGCTTTCCTTTGGTTAATCTTGGACCCCACATATCACTACCACCGACTGCCCCTACCTCATCTCTCTTGCAGACCGCTCCGTTTATGACTTGCTCTCTGCCACCTATCCACACGAGCTTTCCTTCTCAAGCTCCGCCTACCTTTTCATTCCCATACACGTATCCAGTGACCTCAACATCCTATATGGGACATCCCTATTCGGTCACCTCAACATATTCATCCTCCATACCTTATCAACACTTAACCCCACCATTGTCTAGCGGTGGCCCTTGGCCCAATTTGCCTCCGTTTACCACAACCACACCATCATCTCATCCAACTACTGATTTAATTAAACAAATGATGGACAAAATGCAAAACCTGGAGGCTTCTGTTTCAGGAAGTCGTAGCGCCTTGACATACGAGCAAGTTTGTCGGGAGCCTATTCACCCTTCTGTCCCCCTTCATTCATATCCTCCTCAATGGGAGTTGCCAAAATTTACTCGTTTTAATAGTAAAGAGGATCCTCAACAACACTTGCGATCATTTAGACATGCTTGTTATTTGATTGCTCATGATGATGCCTTGTTACTCCGCACCTTTCCCATGTCCTTATCAGGACCCGCCTTGGAGTGGTACAGTGCTTTAACCCAGCACTCAATCTTCTCTTTTAACCAACTAGCCCAATCTTTCTTGGATCATTTCTCCATTAACATTGCCAAGAAAGTATCTATCACCGACCTTTATGCCATCCGACAATTTGAAGACGAATCTATCGCAGATTTCGTTGGATGATGGCGGGGCCTTATCAACCAACTTACGTATGCCTTGCCTCAAACCGAACTTATCGAACTTTTTACGCGGGCCTGCGCTAAGCACATCTCTCCTACCCTCCAAATTCAAACTTTCCGTACATTTGATGAGGCCTTTACCATGGCTCGGAAATTAGAAATTCGAGCCTTAGAAGAAGAGAAATTGCGGTTGCGCAACAAAAACCCCAATTTCCGAACTCCAGATTCCACCAACAAACCTAACACCACCAATCCTCACCCATCGACCGCTTCGAAATCAAAAGGGGCCGTGCACGCGGTGATGGTCAAATCCCAACCACCATCTAATACCCCACCAAAAACCACCTATAAGTATAAAGCAGAACCCATCAACTATACTCCCTTGGGAGAAACATATGGTGTGATATTGGAAAAATTGCTCAAAGCAGGAGCCATTACCTTACCTCCTGTTAAACCTCATTCCGGGTTTGATTCCACTCGCGCCATACCTTCCTGGTACAAAGAAAATGACTTCTGTAACTTCCACCGCGTGAAGGGACACAGTCATGAGAACTGCAAGATGTTGAAAAACATAGTGCAGGAAATGGTTGATGCGGGGGATATAGCCCTCGATAATCCTAACGCCCCTGCTAACCGAAATTTGAAAATATTCAACAAACCATTCCCGAATCATTCTTCTAACAGTAATCTAAATCAAGATATCTTAGCCGAGGAGAGTGTTCATGAGATCCATGCAGTCTTCGATTCCCAGCCAAAGACCTCTATCGAACAAATTCTCAATCAAGCCTCTTCACTAACGCAGGAAACCGAACCCCCTTCCTCGCCATCAAGACAAACTGAAATCCTTGCCGTTCCTTTACCCATCAAGGAATTAGCTGCCCAGAGTTCCCTTCTCACAAATGAGCCTTCTTACACCACGTCCTTGCAAGATTGTGAGCGGATGTTATCTAATTTATCTATTTCCCAAACGTCTCCTTCTACCATTCTTGTTGTACAAGAGGAAGGCTCGCCACTTCTTTTGTCATCCTTAGACGAGAAACCTCTTGAACCGACATCACCATATTCTTTAAATATGACAGATCCTCTCAAACACGCCCTCCTACCTATTAGTCCTTCATCACCTAAATCTTTTCAACGACCAGTCGACCTCTTAACATCTATTGATACAGTGCCTCATCTACCCCCTGTATCACACCCACAGTGGACTGGAATCACAACCCACTTTCTTCCATACAAAAGTTCCTATTCACACGTGAGGACTGTCATTCCACAGAAGATAGACAGGTCCTATGGGAACGTTTGAGTACGCCGTATTCTACTCAAATGCAAATGACCGATCCTGATGCCTCCACCATATACCCGAAGTGTTTACAGAAGCTTAAAATGCCCATGTTCTCACCTTCACCCCCCTCATCTCTACCAAATACCTCGTCCACTTCTATTAACTTAGCCAAATCTTCCCCTACGCTTGGGACCTCACCCATACCTAGTCTAACACACCCACCTAAGCGGCTTGATTTATCTAAAAATAAAGCCATCCACCCCATTAGGAGACAGACTCAATCTCCTCAACCTATGCCTCTATCACAACTAAAACCATCATCGTCACACCTACCTTCCATATTGGGACCCCATCCCTCTACCTTACATCAATATATCATACCTCCTGCGTTTTCTTTAAAGCAACCTACGCCTTCTGCGCCCATACAGAAATCCAAGGGTATAGCAACACCGTCACCCCGCGTATCCTATCCACCTATCAACCCTAAACAAATTCCATCATCAAAAGATTTGTTTTCGGTCACTCCTATTTCCCCGTGGTTGTTTTCTGATACCACATCATCTGTGGCCTCATCATCCAACATAGCTTCTACGTCAAAGAAACCACGGTTAGGGAAAACCCATTATCAAAACTCCTTGGCTAAACCACCCCCTATACAAACCAACCACACCACGTCATCACCAGAATCGACCCAGTCAATAGCCTCATTTTCCTCTGACTTTGACCCACTCAAAGGGTCTTACGCCAAAATCCTTGCTATGTTGGTGGAGAATGCGACCATTTCCCTACCCCCACTTAGACCTTATGATCCATCTAAACCTCGACCTATAGGTTACGATGAGTCTAAAATCTGCGCTTACCACCGCACACCAGGACATGACGTAGAGGGATGCAAAGCGTTGAAAGCCATACTTCGTCCACCACCTCTCTCAGATAGAAAAGTTAAGAAAGACAACTTACGAAGAGAGAGACCTTTAGCTTCAATTCCCTCTCCTATACCACCTATCCCCGCCTCACCAAGATCTATCATCATTACAGCCCCACCTCTCGAAAACCAAGACCTATCCCTACCATCTTCCTCCTCTCGTATTCACGAGATCAATATGATTAGTGTTGCTACTCGAGGGCAGAAAAACAATGGGAAAGCGAAAGAAAACACACCTGCGGCATCTCTTTCTCCGTCAACCATCCCGATTGCACCACCACCTAAAGTGGTTATTCGCGGACCCGCCTATCCCATCTCTAATGGCATTGCCCACCGAACTATGATCAAACAGCTTCACCAATCACCCGTAAAAATGACATTGTATGATCTCATTCAGACTTCTGAATCTCATCGACAAGCTCTCGTTGAGATCCTTCAAGGGATAGAGGTTTTACCTAATGAAACATTGCCTGTTACCTCTATTCTAACACCCAATCACGTTGCTTCACTCACTAAACAATCTATCTCCCCAACCACTTCTGTCTCTGTACAGCAAGCCGCTGCTGTCAGTTTCTCCGAAGATGAAATTATCGACTTTGGTGCCGAAGATCCTGACCCTGCTCTTTTCATCTCAGCGTATGTTTGGGATATCCGGGTACGTCGTGTTATGATTGACGGGGCGCTAGCCTAAACATCATCTCTTCAAAAGCCTTCCAACAAATGAATATCCCTTCTAGTTGCATGTGTGCCAACCCCATCATGTTGCGATCATTCAATGATGCTATTACTTCTACTTTAGGCACCGTGATCCTTAACATTCGTGTAGGACCACGTACTTTACCCGAACTCTTCTATGTCCTTGAGGGAGAGTTCCAATACAATATGTTGTTAGGCCGCCCTTGGATCCGGGCTATGGGATGCGTTCCCTCCACCTTACATAGATGCATAAAATTTGAGTACGAGGGGAAGTCCTACACCGTAAAAGCTGATCCTCCCCCCTTCAAAACTTGCAATATGTTGTATCGCCCTAATGATGTACTTGTACCAGTCAAGACACCCATTCATCCAACCCAGCCATCTACTTCCGACACACCTACACCTTCAACCAATGAAACCGCCATTACAAATATTACTTCCTTTCCCAGATAACATCCCAACCTCCGACCCCTTAGTAGATGTTTTTCAATGCCTTACGCTGGGGGAGTACCGCCTATATAACGTTAGTTCTTTCCCTACCCCGCAGGAGTACGGACAATTACATGCACATCCCACCTACGACCGTCGCGTGGGGGAGGTAATCTCTTACGGACCACCCCATTGCCGCACCAACCTAACGTATGGGGGTGTTGACGCATCCTCCATTACCCCTGAACCTCCTCTTGGTGTGGTTCCCTTCCAATCCGATTTTCAATACTTGACAAATCATCGTTTCGCCCTCACCTTCTTGACTCACTGTGCTTGGAAAGGCTTTGGTTTTGGTCTTTATGAACAAGGCCGACATACACTCATTCCCATGACTACACGCAAACACAATGATCGCAGTGGTCTCGGTTTTCCTGAAACACCTACACAGAGAGACCTCGTGTCACCGTATCTGGAAGAAGACGTCACCCCCTACCAAACCATCATCACCCACTTTGTCATCATCACCCACAGAGTCGATAGACCCTGAATCTATCCCTCCTAACTTTTTTTTTTCATAAATGCTATCTTCATAGGTCCTCTCACTTATCAACGCGATAATGAGGACCCATCTTCTCTTCCCCTTCTATATCTAGACATGATCGAAGAGGATTCGCCTTCGATTAATGTTGTTGAGTGCCAGGATGACGACTCCATCCTCACTTACCTTGGGCGGATGACTCCTATATTCAACGCACCTTACCGTCTGAAACTCAAACCATGTTGAATGAGTCGACTATAGAAATCAACATCCACACGGAGGAGGATCCTCACATTGTGAAGATCGGACAATCCCTTAACACATCAGAACAAGCCGCCTTTACTACCTTTCTCCGTACCCACAACCAAGCTTTCGCTTGGTCCTACGCTGACATGCCAGGAATTGATCCTACCATTGCCATCCATAACATCACCCTAAACCCCGATTCCAAACCAGTCAAACAAAAACTGAGAAAAATGCATCCACGCATTGCCCTCTTGGTCAAAGAAGAGCTTCAACGACTTCTTTCTGTTTCCTTCATCTTGCCTATTGACTATCCTCAATGGATTTCTAACATCGTACCTGTCACTAAAGCGACGGGGGGACTTCGGATATGCATGGATTTCTGAGACCTTAACCTCGCTTGCCCCAAGGATGACTTCCCCCTCCCAAGTATTGATCAACTTGTTGATCTCACTGCGGGCCATGAAATGCTTTCTCTCATGGATGGCTTTTCGGGATACAATCAAATTTTGGTAGCCCCGGCCGATCAACATAAAACTGCCTTCATAACTCCTTGGGGAACCTTCTGTTATCGTGTCATGCCGTTTGGCCTTAAGAATGCTGGTGCTACCTATCAGCGGGCTATGACTTACATTTTTCATGACATTATGCACACTATCCTTGAGGATTATGTCGATGATCTTCTTGGCAAATCTAAACATCGCAGTGAACATCTCGATGTTTTAACCATTATTTTCGATCACCTGTTACAATATTCTGTCCATCTTCAACCAAAGAAATGTGTCTTTGGTGTCCTTTCGGGAAAACTTCTCGGCTTTATTGTCTCTCTGCGTGGCATTGAGGTCGACCCATCTAAAGTCAAAGCTATTCTAGAAATGCCCCCACCTACCAATCTTAAACAATTGCGTAGTTTACAAGGTAAGCTCCAATCTATCCGACGTTTCATCTCCCAACTCTCGGATCGATGTCAACCTTTCCATCACCTCCTTAAAAAAGACATTGACTTTCAATGGAGTGAAGAGTGCCACCAAGCCTTTGAGGCTCTCAAAGCTTATCTCTTGCAGCCACCCGTGCTTATCCCACCCCAGGACGACCGCCCTTTCTACCTTTATCTTTCCGCCACCGACCACGCTGTAGGGGCCATGCTTGCACATCGTGACTCTGAGAATCGAGAACAAGCCGTTTATTATATAAGTCGTACTTTGGTGGATTATGAGACTAGGTATACACATGTAGAAAAGTTGTGCCTAGCCCTATCATTCGTGGCCACCAAACTCCGACACTACCTTCTGAATCACAAAACTTTCGTCATCACCAACACAGACCCCATCCATTACATGTATGCCAAACCTCATCTCAACCAACGCATCGCCAGATGGCTCATGCTCCTCGCCGACCTCGACCTTGAGTTTGTCCACCAGAAATCAATCAAAGGACAAACCATCGCAGACCAACTTGCGGAAGCCCCTTTACCAGGGGAACAATTTACCAATTTTACATTCCCCGACGAACTCATCGCCACTCTTTCACTCAGGGAGGAGTCGTATCCAATGACCCTCTTCTTCGATGGATCCAAATGCCAGCGCGGCGGAGGAGCCGGCGTTGTTCTCATTCCTCTCGACGCTGAGCCTATGCCTCTCTCATTCCGACTCGATTTCCCTTGCACTAATAATACAGCGGAATACGAGGCCCTTGTTCTGGGTCTCCAAGTTACGTTACACTTAGGTATCAAATCTATCAATATTTTTGGTGACTCTCAATTGGTAGTCAATCAAGTTATGGGCATCTACCAATGCAAAAATGAGGAACTTCAAAAGTACAAACACTACGTGGATTCACTTCGGCCTTATTTACTCACTATTCTATCCAAACCATTCCCCGCTCCACTAACAAATTTGCGGATACTATGGCTTGCTTAGCCTCGCAAATTCCAGCTTCATCAACTGACTCTGACATTTTCGTCTTGGTCCAACAACTCTTTGCCCCATCTTATTCAGCCTCGGTTGTTTGTACGATAAATAATGTGTCTGCTAATTCGCAGGATACTTGGTACCACCAATTCCATGACTACCTTACAACCTCTGTTCTCCCACCTAACCTTACTAGTAACAGCAAACGTGCTTTTCTTAAAAGTGTTTCTCGTTATGTTGTCATGGGGGGACTCCTCTATAAACGTGGCTTTGATGGCATCCTCCTTCGCTGCCTAACCGGCGCGGAGGTCACCTATACCATCCAACAAGTCCACGATGGGATTTGTGGTGGACATTTTAGTGGCCTTGCCATGGCTAAACGAATCCTTCGCCTAGGTTATTATTGGCCTACTCTCAATAACGATTGCTACGAATATGTTAAGCGTTGTGTTATGTGTCAACAACATGCCAACCTTCAACATACTCCTAGCCACCCGCTACAGGTCACCCGAGATCTTTGGCCTTTCTCACAATGGGGTTTAGACCTTATTGGTGAGATTCATCCGTCCTCTTCGCAACGTCACCGATGGATTATCACAGCAACCGAATATTACACAAAATGGGTGGAGGCTATTCCGCTCATTTCAACTAAAAAAGAAAAAATTGTAGAGTTCATTAACCACCACATTATCTGTCGTTTTGGTGTTCCTCATCGCCTGATAACAGATAATGGAAAATCTTTCAAAAACAAGTTGTTGCAGGACCTTTGCGACAACTTTGGTATCAAACTCAGCTTCTCATCACCCTACTATCCACAAGCAAATGGACAAGCTGAATCCTCTAATAAAACCCTAACCAAAATCCTCATGAAAGTTGTCAATGAATCCGGAAGAAATTGGCACGATCACATCCCCTTTGCCCTTTGGGCTTATCGTACTAGCATTCGTACCTCCACTAATGCCACACCTTTTTCTTTGGTATATGGTACCGAGGCTGTCCTGCCTCTCGAAGTACAAATACCCTCCCTTAGAATATCTCTTCAGGATATTCTCACCAACGATGATTTCCGCCAAGAGCGGTTAGCCCAATTGGAGCTTCTTGACGAGCATCATCTTACAGCTCTTGATCACCTCCAAATCTATCAAAAACGTATCAAGCGTGCTTATGATAAGCGACTTCATGAGCGTACCTTTAAGGTTGGTGATCTTGTCCTCAAAGAGAATCAACATGTAACCAAACTAGAAAAGAGCAAACGTGGAAAATTTGCTCCTAATTGGATTGGGCCTTATATAATCACTCACACTTATGGATCAGGCACTTATCGTTTAGCTTCGCTTAATGGTAAACCTGAGCCTGAACCCCTTAATGCCTTGCATCTTCGACCATTCTACTGTTGAATTTAGTGTTATATCACTTCTTATCTACCTGCCGCTCGTCCCTTGAGCTCACTTACCACCACATACACTTTGTTTCCTACACCTCATAATAAAAATCAAGCTCACATAGTTTGATTCTCACTTCACCTCAACAATGCCTTCCCTTTTTAGTCTAGTCCATGACTTCAAAGTATTAAAATAAGCCGTATTCTTATGGGATTTTCTTGAGTCAAACTTCCTACAAAAACTAGATGCTTCACGTCAAAAGGACATCTAGCTATCTACCTTATATATAGACTGCTCCCTCGAAGGACAGCTATATGCCAAACTATTGCTGCTATTATATATAGACTGCTCCCCCGAAGGACAGCTATGCACTAAAATCATATCTGCTACTATAAATAGACTGCTCCCTCGAAGGACAGCTATACACAGTCAGCCTTTATCAGAAGCTTCTCGCATGGATCAGCTTTGTGAAGACCTCAAGAATAGTACAATCAATATCCCTTGTAGACTTCCCGCATCGATCAGTCTATATTCAGTAAAATAAAAGCCTCATTCAAAAGAACTTTTGAGTCATGGACTTGTCTATTTAGGGTAGGTTCTCTTTCGTCAGAACACTCACTTTGTAACAAGTTCTCTTTACCTCAGCTATATCATCCACCTCACCTCACCATTTGTTTCAACTCAAGGGACGTGACGTACACCCGATATATTGTGATCATACAACTCTTTTCACCTATTGACTTCTCGTCTATGCACGGTACCTAGGGCTTCAAGCTCGTTCTACGTTGTGTGGTTTGTTTAGCTCTTTTCACCTACGGAGCACTCTTTCCTCTTTGCCTCGCATCTAGGATTGTGTGTTGATCTTAATCAGGACATGGTTCCCTTCTACTTGGGTAGGCTAACTTTCGCTTCCCTTATACCTTTTACAACATCACCAATTCATTACCAACACCAACAACCTTACCTTACCAATATTAATATCAATATTTTTACCAACCAACCAATTGCCTAAACCGTACCAAATTGCCTAAATTCACCTCTCCCTGATCCTAAGGGAGAACTACATCGGTCTGAGGCCCCTCCTTGCTTTGTGCAATGGGCTATGTAGGCAGCACTTCGGAGACATGGGGTCTCCCAAGGTTAGCTCGACCATCCCCTACCATAACCTATCATGTGTGGTAAATATAAATATTTTTGTGTATTTCTATTTAATCACATTCCTCTTTATCCTTTTTCAAAACACCAAAAATCACAACGCAAACATTCTTATTATTTTCATAACTCAAATCAACATACATATTCAGTTTTATTTAGATGTTAAACAAATACGTCTTCTCTATCATCGACACGCAGGTCGGCATCCTTATTTATTCTTATACCTCGATAACATTTACTTAGACCCTCACGACTCATCCCGACCCAGGAGATGATCGTGATCGGCGCTCTCGCCGGGCCTCTCCATCCTCAAAGGTACCATGGCTATTGGTACCTCCCACTACCCAATCTCTCTGTAACATATGAATACGCCCTCTCGCATGGAGGAATCCACCTCTAGTCTCCTCACCCAACTAACCATTTGGCCCGACCCTTGCCACCTGCGTTTGGACCCATGAACTAAACTTGGACGACCCTCCAGGCCTCATTCACCTATGTCCGATCACGTCACCTCCCTGACCCACCATAACCAGGGGCCTCACCTCACCACCTACCCATTTTACCTATCCGTACCCTTTCCTTTTTCATAACTTCCTACCTTATTCTCCAAATCTGACCCAAGGCCCCACCCTAACCATTATGGCCCGACCCAAGGCCACCACCCAACAGAAATGTGACAATGCCCGACCCTAGAAGGCCTCAACCCAACAACTTGGCCCGACCCAAGGCCTCAATCTACCTATCCACCCGACCCAACTTTACCTCACCCTAACCATTTGGCCCGACCCACCTATATCCACCTTTCTTGACCCATTTGTTCACAATCAAAATGTGACCCAGCCAAGGCCTCACCCATCCGGCCCGACAGGCCTCAACCTACCTAACTCCGGCCCGACCCAAGGCCTCAACCTACCTATCAGGCTCGACCCAGGCCTCACCCTAACCATTTGGCCCGACCCAAGGCCTCAACCTACCTATCAAGGCCTCACCCACCTATCACCCCACCCAAGGCCTCACCCTAACCATATCCGGCCCGACCCAAGGCCTCACCCTAACCATCCGGCCCGACCCAGGCCTCAACCTACCTAACCATCCGGCCCGACCCAAGGCCTCACCCAACCTAACCATCCCAACCATCGACCCCTATCCGGCCCGACCCAGGCCTCACCCCTACCCATCCCAGGCCCGACCCAAGGCCGTAACCCAACAACTTTGGCCCGACCCACGGCCGTATCACTTCAATACCTTACCCAACATCAACAACATACACTTTTCATCAACACACTTTTATCCATCATGTAGCTTTTTGTTCCATCGAGCTCACCTGTTCGTGTTTTAGCATGATTAGGGTCCCTGACTTGATCTGTCGACCAACTTTGCCTAGACCTCGACCGTGACGTTTATCTCAACCAAACCAACCATTTGGTACTGCCGAACATGCCTAAACGTTCCTGTACCTTACCTGTTATATACCCTGGAGCTACTTCCTATGCCTTGGATACCAGGATTATATCACCCTTGTTTGGATAAACTATCGACCTTTGCCTATGCATTGCTGGTTTGCTCATCAAATCATGTACCCTAGTCACATTATTGCATTTCAACGTGCGTCTGCTTCCTTAGACTTACCCCACCTTCTCCCCATCATCTCTACACCATTTACCCTTTATCAACCCTATCCCTGATTTCAAGTTCTCTCAATCTGTGATAGATTTGAGGGGGATTACCTATGCCCTTAACATTTGAAACCACTTCATATTATTGTCCGTGCAGCTTTACAAAACAAGCTACACGACAATAAGGGGCTAATGTAGACACCAAATTTGTGTCTTATGACCCCTTGTGACCCGCATCTCATTTCGTAACCTAACCTCATCACCTAAACCTTACACAATTATTTATTAATTACCTTGTAATTGATAAATCCACATCACCTTACCTGCCACCTCATTTTGCCACCTCATCATGACCTAGTCCTAACCCTAAACTAACCTAATTAAGACCTATAACTTGGTCCACACCTACACCCATGACTAATGACCCCTTTCTCGCACCCAAAACCGACCTTCTAGTCACTTGACCAAGCCCGCAACTAATCTCTCGGGAGAAAAGCAGGGAAAGTGGGCTATTTTACTAAAAATAGCCTACTTTTTCCTTACCGATACTGGTTCCTACTCGACCACCATCGGTTACGTAACCGCCATCGGTTCCCTGTAAATGGGCTCCCCAAACCAAAAAAAGGTGGAAGGATTTTTGAATCGAGAGAGAGCATCAGGAGCGATCAAGAGAATCCGGATCTTTACTTGGCTGAGCAGAGACAAGTGAAGAGACAAGAAGAGTTTGCAGCAAAGGAGATCAAGCCCAAGACTGCAACTAGATACCAGAGCCCTGTGATACTCAGCTGATCATCGGGAGGGAGATATCTCATCTTCTGTGTGTCAGGCCATCCTACCTCAGTTCTGCCTTTGTCATCAGAGTTCTTGGACCTGCATCTTCATCAATAACTAGTAAGTTACATCTTGCATGTCCTTTTAATAATACTTCTTAGACTTTTGAATCATAGTCCTCACAAATCCATTCCTAGATCCACTACCCGGCAACATATTGCATCTAACTATCCTTCATCTACCTCTCATCATCTCATTACCTAATATCACCCATATACCAGCCTTACAAACAACACAGCTACCCTACAACAACAACCACTCCACAACACAACTAACCCACAGATCCTAGACCCTACCGATATCGGTTATCAGTAACCGGCATCGGTTATTGTGGTTTAAAACCAGAAATCAGCCTTTCCCCTACCTGTTTCAACAAAGCAACTTAATTGATATTTTACAGTCTTTGGCGTTAATTCATATTAGCAGGGAAACTGACCACCTTCGAAAGGAAGTTTTATATTTCCTAGGCCCAAGGCAGTTTCCTCATTTATTGTCTAATCAAAATCTTGTGGTCTTGTGTTCTTATTTGCGAGTAGTCCTTCCAAGACAAAAGGAGTTCTTCACGGTCGGCCTGATCTTTCTCTACGGTACGCGCACACCATCTTGACATTCAACAGGTATTCCTCCTAGCCCCAACCTCTATTTCTAAAAGGAATGAAAGGATAGAAGCAACTCTATCACTAGAATCCGAAATATTCCTGAAACATAACTATTTAAAATATCTAAAATTGACAACTAAACTAACTGATATGTTTTAAATAGATATTTGAAAGCTTGAACTTGGATTTTGAAATGCGATTTGATATGTTTTATAGATATTCGGCGAATCCAGTGGCGAATCCAGTTGTGTGTGTGGCTTTGTCCCCTTAGTGTGATCTCCTTGTTCCTTTGTGCTTACTTGAATCCGAAAATCATGTGATGTTAGCATCAACGAAGTTGGTATCAAAATAATGGTAGCTTAGGATGCGGATCAATACAATGTGAGTAGGAGAGGGATAGTGCAAGAGAACAGAGCTTGGCTTATGCAATTCCTAGCGGGATTTATTGCGAGTCATGCAACACAAAACATCCAAAACTTGAAACTATTCTTTTTGATGAACAAAACCTGAAACTTTAATGGCTTCCTACTGAAAATTAAATTAATCTACTCCAATGGATTACATGAAACAATAACAACACTAGCACAAGAAGATTATGTGGCTTCCTAGCAGCAAGATAACTCTAACCATGCATGCAACAAATAAAACTATGAATCCCGGGAAAAATTGAAAGACTAAGCTACTTAATAAGAAATTGAGAAGAAAATTTGAGGGACCATTTGCTTGATCACAAGCCACTATTTATAGAATTCCCATTTACCCAAAGGTGAAAACCAAATTGAACTATTTAACCATAAACAATGCCAAAATACTATTCCAAGGAACCAAAATCATAAATACAAGAAAAGGTGGTGAAAAAAGCTGGTAAACATTGAATTTTTATGTGGGTCGCATTAAAAGGAACATTATGAAAAATGTGTGAAGGACCGTCACCCTACCTGGGCAGCGATCACGAGACCGCCACCCAAGCGGGTGGTGGTTTCGTCACTGAAGATCAAAACACAAAGAAAAATAAGGGGAGAAGAGAAAAAAAAAAAAAAGCACGTAGGGGCTAAGTGGGGCATGCGGGATGTTAATGCATACTTGAGAGCTTTTTCGGATCCTAAACACCTTACGAGGAGACATACATCATCATTGGGGCACATGTAACTATATTCCGAAGGTGCAATACCCTATAATTTTGGGTACGTCATACGGTACCCAAGGGTATGTAAGTAGACAGTCATATGTTGTTTTCACGCGCTCACAAGGAAAAGAAGCGTGAAGTTACTTCCGTGATACAAAAGGAGAAGGCTATGTCGAACACGTCTCTAAAAATTGCTAAAAGAGGTAATCCTCTTCTGTTCAACCTCCTATTAAACATTATGCAAAGAAATCCTTTCCTCCTATCTCTCCTCCAAATCATCCTTCTTCCGTTTCCATAAAGACCAAGGTAACCCTTCGCTACCATCGCGAAATGAGGGACTCATTCCTTCATCAACACAACCCTTGGTCGCATTCTACATAGTCGATCACATGAAAAAGGCCAAGATTCAAATGATTGAGGCTGAATATCTTCGGTCCCAACCTGAGCAGACTTGTTAGATTAATGAATATATCTAAATTCTAGTTTCCATCCCCTCTCCTATCTCCTCGAAAGGAATCCTTTCCACTCCTCCTGCATCTCACATAAATGTTGCCTCGACTTCTGCATCAGGAAAATTGAACCTTTTTATCTCTCCCTCCTAATCAATGGTCACAAGCTAAGTAACTACATAATTGATTCTGGAGCTTCCAATAATGTCATGCCGGTAAAGGTCACCCATGCTTTGGGCCTCACTCTTACCAAGCCTTTCGGTAGATGTTACTCCATGGAAACCAAATAGGTTCCATTAATTGGTCAGATCAAAGACACACAGTTCACATTTGTAGCATTCCCAGAGAAAAGGGTAAAGATGACCATCCTCGTTGCTGATATTCTAGCAGCATATGGAATTTTACTAGGGAGAAGTTTTTGTAGGGAAGTCGGTGGAGAGATTCATATGGACTGGTCCAAAGCTAGAATCCCCATCAAAGGAGTAATGTAGACATTAGAGCCTGAATCACAAAAGAAGTACCTAGTCACCAACTCTGATGACCCCAAGGCCCAGATTCTCTTCAAATCATCAGGGATGGGGAACTACTTCTTATCCATTGAGTCTGATAGAATGGATGTTCTCATCCAGGAGGAGGACCTTAACAAGATATGGATGCTATAGTTTGATGGCAGTTGTGCAACAAGTGGATGTGGCATTGGAGCCATCCTGATATCTCCTGAAGAGGATATTTTCCCTCTTTCTTTCAAATTATAGTTTTTCAATACAAACAATACTGCTGAGTATGAATCTTTGCTACTCGGCATGCAAGCTGCAAAGGAAAGAGGAATCAAGAACCTAAAAGTACAAGGTGACGCCAAACTAATTGTCAATCAGGTAAAGGGAGTATACCAGGTAAAAAATGATAGACTCAGGCACTACCACAACGTAGTATGGGACAACATTGAGGAGTTCAACACCTTCTCAATCAAAGCGGTTCCACGAGCCCAAAATGACATGGCCGATTCATTGGCCATCTCGCCTCGCTTATGCTCCCTCACCCAGGGCTGAAAATAGACACATATACCATTGAGGTAGTCTTTCACCCAAGCATGCCAGACAATTCTCACCACTGGCAGGTATTCAACGATGACAATCAGCTTATTGCTTTCCTAGAGAAAGCAGACAATTTCAATGAGCTTCATTTCAAAGGATCTACTTCGGTATGTCGTGAGTCCGTCACTGGTCAAGAAAATGAATCAATAGAAGGTGGAGGCATCTGTCAGCTCAAGGGGAACAAAATTCTGAAAGGTTTAGTCTCCCGGAATGATTTTTGACAAGCATGACCACTTCATCAAGAAAAAGTGACAGAATGACCCTAGCTCTTCTCCAGAGACCGAATCATTAATCTAGGCTCTACAGAGCATCCACAGTTTGTGAACATCGGGAAGTGTTGTACACTGAGGAAAAGAAGAAATTTTTCAAGTTGTTGAAGAAATATATGGATGTATTGGCATGGTCTTATGCCGATCTAAAGTCTTTCAAGCCTAAGGACATTCAACATGACATCCGTTAAAGGACGATGTCAAACCCTTTCACCAGAAACTAGAGGCACTACAATCCTAAGATCTCGGGTACCATCCAGGTGGAAATACAGAAGATGCTAGATGTGAGAATTATCTTTCCTATCCATCATAGTACCTGGGTCGCAAACATTGTGCCCGTGTGAAAGAAGAATGGCGAAATACGCATATGCGTAGATTTTCGCAACCTGAACCAGGCATCCCTGAAGGAAAATTATCCACTGCCCATAATGGATCAGGTTCTGCAAGTAGTAACTGGTTCAGAGATGTTATCCATGCTCGATGGTTTTTTGGGATATAATCAGATTGAGGTCTCACCTGAAGACCAATTCAAAACAGCGTTCACTACTCCCTGGGGCACATTCGCCTACAGCAGGATGCCTTTCGGCTTGACCAATGCCGGTGCCACCTTTCAGTGAGCTATGGACTTCGCATTCAAAGGTATGATGGGGAAGGTCATCGTGGTTTATCTGGATGACTTAAATATGTTCTCTAAAAATTGAAGTGATCACTGTGATCATTTGGAGAAAGTATTGATTAGATGTCGAGAACACGGATTTCCCTAAATCCAAAAAATTTTGTTTTTGGGGTCGTTGAAGGAAATTTACTAGGACACATTGTCAGCAAGGAAGGAAAAAAAATAGACATCAAAAGAGTCAAGGCTATTCAGAGCCTTACCTTACGAGCAAGACCGGTGTTCACTCCTTCAGAAAGGTGAATTTTCTCAGATGCTTTGTTCCATACTTCACTAAAAAGACTCATCACATATCAAATATGATGAAAGGGTCACAAACATTCCGATGGAGTGAAGAAGGAAAGACGTCATTTGAGGATATAAAAGCCTCAATTGCTCATGCACCAATTCTGGTGTGCCCCAACTTCTCCAAATATTTCATCATGTACAGTTATGCATCTGCGCATACTGTATCTACCATCTTAATGCAGAAGAACTCTGAGGATGTTGAATCCCCAATTGCGTTCATGAGCTCCCCTCTCAAGCTTCATGAATTGAATATGTCTTAGTTAGAAAAACATGCCTTTGCAGTAGTCAAAGTAGTCAAGAACTTCTAGTACTACATCCTAAACTCTCATACGGTAGTGCTGGTTCCTGACATGATAGTTAAGTCTATCCTAACTCAACAGGAGTTAGGAAGATTACAAGGGAATTAGATCACAAAGGTCCAAGAGTATGATCTAGACATCAAACGAACCAATTTGGTAAGGGGTAGAGGCCTATGTCAGCTCATGGCTGAAAATAAAGATTTAGGAGATCCTGAAGAGAAAGTTGATTGCATCGATGGAGCGTAGGGTAACTGAAGAAAATTGATTCTCTACCTATGGTTCTATTTGTTGCAACCAGTGACGAGTGGTATTCTAACATTGATTTATTTCTCACTTATGGTGAGTGTCTAGCCCATCTAACTTCAAAGGAGAATCAAATAGTAAACCTCAAGGCATCTAGATATGTCATATGGGATGACAATTTATACAAGCATGAGATTGATGGCATCTTCTTGTGATGCATTGACAAGCCACATCAGGTGAAGTTACTAGAAAGCTTTCATGATTCAGCCTACGGTGGTCACTTTTCCTCTTCTAGTGATAGCACATAAGATCATTCGGGCTAGGTACTACTGGCCAATGCTATTTCAAGATACAGCCACCTGGGTAGCAAAATGTGAGCCTTGCCAAAAATTTGTTGGTAAACCAAAATTGGTTGCTTTTCCCCTTAGGCCCGTCATTATTGACGAACCATTCAGAAAAGGGGAATTGACTTTATTAGAGCACTCCATCCCCAATCAAGTTCTAGACATAGTTATGTCCTAACAACAACATATTACTTCACCAAATGGGTGGAGGCCATACCTATTAAGAATGCCACCTCTGAAGTTGTTTGCAACTTCATCAAAGAAAATATCATTGTGAGATTTGGCATCCCACACAAGATCGTCACTGATAATGCTTCCAACTTCTCCTCATAGGAAGTTATTGGTTTTTTCTATGAATATGGAATAACCTTGGCCCATGCCTTAGATTATTACCCTCAAGGGAATGGTCAGGCTGAATCCAGCAATAAAAACCTAGTGACTATCATACGAAGCTAGTCGATGAGAATCGTGGTCATGGCACAAGTCATTGTATGATGCTTTGTGGGTAGACCGTATTACCCCAAAGAGGTCTCTTAGAATGTCACCTTTTCAAGTGTTATATGGAATTGACGCTGAGATCCCTATCTCCATAGAACTCCCTGCTCTATGCTTGGCACGAGCGATCGAAGATGAAACTTTCTAGAATTCTCTTGAAAAGAGGATCATGTATCTAACAGAACTTGAAGAAAAAAGGGTAAGGGTGGTTGATAGGATCACCAAACATCAGAATAAAGTCAAAATATTATTCGATAAAAAGGCCAAGCAGAGAGATTTCTAGGTGGGAGATCTTGTCCTCCTATGGGACAAGCGAAGAGAACCAAAGGGCATGCACGGAAATTTGATTCTCTTTGGAGAGGGCCATTCAAGATTAGACAGCTAAACGGAGAGAATAGCTTCTATCTCTCGTATCTAGATGGAACTAAACTCCCACTTCCCTATAGCTAGGAAACATCTCAAAATATTCAGGAAGTAGAGCTTTCTCTCTTCTTTGTACAATTTTCTTTAGTTGTGTGTTTGTTTTTGTCGTGTGTTTGCTTTCTGTATGTTGTGTTTTCCTTTCTTTTTCGTCGCCCTTGTTTTTGACCCTGTAACCCAATGGATAGGCACATGAAAATATGGGATTCTCTACCCTTAAGCTTCGCTCAAAGATAGTCCCCAGAAAGAGCCAGTTGTTATCCTGTAAAATTGACAAGGGAAATTTTGTAGGTAACCATACCAAAATTCCGTTTCGGTCCCTGATAGGGTCTATTGATGTTCTGAATGGCCTAGAACTCCCTTCCCGAAAATCAAATTTTAAGAACTTGGTCATTTTCAACCTTTTTGGGTTGGGCGCAAGAACCATTAATGCAACATCTTGCAAAATTGTGCCCATCTTTGCCTTTGGCACACTTCCTGGAGTGTCAGCACTCCAAATGTTGCGCCTCCCAAAAGTGCGCCTAGGTGCAACCATCATCCTATTGACACATCCAAAAGTGCACCTAGGCACAATCTCCTCCATGTCGACATCTCTCCCAGTGCGCCAAAGAAAAAGTTGGTGGCACAATAAATGTGCATTTTTCTATATATAGGCGCACCCAACCTGTCATTTTCACAATTGAAAAAATCGTGAAAAGTTATTCCTTTGTGCCTGTCAGTTGCTCTTGTCATCCCACACATGCCATTTTTCATGATCGTGGACCCCACCTCATCCCTTCATCGTTATTTATACCGTAAGTGGTTTCTACCATCCTTGTTGTTGTTTTTATGGATGTTGGGCTAGGTATTAGGATTGTTGAATAATAAAATGAATTTAGAAGGAAAGGATAACGCCATTTACAAACCCAAGTACCCACCTGCAAACTCTCCTTTTCCTTTTCTTCTAGATCTACAAATCTGGGAGGCTCAGCCTCAAAAATAACTCATGCCCATTTGTCCTTCACTCCTTGCCTTGTTATTTTTCTGTAGCATACGCCCTGATTTTTGTAAGTTATCTTGGTGATTACTTTCTTAATGTTGTAACTACTGAAATGAAGGCAAACATGTTAAGATATATTTTTGATCTTAAAGGAATGTGTTGCTAATCTGGATTCTTGCATACTGTAATTTGTTTACATGGGACAACAGTTATTATTGCTTGTATGTTTGCTGATGTGACGACAAATTTGTCGTATGCTTGTTGAACTCTATTCGCTGATTGACAGCACACCTTGAATCAATTCCATTGATCCAAGGTATGTTGTGGCCTTCTTGTAATCGCTTTGCCGATTTACTTTTAAACCAGACTGAAGGTTGATATAAATGTGCAGCACCTGATTTCAGGTATGAATAGCTGGCACGTAGATGCCAACGGAAAAGGTTCGATTCTCGAACCATGCACTGTTGTAACGCCAGACCCCGTAAGGTGATGAAGGCCTAGATGTGGGTGGCTCAGGTATGTGGAACGTGGGACGAAATGTCCTGCATAGCGCTGAATTTGGATGTCAGTCGGAAGGACTTGATTGGAAATTGATTAATTAAGTGCTAAGGGGATTAGACCCTAATCTAACCCTAAGTTCTACCTTATATCCTAATTACTATCCTAAGTGGATTTTTAAATTCTATAATGGTAAAAATAAATCTAAGTCCTATTAACTTATGACCTAGATTTGGACACTATTGTTAATCATAAACTAATCCTAACCTAAGGAAGGGGACGCACAGACCCATGGGGGATGGAAAGGATAAGGATGGAAGGAAATTTAATGGGCATTAAATAAGGTCCTTGCATGGACAGTGCCAAGTTTGGCGGGAACAGAAAAAGCTAGAGGCATTCAGTTAGTTATGGGACTAAACTTGGTTTTCTTGCAAAATTTGAAATTGGCAATTCGCCAACCCGAGTCGGCGGTGGCGTGAGGAAATAGGAAAAAGGTAGAGCCTTTAATGCATTTAATTTTCTTGGTCTTCACGACCAGCCCACCTTGGAAAGAGTATGGAGGAAATTTTGTTGTTCATTGTGTTTGTTCGGGTTTTTGGAAGTTGCTCTGCATTTGGTTTTTCATGGTTCTGTCGAACCAGTTGTGTTTGATTGCTATCTCTGTTTCCTTGGTGAATCAAAGGCTATTTCGAGCCTGTAGTGGAAGGTGATTGTTGGGAAGCTTGGCTACTGTCACCGTGGAAGGAAATACCTCCTGTAGGCGCGGTTTTCTTTGAGCTTCGAGGAAGATTATCAGGCATGTTAAGCCCTTCTCTTTAAACTACTTGCTTTACTTAAACATCTCATTAAAACAACCCTACTCTTCTGATGAAGGGGGTTTTGGGTTTATTCGATTTCGCTGTCATGTTTGAAATGATTCTGGGTAGAGTCGTTTTGTTTTAAGTCGATTTGAACGATTTGAATTGTCTTCGCATATTTATTATGTTGGAAATACACCCATGTCTTTGTGTGATTTATTCGACCATATTGGGGAATTCGTTCTGTATGTTATGAAACTATGCTTTTGAATACTTAGCTGTGCGTGAATCATTTCTGAGATCTGCACATCATTGTGAAATAGAAGAATGGAATTTCGGGTTGAAATGTCTGTTGATAAGGAATTCAAACTGGGTATTTCTTTGTAAATGATTATATTGAATGAAACTGTACAGGCTATATGAGTTTGTTTTTCATTGTTGAGCAATCGTTCTTTTGCCAATATGAACTTGAGTGATGGAACGTATTAACTATGATAGTAATATTCTTATTGCTGTGCTTTTCTTTTGTAAAAATGAACGAATACGACTTGGGTATTCGTGAGAGTTGGAGAAAGTAACTGTTTTTCTTCTGAAATTATAAATGATTATGTTTCTCCTTGCTTTGATGGAAAGTTAATTCTATTGTATTTTGTGGTTGCGGTTTGACCTTCTGATTCGAACTGTCTTCATGAATACAAACTTGGCTTTGAATTTCTGTGCAAATAAATGAAAAACATGGGAATTAGCTTGTTGTTTGAGACTGTTTTCTGACTGTACCTTGCTTGTGCATATAATATCCTATGCGGGTTTTCATTAATAAAGGTATTGTTATATGAATATTGTATTCTGGGTTCTGCACATCATTGTGAAAAAGAAGAATGGGATTTCGGGTTGAAATGATTGTTGAGAAAGAACTCGAACTGGGTATTTCTTGTAAATGGGTACATTGAATGAAAATTATACATGCTGTGTGAGTTGGTTTTGACATCGTTTCTTTTCTGGAATTAATAAGGAAACGAGTTCTTCTTCTTCTGCTGTTTTAAATTCTGAAGAAATGGTAATTGGGGATTTATTGAGCATTATAGGTTCGGCTTGATAGAGATGACAGTGGCATTTAGATTGTTTCCTGAGTGCTTGTGTTTTTCTGTACAAACGGAAGGATGAAATGATTTGTGGGATCTCTGATTTTGCACTGTCATCCAAATATGAACTCAACTTTGAGTGATTCTTGTTGTGTTTGAAGAAAATGGGTGTTTTCTTTTTGAAATAATTACAGGAATGAATATTTCTCTTCTTGTTGTTTGAGTTCAGGAAGTAATAGCAATAGAGCTTACTGTACATATGGGTTGGACTTGCTGTAGGTAACAACAATGTGCAAATGGTTATTTATGAACTGTGTGCATTCATGGATATAGAAAGTCATGTGAATAATTGATTAAGTGACTGTATAACTGTTTATTTGGTTAAAATACAGTGAAGGAAGTATGAATTCTTCTAGTATAGTAAATACATAGTATGCATTCTTTATATGTCTTGTTCTATGATGGATACGATGTTTTACCAACTTGTTTTTGGTATTCGTATGTGCCTAATTTGAAGGAAGTAATGATATGGATGATGAATTCTTCCTAGTTTTCATTAAAAGCTGAATATGAATGGAATTATTCTTTGCTGTTGGAAAGTGAATTCTGAATGGATTTTGTAAGTTTCACTCTGAACTGTTATCTTTGATTGATGTTTCGTTTGGATTTAACTTTCAGTACAGTCATGAGGAAAGGAATAGGAGTGAGAATGGATAACTTGGAATAATGGTCATTTCTTCTCTTATACAGTTAGAAATCTGTAATCGTTATGGAACGAATTTTGTATTGCTTTGGTTTAAGCATCTACATTTTATTGTTGTTTGCCTTTCTCATCTGTACTTGATTGCTTGAAATCAAATGAGATGCATGAACTGAAAGGAAAGTAATTGGTTTATATTTCAATCAAATTTTGTCCTTTGATTTTATAACTAATGAAAGGGAAGGAAATTGATAGCATTTAATGTTATAACAGCAAAGATACATACGTGTGTTCCTAGTTCTTACAAATGTTGTAATCTGGAACTATTGAAGGAAATTACGTCTTGTAATGGTTATGTAGGAAATAGGACAACAATCCTTTGACTGATTGGGATGGTATTTAGATGGTTCAGTTGTTATGTTGTTCATTCTTTTTGATACTTAATTCTTGATTGATGTTCATATTAACGTTTCATAAAAGCAGGGTTCTTTTATTGAGACAATTAATTAGAAGCACCTCATTTTAATGACAAGTGCTTAATATGCTCAGTTCAATGAACTGACCCGTGCAAGTAATTTTGCAGATGGAATTTGAGTAAAATGAAGACATGGTTGTTTTCTGATACTTCTTTTGATTGACTGAAGATGGATTGTATTTGATAGTTATTATTCCTCTACGAGGAATTGAGGAAAGAAGAAATTACATTCTTCTATCTTATGAGTTGTAATGTTGTTTTATATAAACTAAGTCCAATCATCTGGATTGGCAAATGTATGGATTATGAAATTGATTGATGAATACAAATACAGTGTGATATTTTAATGACTGTATCAGTTTGATATTTTTGATTAAGTTGGGAATATAACATTAATTCTTGATTTGGAATTATTCAAATGTTTTTGGATGAATGTAAAAGGAAATGATATCTTTTCTTACCTAAATACAACTTTTACGTTGAAATGTGCAATTAGTTCATACTTGGGGTAAGATGAATTTTTAATTGACATTAAAAAGGATTAGGAAGAACATGGTCTCATAACTGATAGGTATTCGGGATTAGCTTGAAAGCTAAGGAATATCAAATAACTTAGAGCAGCCAACCTTGTATTCGACTCAGTTAATAGACTCGAATGTTAAATTCAGAAGTAAGGTTATGGAAAAATATATCCAGGGCTAACAGACCTTAACTATGTAAGGTTAAGGAGAATAAATGAATATATTCATTGAGAATTAGACCTTGTTTTAATGACGCCTAATAAGTCGGGAATTCTTAATTTGTTTTCAATTGTGGAAAAACTTGGTTAAGTTTAATAGGTTAAACTTATTAAGTCTATCGGTAATGGGTTGTTTAATCCAAGGATTAAGAAAAGAACCAAGTAGAGAAAATGTAACCCTTCGGTATGAAGGAGAAGATGCATAGTAAGCTAGAAGATGGATTTAGTCTCTCTTAGCTACATACAACTATAACAAGAATGAGGATAAAGATCAACATGGTCATTTGAAAGTTGATCTTAAGTATTAAGATCATAACCAAATCACTTGAGCTAGATGTGTACTCTTGATGGGAGGATTTCGTAGACATTGACATATACGCCACCTACATCATGGTGTCTTCATGAAGGCGGGGCTCTTCATGACGACACAATGTTATAGCTGACATATTACAATGCCCTCTCGAATTAAATCATCAAGATTACATAAGCTGAATATTAAGTTCTTGGTTGGGGATAGGAGTGTGATCATGTATATGGAGTGACTCCGAGAGGACTAAAGATAACTAGACACACGGAGTCATCTAGGGATGACACCGTATGTCTGCGTATCTTTAGTTACCATGAGTGACTTCCTATACTCGTTCATATTGCTAGTTGGAGTTAGAGTTTGACCTTAAATTGGAAGGACTGGTAGGAACCAGGAAAGACCATTCTAGATAACAGATGAAGTGAGGTGAAGGACATATTCCATTGGTGTGTATCACATCCTAGAATATGATCATGCAAAGCATGTGAAAATATTTGGCCAAAGTATCGCAAGTGTTGGTTGCGTTGTCCTGATCACCTAATTTAAGATGCAGGATGTCAGATGAATATCAGTAATAGATATTCAGATAGGCTTCTTAAATGGATCACTTCGATAACCGGAAACGGTAAGAGAACCTTGTATATATATTATACTATGCATGAATGAACATGAAGGATCGGTAAGTTGCCGAGTCATGAAATGAGAGATCGTTGAAACTCCGAGCCATGAAAATGGGAGATCGGTAGTTCTTCGAGTCATTTACAGCAGCATATGGAATCTGTTATATGATTGAATGGCACTGAATGTGTGTTCCATATTACAAATATGTGAACAGAGAACATTAGTTTTAAAAGGAAATTGTGTGTTCCAAACTGCATTGTTTGGGTAGAGAACAATTATTAAAACTTGAACGTGTGTTTGAATTATATAATTCATAACAGGGAACGTTGTATAAAAAAATAAAAATTCCCTTGTTCTAGTATCTTAAAATGGGGATGTTACATCTTGGTATCAAAGCTGAAGGTTGCAACTCTTGGACCTAATGAGTCCACAATATTAATAAGGTTTACATTTTCTTATTGAACAGAAAATGGTCAGAACAAGAGGGAATGCTGCGAACAACCCGTTACTGGGTGGAGAAGCAGCTACTGCTCAAAAGCTGGATGAAATCCTTGCTGCCCTACTAGATACGAGAGATCGTTTGACTATTCTGGAACAACAGTCAATGGGCAATGAAGAGGAGGAAGAAGACGCTGATATAAATGATCAGCCACCTCCTGTGGACAACATCAATGGAGGGAATCCGGGTGTTGATAATAATAATGTAATTGCTCCTAATCATCCTGAAAATAAAAGGGCAAGATTAGCAGCTGAACTTACAAATGACATAAAGAGAATAAGTCCTCCAAAGTTTGATGGAACAACCCTTGGGGACGGAGCTGAGAATTGGCTTAGTGAAATGGAGAAATACTTTGCAATAAGAAACTTTTCCGAAGAGACCAAAGCGATATGGGGTGCATATCAGCTTTCTCATGAGGCATCATCATGGTGGGACAACCATAAGGTTGAGTTGAATATTGTCGAATCGCATATAACTTGGGATCAATTTAAGGGTTACTTTAGGCAACGATGGCTGCCTAAACTCTATTTTGATAGGAAAATGACTAAATTTCAGAACTGGTCGCAAGGAAGGCCGATGGTGTGAGAATATTGGGAAGGGTTTACTAAACTCCTTAAGTATGTGCCGCAGCTTGAAGTCCAACGAGAAGTTCGAATATGGAATTCATAATGGGACCGAATCCCATCATTGGGGGTGAAGTGGATGTCCACGCCCAACCACCATGGAAGGAGTTGTCGAAAAGGCAATCGACAGAATGAAATTGAGAGCAATATCTCGCTCATAGGGAAGAGATAAGGAAGAAGATTCCCAATTCTTCTTCATCTCTCGCACCAAAAAGGGGGCCTTGGAAAAGGTTTGGTGTGAAAAACAAAATTGTTGTGGATAACAACAAGAAATCTGTGATGAACAAACCTCAGAAATAGTGTGTGGAATAGCTTCACAAAAGTTAGTGGCAATGGACAGAAGTCCTATGGGAGCCAGAATGATAACTTCAAAGCTGGTAACAAATTTGAGCCTAGGAAAGGGCCAGTTGGAGGATGCTTCAACTGTGGAAAGGACCACTACACGAATCACTATCCTCTGAAGAAGGATGATCGCGGTCAAAGAGATAGGATACACGCTTGTAGTGGGGCTAATGAGATGTTTCGAAAAGTAAGTTACGCCTATAGAAGTTCTGGGTAAGTTATTCGGTACACCTGTAGTCATACTTTTTGATACTGGAGCTACTGAATGCTTTATTTCTGCTAAACTTGCAATGAAATTAAAAAGAAAGGTGGAACGAATGGATAAAACATGGACAGTGCATTATGGGAATAATGCTGTCCATACAGTCGAAATGTGCCTTTTTGGGGCAATTCTTGACTTGCCTAGTTTCTCCACCGAAGTTGACCTATATGTCACTCCTTTAGGATCATATGATATCATTATTGGAGTTAACTGGTTGGCAGAACATAAGGCAAAAGTCGACTGTTATGAAAAACAAATTTGTTGTTTTGATGACCTGCAGAAAGCAACAGTCATTCAAGGTGTAAAACGTGAAGTTGCAGTTAGGAAACTGACAGCTATGCAACTAAAAAGGGCTAAAAATAGAGGCTGCACCTTGTATGTAGTAAAAATGACAGAAAATGTAGAGGAAGATAATGATTTCATGGAAAGATATCCATTGTTAAGGGGTTTCAGTGATGTGTTTCCGGAGGAATTGCCAGGTCTTCCACCCAAACGAGAGTTTGACTTTGCAATAGAAATCAAACCGGGAACTGAACCCATATCTAAGGCACCTTATAGAATGACCACCCTCGAGTTGGTAGAGCTAAAAGCTCAGTTACAAGAACTTTTAACTAAGGGGCTGATAAGACCGAGTGTCTCACCTTAGGGGCGCCGCCGGTAATTTTTGTAAAGAAAAAGGATGGCACATTGAGGCTGTGCATTGATTACAAAATGTTGAACAAGGCAACTATTAAAAATCGATACCCACTTCCTAGGATTGATGATCTGTTCGATCAGATGCGAGGAGCATCAGTCTATTCAAAAATAGATCTTTGATCTGGGTATCATCAGCTGAGAATAAAGGAAGAAGATATTCATAAAACAACTTTTAGAACAAGGTACGGGCATTATGAGTTCACGGTGTTACCTTTTGGGTTGACTAATGCACCTGCCGCCTTCATAAATATGATGAAAATATTTTCCAAGAATACTTAGACAAGTTTGTGCTTGTATTCTTAGATGACATTCTTATATACTCTAAAAATGTCGAAGAGGACCAAGAACATCTAAGGATAGTGATGGAAATTTTAAGAAAGAGAAAGTTGTAGATGGTAAACTGTCTAAATGTTCCTTTCATGATGCAGAGGTGCATTATTTGGGACACGTTATAAGAAAGAATGGAATAGCTATAGACCCTCAAATATCACAAATATAATCGAGTGGCATGCGCCTAAGAACGTGCACGTGAGGAGCTTCATGGGCTTGGCAGATATTATCGAAAGTTTGTTAAGGACTTTTCAAAAATTGTTGCCCCAATCACTTCACCGCAAAGGAAGGATAAGAAATTTGTCCGGACGACAAATGTGAATCTGCCTTTAAAAATTTAAAGGAACAGCTTAACTACAACACCTATTTTAACTGCATACCAGACCCAAATGGAAATTTTATGGTTGTAACGGATGCATCAGAGAAGGCCTTGGAGGTATTCTCATTACATGTATAACCATGTTATAGCTTATGAAAGTAAAAGCTTAAGTTACATGAATGAATTATGCTCCACACGACCTAGAGCTCACTTTGCCATTGTCCATGCACTTCAAATGTGGAGGCATTACCTTTTAGGCAAGCCTTTTGAGTTAAAAACAAACCATCCGGGGTTGAAGTATATTTTTACTCACCAAATTTGAATGCAAGGCAATGAAGATGGTTAGAATTTCTGCCTCTCAAAGATGATTTTGATATAAGCTACATCAAAGGCAAGGAAAATAGAGTGGCGATGCTTTGAGTCAAGGAAGCATATCTCTCGCTCTTATAACGTTAAGAACTTAGTTTAAGGATGAGGTGAAAGATGCCTTGAATTAGATCCTTATTTCCAAAAGTCAAAACAAGATTGCTGCAGATCCAAAGGATGTCGTATAAAGGATTTCGTTTTGACAATGAAGAAATTCGAGGTTCGAAAACAGGGTATATATACCTTTGGCAAATGACTTAAGAAGGAAATTGTTAACTGAATTTCATAATTCACCTTTTTCTGGACACCCTAGCATTACAAAAATGCTTGCTGATCTTAAGCAACAATACTTCTGGAAGGGAATGAAAAAGGATGTGGTGGAATTTGTAACACACTGCTTAGAATGTCAGCCGTGTTAAGGTGGAACATATGCATCCCATGGGATTATTGTATCCCACAAAGATTCCACAACAAAAATGGCAAGTGATAATGATGGATTTCGCTTCAAGGATTGCCTATGTCAAGAAATAAACATGATATTATCCTTGTCATTCGCCGAAAATTGACCAAAGTGGCACACTTCATCATTGTAATTTGAAAGATGATGCACCAAAGTTAAACAAGAAGATTTGTGCATGAAATTTTCAGATTGCATGGAATACCCAAATTAATCATATCGGACAGAGATCCGAGGATGACATCAAGGTTTTGGCAAACGCTTAATGCGGCCTTGGGAACTAAATTAAACTTCAGCTCTGCATATCATCCGGAGACGGATGGACAGACCGAGAGAGTTAATCAAGTTTTAGAGGACATGTTAAGGATGTATTGCATGGACCAGCAGTATAAATGGGAGGAATACCTTCCGCTGGTTGAATTTGCTTACAATAATACATACCATGCCTCTTTAAAAATGGCGCCCTTTGAAGCATTGTATGGAAGAAAATGCGAACCCCTGTCAGCTGGGACAACGTAGAGGACAGAGAGGTAATTGGGCCAGAAATCCTTATGGAAATGGAACAACAAATCAAAATGATTCGGGAACATCTAAAGGAGGCTGCCAATAGGCAAAAGAGTTATGCAGACTTAAAGCGGGTTGATAGGAATTATAAACTGGGAGAGAAGGTCTTTCTTCAGGTGAAGCTGAAAAAGAGCTCAATAACTTTTGGCAAGGCTGCCAAGTTGTCACCACGATACGTGGGACCTTTTGAAATTGTTGAAATAATCAACCCTATAGCTTATCGTCTAGCATTACCTCCTGCTTTATCTCAAATGCATGATGTTTTTCATATTTCTTTGCTTAAGAAATACGTAACAGATTTATCACATGTGCTGAATTGAATTCCTTGCAGGTCCAAGACCCAGGAATAATCGTGGTTAAGCCCATTCGAGTGCTGGGAACTCGCCAGTTGTACTTAAGAAATCGCGAAGTGAATCAATGTAAGGTCCAGTGGGACCAGTTTAGCGAAGAAAGTGCAACTTGGGAAAATCTCGAAGAAATGAGATCTGCTTTTCCATACTTGTTTGATCGAATTTGAAATTTGAAAAACTGATAATTCTACCAAATTTAGACAATTATTAGTCTATTTTACAGTTGTCTTAAAACACTGTTTTTAAGAGTGAATCTGTTTTTGGTATGAACTTATAAATGGAAGGACAATAACTAAACTTTGTCCTAGAAACTCCTTGATTTGGTTAATTTGATCATCGGGACGATGATTCTTTAAGGAGGGAGGAATGTAATGCCCTGATTTTTGTAAGTTATCATGGTGATTACTTTCTTAATGTTGTAACTGCTGAAATGAAGGCAAACATGTTAAGATATATTTTTGATCTTAAAGGAATGTGTTGCTAATCTGGATTCTTGCATACTGTAATTTGTTTACATGGGACAGCAGTTATTATTGCTTGTATGTTTGCTTGATGTGACGACAAATTTGTCGTATGCTTGTTGAACTCTATTCGCTGATTGATAAAGACACCTTGAATCAATTCCATTGATCCAAGGTATGCAGTGGCCTTCTTGTAATCGCTTTGTCGATTTACTTTTTAAACCAGACTGAAGGTTGATATAAATGTGTAGCACCTGATTTCAGGTATGAATAGTTGGCACGTAGATGCCAACGGAAAAGGTTTGATTCTCGAACCATGCACTGTTGTAACGCCAGACCCCGTAAGGTGATGAAGGCCTGGATGTGGGTGGCTCAGTATGTGGAACGTGGGACGAAATGTCCTGCATAGCGCTGAATTTGGATGTCAGTCGGAAGGACTTGATTGGAATTGATTAATTAAGTGCTAAGGGGATTAGACCCTAATCTAACCCTAAGTTCTACCTTATATCCTAATTACTATCCTAAGTGGATTTTTAAATTCTATAATGGTAAAAATAAATCTAAGTCCTATTAACCTATGACCTAGATTTGGACACTATTGTTAATCCTAAACTAATCCTAACCTAAGGAAGGGGACGCACAGACCCATGGGGGATGGAAAGGATAAGGATGGAAGGAAATTTAATGGGCATTAAATAAGGTCCTTGCGTGGACAACGCCAAGTTTGGCGGGAACAGAAAAAGCTAGAGGCATTTAGTTAGTTATGGGACTAAACTTGGTTTTCTTGCAAAATTTGAAATTGGCAATTCGCCAACCCGAGTCGGCGGTGGCGTGAGGAAATAGGAAAAGGCAGAGCCTTTAATGCATTTAATTTTCTTGGTCTTCGTGACCAGCCCACCTTGGAAAGAGTATGGAGGAAATTTTGTTGTTCATTGTGTTTGTTCGGGTTTTTGGAAGTTACTCTGCATTTGGTTTTTCATGGTTCTGTCGAACCAGTTGTGTTTGATTGCTATCTCTGTTTCCTTGGTGAATCAAAGGCTATTTCTGAGCCTGTAGTGGAAGGTGATTGTTGGGAAGCTTGGCTACTATCACCGTGGAAGGAAATACCTCCTGTAGGCACGTGGTTTCTTCGAGCTTCGAGGAAGATTATCAGGCATGTTAAGCCCTTCTCTTTAAACTGCTTGCTTTGCTTAAACGTCTCATTAAAACAACCCTGCTCTTCTTGTGAAGGGGTTTTGGGTTTATTCGATTTGTTGTCATGTTTGAAATGATTCTGGGTAGAGTCATTTTGTTTTAAGCTGTTGCGATTTGAACTGTCTTTGCATATTTATTATGTTGGAAATACAGTCCATGCTGTGTGATTTATTCGACCATATTGGGGAATTCGTTTTGTATGTTATGAAACTATGCTTTTGAATACTTAGCTATACGTGAATCATTTCTGAGATCTGCACATCATTGTGAAATAGAAGAATGGAATTTTGGGTTAAAATGTCTATTGATAAGGAATTCGAACTGGGTATTTCTTTGTAAATGATTATATTGAATGAAACTATATAGGTTGTATGAGTTTGTTTTTCATTGTTGAGCAATCGTTCTTTTGCCAATATGAACTTGAGTGATGGAACGTATTAACTATGATAGTAATATTCTTATTGTTGTGCTTTTCTTTTGTAAAAATGGACGAATACGACTTGGGTATTCGTGAGAGTTGGAGAAAGTAATTGTTTTTCTTCTGAAATTATAAATGATTATGTTTCTCCTTGCTGTGATGGAAAGTTGATTCTATTGTGTTTTGTGGTTGCGGTTTGATCTTCTGATTCGAACTGTCTTCGTGAAAACGAACTTGGCTTTGAATTTCTGTGCAAATAAATGAAATATATGGGAATTAGCTTGTTGTTTGAGACTGTTTGACTGTACCTTGCTTGTGCATCTGATATCCTATGCGGGTTTTCATTAATAAAGGTATTGTTATATGAATATTGTATTTTGGGTTCTGCACATCATTGTGAAAAAGAAGAATGGGATTTCGGGTTGAAATGATTGTTGAGAAAGAACTCGAACTGGGTATTTCTTGTAAATGGGTACATTGAATGAAAATTATACATGGTGTGCGAGTTGGTTTTGACATCATTTCTTTTCTAGAATTAATAAGGAAACGAGTTCTTCTTCTTCTTCTGCTGTTTTAAATTATGAAGAAATGGTAATTGGGGATTTATTGAGCATTATAGGTATAACTTGATAGAGATGACAGTGGCATTTAGATTGTTTCCTGATTGCTATGTTTTTCTGTACAAACGGAAGGATGAAATGATTTGTGGGATCTCTAATTTTGCACTGTCATCCAAATACGAACTCGACCTAAGTGATTCTTGTTGTGTTGAAGAAAATGGGTGTTTTCTTTTTGAAATAATTACAGGAATGAATATTTCTCTTCTTGCTGTTTGAGTTCTGGAAGTAGCAGCAATAGAGCTTACTGTACATACGGGTTGGACTTGTTGTAGGTAACAACAATGTGCAAATGGTTATTTATGAACTGTGTGCGTTCATGGATATAGAAAGTCGTGTGAATAATTGATTAAGTGACTGTATAACTGTTTATTTGGTTAAAATACAGTGAAAGAAGTATGAATTCTTCTAGTACAGTAAGTACATAGTATGCATTCTTTATATTGCTTGTTCTATGATGGATACGATGTTTTACCAACTTGTTTTTGGTATTCGTATGTGCCTGATTTAAAGGAAGTAATGATATGGATGATAAATTCTTCCTTGTTTTCATTTAAAGCTGAATATGAATGGAATTATTCTTTGCTGTTGGAAAGTGAATTCTGAATGGATTTTGTAAGTTTCACTCTAATCATTATCTTTGATTGATGTTTTGTTTGGATTTAACTTTCAGTACAGTTATGAGGAAAAGAAATAGGAGTAAGAATGGATAAATTAGAATAATGGTCATTTCTTCTCTTATACAGTTAGAAATCTGTAATCGTTATGGAACGAATTTTGTATTGCTTTGGTTTAAGCATCTACATTTTATTGTTGTTTTCCTTTCTCATCTGTACTTGATTGCTTGAAATCAAATGAGATGCATGAACTGAAAGGAAAGTAATTGGTTTATATTTTAGTCAAATTTTATCCTTTGATATTATAACTAATGAAAGGGAAGGAAATTGATAGCATTTAATGTTATAACAGCAGTATACATACGTGTGTTCCTAGTTCTTACAAATGTTGTAATCTGGAACTGTTGAAGGAAATTACGTCTTGTAATAGTTATGTAGGAAATAGGACAACAATCCTTTGACTGATTGGGATGGTATTTAGATGGTTCAGTTGTTATGTTGTTCATTCTTTTTGATACTTAATTCTTGATTGATGTTCATATTAACGTTTCATAAAAGCAGGGTTCTTTTATTGAGACAGTTAATTAGAAGCACCTCATTTTAATGACAAGTGCTTAATATGCTCAGTTCAATGAACTGACCCGTGCAAGTAATTTTGCAGATGGAATTTGAGTAAAATGAAGACATGGTTGTTTTCTGATACTTCTTTTGATTGACTGAAGATGGATTGTATTTGATAGTTATTATTCCTCTACGAGGAATTGAGAAAAGAAGAAATTACATTCTTCTATCTTATGAGTTGTAATGTTGTTTTATATAAACAAAGTCCAGTCATTTGGACTGGCAAATGTATGGATTATGAAATGGATTGATGAATACAAATACAAGTGTGATATTTTAATGACTGTATCAGTTTGATATTGTTGATTAAGTTGGGAATATAACATTAATTCTTGATTTGGAATTATTCAAATGTTTTTGGATGAATGTAAAAGGAACTGATATCTTTTCTTACCTAAATACAACTTTTACGTTGAAATGTGCAATTAGTTCATACTTGGGTTAAGATGAATTTTTAATTGACATTAAAAAGGATTAGGAAGAACATGATCTCATAACTGATTGGTATTCGGGATTAGCTTGAAAGCTAAGGAATATCAAATAACTTAGGAGCAGCCGAACCTTGTATTCGGACTCCGTTAATAGACTCGAATGTTAAATTCAGAAAGTAAGGATATGGAAAAATATATCCAGGGCTAACAGACCTTAACTATGTAAGGTTAAGGAGAATAAATGAATATATTCATTGAGAATTAGACCTCGTTTTAATGACGTCTAATAAGCTGGAATTCTGAATTTGTTTTCAGTTGTGGAAAAACTTGGTTAAGTTTAATAGGTTAAACTTATTAAGTCTATCGGTAATGGGCTGCTTAATCCAAGGATTAAGAAAAGAACCAAGTAGAGAAAATGCAACCCTTCGGTACGAAGGAGAAGATGCATAGTAAGCTAGAAGATGGATTTAGTCTCTCTTAGCTACATACAACTGTAACAAGAACGAGGATAAAGGATCAACATGGCTGCTGAAAGTTGATCTTAAATATTAAGATCATAACCAAATCACTTGAGCTGGATGTGTACTCTCGATGGGAGGATTCCGTAGGACATTGACATATGCCAGCTACAACACGGTGTCTTCATGAAGGCGGGTCTTCATGATGACACAATGTTATAGCTGACATATTACAATGCCCTCCCGAATTAAATCATCAAGATTACATAAGCTGAATATTAAGTTCTTGGCTGGGGATAGGAGTGTGATCACGTATACGGAGTGACTCCGGAGGACTAAAGATAACTAGACACATGGAGTCGTCTAGGGACGACACCGTATGTCTGCGTATCTTTAGTTACCATGAGTGACTTCCTATACTCGTTCATATTGCTAGTTGGAGTTAGAGTTTGACCTTAAATTGGAAGGACTGGTAGGAACCAGGAAAGACCATTCTAGATAACAGATGAAGTGAGGTGAAGGACGTATTCCGTTGGTGTGTATCACATCCTGGAATATGATCATGCAAAGCATGTGAAAATCTTTGGCCAAAGTATCGCAAGTGCTGGTTGCATTGTCCTAATCACCTAATTTAAGATGCAGGATGTCAGATGAATATCAGTAACAGATATTCAGATAGGCTTCTTAAATGGATCACTTCGATAACCGGAAATGGTAAGAGAACCTTGTATATATATTATACTATGCATGAATGAACATGAAGGATCGGTAAGTTGCCAAGTCATGAAATGAGAGATCATTGAAACTCCGAGCCATGAAAATGGGAGATCGGTAGTTCTTCGAGTCATTTACAACAGCATATGGAATCTGTTATATGATTGAATGGCACTGAATGTGTGTTCCATATTACAAATATGTGAACAGAGAACATTAGTTTTAAAAGGAAATTGTGTGTTCCAAACTGCATTGTTTGGGTAGAGAACAATTATTAAAACTTGAACGTGTGTTTGAATTATATAATTCATAATAGGGAATGTTATATAAAAAAAAAAAAATTTCCCTTGTTCTAGTATCTTAAAATGGGGATGTTACATTTTCCCTCCTGGACATCAAAATCTGAGCCAAAAGAGTAAAAATCAAGAAAAAGGGAAATCAGCCCACATAGTGAAACTGTTTTCACTATGGTGCATTGCAAACTCCTGTTACACTAAACACAGTCACGCCCCTTTGGCGCACTCTTTCTCTATGTTGCATCAAAAATAGTCATGCCATTGGTGCATAATAGGACCATGCAGCATAATCCCTCCTCATGCCCTATAAACTACAAAATTCCTAAGGCGCAAGCACTGGTGCCAAAACAACTACAACAACACTACATGCATTGTGTAAACCCTTTCCACATCATGCCAACCAAGCCCCTTGGCACACTTGACCTATGTGTTGCACCTTCTGTAAATGTGCTTGGTGCACCTCACCCTCATGCAACATCTACCACATCTGACGCCAATGGTGCACCCTGAGACCTTGCTACACCAAACAAAATTGTGCCTAGTTAAAGCACTTCCTATGGCGCAAGCGCATATTCCTTGACATCAACATCTGAATGTTGTGTGTAGCCTTTCCATGCCCCACGCCCCTTTTGTGCTGCTTTCCCCCATGCAACACTCCCTAAAAGTGCACCTTGCTTTTCAAAACCCCTGAACCTATAGTAAGGATGCGCCTTGCACCCAGAGGCTCATAAGTTGGTAATTTTTCATTCTACAAAGATTTTATGGACAACTTGATGGCTAACATGGCCCTTCTACATTGGAACTCTTTGATTCTTCTTGTAGAGCAACAACAATCCTCGAGTGCACTTATGTCTTCATCGAGTAAGAAGCCAACCAAGTCCAAAGGCAAAGCCAAGTTGATGGAGCAAGAAATGAAGTATAGATACCAAAAGGTCAGGATGCCTGACTCACTTGCAGAGTGTGATCTCGATATCAGAGATTTAGAACTTGGGCATATAGACATGGATGACTTTTGGGCCAGAACCAAGAAGGTCACAGGCAGCCCGTGGATGGATAAATTGGTTGGTAGTGGTCTGCACTTCACTGTAGGGCTCCCAGTGAGCGCAATTAATAATGAATTCATCATGTTGGTGGGCCGTTGTTACAACAAGGACACAAGATGTGTCAAAAATGAGGAGGGCAAGGTGATAATCAACCTCACACACTTTGAAACTATCTTGGGCATCCCCCACCACAGACATTTTGTGGCAGTAAGTCAAGAAGACTGCATGAAGACTTGGACCGATAATGAGGACAAGTGCATGCAGATGATGAACGAGGTATACCTCAAGAATAAAAAGGTGGTGAGCAGGTGGCCCCAAGTCATTCATCGCAGTGATTTTTCAGAAGAGCTGAGTGACACGATCACCTTCCTAAGTAGAGTACATGGGCTCCCTGATGCCCATTACTTTCACAAGTGGATGCTCAGGTATTTGGAAACAATGAATAAAAATGTGCCCGATCAACATTTTGGCTGGGCTGAAATTATCAGTGATACAATCTCGAACAACTTCAAAACTTTCAACAACTGGGAGGTTCTATATGAACTCCTATGTAGTATATGCAGCTGCCTTAGAGAGAGACTACCTAGGGTTGAATCAGTATGGGGTATGGCCCCAAGTCAAAATATATGAATACTATCTAGAATTGAGGCTTGAGAACAACATAGCTCAGTTCAACAAGATCAATGATGTCTTCTTCTATGGCATCGTCTAGCCTCTTAAGGCCCAACATGACTCATGGTCGGACAAGCAAAAGCGTGATCACCGCCACAGGAAGTGGGGAGTGTTGTTTACGCAATTCCCCACCTTTACCTATCTCAGAGCTGCCAACTTCTTGGGAGAACCCACAAGATTGCTGAGATATGCGGGGCCTAAACTGATCCTTCTAGAGCATTAAGGCAACTTATCACTTATCACGAGAAGTGTATGAAGAGGAAGAAGGGAGGAACTCCATTCCCCCTCATAGTAGGTAGGTACACATGCCCCTCACAAAGTAAATCTTGGGAGATGTATGCAGAGCTTGAATTTCTTAATTTGAAGCATAATTTCCCAGCAAGGCCAACCTTTGATCCTCGTGGTTGCCTTCCAGGGGAAAAGATCGATCCTATCCACGTTCCTCAAATTGAGGATATCTACATCGACTTAAATCATGAAGTTGAACTCAGGTGAAAGGATCACTCTGGTTGGCCCTGGTAGAGATCATTCAATATGGTGTGGCCATCATCCCAAAGGATTTCCTAGAAACTGATCAAGAAATTGATCAGGTTTACCTAGACACAAAAGGGGATGATTGGCCGTTCATGGATATTGACAGAACAAAGTGCCCCAAACCATCCAAGAAAGGGTTCAACCTACTCTACAATGCACCGAACATTGGTGTAAGAAAAATGGTATCATCTATCTTGGGGTAGATTTTATCACATCTCCCCTAGGCAATGCACCCACTAGGCCAAAACACTTTCCTAAAGGAAAAGGAAAAGATAAAGTGGGAGAGGAAAGCACTGCTCAAGAGAAAGCTCCTGAAAGCCCTCCTACTACCATAGAAGAGAAAGTTGTGGACTTAGTGTCCCCAGGAAAAGAAGAAGCGGTAAGTGCTCCAACAGACACATCCACTCAGGATGTTGTCACATCTACAACTGGTGAAGTACCAACCATTTTCTCTCTCATTCCCCCTTCTCCTCCTCATGTTGCTCAAACAAATACTCCTTTGGTTGTGTCTTCTCCTCCATCTTCTTCCGTTCCCCTCCCTCTTCCTCCATCTTCTCTTCCCTTGTGGATCTGTCCCCAAGATTTCTTCCCTCATCTTGTAGATCCCTTCCGCCCCATGGCCTCCTCTCTTGTAGTGACTCCTATTCCCATGAGTGTTGGTGTGTCGGCCCCTTTCTCCATGCCGCCACCAAGTGTTTCAACACACTTCCCTGTGTCCACTATAGTTGTTCTTCCTTCCACCCCTATTTCTTCTTCGTCCTCTGGTCCCACTCCCATAAGTCCAAGCTGGATCTCAGACCACCTAAGCCAACACAAGAGGAAAGTCCCCATTGCACCCATGGACTTCTCCATCATCCCGGCTAAAGGACCAAAGAAGAAAAAAGTGATAACTCACTTTTCAAAAAGTGTTTCAGGTGAAAGGGTTATGGAGATAGCCTACCCGGATCCCATAAAGAAGAAAGAAGATCTGTCTCCTACAGATTTTATAGTGACCCAGGTCACAATGGGAACATCATCAGAGAGCCTACAAGGAGAGGCCTTGTCAGCCATGGATGCCCTTTGCAAGAAACTACAAGAAGAAAAGGAGAAGAAGAGAATGTTAAAGGAACAAAACAAACATCTTCTCCAAGCTCTACAAAGAATGGGAAATGCACCTCCTATAGCTGCCACCGAAACTCCTGAAGTCCTTAGTCAGGAGAAGATAAATGAATACACCAAGATTGGCGAACAAGGTGTAGTGGTGTCCTCCTGGAGAGAGAAGATCCTCAAAGACAGTGAGGAAGTAATCACAAAGTTCACAAGCCTCTACCAAAGTATAGATAAGGCAAACAATGAACTCCAAGCAATAGCGAGACATGTTTTTGAAGAGTTGGAGCATGCCACAAGTTACAACGAGACATTCCGAAAATGATCGATTTGCACTGATGATGACTTGTTAAAATTTGGCATCATTGATCACCCACGAGCACACAACAAAGTGCTTGTCACTTTAGACTATCAGGTTGACCAAATGGAGTTTGTCTTAGAAAAGATAGAAAAAATCAAGGAGGAAGCCCTGGATGCGAAACATCAAATGGAGCAGATCATCTTAAGGATGTCTCTAGGGTTGCTTAATGCATCATTCACCTTAAGAGAAGAAAACGATACTATTCAGCTTTTCAAGGGAATTGCATCACAAGGCATGGCGCCAGAGGTCACTTTTGACTGAGAATCTATTAACAACCTTCTGGCTTGCTTTGTGATTTCATCGGGTATTTAATAGAGGCAGGAAATGAATACTTCAAGCTCCCTGATAGGCTCAGAGATGAACGAGAAACTTGTGAAGTCATCGGAGACCACACAAAGGGTCCCAATCATGGTCAACTTCAGAAGATGATCAGCAAGTTTATGGAGTATCGAGCTCAATATCATATCACCTCTCCAGAGCAGAAGCAAGACACTCCATTCGAGCAAAGGGATGATGATGAATAGGCTTCCTCCTTCTGGGATAAATCCCATTTTTGTAAAATTATTTAAAAGTATGTTGGCACACATGATGACATCATCCATGTTGCACCATGGGATGTTGTCATCCACCAAATTGCCCCAAAGTCAACATTTGACTTTTAGATATTTTGTAGATATTTTGTAAATAAGTTGTTGGCTCCTTTTTGTCTTCTTTCTCCTTCTCCTTCTATAAATACTTGGATACTTGTAGTATTTGGTGGTGGACAATCTTGTATGAAAAATATAAGTGAGGAGAGAAAGACTTTGAGATTTCTTGTAACAGAAGAAAACATTAATACAAATATTGAGACTTTGTGCTGAATTCATGTGTTATATGCATTAGATCTTTCTTACGTCAGATCTGTGTGTCTATTCTATTAGATTCATATCTACTTTTTTCATTTTGTTTATCAGTATTGCTTTATTTTTTTATGTGAGTAAGTTTGGCTCGACCTTTCTACTTTGGAATTCATTTCTTTTCTCCCTTCGATCCATATTTCTTGCTTTCCTTATTTCATTCCTTTCTGTTCTTCCTCGGAACTAAATCTACTGGGATGAGATCCCAAAACCCCTTAAAGGCAGAATACTATTGGAATTGCACAAATTCCTATTGGTAGAATAACAATAAACTAGTTTTACTTTGTTATCTTAAAGAGGGGTTATGCCCTACACAGTGTTGGCCTGTCTATCCATAGATCTGCCCACCCGATAGATTTTCATGACCAAAATAATCATAAGGGTGTTACATGCTTCCCTCTCGAAAAATAAATATCATCCCGATGATTATCTCTTTTAACAAATTACATCAAGGACACTCAATTCATTCACTTCTCTTATCCTAAGTCAAATATTTCAAAACCTTATAGTTCCAGAAATCAGCATTAAATAACATTTTATTCAAATCAAGTAAATATCTTCCCAAAACTGGCTTACCTAATGTCATACAAGATAAAATCATAAATTTTTTATCAGTTAATAGATTCAATTCTATTCAAATAGATATGGAAAATCAGTTTTCATATCCTCTATATTTTCCCAATTTGCACTCTCCTGTTAAATTGGTCCCACCGGAACTTACATTGACTTATTTCTCTATTTCTTAAATGCAATCAGCAACCGTGAATTTCCAGCACTCGAATGGGTTTAACCATGATTATTCCTAGGTCTTTGACCTGAAAGGAATTATAATTTAATACATGTGATAAATACAAAATGTATTTCTTAAGCAAAGAAATATGGAAAACATCATGCATTCGTGACAAAGTAGGTATTAGTGCTAAACGATAAGCTACGGGGGTTGATTACTTGAACTATTTCAAAAGGTCCCACATTACGAGGTGATAACTTGGTAGCCTTACCAAAATTTATGGAACTCTTTTTCAATTTAACCCAAAGAAAAACCTTCTCTCCAAGTTCAAATTTCCTGTCAACCCGCTTTAAGTCAAAGATAACTCTTTTACCTATCTCTGCTGCTTCTTTCAAGCGCTCACGAATAATTTGAACTTGTTATATTTCTATAAGGATTTCAGGTCTAATTACCTCTCTATCCTCAATGCTATCCTAAATAATAGGGGTTTTGTATTTCCTTCCGTAAAGCGCCTCGAAAGGTTCCATCTTAAGAGAAGCATGATATGTGTTATTGTATGCAAATTCAGCACTTGCGATACTTTGGCCAGAGATTTCTAACATACTATTCATATTACTTATTCCTTGATGACATACTCACAATCCGTAATACATCCTTCACCCCTCTCTATTGTTATCTAGAATGTCCTTTATCTTGACTTTTGTCGAGTCCTCTTCTTGAATGTTTAACCTTAGTTCTGTTAACAACGTAGGTTATGATAGGAAGGGGCTCATAAAGACTTAGGATATTTTGGTATACTGGGTCAACCTAGGTAAACCCCATGTGCCAAGGTACCCTGAGTCCTATAGAGCTACTTTATATCGTAACTATGCTATTACCAGATCCTAGAGAAAAACTAATTTCAAGTCCATAAGTGTGTAGATGTAGACGATCAATACGAAGGGTGTTTCCACATGTCGACTACAACACTTTGTATCCTTGAGTAGATCCCAATCTTCTTGAAGGTACAACCTGCACGCATTGGCATGTGCCAAAATCCTACAAAACAGCCTCGTCAAGATGTACATACCCCGTGAGATTATTAATATTTAATTAATTTGGATACTTAAAAATAGATTTCAGCAACCCCTTGCCCAAACCCTAATTCAACTATCTATAAATTATTTTCCAAATCAGCTTTCCATTAACCTTGAGAACTTCCTTAACTTATGATAGCTATCAATGTTCATTAATTTTGGCTCAACAAGTAGTTACCAAAAAGAAAGGATAGTAACCTCATAAGTTTCATTTATTGTTATTTAACCATTCAAGGAAGTGTAAAACCACTTAGGTTGTAACTTAATAGACTTTACTAAATGACGTCTAATGATTATAATCATAACTTCCTTTTTGTTTACTTTTTCATTAGAGAGTAAGAGTCTTCTTCTTCATGTTTAAGTTGTAGGGTTTAACACACCCTTTATGTCCTTACAAATTCTATAGTTTTCATTGTTATTTCATTACACATCACCTTAATGATATGAATTTTTTAGATAAGAGCATTGAATTTTGCAACTTATTCAGCTGCATCACATTCAAGGAAATTACTCAAATCCCTTTTTCCTACTTATCCAAGAATACTCATTTAAACATATAAACAACATGAAGAATATCAATAGAATAGGATTCCATTTCTTTTTCAAGGTACAAGATAATTTACACAACCCATGCAAGTAAATTCTCATCCTTCAATTCATTTTCAAACTTATACATTTACAAACTTATGCACTTTAGGCATACTGCATGACAACAACCTTCATTCAAAAGAGTCTAACTTTTATTTTTCAATACAACTTAAGAAAAAATCAAAATTCTTCACAAGAATAAAACTTAGATCAGCCAATGCATCATATAAGTTTTTTCCTTCTTTTATCACTTACGAAGTCCATTTGCGAAAATTGCTAGCACGGGTCAATTCAATGAACTAATCATGATAAGCACTAAGCCTTAAAATGAAGTGCATTCCACTAATTGTTCCAATAAAAACAACCCTGCTTTAATGAAAAATTAGTATTTCATACTCTAAGCATAAGTAATAACAATAAAGAGAAGAGCATTAAAGATCCAAAATTCACAAAAATAAGAACAGAATATAATCCATAATATGTGTCTTACAAATTAAAGTATAATTTCTCCTATCAATTATCTTTACCAAACAATAGATCATAACATCTCATTGTTTCCAATCCTACCAAAATATAATACAACACTTATCTTTACTATAAGATACAGAAGTGTTTACAACATATTCTCACTAGGATGTTTCATCTAATTTTTCAAGTAATGAAGAAGAGAAACCATTTCCATTATGCCAAAGTACTTAACATCCGCAAAGTAGAACAGGTGCATATCAAGACTTAAACTATTTCCTTTAAAGGTCATCTACATTAAAATTCCACATTTTAAGGTATTCATCAAAACAGATCCATATAAAAGAAATCCAAGAAGGAATGATGGATTAACAGTCAAACAACAAGTTTGCAATTTCTTTTTCCAACCAATCATCAATTTATTTCTGCTTTGTTTCAGTCAAATGACAAGTATATAAAAAGACTAATTAAGTATTGATTCTCTTTTCCAATAAGAATAAAAATCAGAAGGTTCCAACCTATGAACTTAACCCAACTGCATTAGATAAGGGTTCTTATCAGAGTATGAATCTACCCTTTAATCATTTCTTTCAACTTAATTATCAATTCCCCTTTCCTGTACATGCATTCTAAGTTCGTACAAAGGTTCCCAAAGGAGCGAACAAGAACAATCTCAAGGTAAGAAGAAAACATGCTACCATTTTTCTTTCTTAGAACCCTTTACCATCAAATAGTGAAGTTCAAACACATCCCGCAATCAATTTTGAATCACAAATTATCTTTCAAGACTTAACATTCATTTATTGGACCCAACAAGAGGTGTGAAATATGATTAGGTACTAGCACTCATATTCTTCTCGAGAGTTCAGTCCTATATTTCCACATGTTACAATAAGAGGTAACAGATTGGGATTCCAATAAGAACAATAAACCATCAAGATAATTTCAGTCAATAACATGAAGATTTTACCCAACAACCTTCTAAACCATGTTTCTAGTTTTAAAGTCAATACCTGAATGAATATGTTTTAAATACAACCAATTAAAGACTTAATATGTAAATCAACATAAGAAATCATAAGCTCCTTCAAGTTTTAGGATCATTTAAGAAAATATAACAAGTTTGGGCAACAAATTGTTCCCGTTTTAGTTTATCTTTTTAAAAAACAAGAAAACTACATAAGAATTCCGAACATAACCGAATTCTCGTTCGGTCACCATTTCCACAATAAGTAATAATTTTACTCTACAACTTTGCATCACAGAATCTCACATGAGTTCGTATATACACCAACATCGTAATGCTATGCCGAAAGTAATGTAATTACTTATAAAAATTTACAAATAAGAATAGAGCTCCCTTTTTCTATTATCATCTTATCAAACTTTGTTTCCCAACTCAAAGAAAAATGTAAGAACCTTGATAGAGCTCAGACCAAACAAACAACAAACATGAAAGTTGTGTTCCTGATGAACCTTCATTAACAGTTTATATGGTCGTAAGATCAATAAATCACAAGCACTAAGACATTCAACAGTCCAATTTTATCCAAGATAACAAACACAGTTCTAAGTTAGATGCTTATTTCAACAATAGTCACAGTTTTCACAAGATGAAATACAAGAACCAAGCCATATATGGTTTTATCCATAGTCCCATTTATTTATGGAACAAAACGCTAGCACCATAGAACCGAGAATCTCTACAACAATTCTCTCCTACCAAAACAAGTTTCCAACATAAAGCTTGAACTTGCTTACAAGTATACATAAGAACTGGAGTTCTTTACCCACTCTAGATCACAAAACACATCAAGTTCACAAAACACTAATCTCAACAAACATAAGCAGAACTCAGAGTTCCTTAAAAACTCAGCGAAGCAATTTATTGGAAACAAATGTAGTCGAAACCAAACAATAATTTCCAACAACCGAAAAAGCTAAACAAAGTTACCAAATTTGTTCTCGCATGCATAGTTCTTTTGTGCAAAAGACAATACAACATAAGTTTTCCAACAGAATCATATAGACTATGGGTTCAAACCCAGGATGCAAGATTTACTAAACCCAACAACCCATTAACTAGATAGAGCATGCAATGCACAAAACTCAATAGAGCAGAGTTGCTTTAATGAAAACACTTATAGGAAAGCTCATTTCTTCTCCTCTTCTCCATAAAAGATCAAACAACCAGATACTTCTTCCACAATGCCTCTTATACATTCCACAAAATGAAAATAGATTTGAAACCTCAAAAATAGCCATGAAGTGTAGTTTACTCTGCTAGTTCGAAAACCAGAGTGCATGCAGAATGAAAATCGAGAGAACATGCAAAATGAAACAACCCACCAAAAATCCGCTGGCATGCCTACCAAGATGGTTTGGGCTCGTGAACCAAAAACAATTAATTTCATTAATTCCATATCTCCCACCTAATCTTCCTTGCCACCGCCTGCCAAGTCTGGCGAATGCCAAGTCCAAATTAACATGAGTTTCCATTTTTAGTGATACTTGCCACCTAAGCCTCCACCAAGCCAACTAACCCCTACCAAAGCTGGCAGTCCGTATGCATTCACCATCCTTATCTATAACATAAATGCCTTAGGAACCATCACCCAAGTGTATGTGACCACTTAAGTTCCCAATTCATATCCATTAGTTTAGGATAGATTAGATTGCTTAGGTTAGATCTTAGGTAGAATTAAAATTTATACCTTAGGATATAACACTAACAACTAACCCCACCTTAGGCCTTAGTAATTAGGTTTAGATAAACCCTCATAGGTAATTAATTCAAAGTGCCATAGTTTAAAACACTAGGTTAGGTTAAAATAATACCTTGTAGTATTAGAATCTAGGTTAATTTAATACCTAGTAACCTTTCTAATTCTGTTCGCACCGAGCTTAGGTTAGAAATATATTTTTTTACCTAGCTTAGGATCCCGTAGGTTAGTCCTCTATAGGATCCTGGATCTCTCTTATGCTATGAACAGGTTGCATCTCTATTTTCATTAGTAATGACTTGTCATGGTCGATCTCCAAAGACCCAAGCAAAACAATCCATTGAATGGAAGTATGTTCACACAGAAATTAAAGAACTTGCAACAATAAAGTTTAGTCCAACATGTATCTTAACTCATGGAATGTCAATTTTTACCATTCATTTAATAGAGTAGATTTAAAACATTCCTTGGATCACTAAAATTGATCCAAGGATGAGTCAGATAAATAGATAAGTTTACAACTCTTAAACTAGATTACAAATCACCTACCAGAAGTGAAAAATGGATTCAGGGAAGCCATTCCAATTCAGTCAAAGGATCTTAAGAGCAGAAAATACTTATCCATATCAAGCATGATTTCTAATAATTAGAAGAACATATCCTTATAAGGAAAATCACATGTCAACACTTGAATGCAAAGGAGGAAAAATAACAACTATCAAGGGTGTTACTGAGAACTTTTATGGTTTTTCCTCTAAGGATAAATATTGAAGTTGTGTAACTATTGTACCTCAAAATTGGGATCAATAACACCACTTTCCCTAATACTATGAGTAATAATATTCCTAACCTAATTTAAAGCAATGAATGAGTAGAGGTAATAAATAAGGATTTCTTATAACAAAAAGAGAATTGGCATGCAACATGTTATATAATAGATGATAGTTTAGCTTACAAGTTCTTTTTCTCAAATGAGTCGTTCAAAATTGGTGGTTTGATATTTTTTCAAAGTTAACATATGGTGTTCACTCATAACATGCAAGACAACTTATCTCCTTAATTACGAGGAGTCGCCCTATTTATTCTAATATATGGAACAAGAAGGAATATTTACAATATCTACACTACTCTATCTTTTTGGGGTGGGATATCATCCTAGTATATGTTTCTTTTAATAACGGAATGATAAGATTTGGGATAATAGATGTAAGAGGTTTTTAGAAGGGAATGATAAAGAAATAAGGATATAAGAAAGTGTTTGTGCTTTCTCTTTGAAAACACAGATCCAAAATTATTCACACAAATGAAGTAGAATAAATGATAGCTTGGAATAATGTCATATAACAATAATATAGAATAAAAAGGAATAAAAATACATTAAACATAAGAACAATAAAATTAATCACAAGAATAATCTCAACAAAAATTTTAAAATATGTCTCATTATTCCATTAAAGCTAGAAAAGAAAAATACAAAGTTTTGTTGTTTTTGTCACTAAAATTCTAGAATTTTTTTTTTTACATTCAACAAAAGTCTTCCAAAATCCTAGGAGCTAAAAAAATATCCTCACTGCAATGAAAATTATTACATTTATAAAGAAAAAGAAAAAGACAAAAATAGGAGCATTACATCCTCATCATTAATTCATAGTCCAAAACATGGAAACCTATTAAATGTACATGATTAAAGTACATTGATTGGCTCTCATGCAAAATGACCCAAGAAATTTACATTTTCATCTAAAATATGCTGGAAAATATTGAGAAATTACATATTAGAGAAAACATGGAAACTTATAAAAATATTCAAATTTGGCTTCATCACCGGATTTCTCATTTTCTTTCTTGTGATCTATGGCCTTTCCAATGTCATTTGTAATACCTTGTCTTTGTCAATATTTATGATAATTTGATATCATGTCTGAATTCTTTCTCATCAGGTACACATGAATATATTTTTAGTACATCACATGTATTGATCACAACCATTTTTCTAGGAAGCTTGTGGAATTTTTATAGAATCTTTTCAAAATTACCTAAAACATTAAGATATAACACCAAAATGTTGATTGATTACAAATAAAATATTTTATGCTCTTTAGAATCCTTCATAACACATTTTTTAACCTTAGTGAAGATGTTACTGGATGGTAATGCATTCATATCTTAATCCTGAAATTGACAAGGAAGTATGGATATTTCATCGTGCCAATGTCATGAATGGTGCTTATTCCCTCTACCCCCACCTCCCACAAATTTTCACTCACCACACTCAAAATCCTTACTTAAAATTAAATGGAATCATAAAATTACTAGTGCCTTTTTATTTATTTTATCTATCACTAAAGTGTTTGCGTATACCCTATTTAACTCATTCAAGCTTCCAAAGCGAGTTCTAAGTTGTTCAAAGTTGATGGTCACACAAATAACTAAGTATTAGTCATGTGCGAAGGAATGTGCGTATGAGGTCACATGTTTTAAGGATCACATGGAGGCATACACACAAGGAGGAAAGTGAGATAAGATAGTGTGTGTATGTACACACCATGAAAAAAAAGGCTAGCGTGCATCCATGAAAAATATTAAGGACTTAGCCATTTTGGGACAATGGCTATAAATAGAGAAAAGAACATGACTTAAGAAACAATAAATATCTATTTATGGAATAAGGTCTTGAACCGATCTTCATGTTCCTATTTCATATTAGTGAAAAGGTAACAAGAAAATAAGAAATTCCAATATGAGAGGGTTTAAGGTGCATCTAGATGAGATAACGATGAATAAAGGTGCAAGAGAGAGACCTCTCAGCATAAATGAGCTTGATTACCTACACAACAAATCTAAACTCAACACACAAAAATAATAGTAGATATGATGGTGGGTTTCCGATAATTCTAGTTTCAAGAAGTGAAAACTTCTTAGGATGGATGTCAACCCAATTTATGATAAGATAAAATAATGATGGATCTAAAACAATGCAAATGTAATCGAGATAAAATAATAAACTAAAATGCAACAGATAGAGCAAAATGCAATTATGATCTAAGTAAATGTAAATTAAATTAAATATGGGTGGGTCGATGGTGACTTGAGACTCAGCAGAGCACAATCGATGGTGATTTAAACAATGTAGAAATAAAATGTACAAAATCAAACCCGAAAGGCTTCCCGAGGCATGACATGGAGCTAATTTGAATTGGGAATGATGCTAGCATTTTGTGAGAAAAATGTATCTGATAAGAATTGAAAGGATGAAATAAAATTTAAGGAAAATAAGAACTAATTGACAAGGTTGACGATGAATAGATCTCGTGAAGTTGGGATTTGAAGCTACAGGTGTGCAGACTGACAAAATTGGAGGATCTAAAAGATAGTTGGATCGTGAAACAGATGGTCGATGTTAATGAATGATGATAGAAATCCAATCGAATGAGAACCGGGTTGAAAATGACTTGATAGGTTTGACGTAAACCGGGAGTGATCTAAGGTTTGATGGAAAAATATGGGTGAAAATAATGATCTACAGATGGGAATGAAGATAAGAAAATGTAGAGACAGGACTCTAGAATGACTTATAGACCTGCAAAAAAATATGATAAGGAAGAGTGATGGAAATGGTGTTCTAGGCCTATAAGAGGAAAAGAGAACTTCAAGTCTACAAGGGTAAAGTAAAATAAATTGAAAATAGATCCAAGATGGTGATAACATGTATAAAAAGAGTAAGAAATGAAGGCAAGATCACAAGAAATCTCGAAGTCTCAAAAGTTACATCTTGGAAGAAGGAGGGGTATGGGCATATTTATAGGGTCAACGGTGACCCATATGGGTCATCGAGACTCCACGTGGACCATTCATTTGGGTGGTATAATGATGCCTAACTCAAATAAAATGGGCCTAAAGAGGGATGATTATGTTTTGGGTGATAAGGACAAGATAGGCTTGTCATGGGAGATAATAGGGTAGGTGAGATATGGAAACATTAAATAAATTCAAAGGGAAGGTAAAATTATTAAATGAATAAAGGGATTAGATGGGGACTTAGGACTAAATAAGGATGATTAAGGATGATAAATTAAGGACATGATTAGGATAGGATTAAGGAGGGAGAAAATAAAGATTTAAGGGATAAATTGAACTTTAGAAGGGAAAGAGGAATTTAAGTGGGAAGAGAGGCATGTATGTTAAAAATGACGATGAAGGGGAGTGTAGGCGGGATGAAAGAAAAAGGATACAAAATATTGGTTTCTAAATTCACCCCTTTTGTTCAAGTGGGTTGCGTTGGGAAAGCCATGAGAAAAAAATTACAAGTGATAGAGGATGATGGTTGAGGTGACCCCCCTTAAACTAGGGATTGATAACAAAAAAAAATTGATCATGAGTTTAAAATAGATAGATAAAGAGATAAAAATGTGGAAACGATGATAATAATAACCAAAAATGAGATAAGATGCCCCAAGTGGAGAAATATAAACAAAGTAGGGAAGTTATTTTGGAATCAATTTGGTAGGGAATAAAGTACAACCTCAATGGAGATAACGGTAATGTCCTATGGACTTGTGAATCGGTGAAAGTCACAATAACATGGAGGGAGTATAATGGGATTCCCCTCATATGGATGTACAATCCATGAGACCAATGGGTCAAAGGAATACATAAAAATATTCACAAATAAATGAAAAGATGGTTAGGAAAAGTGTCTTGATATGATGTGGGAAAAAGAAGATGTAATATCCTTCATATATGAGGAATTAAAAATATGAATTGGGGAAGGACAAAGAGAAGAGATGGCCACAATGGAGGTATTAGGATAAATTAAGGTGTGATTAGAAGGTCACGAAGATGAGCGTAACATGGATAGTTGGACACAATTAAGGATGCGTGATGATATTTAGAATAAGTTTGAGAGGAAAAATAAAGTTATGTAAATAGAAAAACACAAGTCAAAAGTAGAAGAAAATATAATTTAAAAGAAGTATTGGGTGAGAGAGTAAAAGGAGAAACATTTAGGGTTGGGTTGACAACGACTTTTCTAGGTCAATGGTAAGTAGGATTAAGTCAACAAAGGTGACTAGATCTAATTAACGACTAATGAGGTTGGTGGCCTATATAATCAATAGAGGTGGCTAATGGAGCTCATTTACAATGTGTGACATGATGATCAAGATATCTAAGTGAAAGATAAATTTTAGATTTTGAACGAGATGGAAGTCATGAAGCAAAGAAGAAGTACGCGAGGACTCGTGAGGATGGTAAGTGCACAAGCCCTAGCTTAGTTTTTTAGTTATTTAATTATTTTTTTCATTTTTCCTTAGTCTTGGGGTTAGCACCAAGGGAATTCACTTGGGATTGGACATGTTCTCCATTGATTGTGGCCTTAAAGTGGTGACCCAAGGTAGGACAACATCAACCTAAACTAGGTCGAATCGAATAGGGATAAGAAGTGAAATTTTTATTGTAGATGATTATTAGATTAATGATGGGGGCTAGTGATTGATTGTTTGATGGGTTTTATAGGTTATAGACACAATCTATATCTAAGATATATTTTTAGATAAGTATGATTAGATTATAGGTGATGTTACCGACATTAAGTGGGATCATTTAGCCGTAGTGGGGCTATGTGGGTTTTGAAAATACTAGAGGATACTTTGAGGGATGTGGGTTTGATGATCACATTGATTGATAGATGGGATGTATAGACTAACACATTTTGGTTCAGGACTGGGGAGATGAAAGTCACTCTAGAGGATGTGTATCATATATTGAGGCTACCAATACTAGGAGGAGCTAATATATTTGATCACAATAGAGAGAGACTGGGTGTAATGACATGGATATTTGGATTTTATGCCCCATGAATTACATTTAATTTTGGGGATTTCAACATAGAGGCTTGATATGAGCAAGAGACAAAGTGAGGAGCCTATTGATATGTGTGATTATGATGGCTATCTCATGTTATACGCTTCTAGATTTTGGTGGAGCAAAATTTTATGGATATTCGTAGGGGTGTTTACTGGATATCATAGATCCGAGGATTGTGTTTTCCTTTGGTGCATCATTGTTAGCCTAGGTATACCATGATATTTAGATGTACGTAATAGAGAGGAGGTCAAGATTGGATGTTTGGTTTGTATTACATTGCTAGGTCTATGAACAGATTGTGATTAGGGCACTAGGGATTCCATGGGTTATGAGAGACCATATAGAGATATTAATTGGATTCTTGAGATGAAGAGCTGACCAGGCTCATGGAGATATGGGAGAGAGGGAGGAATTGTATATTGATATATTGGGTGCATTTGAATATAGAGAAGATTATATGACCTCCATATTGAGATTTTACACCATGTCTTGAAGTAGATATTTAGTTATACGAGATGCAAAATATTAGATGGGTGTAAGGGAGGAGGTTTGTTATGATGGAGGTAGTATAGTTTCCATTAGTTATGAGGTAATTTGGGGTCATTTAGACTATATAGGAGACCCTATTAGATACATGCGAGATGAGGTAGAGAGGGACTTTCCTTTTCCTACAAGATAATCCAATGGAGGAGGAAGGAGTGCCCCGAGACAATGATTATGATGTGGGAATAGGGGATGGATTTGTAGTGTGGATAAAGGAGGCATGGGAAACCTAAATGAAGGAGAGAGCCAAGTTAGGATTAGATGAGGAGGAGGACGTGCCAATAAAAGAGGATGACATGGCCTCTAAAGGAGAGGAGGCTAGAGATGAATGGGTGGTAGAAAAGATATCCTTCCTATGTGTAGAGTGAGATACATCCAACCGTAAGGTGAAAATATTACACTAGGAGAGATACCGATACAGAGCGTGAGGGAGGCCTATAAGGCCAGATTTAAAGATCTTGGTCCCATATTAATGGCATTAGGGGGACGAGGCACCATTCACATCACAGGAATTATCCAGATGGTATTATCAAGTTGTATGTCATTAGACTAGTACAAGGTACTAGGAGCATATACATGCATTTATGAGTGCATAGTGACATTGAGGCTACTAGATGTGCCGAGATATGCAACGTACCTAGAAGGTAGCAGGGATCGAGCTCAATACGACTAGCTCCATCTAGGAGCACAATGAGTTTGGCACAGTTGAGGTTAAACCTAGGCCCAAGAGGAGATGATGGTTAGAGAGACATTTAAGCATCTGCCTCGTGGTGGTAAGCCTCAATAATGATATTATTTGATGTGCAATTCATTTATTAGGTGGAATTGTTATAGAATTGATTATTTGATTATAATATGAATGTTAGTTTAGAGGTTAGATGTTGTGTATATTTAATGATATGATGTGCTGATTTGATTTTATGTGTGGTGTGATGTTTTAAATTCATGATTTGATTATATTGATTATATGCTTTCATTTGATGTTTGATAATGAGATGTATGATGAGTAGGTGAGAACATGGTTATATGATTGATATGATGTGAGTTATGTTAAATTATAACGATAGATGTGTTTGAGATTACATAATTAGATAAGTGTAGAAATGATGAGTTCATATGTATATGCTTATAGGAATAATGGATAAAAATAGGGTTATATGAGAATATTAATGATCTTAGACATGAAATGATGTGTGTTATACTTAGGGTGGTGAAGATAAGAGTGTAATGGATGAGAATGCAACACTAAATGGGGTTTCTAGAATGTGAGAAAATACACTACATCATAAAGAGGAGAGTATGTGGAATAGGATGCCTTTGAATAGTATTTGGAGGTAAACATGCAAAGGGAACAACACAAATCATTGAACTTGCGACCATTGACAAATTTTAACACATAACTAATGATAGTTAAATGCACTTAAGATCATGAGGAAAAGATGGAATGTGTGCTTATAGTCCTACTATAGACACAAAAAGGGGTTAATATGGAGCTTGTACGAGAGAAACTAGGTTCATTTTTTGTGGGATTCCTATGTCTATTTCCCATCTCTAAGAAATATGGTTAAAAATAATCAATGTGGGAATTTTTCTATAGATGGGAAAGTTGATCGATGTGGGAAGCTTTCTAGGGATGGTCTTTCTAGGGATGCTTGCTTTTGATATTGTATTTTATTTGTTTAGATTTGGAAGGTTGATCAATGTGGGAAGCCTTCTACTACCATGATATAAAATATTAGCCATCCTTAAAGGGAGTGGTATAATTTTTGATTTTTTCTTTTGATTTTTGAATTTTTATTGAGTTGTCCTTTGAGGGATCAATCTATACTTTTGACAATTTGACTTTATATGAACAATTGTCATTCGAGGGAGAAGTTTTTTTGGTTAGATAATGATACCTTTTTAATTTGAGCATCTAGAGTTTTTAACTTTAGGATTAAGGTAGGGATAGCCAAGTCAACCACTTACGGAGGGGATAATAAGATGTACAAGTGACACCTATGGACCCTAAACATGGTTCTAGTAGGTAGAAAAGAGGGTAACAAATGTAATGATTATGGGGTTCCCACCTAGAAGGAGGAATGTGTCCATAAGTAATATGTTATGGTGAGAGAAGTGGTTTCCAGATTCAAGGTCGTAAATAGGAAAGTGACAATAGACCACATAAGTCTAAATCATTACAAAGAGAGATGGAGAGGCTTATGATGGAAGCAAGATTTTAAGAAATGACTAAGACTATGTTGGTAGGTATGTTAACAAAGAGAAACGGTCACAAGTGAAAGGAATTAAGAGGTTGTGTTTCCATCTTAGCATCAAGAGACACTAAATTATATTCTCTGGACTCATATTTATGTGTGATAATATATGGTCCAATCTAGATGGGATAAAAATTGCCACGTTGACTCCTTTCTATAGTAGGGAAATTCTAATTTTATTTTAAGACAAGGTCGTCGATGTTAAAGTCGTGTTCCTTGATATGTTTGTAGAAGGCACATTTTCTATGCTCTTGATAAATATGATGATATTGAAGAGAAAGTAAGTGATGCTCATCTAATAATTCAAGTTGTGATAGACTCTCATTAGAAATAAAGTTACGAAGAGAGACACATGGACTTCAACATGAAGAATGGATTCAGATCCATCGAATAAAGAGAAGAGGGTAGCACCCTTAGAGACATAGATGATTTTTAATAGCCCTATAGCTAAAATGGGATAGAAGATGCCAATTATGACCAGATCTATCAATAGTCTTGGTAATGATATTACGGAGAGATTTTCTAGTGGCTTGAGCCTCACCATTAGCTTGAAAATAATAAGGATAAGAGAAGATTATTTTAATATTTTTATTTTCATAAAGCTTCTTGAGATATTTATTTTTGAAGGAATTTTTGTTTTCCATGATGATTTTATGGGGAACACCAAAGCGACAGATGATGTGTTGATAGAAAAAATCAACAATTTTGTTATCTTTAGTGGATGCGAGTGGAATGGATTCCACCCATTTGTGAAGTAATAATTTGTAGTGATGATGTAATGATGGAATTAAGAGGAACACAGATTGATGATACCAATGAGGTCAAGTCCCCACTTTGTGAGAAAGGCCAAATATCCTAAGATGACTAAAGGTCATGATTAGGAACACATATAAGAGGAATGTTGCTCGTATTTGACACATTTATTAACATATTCATAGTAGTATTGATTGAGAGAAGGCCAATAATATCCCATGCAAGTAACATGCTTGGCGATGAATAAGCCACTTAAATAACCACCACATATGATGTCGCAGATGTCTTGGATAACACAAGTGAATTCATGAGTCTTAAGGTAACAAAGCGGAGTCTTAAGGTAACAAAGCAGGATGCCATCAAAGTCACACTTATAGAGAATGATGCCAAGGATGACATAGTGGTTAATGATTCGATGAAACTCAGTAGAAATAAAATATTTTGTATCAAAACCCTTGATCTCTTGCGTGCTCATCTTTCACCATGGTCTTATCCAGGACCCATTTTACTCTAATTCATTTCTTTTATTTAAATTTCCATATTTGAGCCTAACTACTTTAATTTGCAATTAATCTTCATTAGTTACCTTAATTAATCTCCATTAGCTAATTAAATTTATTTTTAGGATTCATTTATCCCTAACCACATAAATCCACATCCCTACAATTTTTCTATATTTTATCTAATCTATCTTTATCTCCTACCTACTCATGAAACTTCCTTAGGAAACCCTTACCCACCTATATGCTTTAAAGAACTTATCCCAATACCTAAAATCACCATATCTTGAATAAACTAGTCATCCACCACTATGAGGAAAAGTTTCCCACATCGGTGGTGACCCAGCTTGGGTTTCTATTCACCCTATAAGAATTACTTCACCCCCTTCCAAAATAAGACACAACTCGAGATTTATTGCGCAGTGTAAACTTATCTTTGAATCTGAGCATCCTTGTAGCCATGTCAATCATCTTGGAGTCCATTGAAGCTTTTATTTCATCACTTGCGGAGAATTTGGGAGGTTTAATTTGATTTTTTGTTATTTTCATGTTATCCTTGTTATTATCTCTGTGAGAATCTAACATATTGTATGTTCAACTACTATTGGAATTTCATCCTCAGCCTGTTCTTCCAGTCATTCTTATTTCAGGTTTCTCATTCAACTCATCAAACTTCAGCTTTGTTTTTCAATTTCTATGTCAATTTTTCTCCACCTAGGTCAAGCACCGACCTAATCCTATGTCATCATACATCCTATATCCAGATCTCTCTCATTTTCTACTTCTATTTTGTTATTGTTTCTAATTCTCATATCTGCCATCCTGATTCTCTATCACCTCAATTTATTTTTTTGCACTCCAGTCACCCCCAACCCATCCCAGTCATCATCAACTTGAGTCTTTTTTTCATGAAATCTATCATAATCCCTATTTTTTTCATCCTATTTTCCTTTCTGTCTCAAATCTCCTTCTTCGTAATTTTTAGTGTTCTTAGGATTCTGTGATCACCTTATTTGCATTTAGATCCATTCAGATCTACATTTCAAGCTAGTTGTCTAGATCCACTTTCTCATATCGTCATCGACCTTCCCTTTCTAACCTAGGTTTCTATTGACCAAACAAGGTACAATTGACTTTGTGTTAATTTAGATCAGATAAATACTTTTCATCCATTTCTATCATTTCTAGGTTCTTTTTTATATCAGTTTTTTCCTGCTATCAAGTCATCTATCTTTTTTTAATTATATTTTATCAAATGGTGGTTAACATCCACGTAAGGAACATAACACTTCTAAGGGCCAAATTTTTCAGAATCCCCCGCATATACAATCTAATCCATTTTATTTCTAGTTATCCTTGTTTTGCAGGTTCATATTTTCAGAGAGTTCATCCACTTTGTACCCATCCACTTGCATCCATCATACATCAACATACTATAAACCCTTGTATTTTGGAGTTATTTAATTTTATTTAGTACTAGCTCATTAACTTGAATAGGAAATAAAAAATGGATCAACATTTTGGAATGCCCGGTGGGACCACCCTTGTAGGTGAGTCTCTCAAATTTTATTTCATTTTCCTATTTTCCACTAAAACTGCAGTAGAACTTTTGGATTTTTCTTGTTCATGTCTGGGCTTATGGATTTTTTTGGATTCCTTGACTTAAAGATCAGATAAAAAGGAAAAGTGTTCTCCAAGTATTCTTCTTTTTCTTATTTTCTCCTTTTTCATCACATTTTCCCTTTCTTGCATGTTTGTCCTCATCAAACTTTCACATTTAGATTTGTCTTAAAACGAACCTTTTTCATCCTTGCTTGTTCATCTAGCTAAGTAGGGGTTTAATTGGTTGCATTTCACATTCCATCACACACAACCAAACTCACAAATCAATTCACACATCTATACATTCCCTACTAGGTGGAACTGATTGAAATTTCATCACCTAACAAGAAAACCACCGCAGTGTTCTAGTTGTGTTAGAAATCCTACATAGATCGGGGCATCACTTAGCTTCAGGTATATTGAGGAATCCCCACCATAGCTACTTAGAACCAACCCTAAATTTCCACTCCCTATGTACCTTTATTATCTAGCCCCTTTTTCACACTTTCTTAATAAATCAAAAACAAAAAATAAATTGTGTGCTTGACTTTCTTGATCTAGTTAGTATAAGCTTTGTTTTCATTTCATGCCCATAGTTACTCATTCAATAGCCAAGAAAATGGAACAAATTTTTCCTCAAACAATTTTTTTGTCTCATCTCAACAAACATCTACCATGACCAATGTCTCATATGTTCCCTTGGTTACTTCCTCCATGGGCACCCAACCTCTCATCAATGTTTCTCACCAAGGACCTTTTGTTCAAACTACTACCATAGGTGATACTATTAATTTATTATATCATCAATATATCCCATATAGACCATCCACCCCTCCATCTACTACATTTGAACCTTTTGGACCTCCTATTATCCCTCATGGTAGTTTAGAGTTCCAAGAGCTTCTTGATGCCAATCCAATAGCTCTTCAAGACTACCTTCTTAGGAAGTCAACCCAACTTCCTATTGATGGTCCACCACTTCAATAAATTTTTCTTAGTATTCAAACCCACAAACCACCCAAGTTCCCTCTTTACAACTTGTGGTACTTTTCCCTTGAATTATTAATGTGCTTACTACATCCCAATGTTACCTTGCTTCATCTTTTACCAATCCCCCACCTCATCAAACCACTTAGTTAGTCACACCCATTCCTCCCAATCTACCTCCAATCAATACAACTATCACCACTTCCATTCCTATCACCTCTTCGGCCACTATCATCACTAGTGTCCCTATCCAATCTACCTAAACATCACATCCCATATCTGAACAACATACCCATTATTTTCCTCTCACATCACACATACATGTAAATGTCATCACTTCCTAACCTCCTCTTACAAGTTATTTTCATTATACAATGTATCTAATCCACTCCATCAACAAATTTCAACCTATCCACACCTACATTCCCACTCATCATTTACCACAACAGCCAACCCAATCCCAAAAATCATATCACATCCCCATATCACAACATCAAACATTGCAACAACCTCCTCAATCTCAACCCATGACTTACATACATCCTTATCAAATGATTCCTCAAACACCCACACATCCAAAAACTTATCAACCACCTTATCAAGCTACTTTCCATGCCACACAATCACAATCCCAACCAATCATCACATCGAACAATCCCATGCATGCCTTAATGAATAGGTTGGCTAGTTTGGAGGCCACTACCTTGGGACCAAAGGTTACATTATCTTACAAAAAAATCTATAATGAACCTATTCATCTGTTATTTCCAATAAAACCTTACCCCCCTCATTGGGAGCTTCCCAATTTTACCAAGTTTAACAACAAGGAAGATCCCCAACATCATCTCTGTGTATTTAGGCATGCATGTTACCTTATTACACATGATTAGGATCTTATGGTCTGTACCTTTCCTATGTCCTTGGCAAAGCAAGCATTGGGTTGGTATAATGGAATTCCACAAAATTCCTACTTATCCTTCAACTAACTTGTGTAATTGTTCCTAGAGCACTTTTCGATCAATGTTGCATGTAAAATCACTATCACTGACATATAGGCCATTAGACAATTTGATGACGAGTCTATTACAAACTTTGTCACACAATGGCATGACATTATAAACCAACTATCATTTTCTCTTTACAAACTGAACTCATCAAAATCTTCTCACATTCTTATGTGAATCATATTTCTTCTACATTGCAAATCCAATAATTCCAAACATTTGAAGAAGCCTTCACCATGGCTCATAAAATCAAGAATTATGCCCTTGAAAAGGCCAACTAAAACTTAAATTGAAAAGACCCAAAACTAAGTTTACCAAATAATCCATGCATAATGAAAAATCTGAGAGTGCGGCCAACCCCGTGGTTATTAAGTCTTCTTCTCAGTACCTATATCTAGCACATGGCCTCAACAAAAACCCTAGAACACCACCTAAGTATACTTCCCTTGCAGCTTCGTATAGTTCAATATTTGACAAGTTGATGGTGGTTAATCTTATCACACTTCCTCCTATCTGACCATTTGATGAATCAAGACCAAAACCTACATGGTATCGTGAAGATCATTACTATAAATACCACCAAGTTCAAGGACATGATATAGAGAGGTGTCGAACCTTTAAATATCTAGTCCAAAGACTCATTGATCAAGGTGATCTTCAAGTGGACAATCCTAATGCATCTCCTAACCAACCACTTGACATATTCAAACAACCATTCCCTAACCATGCACCAACAGTCAAGCCACCACTTCTTCTACATCCCAAGCACCCAACACTCATACCATAAACACTCTCCACACTATTGATCAAGATCCTACCCCATCCACAACTTCACCTTCTTCATCAAATATCACATCCACCTCTTTAGACATTGTTCCTACATCTACAAGCCCATTAACACTTATCCCCATAACCACACCAATCATACCTACATCTATCCCGACATCTATTCCCACATCCACACCTACTTCCACATATGTCGCATCTTCCCCATTTGCAAGCATATCAATGATGCCCCTTGAAAAATTTATGAAACAACCATCCCCACCTAATTCTACATCCACCATTATTCTATACCTATATCTATTTCATTACCTATTCCATCTACTTCATCACTTATCACATCCACTTCATTAGATTCGACTACTTTATCCACATCTATTCCACCTTTACCCATTATACCATCCTTAGCATCAATCCTAGTTCCTCTTTCCACACTTTTACCCGCACCTACCACATCAAATATTGTGACCACATATACATCATCTTCCACATCACTTTCATCATTTGAATAATTTTTGAAAGAACTTAAACTTGCAGCAACTTCAAGTGATCCTCCCATCTCATCTACACAATCAAACACTTCCACATCAAACCAATCTTCACCTTCTTTAGACCTCATCATGAAAAAACTACTCCCTCCACCTGTATCAACTACAACACCACCTTCAAACCCTCCAGTGGAGATTGTTGTCATCCCTCCTAAGGGTTCCTCTTCACAAATAAAATATAGAACCCTTGGCACGTTTCCTCAAAGGTCTCTTTCACATCCTCATAATAAAATCAATATCCCCTACCTAAGATCAAACAATCGAATTCCATATCATATATCTTAATACCACATCCATATCTTCTCGGATCGGACCCTTCATCAAAAATACTTTAACCCACCAATCAACCCAAGCTAAAACCATCCAACGCTTCTTCTTCTAGAACATCAATCATCACCAAAAGAAAAAATCAAGACATTAAAACCTTGAAATACTCCAACTCCACTCTCGACATCCAAATCATCTCAAACATCTACTTCTTCTTCCAAGACCAAGAATTCTCATAAAGACAAGGCATATCCTAATAATTTGGTTGAATCATATGTGGAGGTCCTCCAACACTTAATTCAAATTTCTACTACAATACTTCTACCAATTAATTCCTTTGACCCAAATAGTAATTATCCATCGTGGTTTGATTCCAACCTCATTTTTTCCCACCATCGTACTCTGTCCATGAAACCGATTATTATTAAAGCACTCCAAACCATTATCCACAATATCATTGAGGAGGATGAACTTTTTCTTAAGGAAAACCAATCTTCTCCTTCCAAATCCATTCAAACATCTACAACTACGACCTCATCCATCCTAATGAAAATGTACCCTCATTCTTCAGGACTTTTGTGTCCATCCCACCTCCAAATGACGATTATTCCCAGTATGGTCCCCCTTTATTTATTAATGTTGTTCGATATCCACTCAATATGGTCCACATGATCCTAAATCAACATCCCAACCAAAATCCAAAACCTTTTTCATCATTCCTCTTCCTAAGGATTTCACCTCATCTCCATCTCCATCATTATCGAAACCTAAGGTTTCTATCTTAGCCACCCCTCAACCTATAAAACAAAGTACCACCAAAACATTTCATCGAGTCCATGTTAAGATTTTTCTTTAAGATCTCATCCAAAGATCCCAATACCATACAAGGGCTCTTACTGAAGGCTTGAAGCATGTTATGACATCCAATGATGAGGCTTAACCCTTTGCATCTATCATAGGATAGATTATAACTTCTTCTTCTATCTCATTCAATGATACTTTGAGATTTTGGACGCCACACCGGAAGAACACCACCTTCCTCTTTTCATCATGATTAGGATCAATGATACATTCATTCAATGATCCATGATCAATAATGGGGAAATCATTAACATCATCCTACAACATACCTTTGATCAACTCAAGATCCCAAAATCCACCGTCACCCAAACACATGCGGTCCTTCATGCCTTCAACAATGATATAGCTCCCACCTTGGGAACGGTTTTTATTCCCATACACATTAGTGATAATCTCCTCTATGATGTCTTCTTAATAAGAGAAGGATAATTTCAGTACAATTTTCTCCTTGGATGACCTTATATCCATGTTATGTGTTGTGTCCTCTCTACACTTCATCGATGTCTTAAATGAGTGCGAGGAGAATATTTTCAAAATTCATGAGGATTATCCTCCCTTATAAATGTGAAACATGACCTATAGAACTGATGATTTCCTAATTCCCAATAAAAATTCATCTTCGCCATCCACCAACTCATCCATTTCTTCATCCAAACTTCCTAACGATGAATCCCTAGATAAAGTAATGGAAAAACTCACATTGGGGGAGTATCGTCTTCTTACACTCAACACCTTTCCCACTCCTCACCATCTTAGTAAACCCAAAAATATCCAATGTATCAACCTAATGTCAGGGATATCATTCCTTTCGACCCTCCACATATTTGAACCAATCTCATATATGGTGGTTTTGACACCCCTTCTTCTCACATCGCTGATCATCCACATGCCAAACCTTATACCGATGGTTTTGGCTTCCTCAACAAACCATCCTTCACCCACACCTATCTCCACCATTGTGCATGGAAGGGATTCGACATGGGATGTTATGATCATGGGCCACATGTTCTTATTATTGACCAGTGTTGCAAGCCTCATGAAAAGTTTGGGTTGGGCTATTAGGAACAACCCACTAAACCCATTCCACCATCTAAAATCTACATGGAAATTTGTTATCCATATTCACCATCCCATGAATCCATGGATATGAATGACACCATGTCTATTACCTTTGGATTTTTTTAGTCTCCACCATCACCTTGGGACCGGTCACTTATTAGTGTCAAAATCAGACTAGGTCCCTTCCCCTTCGCCATCCAGAGATGATAGAAGAAGATTCTTCTACCATCAAAATTATTCAGTGTGTTGATGATGATTCCATTATTTCCCACATGGGGGTAGATTATTCTTATCTTCATAATACCTTACCATCTAACACATCCACTCTTCTCAACAAAGCCACCATTGACATCAATATCGAGACTCCTCAAGAGCCTCACATCCTCAAAATAGGTCAATATTTTGATCCATATGAGCTTGAGTCTTTCACCACATTTCTCTCTTGTCATATTCAAGCCCTCACATGGTCATATTCTAAAATTCCAGGTCTTGATCCTTATATTATCATCCTATTGTTGTGTAAATGTGAACAGGGAAATTGTAAGTTTCCAAACACAACAACTATACCTCTGTGCCAAAATTTTCATGTTGTATCATTCTTAGGTACCCTAGGTCAAATTATTCATTCTAGTCACACCCTATTTTATGTCAAATTTGTACCCTAGGTGATTTAGGAAATTATATTCATTTCCCCTAGGTGATTTTAGGAAGTTCTGAAAAGATGTTGTCTTCGGCAATATTGGGAAAGGCTATCACTAACCTTCTTAGGACTGGATCAACCCCTCTAGAGTAGAAAAAAAGGGAAAAATAAAACCTAGAGTTCAATTGAAGACTTTAGAAAATCAGAAAAATATTTTGGAAGGTTTGGAAAAGTTTTTAATGTTTTGGAGTAGTCTCGAGTAAAAACAGGTTCACAAGCCTAGGGACAATACACGTGCCTAAAAAAATTATTGGGATTCATAAGAAGATTCTAGGAGATCCAGATGGATTTATAAGGAAAACATATATATCCGTAAATATTATTCCAAGACCTATATGATGTTGAAATCATATTTATCTCAACACCTTAGCGCATACGATTTGTAGATAGTTTTTATCAAGAACAAGTGGAGTCTCAAATCACAAATCCAATTTTTTAGGGATCATATGAATTAATCAAGACATGATACCCCAACCATTGGATTTAAAATTCCATTTCCATTTAGGATCATATAAAATTTCACCAAGAAATTCCATCGGGAGCTCAAGTTATCATCGTTCCAAGTTACCCTCTCAAAGGTAGTTCAGGACTTAGTCATTTTTTGAGAGGACACATGTTAGCACAAAAATATTGATGGGATTTCATGTCCCTGATGTCCCTGAGGTCAGGTAAACCAACCCTTGAAAAATTTTCCCAGCCCCCATGTGACCTCTTGGACCCTCATGTGACCTCCAGACTTGACAATTCAACCCCCAGGTGCATTTTTGGAGCATCTATTCCTTGTTGTCGGATCAAGTGCCACGTGTCAGCTCGAGAACCACCATGGAAAATTATGTCCATAATTTCCCTAAGTTTTGGGACATAAAAACATGGTAAAATTCTCCCAAAACTCTAGGATATTTTTTTGGTCACCCATATGACCAGATTCCAGTCCTCGGTGCTTTAAAGTTGATTTTGGAGCACTCATTCCCTGTCGTCAGATCACCGCCACGTGTCATCCTCTTGACCACAATATAATTTTATGTTCCTCATGTACCTAAGTTTATTGAAATCAAACATGAAAAAAATTCCCCAAATCCATCCAAAAAATCTAAAAAAAAAAAATCTAATTGTTAGCTGCTTCTTGTTGCTTCTCGATTACTAGAAGAAAACTGTAGAGAACATCACTCCACCACTCCACCATTGCCAAAGATTTAACCAGATCCATTATAGAATATTATCCTTCAATCCATGATATAACATAGGTCTCATAAGAATAATTAATTGATATAAGAATAATAAATGAAGAACAGAGAAGAAGAATAATGGAAATCCCCATTGCCATGAAATCAAAATTTGAAGAAATCTTCCAAACTGGAGCATGGATTGAAAAACCATTTGTTGCTGAGTTTATCTCTCTTGAAGGAAATTTTAAAATCATATTCAAACCTCAAATCTACATCAAGGAATGCTCACAGTGAATAAATCCTATTTCTGGCTCTACGAAGGAAAAAGCTTGATTTCCCATCAAACCGGTTGCCAGATTGAAGAGAAAATTTACGTGAAGTACCATAATGAAAAACCTATCGCAATGGATTTGATTCCTTACAAATGGAGAAAAAAGCTAGACCTGTAAATTTCAAGCTCCATTAATGGCCTCCATGACATAGTAGTGGAAAAAATCAATGAGCTACCTCTCCACTTCTCAAGGTTTCAGTGGGTGAAATCGCTCAAAAATTGGAGGAAACAATCGTTGAAAAATCTAGTTTCACGCGAACTAGTTTTTGTGCCATGAAGTACCTATTTTATAGGGATATGGAGGTCTATGTTTTTATCAGAATTATTCCCTCTTCAAAGACATTTTCAAATTCTCAAAGATCCAACAGGTGAAATCATTCAAAAATTGGAAGGAATGATCGTTGAAAAATCTAGTTTCACGTGAACTAGTTTTTGCGCCATAAAGTCCCTATTTTTTAAGGATATGGACGACTAAGTTTTTTTTCAGTATTCTTACCCCGCTAATGAAAAAATCATTTTACCACTTGTTTAGATGAATCAATTACTCAAAATTTGAAGCGTGGAACCCTGGAATAAAATCCAGAATTTTAAGACTTGTTTTGTTGCAGCTTTGACATTCATGGCACACTTAATAAAAATAACATGTCTCCTTGCATAGGGTCTCATTACTTTGGGTAAGCCACCATTTTAATATGACATGAATAAGGAAGTGAACATAGAGGGGAAATCATCTGCAAGGTCATCAAAAAGGTCATCTCGGCTTGCAATTCACCAAAAATAGTAAGTTATACTCAAAAGGTAGTTTTGGCACAATGGGTCATACAAGGAGAATAATTCAGGGGACATCATTTTTAGGAACATCCTAGTCATTTTCACAGAGTAGTCGAGATCCATCTTATTTCATTCAACTTGATGAGCGTTCATGAGCTAATTTGGAGGAGTTTTTAGTGTGCAAGGAGTTCAAAGATTCAGATTTTCACTACATTTGGAGCTTTCCATCAACGAGGATCAATGGGATTCATTGGGTGACATCTTCTCTTCTTCTTCTTCTCTCTTTCTCTCTCCTCTTCCCCCCAACTATTTCTCCCCTTCAAATTTTCTAATTCTTTGTTGGGGTTTGTACTTTTTGATATGTCTTTAAGTCACCTAAAAGTGACTTTAGAAACATAATGTAAATTAACTCACCTTGATTTTATAAAAGGGACTTAAATATTTGATAGGAATACAAATAGTCTAAACTTATAAATAACACCTATGGAGGGTCATGAGGAAGATGATAACTTATCTCTCATTCTATAAATTGTAACACCATTCCCATTTCAAAGGGATGGCGATTGATCTTGTAAACTCAAGAGTGCATTGTACCTAGAGAAAGAAAAGGAGATAGCCATTTTTCTTCTACTTTCCTCCACTCTCAAATTTATTCCATTCTCACATTATGTACAACTTTTGTTTAAGAATCAATATAAGAAGAAGGATTTTGTAGCCTTTTTGATGAGGATATTTTAGAAACTATGAGTTCTAATCTTATCTCATCTTGTTGCCATTTGCAGGGTTGTTTCTTCTCATAAATGCATGTGTTAAAGTTTCTAACTAGTGTGTGCAGGAATCTGATTTCCTACCTACAACATTAGTTCCCCTATCTCATTTCTCACTCCCCTTTCCCACTTTATAGACAAATTTCTCTCTAGCAAGAAATTTCTAGCTTTTCCATAGGGTCAGTGGAGTGCCCTTGTTGGATCCCTGGTTGAAAGGCCACCAAATAAATCCACCTTTTCACATGCATGCATCTACGACGCTTTACCGATTAAGTAGAGGGACTTAGATTCCCGAGCATTGGAAACAAATCCACAACTTTTGCACCTGAAATTTTTTTCTTGCCAACACATCCATAATATCGTCACCTTTCCCAATGTAAAATTGGTTAAGCAAAAGCTTTATTACATGAACTGTTGAGTTTCTCTCCTTGTCAAAGAGGAGTTGAAATGTCTTCTTTTGGCCAAATTCATCATCCCTATTGAATATCCCCAATGGGTTTATAACTTTGTACCTATTGCTAAAGTGACTAGAAATTTTCATATATGCATCAAATTTTGAGATCTTAATCTCACTTTCCCTAAAGATAACTTCCCTCTTCCCAACATCGATCAACTTGTGGATCTTACCATAAGTCATGAGATGCTTTCTCTTATGGATAATTTTTTTAGTTATAATCAAATTCTTATCACCCCAGATGACCAACATAAGACATTCATCACTCCTTGGGAACCTTCGCTACCATGCCATGTCCTTAAGTTTTAAAATTCCAGAGCTACCTATCAACAGCTATGACTTACATTTTTCACGTTTCATCCACAAAAGCGTAGAATTTCACACTATCCAAATTGTTCCTTGACCGTCCAATTATTTTGTTGATATGATGACATCTCTTACAACTCTCATCCCATATAAAACAAAAGAATCTAAAATTTCTATAATTTTTCATCATAGTGATCATCCATTCCATGACCTACCTCACGTTAATCTCATTGAATCTATTTCGTCGGATCTTTGGTATTCCAAAATTTTCAATTATCTATCCAAATCCATCATTCCCTTTTATTTATCCAATAATTTGAGGAGGTATTTCCTTTGTGGTGCTAACCACTATGTTATTCTTAGTGGCATTATTTATGTGTATTTTATGGTATTCTCCTCTGATGCCTTAAATACCATGAATATTCTTATACTATCCAAGACGTCCATGATGGTATTTTTCGTGGAAAGTTTAGTGGCTTAGACATTGCTAAGCATGTCCCTTTTCTTTTCTATTATTGGCCTTATCTAAACCATGACTGTTATGAGTGTGTTAAGAAATGTGAAAATGTCAGTAGCATTCCAATCTTATTCGTATTCCTAGTCAAGCTTTACAACCAACTCAGGACCTGGCCCTTCTCATAATGGGTTCTTGATCTCATTAGTCTTATCAATCCTCGATCTTCACAATAACATCATTATATCATCACTACAACTAAATACTTCACCAAGTGGGTGGAATAAATTCCCCTCACCTCCACTAAATCTAGTCCAATTATTAACTTTATCTATCAGCATATCATTTTCCATTTCGGTGTTCCTCATAAACTCATCATGGACAACAAAATTCCTTTAAAAATAAATATCTCAAGAAAATTTGTGACTCATTTAATATCAAACTTATCTTCTCTTCTCCATATTATCCTCAAGATAATGGCTAAGTCAAAGAAACTAATAAAACTCTTCATAACATTCTTGTAAAAACTATTGATCAATCAGGTCGTAGTTGGCATCTTCATCTCCCTTTTTCTCTTTGGGCTTATCGACTAGAATTCATACTTCCACGAGAACTACCCCCTTTTCTCTTATTTACGGTTTTGAAGTTGTTCTTCCATTGAAGTTAAAATTCCATCCTTATGCATCTCTTCATGAATTCATCATTGATGAATATTATTTCTAGGAGCATCTAGCAAAACTAAAATTGAAATAATAACGTAACCTCCTCATTGTTGAGCATCATCAAGTTTATCAAGAATGCATCAAGCATGCTTACAAAAAGAACCTCAAAGAACATGACTTTAATGTTGGTTTTCTCATTCATAAAGAAAATCATAATGTTACTACCCTAGAAAGGAGCCAATGTGGAAAGTTATCCTCAATTGGATTGGACTATAATTATCACACATAAGTATGGGTGAGGAGCGTATCGTTGGCCTCCCTTGATAATAAACTAGAAGTGGAACCACTTAATACATTGCACTTGTGACCATTCTCTTATTATCATGTAAACCAATGAGCACTTAGTAATATCCTTAGATCATCCCTCCACCATACCCTCTTTCACTTATCACTGTAATGATTTGAAACTATGTGGTCTAACATTACTTTCCTCAATATGACCTTAAATATGGGATCCACGGCTCTATCCATAGCATTTTAATTATGGATAGGTTCTCCTTCTTTGGTGATAACTCCTTGATAATTACATCCATCACCCTCTTTTTAACCTATTGGAACCATGCTAAGGGTCCATGGTTGTCTCTTATATATTCATTGTCCCCTTCTAAGTGATCTACCTAGCTATTCCTAGCTCTTCCCCATGGTAAAATCAAAATTCATGGATTCTCTTATAAAAATAAAATTAAATAAAAATAGATTGTTCCCTCAAAGGATAGATATTCATGTTACAAAAAAAAATGAAATTAAAAGAAATCAAAACCAATAAACTAATCACTCAAGTATGTCTATCTTGTATAAAGTAGAACATAACCTTGAAGGATGACTACTCTTTTATATCATGGCATCGAAGGATTCCTGCATTGATCAACCTTGTTACAATAAACTCCCCGCATTGATCAGTTTGGTCTTTCCCCTTCCTAGAGCTAGGGCATAGATTTAGGGAACACCACTCATGGAGAACCCTCTTCCCACGTATGAGTTACATGAAAACCTCTTTGTCATGTCGACATTAGGTTTATGAGTTCATTCCATCCATGCCTCTTTATGATATTTATAATAACTAACTATCATTGGTTATATACTAACACATGTTTTGGTTACATGTGCATTACACTACTTGGATCCCCATCTTTTTCATCTCCAACATGTTTAGAGGCATCCTTTAATCACGCATTCGCGATATGACATAACATCGTTCATACCCATGGGTCACCATCGTTAAGTTACATTTTATTCTAAACCTTTCCACATCTATCTTTTATCTCTCCTTTGTTTTATTATAAGAACATATTTCTTTATGTAAATCCCCTTTATGCTACCCATCTATGATATCACATCAACTTTCCTACCCTTACAATACCCATCATTTATCATATCTATTTTCAAATTGATTTTTCTCAACATCACATACTATCCATGCATATACATTCATCATCATAATCAAATCCAAAGTAAACATGTAATCATCACCATCATTAATATAAAACATATCCTCATCATCATAAGCATCAAGCATCATCATCACATAAAACATAGTCACATGTGTTGAAATTCATCATCACATATCCACATCATGTCATCATAAATAAAATAATCAACATCACACAATACACACATGCTAAAGCAAAAATAAAGTCATATATCATATATATATATATATATATATATATATATATATATCATCAAAATAAAGTGTATCAATACATCATTGACCTCTAAGGGTCCTCTCTCAAAGTAGAGATGTCAGTAAAACTAGTAAAGTTCACATTAGAAATCCTAAACTCTTACCCCTATGAGGAAAGTCCCTTTATCTCTCTCGTACCTCCACCCTAGCCCTCTCTTGGATGTAATCGAGCCACACTCGATGTGATTGCAGATAAACCATATCTAGTCTGTCACTTACCTCTCTGAGATACTCCTAATATTTTAGTATACGTGACAACTTCTTGATCACAATCCCCTTGTAATACTTAGCATCTCAATGGCTAGGGCTATGTATCGATCCATATAAAATGTGCCAAGAGGTACCATATCTCCACCTCCATGTGATGCTTCCTATCGACCACTCGTAGCCTTGATAATTATGATTGCCAAAAATCTCAAAATGGTCCCTATAGGCCTCCCTCTACCTGTGGTACAAGTCTCTATCCCGGGTGGCTTGGTCCCTCTCTGCGCGCAATTGCATTTCTTTACTACACCACTTTGTCCCTCTCTACATGTATTTTATTTAACTTTGCACATAATCATGTCCTCTCTGTAGACTCTCCTCTATCCACATCTCCACCACCTCCTAGATCTACCTCTACCTCAATCTCCATCTCCTCCTCCTCATCCCCCCTTTCTCCATCTACCCAATTTACCCAAAATGTAGTCATCCAACCAACAATTACCACTCCAAATCCTACCTCATCATCATCATCCCAAGGCATTTCTCCCTCCTCTAATGGATCTTCCATGACAAGACTTAATAACTCCTATCAATCTCCTCTCTCCTATATGAGATAAGATCCTTAGGCACTATCTGTATGACTCCAAACTATCATCGTAATTTATCAAACTATATGGCCTCAATCATCTTTGACCACCTACACTACACCCATCATGTCCTCCTCATCCCAGCTAACTCTTCTTCCACCCTAGGCCATATAGGCAAGCCTTGATATGGCCACCATATGATCTAATCTAAATCAAGCTCTAAAAACCTACCACATACAAATCCACACCGCTCTCTCCATGAGTTTTATCGACCCGCCATCTCAAGAACCCCACTACTAGCTCTATGTGGTCCTCTGCGACCCATGGTACCCCAGTGGCAAGATCATTATAATATGCTCATAGGCCCAATAGTGTAGAAGGAATCATACATCCAACCTTGATCTCCTTCATGCTCTGTACATGGCCAACTCATGGTACACCTGTCCTAGAAATGTAGTGCAAAATAAAAACACCATATGATGCTCAATAATATCTACTACAACACTTACTAAATACCATGGAAACCTAGCTCCACCCAAGTTAGCAAATGCATAACATGAAATTTCCATCATGACTAGACAAATCAATCACCTCTGTGGTACCCCAACCTCATACCTCAGCTCATATGAAAAATCCCTAATGAGAATCTAAATGGGGTACATCGGCTCAAAAAAATTTGTCAAGATTTCCACTCTATTATCAGTTGTGATGAAGACTATATGCTCACCATGTATAGGAAATCTAAGGATTCCGTATACATCCTTTAGTGTGATAGTCATCTCACTAGTCCTAATCCAAATATTTCATATCTTCCTTTCTCATCTCTCAACCAAATCTATCATCAACCCCACATCCCATGGGATCCACTGATAATGTCTAAATCCTCCTAACCCCATGGCTACCAAGTGGTCCCATTTACCATCGATTACATCTTGTCTCATATACTAATATACAATCGAGATTGGGTCTCTTAGATATAAAGAATCCCTAGCTTGTAATCATCCAAACAACACGTAAACATTAGTTTTCCCATCATCATCTCATTTATCTATCAAAACTATCCAATCTATCCCTAGTCAACATCGACCCATGTCAGTCGACATGTGTAGGGGTTGGTGGACACACCTTAGTGCCAATTCAATGGCGACCCATCTGAGTTCCTGTCAACCACCCTTGGAGTCATTCTTTTTTCTATAAAATGACAATAAAAAAAGCATAAAATAAATTAAAACATAAGTGTGGGTTTCATTACTCACCATCTTATTCACCCTCTGGTGTTTCTTGGCTGCTCCTACAACCTCCATCTCTTAATATTATTTTTTAGCTCATTGCTCTTGATCATTGATTGCATACATGAAAATGAGAATATTTGGCTAACCATCCGGCTTATATAGACATTGATACCAACTCACCATCAACTCCTTGGGTCTCTATCAATTGGCATTAGTCACTTTGTCATCTCACCTTTGAATCCCTTATTTTAGCTTGCCTCTTTTTTTGTGTCCTTTACCAAGGCATCATTTATTTTGTTCTCAAAGTCCACCTTTGTGGCCATATTTACTCCCCCTTGGGGAATTTTATATCATCAATCTTTTGTATCTTTCCCTTTTGGCCATTTTTGTGCCCTTTTCTGGGTAACATCGCTTTCATCCGTGTCCTTTTTGGATGCATAAATTTTTATCAATTCCTCATCTATAAAGTATTTCACAATATCTTCATATTTGGTTGTGTATAGTTTGATTTCTTCCTATGACCCATTGGTCCTCATGGCTCACATTTATTGGAAAGGTTTCCCATTAGATTCCCTCCATTTCATAGTGATTTTTTCCCACTCATTGGTCCATAGAATATTTTCTCTGTCTCCATTGAGAACATCCTTTGTTCCCTACCTATGTGATATCAAAATTATCGCTATAAATTCTATTTTTGTTTAAATCCTTCTATTAGAAAAGAAATTTGCCAAGTGGAAAAACTTGTGGATTCCTTTCAATGCTTTGGGAATCTAATTCCCTCTTTTTAACTGGTGCAATCATCATGTATGTATGCGCAAGGAAATGTGGATTTCTATGGTGGCTTTTCGGTCAGGGATCCAATAAAGGCACTCCACTAACCCTGCAGAAAATGCTTGCAATTATCTGCAAGGGGGGAAATTTTCTATGAAGGTGGGAAAGGGAGTGAGAAAATAGGTAGGATAACTAATGTTGTAGGTAGAAAATCAGATTCTTGCATGCACTAGTTAGAAACTTCAACACATGCATTCATGAGAAGAAACAACTCTGCAAATAACAACAAGACCAAATAGAATTCATCGATCACAAAGTATCAAGAAACCCCTTAGTAAAAGAAAGCAAGAAACTCCTTCTTCTTATATTGATTTTTAAACATAAGTTCTATGTGGTTTCAGGATAGAATAAATTTTAGAGTGGAGGGAAGTAAAAGAAAAATGTTTATTTCCTTTGCTTTCTCCGTGTACAATGCACTCTCAAGTCTACAAGATCCATTTCCTCCCTTTTTAATGGCATGAAGAAGCCATTAAATATCTTACAAGAAACAATTACAACTTCTTCTTTGTTAGCAAGAAATGGTTTACAACTCGTGTCCATTCGATTCTTGATTCACAAAGAAACGTTGATGGCGAGAAAAACTAGAGTTTTCATAATGTATCTCATTACACTCATTTTTAACTTTGAATTTGAACAATTCATCTTGCCTTTCAAAATTTAAACTAGATTCATCCACGTGGGAGAAATTTACTAGATCGGGCACGGAGGATGCCTTTTACATTTTGTGACTTTATAGAGATTTGGCATTTTTTACATTTTGGGTCCGCTCACCCGCTTTTGATATGGTCTTTACACATGGCCTTACTTGAGTGGAGACAGAGTCGTGGGTCACTTTTATAATTTTACCTTTTTTAATGTGATCTCAAAAACAAAAATTGCTCCACCACCGCTTTGCCCCTACTTTTACCTTTGATTCGGACTTAATATTTGACTTTTTCTCATAGAATGATCGAGTCATGCGGGTCATTTTATGAATTTTATCCCTTTTTACAAAACCTCAAATCTCCCCTCGCCAACCCACTTCCTCGCTTTGAATTTTAATGTAGGCTTAATAGTTGACTTTTTCATCATAGCATGATTGAGGTTGCGAGTAACTTTATGAATTTTATCCCTTTTTACAAAAAGGCTTAAAACCTCAAATCTCCCCACTGACCCACTTTCCTACTATGAATTTCAATGTGGGCTTAATATTTGACTTTTTCCTTTTCACCACAATGCCTAAAAACACAAAAAGGACCTATCTTGCCACATCCAATTAGTTATGTCCACTTACCCATTGATAATGGGGCCAAAATTTGACAGGGAAGAAAATGCCCATCATTCACGACTATGGAAAAATGCAGAGAAGAAGAAAACTCCACCATTTCACACCTGATTTTAAAATTTCTTTCACAAACCAAAGAATTGAAAAAAAAAAAGGGTAGAAAATCCATGGCCATAGAAAGATTGAAAATTTCATTCAAATGAGGACAACAATAAAATTTTCATGCGTTTAGATAGGAAAACAGAAAATTTATCAAAACGTGCAGACTAGAAAGTTTAAACAATTTCAAAGCATGAATTTCTCTATCTTTTCGGACTTCCAACTTTACTTGAACACTTCTAGAGGGCATGAGCTTAAAATTTTTGAATTTGACTTAAAAAGGAGGGGGGGATTTTGAGGTCAACAACACCTTCTTACTTGGGGCATCTCACCTTGCCTTATCATTTTACCCATATTTCTTCTCCCACCCACCCTTCAACATCTACCTCTTTAAACCTTGTCATTGATTCCCCTTTGCATTATCGATCCCTCATTTGAGGGGGAGCTCATCATCAAAATTCCAATAGTATTCATCATACTCTTTATCTCTCATAATTTTTTGTCTCACGGATTGCCTATCACAAACCACATGAAAAAAAGGGGAAAATGTAGACACCAAAATTTGGTATCGATACCCTTGATTTCCCACATGCGCATCTTTCACCATGGTCCTATCTAGACCCATTTTAATTTAATTCATTTCTTTTATTTAAATTCCCATCTATTATCCTAACACTTTTAATTCATAATTAATATTCATTAATTACCTTAATTAATCTCCATTAGCTAATTACCTTTAATTATCTTTCTTTTTAGGATGCTTTTATCCCTAACCACCTAAATCCACATCCCTATGCTTTTTCTAGATTTTATCTAACCCATATTTATCTCCTACCTACTCATGACACTTCCCTAGGAAACCCTTACCCACCTACATGCTTTAAAGCACTTATCCCAATCCCTAAAAGCCTCATATCTCGAATAAATCAATCATTCACCACTCTAAGGAATGGATTGCTGTAGTTGGCAAAGTGACCCATCCAGGTTGTCATCGACCCTATAAGACTAATTTCACCCCCTTCCAAAATGAGACACAACTGATCTTTCTTGTGTTGTGTAAACTTATCTTTGAATCTAAGCATCCTTACAGCTATGTCAACCCTCTTGGAGTCCATTGAATCTTTTCTTTCATCACTTGTGGAGACTTTGGGAGGTTTACTTTGATTTTGTGTTATTTCATGCTATCATATGTTATCGTTGTTATTATCTATGTTAGAATCTAACATCTTGCAGGTTCAAATACTATCGGAATTCCATCCTCAACCTGTTCTTCTAGTCATTCTACTTGTAGGTTTCTCATTCATCTCATCCACCTTCGGCTTTGTTTTGCATTGTCCAGGTCATCATCGCTCCACCTGTGTTTCCATGGACCCAGTCTTGTGTCATCATACTTATTGATTCCATATCCCTCTCATTGTCTTCTTATGTTATGTTATTATTTCTAGTTCTCATATCTACTATCTGGATTCTCTGTCACCCCAAAATTTTAAGTCAACACTCTAGTCACCACCAACCTAGCCTAGTTTCCATTGATCCGAGTCTTGTTTTCCATCCAATCTATTGTAATACCTATTTTCTTCCATCCTCTTTGCTTTTATTTCTCATAACTCCTTCTATGGGTTATTTCTAGTGTTCTTAATCTTTTATGGTCACCGATATAAATTTGGATCCATTAAAATCTACATTTTAGGCTCATTGTCAAAATCCACATGCTCAAGTTGTCTTGTCGATCTTCCCCTCTATATCCTCGGGTCGCGATCAACCTAACCATGTATAATTGAATTTATGTTAATTTAGATCAGATCATTACTTTTCATCTATTTTTGTCATTTCCAAATTCTATTCTCGCATCGGTTCGCATGTTATCTAACCATATATCATTTGTTTCATTATCTTTTATCAAATGGGGGTTGACATCCACGTAAGGAAGTTAACACTTCTAGGAACCGACTTCATCGGGTAGCCCCCGCATATACCATCTAATCCATTTTATTTCTAGTTATCCTTGTTTTTTAGGTTCATCAGATTTGCAACGAGGTCATCCACTTTGCACCCATCCATTTTCATCCATCATACATAAATGTACCCTAAACCCTTGCATTTTGGATTTATTTAATTTTCTTTAGTACTAGCTCATTAACTTGAATCGAAAGAAAAATTAGATCAACGAAATGATTTCCTATAAATTTTTGATAAGTCACGGGGATCTTAAAATGAGATAAACATTCAAAGATCTAAGAATACCAAAGATCTCAAGGATTAACATTAACATGATTGATGCAAGGAATCTCATGGACATGAGATGGTTGGTCAAGATGATGGACCACAATAGAATGTTTGGATTCCTTTGTTTCCTATGGAATGAGGAATGCAAGAGAGGCCATCATGTTAGCGAAATTGATGATAGCTATTTCAAGACCTAGGATGAGGGATTTTTACTTGGCCATATTTTTTGTGCATTCTAAACTAAGCTTATAGGCAATGGGAATAGGAGTATCCTATGAAGGAATGGTGATAACAAAAATCCTCCCCTTTTTCAAAATATAGATGCATCAAATAAAATTTTCATATGGAGGAGAGAAAAATCATCTAGAAATTTCTCGTGAGGAGGATGGTTATCGAAAGGGGGCTTGAACTATTTAATCAAAAATAGCCTATCCCTTGATAGATTTTTGAGAGATGAACTCTAGGTAAAACTTAGTCATGATAATGAGCCATTGAGTGATGTGGTAGTTATGATAATGATTATAATGCATGGTTTTAAGAGGATGAAAGCTAGTGGAAATGAAGGTTATATGATTAAGTAGATAATGAAGAATTTTGGAGGTGGTAAATAAGATGGTGCAACACAAATTTTTATCTTTAGTGTAATGGGTTTCACATTCATGAAGAGTGCAAATGATGTAATACACGACTGCTCCCGCCAAAATCATCACGGTTTGCAAACATGGCACCCAAATAATGATCAGTGGTAGAGATATAAAGATAGAAAGGTTATCCCTTGTGTGAAGGTGTGAGAATAGGTAGGGATAGAAGATGATGCTTGAGACCATCAAAGGATTTTTGACATTTTTCATCTGAATGAAAATTTATGTCTTTGTGAAGAAGATAGTGAAAGGGTTGGAAACGATCAAAGAGATGCGAGATGAAATGATGGATTGATTGAAGTCAGCCTTTAAGACTACAAAGATAATTTATATTAGAAGGAGAGGGAATATTGAGGATGGATTTTATTTTGGCAGGGTCAAATTTAATATCCATAATAGAAACAATGAAGCCAAGGAGTTTCTAGTAAAAATACAAACTCACAGTTGGTTGGATTTATACGAAGGAAGAATTGGATAAGATGTGTGAAGAGGGTTTTAACAATGGAAATACGATCATTTTGATGGTTATATTTACGCAAGACATTGCGACATAGTCCTCTATAGTCTTATGGAAAATATCTTGAAAGGTGTAGGTCATGGCATGTTTGATAGGTTGCTCCCGCATTTTTAAACCCAAAGAGAATGTCACGGTAGTATAAGTTCCCCCAAGGAGTAATGATAGAATTTTTATGTTGGTCCTCCAGTTAAATAAGAATATGATTGTACCAAGAGAATGAATCCATAAGAGAAATCATCTCATGACTAGCCTTGAGGTCAATGAGTTGATTGATATTGGGAAGAGGAAAGCCATCTTTAGGGAAAGATAGATTTAGACACAAAGATTAATGGAGGCTTTGGAAATGTGTATGATATTGGATACCCATTGCGGATATTCTATAGGAATGATTAATTTGGAAGAAATAACACATTGGAAATCCTCTTTAACAAGGAGGGTAACATGAGGATGGATTAGGAAAAGCTTCGCTTAATCAATTAGCATTAGGAATGGTGAAGATGTTGTGAATAATGATAGAATTATAAAATTCTTGCATGTCGTGTATGAACATGCAAATCCTTGACTATGCTTAGATAGGAAAGTGTCAAAAGATTCAATCTTTTGATAATTAAGGGATTAACAAAATTTTAGGATGTGGGGCTCTTGTGAATTCCCTATACTGATGTCGATGGTGGAATTTTTGAGAAGAGTAGATGTGTCCAGAGGTAAGGTCTCGTGAAGATAGGAATCTTCCACTAGGAAATTGAAGAGGAAGGGACCTAGTATCATCTTCACATTGATAGTGATTGGTTCTAAGGTAATGGTGGAGATTAAAAAAATCTAGAGGAAATGGACACATTATCATCCATATCCATAGGTTTATTGGATTGAGAAGTAGGAGGATTAATTTTCATGAGAAATGAGGACGAATAAAGAGCAAGAGAGAAGTTATATTGTTCCTTAAAATCCAACCTGAACTTCTCATGAGGGTTATAATATTGAATGAGCTGAGGTCATACTTTCCTTGTTCATAATGCCCCATACCAAATCCTTTTCATGTGCATCGATCGAGATAATTATAGGAAAAAGATTTGTTATAAATAATTTCAAATCCATGTGTATAAGGCTTTGTGTGTGGTTTAGTGTCAATGTGAGAATAAGAGTAGTCAATGCCACCATAAATGAGATTGGTTTGAAGATGAAGTGGTCTACAAGAGATGACATATCTGAAATTAGGTTGGTACATTGGTTCTTTATTGGGTCTACCAAATAGATTAGGCGTTGAAAGATCATTGAGGGTGAGGAGGTGGTACTCCCCTAATGAAAAGAGTTACATCACATTATTGATAGATTCATTATTAGGAAGTTTAGATCTAAGGACAAATGAACTTGTAGATGCTTTAGAGAAATATTTCTTGGGAAGAAGAACATCATAAGGTTGATAAGTCATGTGAAATGATTTTAATGGAGGAGTGTTTGTAGGGAGAGTTAGTATCTTTCCTTGATTCTTGTATTTGATTTAACAATGGAGGGTGGAGGGAATACAATTCATGGCACAGATCCATGGTTACTCAAGTAAGAAATTGTATTAAAACTCCCCTTCTATGATATAAAAGACCTTGTGGTGAATTTTTTCACCGATTTGGATAGGAATAATGACTGTACCAAAAGAGGGGGAAAAACATCATTAAAGGCACAAAGAAAGGAAGGATATTTGGTGATAATATAATCGGGAGCTTGAGTTGATAAAAGGTGTGGGATGAGATGATATTTATGTAAGATGTGTTTTCTATCATAGAATTCTAGATGTATGTATCATTGATACACATAGTGATGATATGCGGAGGTCATGGTATTCAAGTGATATATGAGGAATTTTGGAGTATTCCAAAGATATAGCAAAGAGATGCAACAAGTGCTCCAACAAGGGCCACAAAAGGCTGAGTCTCATTGCTAGGGAAGCAATACACTTGAGAGCTTGGATGAGATATTTTATATGATTGGGGATCTTTGGATGAGCTCATAGAGTGACATTTTGACTAGGGATTTATGGTTTTTTTTACAATACTTTATTTAATGACAGCATTTTGTTGGTTAGATAATATAAAAAAATTGTGTTAGAAATTAGGACATTGAGAGGGGGTGAATCAATGTCTATTCAAACTTTAAAAATCAATTCAATTCAATTAATAGGTGGTAATAAAATCAAACCAACATCCATAAGAATCTAAATTGAAAGAAAATACACTTAGAAAAAAATTAATGTGGGAAAACCTTCAAGGGAGAAAACTTCACTAAAATAAGAGTACTAACTTGGACAAGAATGTCTTGTAAAGACTACAATGACCTCAATCTTATCATCTACTTAACATGGAGCTGTAACTTTAAAACTCAACCAAGCACCTAGTTAGTATTTGATGCTTCTACTTTCTGGAAGGTTCAACTCCCAAATTTATTCCAATACTTATCGACCTTCTCGTAATCTTTAACTTATAGGGAATCTTTAACTCCCGAGTTGATAATATTCTACATACATTTGTGTAAGGTTTTGATAACTTTGATTTTTTTGTCTCACACAACTAATAGTGACCACTAGATTATATCATTCTAATTATATTTTCATCTTCATTATCTTCAGCTAATCATGATCAATTATTTGTCATACAAGGCCTCTTTAAACACAGTCTTGTGAAGATTCCTTATTTCAATCTGATGCAATATCTATGGTAAAATGATTCTCTCAAGTATTTATTCTTGACACAATTTCATCCATGAATTTCTCTCCTAAAGAACTCCTTCTATCATAACATTTCATTTATGAACCTAAAAAACCATCCATTAAGGATATCATTTCATAACTAGTGGTAAAATTGACAATCATCTCAATATTAGGCAAGGGGAAGTCATATTTGGGATATGCTTTATTGATATCATGGAATTCGGTGTAGATCCTCTTAAACCAGATTAAGCTTCAACTAGGACTATGTTAGACATCCAATCTGAATAGTTAATGGGTTTAATGAAATCAATAACTAATAACTTTTCAAGTTCTTATTTGACAAGTAGTGCAACTTTGTGGTACATATTTCTAAATTTCTTCTTAATGGGTTAGGCATTTGGGTGCACAAAGAGGTTGTGCAAGACCATGTCTCGAGTCAAAAACAGAATATCTAAGTATGACCATGCAAATATATCTTCATATTCTATAAATAGTTCCACCAAAAAATTTGTTCTTGAGCTGAGAGTGAAGCTCTCAAATTTATCATTCTAGGTTCCTCTTCCAAGAAAATTTTGACAATAATAATTTCTTTAACAAGCATTTTAGAAGCATCTTCCATCCATGTAGGATCAAGGTGTAGATTAAGGTCAACCTCCTTAAATAGCTCATCATACCTTTGAATGGGTATTATTGTCCCCATATCACCGCACTCTCCAAATGGCCATAATGTTGTTAGGAAGTTCGATGTGATTGGGACACATGGGATCACCTCTCAAGCCGAGGGACTTGGGATCAAGGTGAACTTCCGAGAGAAGGTTGGCTTCCTCTTCTTGAACTAAGTGGTGTACTACTCCTAGTGTAATAAAATGACAATTTAATCCTAGGATAACATCTTCATGAAGTTTAAGGAAAGATATTTTAGAGAAATGAAACTATACTAAGGGAAGTAATGCACCAAATACAGGGATGTTTAATATCTAGAAGGGTTAATGTCGATAGGATGCTTGTATTGTTTTCCACCTTCACCTATTACAACTTGGAAAGGATACCAAAAATACCACAAACCAGGCATATGTTCCTTCGTTAAACTTGAGCATACATAAAGGATAGATCAAATTTGATTCAACACACAAGAAATTTATCATGAGGAAAGAACACATCCACATGTTAAACATCTACTTCAACAAATATGAATAATAATAAGATGACTTTAACAAATGAAGGAAAATAATATTTCCACAATTGACATAAAAGATAATCACATTACTCCATCACAACATGAAATAGATAACCTTTGAGATAAAGGTAAGATAACCACTCACACTAAGGAACCACACATTCACAAAGTAATCATTTATTAACCATTCAACACAATAAATCATATTTCCAATGGAAAGGTATAACTTTGAATATAATTAAAAGATTTCAAAACTCAAGCACTCTTCCAAGCTTTAAGAGAAAATTCACACCCGAAACGATCTATCACTAGCTTGAAGCATTAAACTATTTATAAGTTCCTAGGCTGAGCCATTATAGCTAGGCCTTTAAATAAAAATTACTAAAAACATAAATGTCATTAAATTAAGGGAACATGCTCCCATTAAAATAATTTTTTTTTCAAGGGTTTGACTCACCAACCCCGCAACTTCAACCGATCTAGAGATTGGATCTTACCTTTCATGGCTTCTTAGCTTTGGCTTTGTTCAACTACACCTTCTCCTGCAAGTTTCTATTTTTCTCCTTCCCACATAGTAATTCGATGTTTATACTCAATGAAGCACTCGATGATTTCCTAAATTTATTCACCTCTAAGACCATATGCGTAGTGATTTTCTACATCTTCCATCTTGATCTCCTTCATGATCTTGGCTAAAACTCTTCAAGTTCATTCACAACTTTCTTCAACTATCCCTATGAAATTTTGGCACAATACCAATCGGTCGATGGAGTCATCTGAAAGTTTTGGTGACCTCATCGTCACGCTTCACCAAATCCTTGAATTTTTCCTTAATTTGATCTTTAGGAAGAGCATCAAAGTTTTTGTTGAAGAATTTTCAATTAGAAATATCAAACTCTTCTCCGAGATGTGATTCATAATCTCTACTCATTTATCATCTAATTTCTTAATTAAATCTTCCAACAGCTTAGCACCGAATTCTATGGCCTTTTGATATTCAAATAATTTGGAGGCATCATCTATCACCTCTTCCCGAAGGAGCGAGTTGGGGTCTTCATCTCGATATCACTCCATGTTGGGGAAGGAGGAGGGAAATGGAAGTGTTAAGGGAGTGAAGAAGAAATGGGTGACCCAATAGTTTCTCCAGCTGAGAGAACTGGAAGGGATGAGAATACTTGGGCCATAGAAGGAGATGGGAATGAAGAAATGATTGTGGAAGTGGAAGGAACTGATATTGGAAGTGACAATGGAGGAGGAGGAAGAGATGATGGATCTTGTGAGATACTAGGGGAGTCACTGACTTCAACCACTTCTATCACAGTGTTACAGGGGACAAGGCCTTGAAATGGAAACCTTGGAGAGAGATGAGCCACAAACAACAAATGAAATCTTTTTTGGAGTCATATGGGTTTTTTGGGTTGAGCTTTTCCCTTTTGTGAGTGTTGATTGGATTATGGTTGGTGGGGGCTCTGTATTGGTAGGTTTCTCTTCTCCCTTGGGTGAAATTCCCTAGGTAACCAACCAAGTGTAAGTTCTCTACAGAATGGGCCCCACCCTCTCCTTTGTATTGCAACACTCCTCTACATACCAATAAATCCATGATAATGGTTGATTGGAAATATTATCATTTTTGTATGCCACGTCTAAATCCTCATCATTATATTGTGCATCCTTTGAGACATCAGCCAAACCAAACTGTTGAACCTCATCCAAGGTCAACCTCTCATAATCCCTTTGTTAGATGATGTATTCATCCCAAAAATGAATCTAAATATCCTCTAATTGGGGCACGTGGGCACTGGACCGACCTGTTTCACCGAATTTACCCCAATAATCAAAACTAGTTCATGGATGAAAGGTTTGCAAGGTCACTTTGGCCATTTCTACATCCACATTTTTGGCCTTATGAATATTCGGGTAGGTATATCTACCAATTGAAATAGGGAAATGCATTCCCACTTTGTGGCGTTTGTTTTGAATTTGATGATAATCCAACAATTTTTGAACCAATTCTAGTACAACCTATTTATCGCTGGGGAACCTCGAAATTTGTTGTGGAACATATGAAGCCTGGAACCCACATGTAAGTGAATGTAGGGAATTGTAAATAGATGGCTCCCCACTCATGCACTTCTTTGAAGGCTTCATCAGAAATCCTTTGGTTGTATAACTCCTTATCAAAATGGTAGAGGATAACCACAAAGAAAGCATCATTGACCCTACAAAAATTACTTGCTCCCTTGACTCAGTGTGAGCTGAGGATAAAAATCATATATTTGGGAGGTGTTTTGAATACCTTTCATATTCAACCTAGAGAAATATCCCATAGTAGTAGTAACATAAACCAAGAAGGATGTCATATAGAAGCTCTTTTTAGAAAGCACTCTGCTCAAATGGTAGAAAATGGAGCTATTAATATGCTCCCCCATCACATAAATTCCTTATTTTTTATGGTAGTGATGTATAAGAACATCCATTCCTATAATTCCTTTGCAAGGAGGAAAACCTGAAATTTTGCTCAATAGAAAAATAAGGTTGATGATCTCTTGAATAAAATTTTACCGATGCATGGTCTTCGGCAATTTGGCGACCTCTTGGCAAGACAAGTTTTCATCATGAATTTTTCGCATACTTCCTCCTCCTTGTCCCAGTGCCCCACTACCGACTTTGGAAAAATTATGGCATAATCTTCAACATCAGGAAGTTTGAACAAATATTCAAAGAAGTGGTCCAAACAGATTACCACCTTATCATCATCATCTTTGAATGACATGGATTCTTTGTCAAATTGGGCTACCGTGGCTAAAACAAACTCTGGGAAATGCATGGATGTGGGAAAATTGACAAGAAAAGGAAAGCCCACTGTCATAGATTACTCCGCATCCATGGTTTCTTGTTTGGATCCTATACTCTTTCTCGAGAAATCTAGAAAATCAATGTGTCCAAGGTCATTGTCCATATATTTCCGAGGTCGGAAGAAAGGTAGGAGTGAGGAGAAACTCTAAGAAATAAATATTTCATCTTTTCTTAGCCCATTGATGTTGAAATAGACATCAAGATCTAATGACTTTTCCGAATTCTCAAAGATGAAGTTGAAAAATCCCAAAAATTACTAATTTTTGAAAACCCAAACCAAGAATCCCAAAGTGAAAACTCCAAAATAGAGAAGTCTGAATTTCTGAAATTGAAATTTCTGAAGTTGAAAGTTCCAAATTTCCAAAATTGAAATTTATGAAGTCAAAAGATCTAAAATTGAAGGTTCTAAAGCCACATGGTTCCCAACCACTGAAAATCTCCAAAAAGTAAAAATTTCAAAATGGTAACCTACGAAACACCGAAAATAAGAGCTCCGAAATAGCCATGAACCACCAAGTCTTCAAAATCTGAGAAGAAAATTGCCAAACAATGCTAATCTCCAAATCTCGAAAAGTCTGAGAGGGAGAAATGGAAAACTTTGAGAAGATCTTTGAAATCTTTGAATTCCTGTGGAAACTCAAAACGTAGAAACAAGGTGGGCAATGAATTTTTCATTTCAAGAATTACATAGAAGAGGAAAAAAAGAAAACAAACAAAGAAAAATGAATATAAGAGATCTTAAATTGAAATAAAAATCACTAAGTAAAATACCTTGAGAATGACATTGAAAATTACAAAAAAACAAAACGTCGAGAAAAGTGTCGTAAAAATAACGAGTAAAAAATGATTTTAATTAGAAAACCCAACATTAACGGTAAAAATCTGATATGCACGGAGGTTGGTGAAAAATTAATTACACAAAGGACTCTGAAAGTCTGAAACCTGAAAGCCCAAAAATTCAAAATTTTTGAATTTAGGGGTTTTGGGCTTCAGAGATTAGGAAATAAAAATGCCAATTAGCAATGAAAAGTTCCGAAACCCAAAATCTTGAAAGTCTAAAATTTCATAATTTCAGACATTCGGACTTTAGAAGTCCGAAAGTTAAAACCTCAAAAATGACTCAGAGAATTTTGAAACCCAAATCCCAAAGCTCAAACTTTTAGAATTTCATACTTTTTGACTTCAGAATTCGAAGGGATTTAACTAAAAGTGTGACCAAAATTTCTGAAACTCGAAGCCCAAAATTCCAAAATTTTGGAGTTTCAGGGTTTTGGACTTCGGAATTCCGGTTCTAAAAATTGTCAATTACTAAGTAAAAAATCTGAACCCTGAAAGCTCGAAAGTCTGAAATTTCAGACTTTTAGGGTTTTGGACTACAAAATTTTGCAAACAAAATTTCAGGCCATTAAACTACGAAAGAGAAAATTTCTAAAATCCAAATTCTAAAATTTGGATGGGGACTAGGAGGATTTTCAATTTATATCACATAATACCCATACCGAGGTTTTTCTCAAAAAAATTCTAACCACTTTTGACATCTTCTTCTCAAGGTAGAAAAAACATTTAACATTTTTGGCAACCTCCAGTGGAATGCTTGCCTGCTAAGATTTTAGACCAGTAGCCTTAAGCAAAACATTGGGAAAAGGATTCCTAAAAGAAAACTAAACAGAACACACACAAAAAATGAAAAAGAAAACAAATGATGTGCAAAGAACTTGAAGGAAAAGAAAATGAACACTATACAAGGTGGAATAATCTCAAAAGTAAGCTCTGATATATATCCCATTCACATGAATGGGAAATTATTCTCCGTTGAGTCTGGATAGATGAAATGAATTCACCTCTTTGCAACTTGTAATAATATAAGGTCCACTCTAGAGGGCGTCAAACTTGGCATGCTTTCTTGGTTTGGCTCGGTCTTCATCCCATTCGAGAACCATGTCTCCTTCTTGAAAATTCCTATCAGAATATTTGTTATCGAAGGATTTCTTAACTTAAGCCTGATGTTGGCTTAAAGTTTTCATAGAATTTTCTTGAACTTCCTCCAATTCCATGAGTTCAAAAAACCTCACTATTAAGGAGCCATTTTCCATAACTTTGAGTTGATGAGCCAATTCCAAAGAAGGTAATTCCAAGGAGAGTGGTAGCTTTTCCTCCCTTCCATATACTAGCATAAAAGGTGAGTTTCTAATGGCATTTTTAGGTGTGATTTGATCTACCCATAAGGTAGTCTTAAGTTGTGTATGCCAGGTCCTTTTGTTAGCTTCCATCATCTATTTGATGATCCTTATGAGATTCTTGTTACTGGATTCAACCAACCTGTTTCCATGTGGATAGTAATTGGATGAAGTCTTGAGATAGACCCCATCCATAACTTCCCATTCACTTAACTTTAGACCAAGGAAAGCCATTGAATTATCAGAGATGACAGTAAATGGAACACCGAACCTTGTCATTATATTCTCCAGGAATTTAAGGATGGTATTTTCATTGGTTTCCTTCAAGGCCACCTCTTCTATCCAGGGAGTGAAATAATTTGTTATGGTGAGGACTCATTTAAGTCCATTGCTAGATAGAGGATTGATCATTCCAATAAAATCTAATCCCCACTGAACAAAAGGTTGATCTACCTGAGTGAGATGCAAAGTAAGAGCTATCAGCCTCTATTTTCCTACAAAAAGAGCACATTATTTACATTTCCTCACCCAGAGATGAGCTTCTTTGAACAATTATGACCAGTAGTAAATGGATCGCATGATCTTGGTAGTAGTTTTTCATGTAGAGTAATGCCCTCCAGATAGAACATCATGAAATTCCTCTAACATCTTGTTCACCTACTCTGGCTTGATGTAGTGTAAAAGAGCACCATTCAAATATTTTCATAAAAGAACATTATCTACCAAGGCATATGGAATCAACTAGAGACCGAAAGTGCATCGTTGGACTTTATCCATACTTGGACGCTATACCCCGAGAGGAAAAAATTGTGTGTCTTAGTCAACCAATCGATCGGTAATTACCTTCATCGCATTCAGGAGCATAACATATTTTGTATCCTTGATCTCCATGTCTATAGCCGATTCTTGACATAAACCCCTACCCCGATAAACTTAGTGACTTTAATGTGCACGTCATACTCCATTACTTTTGTAATCTACCCAAAGACACTTCTCATTCATTTATTTATTCAAAAAAATGTCTTTGATGCCGGATGAGAGACCATTAAGTGGAATTTGTTGTTGGAAAACAAGTACCTAAATTTCTTCAAAGAACGAATGACTACAAAGACCTATTTTTCAATGAAGGAATATTCAAGCTTGTATTCCTTGAGAGACTAACTGAAAAAATTAATTGGTTGTTCCATCAGATCATGATTTTGTCTTTGGTTAGAATCCACTGAAATACTTTCCTAACTCCGTGAAATCATAGAGGATGAAATCTTTGTGAAACTATGATTTATTAGTGTGGGAGGTTGGGAAATGGCCATTTTGATAGCCTTAAAACTCTCCCTCCCCTTTTTTTTTCCATGAGAATGGAATGTGTAATGCCCCATTTATAATTATTTTTTTACTTTCTCCCTTCTTCTTCAATGACCATGTTGCTAAGTGTTTAACATTGTTGTGCCTGTTATTATTTTGTTGGATTTTCCCTTGTTGTAGAGAATGATTGGAATTCTCCTCTTCATCTTTCCCCGCTTGTGTTGTTGTCGATGTTTTTGTTGTCCGTGCAACGCTCCTCACGATTATCCTATTAAAGGAAAATCTTGTTCTTTCTTTCTCAATCTTTCCTGTTGATTGTTATTAATATGATTAATTATTATCATTATTTTTATTTTAATCTTAAAAAATAGAAAATAATAATAATAAATAATGGTAATAATAGTATTACAAATGTAATTTTTGATTGGCGATTATTTGATTTTAATGTCAATTTTTATCAATAATATTATTAATTACCTTAAAGATGTTCTATTTTATTATTGATATTTTTCATGTAGCGTGAACCTCGTTTCACGTAAAGGAAGAGTTTTTCTGTTGTGGTGCCATAGTCAGTCGTTGCCTTGTGTTGCCATCATCATGACAATCTCTAGTTCTCCCGTCGATTGTTTTAGCCTACGATCGTGTTCTTTTTTCCTTATCGTTTAAAGTAATCAAGAAACTAATTATTGCCCCCTCTAGCTTGGTTGTATGGGTGTGATTTAATCTTCTCGGGTTGAATAGTAATCATACAAAATTTCTTACACCCTTTTAGCATATGTGAATTGGATGGAGTAAGTTATTGTAATAATAATAATAATAATAACGACTCAACACAATAAGATGTGTTAAAAATAAATTGAGTAAATTAAATGAAGGGAAATTTATGGTAATCAATAAATAAAATAATTTCAAATAATAAAATAAGAAGAAAATAAGATTAAAAATAATAAATTAATCAAAAGTGAACATTTAGTGATTACGGTGAAGTGGTTGATTGGAAAAGTAAAGGAGATGGTTTTTTTATTTTTATTTTTATTTTTGTTGAAAATGTCTTTATGGTCATTAATGTCTTACCCGGAGTGAGGGAGACGTGAGCTCTAAGGCCTTGTTTGTTGTGGTCTTTGTTAGCTAGAGGTGGATGAAATTTAAATGGACTCCTACCTTTTTCCTTAAATGGTTTTGTTGAAAGCATATGCATTGGATTCTCTTCTACAAAACGAAATCATGATAGTATGATGCTTTAAGGACTATAGTGCTCTAGTTTTATGCGGTTTTGTCTTTGTGTTTTGAAGTGGGCATTGATCCTTTTGGCAATGTGTATGGTTTGGAGGTGCTTGGATTGTTCTTCTGTCCAGTACGGATGGGGAAAGGTAGAACACATTTTTAGTTAGGTCAGCTTCCTTATCCTACTTTGCCGCATGAGTTTTTCTTGTGAGGATATTTTGAATCCTCACTTAGGCTATGAACCTTGTTTCTCTCTAAAAAAAAAGTCCTTAATCTATTAGTTATTTTGAGGTGGAGATTTGTGTAGTAAAGATAACGTGTGAAATTTATCGAATGGTGTAAATTGAAACAAATCTATGGTGCTTGGATGGAAGAATTCAATTCTCTTTCTTACCACTTGGTCACACTCCTTTTAGTCGATGCTAATTAATATTCATATTACTAAAAAAATTGATTCTCTATTTTGAATTAAATTCAAGGAATGTTTTATTGTCACCGAATCACATTAGATATGGGGTTATATCTCACGGGGAAGCTTTAGCAGAAATTCAAGAGTTACGCTCAGAGTATATATTATATAACTTGGGGTTCCAAAGCACTATGTCTTGGATTACGGCCTGAATAGGAGGTCTATAAATTTGACAGCAATTTGGCTATTGCAGTGGATGTTTTCGACACAACTAAGTACCTAGTTCTCAATGTTTTGTTTGGGTGATCAAGGGTAAACTGTCAGCGCTTGCACGGACAACTTCTACAAAGGTCAAATTTCCATCCAATGTTGGTCTTGATGCAGAAGATGTTATAACTGGTGGATTTCGCTACTTTTTCGGAAGCCCCATTCAGGCATGTTAAATCTACACCTTGCAATAATCTACTACCTTCTTTTAATATCATGAAATGAATATTCTTCTTTCCTTAAATGGCACCTAGATAAAATGTTTTCATTGTTCTTTAAATTACTGCCTAAGTGTGTTGGTTGTTCCTTTAAATCTCCTTCCAAATTTGTTGGTTTTGCATGAATTGCTCTCTTTTCCCTTTTAATGGCTTACTCCATTTCACGTTAGTATAAATGGGCTTCTGCATTATTTTGTGAATCGATCCAGTTTGAAGGAAAGGAAATACTACTAGGATTTGTTTGTTTATCTTACCCAGATAACAACTGTGATGGTATGTATATATTCTATGGCTTACTTTATTGACGGGTAATGTGCGTAGTGCCTTTGGGTTTTGAATAAATAAGAATTTTTTTTCTTTGGGTTTTACGTTCTAGGAACTGATTGTTTGAAATGGGTTTTACTAGAATGATAGAAGAATCATGATTCTAACTTACCATTTCATGGTATGCAATTAGGCTGGTAAATATAAATTGGTTTCTTCTGGCTTCATCGTAGGGTTAAAACTATTATGTTTTTCATATTCTCTCTTAGACCTATGAGGCCGACTCCATGTTTAGGAACCTGGAACAAATTTTATGACAAAACCCATAAGGTTCCCTAGAGTTCTGAATAAGTTATTCCAGCCCGCTAGTTTCGAGAGTGTATCATCTTACCATTTTTTCTTGTCCCTTAAAGTTGATCGATTGGTTACCCATTCAGAGCTCTAAATAATGAGAGTAATCTGAACGATTGATCTTCAACTTGTTAATTATATGCTTAAAAAAAAATATTAAGCTACTTTCCTGGAATCTCCTCTTTTGTTAGCATGTTAGTGAGGCTATGAATATTTTGTGAATGTTTGCATAGATTATTACTAGTTTTTAGTATGATTTAATGGGAAATATTCTAGGCAATAGTTGAGAACCCATCGTATTGATATCAATTAATGTCAATGTTCTCTATTATGGACTTCCTGTTTTAGTGTGGCTTTAAGTTTTTGAAGGGTTTCGATATGGTTAAGGTAAATGAAATTTACCTTAACATTGTCAACCAGTCTTGAGTTTTTTTATTTGTGTAAAGGTCGATTCGACCATGGAAATGATTAAGCCACACCTATTTCGATAGATCAGTGTACAATTTTTCCAGTATTATTGTCAATACTGAAGGCACTCTAACACCTACGTGCTTAACTATTTGAGTTCTTTCCTTCGGTTTGGTATCAATTAATATTATGTTGGAGGCCGAGGTGTCATTGATCATTTAATTGATAGTGGTTGCTATGGCTTCGAAATAATTTCTATAAAATGCCAAATATAGAAATCCTTGAGATATTTCATGCATGATTGGTGGTGGTTACTCCTTTGATGGTTTACGTGGATAAACTAGTTGGTGGCTGTATGTTTGTGTGACCATAGTAAAAAAAAGAAAAAAGGATGAAATTGGGGTCGTCGAATGGTTCAAGGTAATTAACAATTACATTAAGATTGTTGGATATATGTACTGATCTCTTAAACTATATATATATATATATATATATGATTGGTTCAATGGGTTTTTTTAAAAAAATAATCTATGTTATAGTTAACATATTTATGAGGCTAACAACACTCAAATACGTCAAATAAGCCCTCTGACCTACCTTGACCATGACAACATAAAGACTTAGGAAATGAATAGTATATACTTGGTGAAAACTCTACTATAAGTTTTGTTGGCTACAAGTGAGGATAGAATCACGTGTGTATGTTTGATATATTATGTGATATCAAATGGCATTCTCGCTTACTCTTATCTTCTTGTTCCCATCCCATAAGGTCTTTCCTTGATAAATGAGATTTTATTCTTACTGGTATTTTTTTTGGCTTCCTCCTTTTTGGCTGGTATAAATCTCTTTCTCGTGTGAAGCATTTTGGATTAGTGTGTTGTGCTTTGGCCCATTCTTGAATTTAGAACATTCCTATTAGTGTAAAATCATAGCACCCCCGGATGTTGATAAAATTTCTAGGTTGATCACTCTAGCATCTAGTGTGATTGCACAACATTGAATCCTTTCTTTGAGTGTGGGACTCGTGAAAATGAGAAAGGAATCTCAAGAGAAGGCTGGTTCCTCTTCCTAAACTACCTGCCACAAGCTATTCCAGTGCAGTCAAGCTAATCTAATCCTAATCTAACCATGCCAAGGAGACAGAGAGAGAGAGAAAAGGGAAAAAGAATAAAATCCTACACTAAAATGGTGATACACCAGAGAAGGAGAATGTTGAACATCTATCAAAACTGCCATGGAACAAGGAGAGGCGAGCAATGGGAAGGATGGACAGATGCATCACAGGCCCAAGGATAGATTTCACATGAAAAATGTCCCAAAACTCCATGAACATAGCTCCAAACCTGTAATGAACATTCAAGCGTGCACAAATACCTGCAATGAAGAGAGGCAAGAAGAGAACAAGCAAAAGAACGAGCAAGGATGGATAGATGCATCACAAAACACATTTTTTGTTGCTCCAGAAGTTTACACAGAACATCATTTCAATAGTAAAAGGCAAAAATGCCATTACAGAGAAAGGGAGGAGGTTCAAACTCCATTTTCAACCCTGGAGAACAAAAGAAGGGAGGCCAGAGCTGAAAAGATGAACCACGAATCGAACGTGCCACGTGTCGGAAGGAAGAAATGCGCTCCTCGGGCCCAAACCAATAAAACAATTGCCACGTGTCCAAGTTTAAAGGCCCGAAAGGAATTTTCAAAGGATGAACCCACGGATGAATCAGAGCCCGACACATGTCATCCATGTGGCGTGCACGGGAAAAATTCAAATATTTTTCCCACCTATCTGCTTTGGCTTGTTTTTGCCCTAAATCTTGAGATCACCATAACTTTCGATCCGAGCTCGGATTTTCACGTTCTTTATATCAATGGAAAGCTGGTGATATTATCTACATGATTCAAGGGTTAGTCTTGCATTTTGGTTCAGTTTGGATAGAGAAAATAAAGAAACATCTCTGGCACGTGGTAATGGCGGGCGATGTTTCAACAACCAAATAAGTTAATGTAAAATACGATTCGCCGCTCTTGCCGGGGTTCTCACCCACCACCATAATGAGATAAACTAAATGCGACCTAGAAGTGGTTGGGGTAGATCTGACTTTCCTCTCTCTTCCCTCTCTCATTCTTCCTATATATTGTAAAGAGGGGCTTCTTTCTAAGGGTCAAACATTCTGTCTTGCCACTCCTTCTTCTCTACAAAGTGGTGAATTTGTGGAGTTCGAACCTCCCATTTGAAATTGTAATGTGACTCTACCTATTGGCATTTTTAGTGTATTGTATCAATCTTTGGAGCAAGTAATGCATGTCTGTGGATGATTCTCAACCCTCTCTGTGTTCATTTGCATCCTCCTGATCTTTCACTGCAAATTTTGTTATCTGTGCATGATCTTGCATCACATTTTAATGGCTTGTGTTTATTGGAAAGATAGGTGTTCTTCATTCCTCGGTGCATCACCTTCATTAGTTTAGGTTTATTTTTCTACATCTTCTTACCCTGTCTCCCTGGCAAGTTAGATTAGACTTTGAGTGAACCCTCTACATTTTTCGTGTGCATCTGAACAGAGGAATAGGAACCAGCCTTCTCTGGAGATTCCTTTCTCATTTTTACAAGTCCCACACTTGGAGAAAGGATTCAATGTTATGCAATCACACTGGATGCTAGTATGATCAACCTAGAAATCTGATCAACATCTAGGGGTGCTGTGATTTGGTGATAACAGTTTTGGCACGCCGGTGGGACACTAGAGGTCTCATTTTTATTGCAGCAAAGTTGATGTGCATCTGCTACAATTTTCTTGCTTGAAAAGAGCTATTATTTGCATATCTGGCAACTCCAAGGGGAAGAATCAACTGGTTTCAGTAGTGCAGGCCTGAAAACTCATGAGAAGAGTCACCACAAGGTCAAGAGTTGGAGAAGAAGAAGTGCTATTTGAATACCTGCAATTATCTCCAAGAAGAAGGCAAAGAGGAAGAAGGATTCAAAGGTCTCCATCTCCACCAAACAGAACTCTCTCAACTCCTCCACCTAGTAGGCCTTTCATTCAGTCAACAAGGGTTTTAAGACCAATTAGAATGGCACAAAACAACCCCTACATCAACTTCACAGGCAGTAGCTCACTTGCCCTCAATGCACAACATCCAATTCCTATTGCAGCCTTGAAGAACATTCCATACTTCACTGGAGAAAATTAGACTACTCCAGGTGATCATGTTAAAGCTATTGCTAACCTTTGTGCAATCCATGAAATCAATGAGATGCAAGTGGTCACATCGTTCTTGGCATCTTCATTCAAGGGGAAAGCATTGCAATGGTTTAGAAGCCTTGGAGCTGGTTCTATCACAAATTGGAATCAGTTGTGTATAGCACTTCATGAGCAATTTGGAGAAAAGGGAGACAACTTGTCTCTTTTGGAGCAGCTGACAACCATCAAGAGAGCTCCCAATGAGCAGCTGACCGATTTCAACTTCAGATTTCAAAAGACTTGGGAGAGAATTCTAGTGGCAGTCAGGCCAACAGAAGGTGCTTTTCTCTACTATCTCAAAGCTCTAAATTCTGATATTTCTATGTTGATTCAGTCCATGGGAGGCATAACTATCCCTATGGCTTATAGCATTGCCATTAGGGCTGAAAATTGTTTGATCCAAGTTGGAAAACTTTCCCCTAGACCTCCCATGCCACTGTTTCCAAGTTTAGAGAGTCCAAACACCAATCAAGCACCTAATTTGGCTCCTTCTCCCACTCCTAGAAATCAAAGTTCAAATGAAGCTTCCACTTCATCTCCAAGTGCCCCAAATGAGCTTCAAGAAGTCATGAAGCAATTGCAAAACCTAGGCAATGAGCTGGTTACTCTCAAGAGGCAACAAGCCCAAGGTTTTAGACCTTCTTATCAGCCCCAAACTCATCCTAACAGGCAGCCATACCAACCACAAAGGCCACCTAATCTAGTTGCAAATATGAATCAAACAAGGCCTCCTGCCAATAGACCATTCCAGCCCTATAATCCAAATGCCATATCTACCTCTAAGGCACTGGTGCCAACACAAAACAACATTGCCCAGGAGTACGATTGGTGTTTTCCATGCAATGAGCCTCATAACCAATCCATGTGCTTCAATGGTGCTTTCAATCAAGCATTAATGGTGACAACTACTGGTGTGGAGGGTGAGGGCAGTCAAGGAAACAACCAACAACAAGAAACATTCCAACAGCAATCAGCCCCAAATGACACCACATTGGTAAATTGGCAAGCAAAGGATTTTGTGGCATGAACTGTAATTTCTCAAGGTGTTGCAGCCAACACAAGGTCAAAAAGGACAACAAAGAGATCATTCATCACCATTCAAAGATCATTGATCAGATGAAGAAGACAAACGTCAATATATCAATGTGGGAATCCCTATCCATCCCAGGCCAAAGAGATTTGTTGCAAGCTACCATGAAGGAATGGCCAACTTTGAATCAGAAGTTGAGATGCAAGACAAAGTGCTTACAAATGCTGCCCAACCTAAGGGAAATCATGGAGGACAACAAGGTAAAATGTTAAAACCCCCTCCTTTCTATGTTTCATTGATCATTGGAAATCAGCTAGTGCACAATTGCATGATAGACTCTGGGGAAAATAGCTCAGTAATGCCTAAACAAATAGCTGATCAGCTAGGGCTCCAGTATGAAACAATATCCAAAGGGGTAGTACAACTAGATGGGACAGCAGTAGCAATAGTTGGAGTGACTAAAAACTTGAGTCTTACTTTGCATGCATGTCCAAACGTTGTTGTTTTACAAGATGTATCACCATAGACCTTCCACCACTCTTTGCCCTTTGCTTGTCAAGGGACTTCACAGCCAAGATTGGAGGATATTTGTTTGCTAATTGGTCACACATGCTGTTCAGAATGAGGTATGGAACCAAAGCCACAATCAGGTCAGAACCTATTGCAAACTTCCATATTGAGCCTTACACTCCAAGTCAAATTAATGCCAATTGCTCAGCATTTGATCAAGAAGATCACCCAAGCTCTGATGAAGCTGACACTAAGGTTGGAAGCATCCCGGATCTAACTCTTGATGAATGGGAAAACAAGATACATGCTTTTGATCCTTATCAAGAAGTAGAAGAATCTGAGCTAGGGGTCTATTGTATACACGAAGAAAATCAACCTATTCCTAGCATCACCAAGCCAAACCACAAGGATGACAATGAGGTATGGCAGCTATTTTTTGACAGATCAAGGAGTAGACAAGGTGTAGGAGGTGGAGCCGTGCTTGTTTCACCTCGAGGAGTAAAGTACTATTCAGCTTTTAGATTTCAGTTTACATGCTCCAATAACACTGCTGAATATGAAGCCTTGGTGCAAGGGATGCATTGGGCAATCAAGAAGAAAATAAAGAACTTGCAAGTCTTTGGGGACAGTGAATTGATTGTAAATCAGGTCAGGGGACAACATGCTGCCAAGAATGATCTACTCAAGTGCTACAAGAATAGGGTGTGGGACCTCATGGAAGATTTTGAGGGTTTTGGCATCAAATCCATTCCTAGGAAAGAGAATCAAGTGCTTTGAACAAGGCTTCCAGAGTAGGGCGAGTCTTTGACATTGTGGAAAGTATTCAACAAGACAAAGTATAGCCAAACATCCACATGATTGTGAGGCCTTCAGTGCCAGATAACAATGTCAGTTGGTAAGTGTTTGAAAATGACTAGAAAATCATCCATTTCTTACAAGAAGAAGCTGAGTTCTCAGCCAAGAATCAAGAAAAATTGGAACAACGAGATGGTGACCAAGTGGTACAATTTGAGAACTAACAAGCTGCCCAAGGGACTTATCACTTTGAAGTCCATTTTTAATCCCAATGATTAGTTTAGAAAGGAGAAAGCAAACATTCAATTCAAGAGAGAGGATTCAATATCCATCTTGGTAGAAGAGAACAAACCATTGCAAATTGGAAGGATGACAACTGAACAAGAAAGGTATGAGTTCATACAGCTATGTCAAGAGTTCCCTGACGTGTTTGCTTGGAGCTATGAAGACTTGAAAGGTTTCAATCCCAACTTAGCTCAACGCATACCATCGAATCGATCCAAATACTAAGCCTGTCAGGTAGAAACAAAGACCAGTCAATCCACACATGGAGCCTCTCATGAGGAAAGAATTGGACAAGTTGATTGAGTCAAGAATCATATTCCCAATCAAGCATTCTAGTTGGGTTGCCAACTTAGTTCTAGTCAGAAAGAAGAGTGGAGAGATCAGATTGTGTGTTGACTTTAGAGACTTGAATAGAGCCTCTCTCAAGGACCATTACCCACTCCCTTCCATGGAGCAAATATTGCAGGTTGTAGCTGGTTCAGAAAGGTTTTCATTGCTAGATGGATATTCAGGCTATAATCAGATAATGGTGAAGGAAGAAGATCAATTCAAGACGGCCTTCACTACAAAATGGGGCACGTATGCTTACAAGAAGATGCCATTTGGACTGTCAAATGCCGGAGCAACATTTCAACGAGCTATGGATATGGCATTCAAAGGCTTAATCAACAATATAGTGCTGGTATACCTAGATGATATCACTGTCTTCTCAAAGAATGCAACAGACCATCTCTTTCACCTCAGACAAGTGTTTCAGAGGTGTAGAAGGTTCGAGTATCGTTGAATCCAAAGAAGTGTATATTCTTGGCACATGAAGGAAAATTGTTGGGTCACATTGTCTCTAGGGAAGGGCTAACAATTGATCCTGAAAGGGTTGAAGCCATCCGAACACTTCCATTGCCACACCACAAGAAATCTCTTCAAAGCTTCTTGGGAAGGATAAACTTTGTCTGCAGATTTGTGCCTAATTTTGCCACTCTTGTAAAGCCTTTAACAATGATGTTGAAGAAGAATCTGGCATTCAAATGGACAGCAGAAGGCAAAGAGAGTTTTGAAAACATCAAGCATGCAATATCACAAGCTCCAACTCTTATCAACCCAGACTTTTCAAAGGACTTCATGTTGTATGTGTTTGGAGGATCAGATACAATCTCAGCTATCTTGACACAGCTGAATAGAGAAGGTTCAAAACAACCCATAGTGTTCTTCAGTCAAACCTTGGAAGATTACAAAATAAAGTACTCTTTCATCGAAAAGCACGTCCTTGTTATCATCAGGAGCTTGAAGAAGTTCAGACATTTGGTCTCAAACAATAAGATTCAGCTACTAGTGTCTCATGTTGGTGTCAAGGAATTTCTCCTAAACAAGGATTTAAATGAGAAGAGAGCAGGTTGGATCACTCGGGTGATGGAATATGATATTGAAATCAGAGTAACCAAACTGGTTAGAGGCAAACGTTTGTGTGAGCAGCTCGCTTCCGAACAACCGACGGCGGCTCGAAGGTGAAGAAGATGCTATCCTGCTACTACTGCAATGATCAAGAACAACCGACTGATGATGCACCCATTCCATGTTGGACTCAAGAATTGGTGCATTACCTCCAAACAGGCTTGTGCCCTCTAGAAACGAGAAAAGCAAAGAGGAGATACTTTAGATTACAAGCTATCCCATATGTACTCATTAATGGTATCTTGTTCAAGAAAGACATCCATGGTTTTATATTAAGATGCATTGGAATAGGTCAAGTTGAGAAGATAACGCATGAGTTCCATGACGGGGAAGCAGGAGGCCACTTTGCTCCATGAGTGATAGCTCTCAAAATCATGAAAGCTGGTTACTATTGGCCTACTGTGTTCAATGATTGCTACTCATGGGTCAAAAAATGCAAGAGATGTGCATTCTTCACAGGGAAAGAGAGGTTAGTAGTGCTGCCCCTTCATCCAATTTCAGTAAATCAGCCATTCATGCAATGGGGATTGGACTTCATTGGGGTTATCAATCCCAATTCAAGTCAAGGCCACAAGTGGATACTTACAACAACGGATTATTTCACCAAGTGGACCGAAGCAGTGGCGATCGAAGAGGCAAATGAATCTAATATCTTAGATTTATATGAAGGGATAGTCACGAGGTTCGGTTCCCCTACCACTATCATATCAGACAATGCATTGGCATTCCTTGGCACAAAGATCACTGAATGGGCTGTCAAGAATTGTGTGTATCTCAGCACTTCATCAAACTATTACCCTCAAGGTAATAGTCAAGCCGAGTCCACGAATAAGAATTTTCTAAGGATCATCAGAAGAACTCTGGATGAAAACCAAAGGACATGGCATACCAAGCTAAAATCAGCATTATGGGCTGACAGGATAACACCAAAGAGGTCTACAGGTAGTTCTCCCTACAAATTGGTCTATGGGAAAGAGGCAGTATTGCCTATATCATTAGAATTTCCAGCATTGGAGCTCATGAAATAGTTGGAACTAGCTGAGTTTGAACCCATGGAGGTTAGATATGCAGAATTAATGGAGCTCCAAGAAGTTAGAGAGTATGCAGCCCAAGCAATAGAGAAGGATCAAGCCTTGATCAAGAAGACTTTTGATAAGAAAGCCAAGGCTAGAACCTTCCAGATTGGAGATCTAGTGTTGAAATGGGATGCAGATCGTGCAAAACCAGGAAAGCATTCCAAGTTCGATGCCATTTGGAGTGGCCCGTACGTGATCATTGAATGCAAAGGTAGGAATGCTTTCCGACTGGCTAAGTTGGATGGTGAAGAATTGTAGGTTCCGGTCAATGGGATCTATCTCAAACGTTGCTACTAGAAAGAAAGCTTTTCACCCTTGTAAATATTAGTTTAGGATTTCAATTCCTCTAAGTGCGTATGCACATTGTCTTGTTGTAGTTAGGTTTCTTTTTCCCTAAGTGCTTTGGCACAGGTTTTGTCGCTCTCAGGTTGAATTTCTACAGTTCAGAGTGCTCTCGAGGAATGAGTTGCGGTATCAGGATCGGGATCAGAGATCAAGTTGGTTTCAGGTTATGACTCCATGCCCAATGGATTGCTACGAGCAGCTGGCCGTTCTTCATCTGACAGGCAGATAACCCCGCTGAGTCACCAAAACTGTTATCCAAAATTCACCCCTCAAGGTAATTTTGATAACATGCATCAAATTATTTAGTCCCAAGCAAATAGATTGATTTAAGGCCCAAAATCATGTTTTCGGGGTCCCCTCGGCTTCCTTCTAACTCTCCTGTCCAAGAAGAAAACCCGCAAGTTTTAAAAATGTGAAAAAATTGCAAAAGCCAAGCTTGGTGCCAAAATACAGAGAAAATCAGCTAAGTCTTGGTCCAGGCGGTCCTTGGGATAGTTGGGACGTCGGAGCACGAATCGGCCGAAAAGCCGCCAGGCGGTCTGTGCAGCATTTGGGACAGTTGGGACGTCGGGACGTGTGGGGCGCGAAAAGCCGGATCGACCAAAAAATGAAGAAAATTACCTAAGTCTGTTTCACACAATGGGACACCCAGAGGACAAAAGTAGGCGGAGGATGTGAACCGGCGATCGGCTGAAATAGAGGACTTTCGTTTGGGACATCCAGGCCAAAAGTACGCGCGGGACGCGAAAAGCCGAAAGAGCCGAGAGCGAATGGAATCTTGCCATGTGTCTTCACCTCAAATAGGAACAAGGAGGCCCGAATCGGGTGGTTCAGAGATATTTGTCCCAGGCAGTTTGGGACAGCCGGGCCAAAGGGACGTGAGGGACGCGAAGAGCCGAAAGAGCCGCCAACGAATCAGAACGTGCCACGTGTCAGAAGGAAGAAATGCGCTCCTCAGGCCCGAACCAATAAAACAGTGCCACGTGTCCAAGTTTAAAGGCCCAAAAGGAATTTTCAGAGGATGAACCCACGGATGAATCAGAGCCCGACATGTGTCATCCAAGTGGCAGTGCGTGGGAAAAATTCAAATATTTTTCCCGCCGATCCGTTTTGGCCTATTTTTTCCCTAAATCTTCAGATCGCCATAACTTTCGATCCAAAGCTCAGATTTTCACGTTCTTTATATCAATGGAAAGCTGGTGAAATTCTCTACATGATTCCAGGGTCAATCTTACATTTTGGTTTAGTTTGGAGAGATAAAATCAAGAAACGTCTCTGGCGTGTGGTAATGGCCAGAATTGACGTTTCAACAACCAGCTTTAATGCAAAATACAGTTCGCCGCTCTTGCCAGGGTTCTCACCCACCACCATAATGAGATAAACTAAATGTGACCTAGAAGTGGTTGGGGTAGATCTGACTTTCCTCTCTCTTCCCTCTCTCATTCTTCCTATATATTGTAAAGAGGGGCTTCTTTCTAAGGGTCGAACATTCCTGTTTTGCCCCTCCCTTCTTCTCTTCGGCAGGTGAATTTGTGGAGTTCGAACCTCCCATTTGAAACTGTAATGTGACTCTACCTCTTGGAATTTTGTAGTGTATTGTATCAATCTTTGGAGCAAGTAATGCATGTCTGTGGATGATTCTCAACCCTCTCTGTGTTCATTTGCATCCTCCTGATCCTTCACTTTGCAAATTTTGTTATCTCAGTGCATGATCTTGCACCGCATTTTAATGGCTTGTGTTTATTGAAAAGATAGGTGTTCTTCATTCCTCGGTGCATCACCTTAGTTAGTTTAGGTTTATTTTTCTACATCTTCTTACCCTATCTCCCTGGCAAGTTAGATTAGACTTTGAGTGAACCCTCTACATTTTTCATGTACATCTAAATAGAGGAATAGGAACCAAATTCTCTCGGAGATTCCTTTCTCATTTTCGCAAGTCCCACACTTGGAGAAAGGATTCAATGTTATGCAATCACACTAGATGCTAGTATGATCAACCTAGAAATCGATCAACATCTAGGGGTGTTTGTGATTTGGTGATAACAATTCCTTTCATGATATTGTAAAATGTTACCTTATTGTTGCAATGGGTAGGCTTAACATGCTCAATTCTAGCAAACTAATCTAGTTAATATTTGTGCGAGATGGATTATGTGAGTAGATTAAAGGAAAAAGTGTAAAGGTTTCATCAAGTACAATTTATGAAGTTTCTTGTAAAATGTCCAATGTGTTGTAAATTTTGTAACATTTCTTACAAAGGAGTTTAGAAGGTCTCTTTCCTTGGAATGTTCGGAAACTACGTGATGAAGTTGTCTTGTCCTTTTTATGGTTAAACCGAAACTATCTGTGAGAAATGATATTCAAATATTTACATTGGCATGAGTATTTTAAAACCTTGATCTTGAGAATAAAGTGTTAAGTTAAATCTTTCTAAGACTTAATAATAATGTGTTTAAGTAAAATAAAATGGGTTGGATAACTCTTATAGTAGCTAAACAAAAAAAAAAAAATTATATGCAACAAATTAATGAAAAGGTGACCTACTTGAGAACAAGCAATTCCTTAAGTAATCAAAGGTGGAACTATCCTTGCAAAATAAAATTTTATAACTTGCTAACCCTAGCTAAGCTAGCGAACATTATCCTGATATGGTGAATTCTTAAACGATTTAAGGGAAATCAATGGTTAGTTCTGGAAAGATAATAAGGTTAATAAGTAGGAGAAAACAATTTGGAAACCATGAAACTTATATCTCAGCCTTTGGAAGTAAATAGTTTCCTTTTGTAAGCTCTTCAGGGAAGCCTAAGTAACATCTTTAATATATATAGATAAAACCTCAAGCTCCAATCAAATCTTGGTAATAACTAATGATGTCTCAAGATGATTTCAACTTGACCTTCTTCCTTTAACTTTTTCCAAGGTGCCTTGTAATTTTCACTTAAGTGTGTTGAATGTGAACCCATGTTGTCATGAGGGCATGAATGAGTTTTAGTAGCGTAAGTATGAATGAATGGCCTTGTGGAATTAAATTATCTCCTTTGTCAAATAATTAAATTAAACAAATAATTGACAGAAGACTTTAAGTGAACTACTCTACAATGTATAAGAAAATAACTCAGTTTGGTAAGATGAATTGTGCAAATCATATCTTGAATCTCTCTAAAAACGTAAGTCAAGAATTCCAGGATGTTTTATCTAAATAAATAACCTTCAAGAATTTTCTCATTGTGGTATGCTCTAACTGTAAGTGGTTATGTGGTTGGCCTTCTACGTTGTCTTGTTAAAAAAATGTATTATCCTTTATGGGTGTGAACATGTTCATGTTTCCTTGTGGTCATCCTTGTATCAAGTTGTTCACATAGTTAGTTGTAACCTTGGTGACAACATGTTGTGTCGTGTCATAGGTCAAGAAAGTAAAAAAAAAAGTTATCCTGTATTTTTTTGTGTTGTTAGCATGTGTGAAATTGTGGGCATTACACTTGGTATCAGAGCGTAGGTTCATGCTCTTTTGAACCTATGGGCCAATTGGAGTCATGATGGTGATGGCATTATATGATAGTGTTACATGGAGATGATGGTATTACATGAAGGTGGTTTATATTGGAAGAGTAATGTGGTATAAGCGTGATGTGATTGATGTCGTAATTGTGATATTGTGAACGCACATGATGTGTATGTCACTTAGTGCGTATTTGTTATCATGTTGAGGTGTTGGGGATGGGAGTGTTCTCTCTCCTTCTTGGATTCTATGAAGAGTTCATGTGAATTATTGCTTGTGATGTGTGAAAAGAATTCTAATGTGGATGACAGAGTGTTGGAACATTGTGGCTTATTGTGATATGTGGGTGTGTCGATATGTTGTATGACTAGATTGATGTAAAGTGAATTGAGTTGTATCATGATGTTTTACCATGTTTTGAAGAAATGTGTGTATCACCTTATTATGTAGCAATTAATGTTATGTTGTGATGTTACTATGTTCATCATATGTATGATTGTGTAATGTGTAATGATTCATGTCATGATTTAGGGTCATACGGTGAGTGTATGAACCCTATCGTATAGTGATTGCACTTTGGGTGCAGAATGTGGTAAAGTGATGTATTACACCCAGTGAATGTATGATTGTGATCTACCCTATATACATACCATACGTAAGATGTTATGGTAGTTATGTGTGTACCACCATTGTGTTAGTGATGTAGTTACATGTTATGTTGTGAACCTTACGCTAACCGACCCTATGGGAAATTGGTAAACTATGTATGTTTGGAGTGAGAAAATGTGTACCATTGACTAGTCACTCAAGCTGAGTATGAGATAGGAAGTGGAGCCTTACATAGGTTGAAAACCCACTTTTGTTCATTTGGTATGTGTGGCACTTGCTCAACGGGTGTCATACATATTGTGTTTCGTGGACACCTTAGGCTCAGTAGATGGTGACTTGTACCTTCTTTCTCTCTCCCAATATGGTTGTCATATGGATTCAACCTATGTGATTTTGACTATGTTGAGCCTTGTTGAAGTTGTGGCGAGATGATTCAGATTGAGATGATGATAGTTGTACTATTGATATGTTATTTTATGAGCTGAGGCTCGATGTTTCGAGTGCTAGCAACTCATTGAGTACCCCTTTGGTGGCTAGATAAGGCCACATAGTTATCGTAATGTGACATTATTATAAGTGTATTTTATTTGTAAATTGAGCTTTTTACTTTATTTTTGCAAGGACCAACAATTTTTCTTGATTGCCATGCTTTACATTTTGGGCATTTCCTTGGTTTTGGTACTAACACTCAGATTTTTGCACTAACTATGGCCATTTGGTCAGTTTTTTTCTTGGTTTTGAATCTTCTTTTAAATTTTAAGATTTTACCACCTTTCCCAAGGCTTGTACTTCACCACTTGGCATTTTGGATTAGATTGTTATGCTGGTTCTATTGTTGTGATGTGTGGAATAGGGTCATGGGATGCACCATGGAATGGTTGGACCTATGGAACCACTTCATTGTATGGGGGTATGCCCCAAGGAGTTACAGATAACTAGTGGGTTGTTGAACCATGCATTATTATGTCACTTGGGTTAGGAGTGTCCAAACCCTATGTGTCTTGGGCCATGGGGACAACCGACCTCCTTGTGGGGGCATAAGGGAATGCCAATGGCATCAATTTTATTGTGAAAGAAACTTGAGGGGAGGCATAAGAGTTTGAGGGAGGCATAAGGGCTTGAGGGAGGCATAAGAGATTTGCATGTATGTGTGACTGATGCTTCAGGAGGTATGCTTTGATGTGTTATGATGTTTTGGTTATGGTGTTATGATATATGTGTTACTCATATCAGTTGGATATATTTTGTGATGTTGTGGATATGGCATTGATGCCCTTGTGGACACTATGTACATGTAGCTTTTGTTTGGAGTTATGTGAATTTTTCATCTGTGGAATTGAGGAAATGTCTGGATGTCATAGTACACCTTGTTCAAGTATTATATTTTTCAGTCATGGTTGTGTGACAAGTACCATGTTATGTGGACCATGCCTATTCACTTCCGTATTTGAGTAATCTTTTGTGGTGTAATATAGTCTTGAAGTCTATACTTGTGTGTTTGTGAATCTGTAGTGTCTTTCTGACCCCGGTAGGGTGTTGTGTTAGTAGTTCATGTTGGGCACCCACAATAAGGAATAAACTAAAACTCTTCAACAATGAAATTATAAAGAAATTGAATTAAGAATAATGTTAATGGAAGGAGACTAATGAAATAGTGAGTAAAAGAGAACTTCCAATCTTCACAGAACCTTGAAATTTAAATAATCTACTAAATTTTCCAAGGCTACCCCGTGACCATGCTTTTGCATCTGAAATCTTAACCTTAGAGTGTACCTTCATCCATACCTATTCCTTGTTGCTTACCATTTCCTTTCCTCTGTGTTAGGTCGCATCGAGGACGATGCTTTCTTAAGGGGAGGAGAATGTAATGCCCCATTTATAATTCTTTTTTTCTTTCTCCCTTCTTCTTCGACGACCGTGTTGCTAAGTGTTTAACATTGTTGTGCCCTGTTATTATTTTGTTGGATTTTCCCTTGTCGTAGAGAATGATTGGAATTCTCCCTCTTCATCTTTCCTGCTTGTGTTGGTGTCGATGTTTTCTGTTGTTGGCCCATGCAACGTTCCTCACGATTATCCTATTAAAAGAAAATCTTGTTCTTGCTTTCTCGATCTTTCCTATTGATTGTTATTAATATGATTAATTATTATCATTATTTTTATTTTAATTGTAAAAAAATAATAGAAAAAATAATAATAAATAATGGTAATAATAGTATTACAAATGTAATTTTCGATTGGTGATTATTTGATTTTAGTGTCAATTTTTATCAATACTATTATTAATTACCTTTAAGATGTTCTATTTTATTATTGATATTTTTCATGTAGCGTGAACCTCGTTTCACGTAAAGGAAGAGTTTTTCCATTGCGGTGCCATAGTCAGTCGTTGCCTTGTGTTGCCGTCGTAATGACAATCTCTAGTTCTCCCATCGGTCATTTTAGCCTGCGATCGTGTTCTTTTTTTCCTTATCATTTAAAGTAATCAAGAAACTAATTATTGCCCCCTCTAGCTTGGTTGTATGGGTGTGATTTAATCTTCTCGGGTTGAATAGTAATCATACAAAATTTCTTATACCCTTTTAGCATATGTGAATTGGATGGAGTAAGTTATTGTAATAATAATAATAATAATAATATTAATGACTCAACACAATAAGATGTGTTAAAAATAAATTGAGTAAATTAAATGAAGGGAAATTTACGGTAATCAATAAATAAAATAATTTAAAATAAGAAAAAAAGAAAATAAGAAAATAAGATAAGATAAAAAAAATAATAAATTAATCAAAAGTGAACATTTAGTGATTACGGTGAAGTGGTTGATTGGAAAAGTAAAGGAGATGGATTTTTTTTTTTATTTTTATTTTTGTTGAAAACGTCTTTATGGTCATTAATGTCTTACCTGGAGTGAGGGAGACGTGAGCTCTAAGGCCTTGTTTGTTGTGGTCTTTGTTGGCTGGAGGTGGGTGAAATTTAAATGGACTCCTGCCTTTTTCCTTAAATGGTTTTGTTGAAAGCACACACATTGGATTCTCTTCTCAAAACAAAATCCTGATAGTATGATGCCATGCAAGGACTATAGTGCTCTAGTTTTATGTAGTTTTGTGTTGTGTTTTGAAGGGGGTGTTGATCCTATTGGGAATGCGTATGGTTGGGAGGTGCTTGGCTCATTCTTGGGTCTGTGTGGCTAGGGAAAGGTAGACCACGTTTTTAGTTAGGCCACTTCCTTATCCTACTTTGGCCACGTGAGTTTTTCTTGTGAGGATATTTTGAATCCTCGCTTAGGCTATGAACCTTGTTTCTCTCTAAAAAAATTTCCTTAATCTATTGGTTATTTCGAGGTGGAGATTTGTGTAGTAAAGATAACATGTGAAATCTATCGAATGGTGTAAATTGAGACAAATCTATGGTGCTTGGATGGAAAGAATTCAAACCTACTACCTTACCACTTGGCCACACTCCTTTTTAGTCGATGCTAATTAATATTCATATTACTAAAAATTTGATTCTATATTTTGAATTAAATTCAAGGAATGTTTTATTGTCTCCTGAATCACATTAGATAGGGGTTATAGTCTGTGGGGAAGCTTTAGCAGAAATTTTGTAGTTCTGCTCAGGAGTATCTATTATATAACTTGGGGTTCCAAAGCACTATGTCTTGGATTGTGGCCTGAATTGGAGGTCTATAAATTTGATAGCAATTTGGCTATTGTAGTGGATGTTGTCGACATAACTAAGTACCTAGTTCTCAATGTTTTGTTTGGGTGATCAAGGGTAAACTTGTCTCTTGGCACGGGACAACTTCTACAAAGGTCAAATTTCCATCCAACGTTGGTCTTGATGCAGAAGATGTTATAACTGGTGGATGTCACTACTTTTTCGAAGCCCCATTTAGGCATGTTAAATCTACACCTTGCAATAATATGCTACCTTCTTTTAATATCGTGAAATGAATATTCTTCTTTCCTTAAATGGCACCCAGAAAAAATGTTTTCATGGTTGTTTAAATTACTTCCTGAGTGTGTTGGTTGTTCCTTTAAATCTCCTTCCAAATTCATTGGTTTTGCATGAATTTCTCTCTTTTCCCTTTTAATGGCTTACTCCATTTCACGTTAGTATAAATGGGCTTCTGCATTATTTTTGAATCAATCCAGTTTGAAGGAAAGGAAATACTATTGGGATTTGTTTGTTTATCTTACCTAGATAACAACTATGATGGTATGTATATATTCTATGGCTTACTTTATTGACATGGTAATGTGCGTAGTGCCTTTGGGTTTTGAATAAATAAGATTTTTTTTTTTTGGTTTTATGTTCTAGGAACTGATTGTTTGAAATGGGTTTTACTAGAATGATAGAAGAATCGTGATTCCAACTTACCATTTCATGGTATGCAATTAGGCTAGTAAATATAAATTGGTTTCTTCTAGCTTCATCGTAGGGTTAAAATTGTTATGTTTTTCATATTCTCTCTCAGACCTATGAGGCCGACTCCATGTTTAGGAACCTGGAACAAATTTTATGACAAAACCCATAAGGTTCCCTAGAGTTCTGAATAAGTTATTCCAGCCTGCCAGTTTGGAGAGTGTATCATCTTACCATTTTTTCTTGTCCCTTAAAGTCGATCGATTGGTTACCCATTCGGGCTTTAAATAATGAGGGTAATCTGAATGATTGATCTTCAACTTGTTAATTATATGCTTAAAAAAATTTTAAGCTACTTTCTTGGAATCTCCTCTTTTGTTAGCATGTTAGTGAGGCTATGAATATTTTGTGAATGTTTGCATAGATTATTACCATTTTTAGTATGATTTAATGGGAAATATTCTAGGAAATAGTTGAGAACCCATCATATTGATATCAATTAATGTCAATGTTCTCTATTATGGACTTCCTTTTTAGTGTGGCTGTAAGTTTTTGAAGGGTTTCGATATGGTTAAGGTAAATGAAATTTACCTTAACATTGTCAACCGGTCTTGAGTTTTTTTATTTGTGTAAAGGTCAATTCGACCATGGAAATGATTAAGCCACACCTGTTTTGATAGATCAGTGTATAATTTTTCCAGTATTATTGTCAATACTGAAGGCACTCTAACACCTACGTGCTTAACTATTTGAGTTCTTTCCTTCGGTTTGGTATCAATTAAGATTATGTTGGAGGCCGAGGTGTCATTGATCATTTAATTGATAGTGGTTGCTATGGCTTCGAAATAATTTCTATAAAATGCCAAATATAGAAATCCTTGAGAGATTTCATGCATGATTGGTGGTGGTTACTCCTTTGATGGTTTACATGGATAAACTAGTTGGTGGTAGTATGTTTGTGTGACCATAGTAAAAAAAAAAAAAAAAGGATGAAATTGGGGTCATCGAATGGTTCAAGGTAATTAACAATTACATTAAGATTGTTGGATATATGTACTGATCTCTTAAACTATATATATATGATTGGTTCAATGGGTTTTTTTAAAAATAATCTATGTTATAGTTAACATATTTACGAGGCTAACAACACTCAAATACATCAAATAAGCCCTCTAACCTACCTTGACCAGAAACATAAAGACTTAGGAAATGAATAGTATATACTTGGTGAAAACTCTACTATAAGTGTTGTTGGCTACAAGTGAGGATAGACTCACGTGTGTATGTTTGAGATATTATGTGATATCGAATGGCATTCTGCCTTACTCTTGATCTTCTTGTTCCCAACCCATAAGGTCTTGCCTTGATAAATGAGATTTTATTCTTACTGGTATTTTTTTGGCTTCCTCCTTGTTGGCTGGTATAAATCTCTTTCTCGTGTGAAGCATTTTGGATTAGTGGGTTGTGCTTTGGCCCATTCTTGAATTTAGAACATTCCTTTCATGATATTGTAAAATGTTAGCTTATTGTTGCAATGGGTAGTCTTAACATGCTCAGTTCTAGTGAACTGACTCTAGTTAATATTTGTGCAGATGGATTATGCGAGTAGATTAAAGGAAAAAGTGTAAAGGTTTCATCAGTACAATTTATGAAGTTCCTTGTAAAAATGTCCAATGTGTTGTAAATTTTGTAACATTGCTTGCAAAGGAGTTTAGAAGGTCTCTTACCTTGGAATGTTTGGAAACTACGTGATGAAGTTGTCTTGTCCTTTTTATGGTTAAACTGGAAACTTATCTTTGTGAGAAATGATATTCAAATCTTTACATTGACATGAGTATTGTAAAACCTTGATCTTGAGAATAAAGTGTTAAGTTAAATCTTTCTAAGACTTAATAATAATGTGTTTAAGTAAAATAAAATGGGTTGGATAACTCTTATAGTAGCTAAACAAAAAAAATTATATGCAACAAATTAATGAAAAGGTGACCTACTTGAGAACAAGCAATTCCTTAAGTAATCAAAGGTGGAACTATCCTTGCAAAATAAAATTTTATAACTTGCTAACCCTAGCTAAGCTAGTGAACATTATCCTGATATGGTGAATTCTTAAATGAGTTTAAGGGAAATCAATGGTTAGTTCCTGGAAAGATAATAAGGTTAATAAGTAGGAGAAAACAATTTGGAAACCACGAAACTTATATCTCAGCCTTGTGGAAGTAAATAGTTTCCTTTTGTAAGCTCTTCAGGGAAGCCTAAGTAACATCTTTAATATATATAGATAAAACCTCAAGCTCCAATAAAATCTTGGTAATAACTAATGATGTCTCAAGATGATTTCAACTTGACCTTCTTCCTTTAACTTTTTCCAAGGTGCCTTGTAATTTTCACTTAAGTGTGTTGAATGCGAACCCATGTTGTCATGAGGGCATGAACGAGTTTTAGTAGCGTAAGTATGAATGAATGGCCTTGTGGAATTAAATTATCTCCTTTGTCAAATAATTAAATTAAACAAATAATTGACGTAAAGGAGAAGACTTTAAGTGAACTACTCTACAGTGTATAAGAAAATAACTCAGTTTGGTAAGATGAATTGTGTGAATCATATCTTGAATCTCTCTGAAAACGTAAGTCAAGAATTCCAAGATGTTTTATCTAAATAAATAACCTTCAAGAATTTTCTCATTGTGGTATGCTCTAACTGTAAGTGGTTCTGTGGTTGGCCTTCTATGTTGTCTTGTTAAAAAAATAAAAATGTATTATCCTTGATGGGTGTGAACATGTTCATGTTGCCTTGTGGTCATCCTTGTATCAAGTTGTTCACATAGTTAGTTGTAACCTTGGTGACGACATGTTGTGTCATGTCATAGGTCAAGCAAGTCAAAAAAAAGTTATCCTGTATTTTTTGTGTTGTTAGCATGTGTGAAATTGTGGGCATTACAAAATGTTATTTTTTAACATGGCCATGATTGGTTTAGCCAATGTTGCAAACTGAGGGATGAATCTCTTCATAAAATTTATGGTTCCAAGGAAACTTTGGAGACCCTTCTTGTGACTTGGAAGAGATAAGGACATAATGGAATGGATCCTAGCTAGATCAATGGAAAGTCCTTCTGCTGAAACAATATGTCCCAACAATTTTCCTTCCTAAACTATGCAAATTCACTTCTTAGGGTTTAGTGATACCCCAAATTATCTACATATTTAAAATACTTTCCTTAGATTTGTGATATGATCTTTGGCATGCTTAGAATAGACAGTTATGTCATTAAGGTAAACCAAGATAATATAATAGTCATGTAAATTCCATATCCATGGCTCTTTGAAAGTATCCATTACATTGGAAAATCCAAATGGCATCTTTTTGTAAGCATAATTTCTTGACTTAGTAGTGAAAGCCATTTCAATTGATCGATTCTTGGACCAGAATCTGATTATACCATGAATGTCTGTCACAAGAAAAGAAAAATTTGAGCCCCTAAAACTATTTAGAGGATTTTCTCCATTGATGGTAGAGGATAATGATCCTTCAATGAGGTTCAGTTCAAATCCCTAAAGTCCACACAAATCCAAATCTCTATTCATTTTTCTTACAGTAGCACATTAGATACCCACAAGGAATGCTTGATGGGAAAAATTATGTAGGCCTTGATAAGCTTGTTTAACTCTTTCCGTCATTAGAGGCTCAATCTTGGGATTGATTGGCCTCTATTTTTAAGAAATGGCTTAGAGTTAGGATCCAAATCGATGGTATGTTGAGCTAAACCAAGATTGAAACCATGCAGTCTTTATAGCTCCATGCAAAAATATCACAATATTCTTAACATAGTTCAATGAAATATTTCTTTTTTAGCAGTGCATACCTTACAATTTTTTTAAAAATTCACTTGCCATCTTGACCACCATATTAGTGCTCTGTTGTTTGGCTTGATCATCATATTTGAAGATAGATTCCAACGTAACTAGGCCTTTCCACAAATTGTTTCCTTTAATTTGTATAATTTGATCACCGTATGAGTTTTGAAGTTTGTTTTGATGTTTGGCATTGAAATCTAGTTCTTGTTGTAGGAAAAGAACAATCTCTTAATCACTATCGAACACCTGCCAACTACTTACATTATCTGGTAATACAGGATGGACCACCATTTTGACTATCTACTACTTGTTTTTGATGATGTTTGTAGGTACATCGTACTAGGAGCCAATAGTGGCCAACCTATCAGCATCTTTATTTTGCTTTCTAGGAATTACATAAATTCTAAAAGCTTCAAAGTCTTCTATCAAGTCCCAAACCTTCTTTTATATGATCTCAGTAGATAATTTATTGAGGCACTATGGGCTATTACTTGGTTGAAAATGAATTCACTATCACCAAAGATGATCAAGGTTTGGATTCCTCTTCTTTGGGCTAGCTAAATTCCTTATATGAGAGCCTCATATTCAGCAACATTATTAGTACAGATAAACTACAAACGAAAGGAAGAGAAATATTTGTCTCATTTAGAAGATATTGACATAACTCTTGTACTGCATCCATTTTTACTTCTTGAGCCATCAAAGAACATTTTCCACATTCATTTAGTGTCGCTTTTTAATGCTTGAACAAGTTCAGGTATGATTGTATTTTCTTTATCAATGCAAAGATGTCCCCAATCCTATTTCTTCCAGGATCTGATCTCGTATCTTCTTCATCTGGATCACCAATGACATAATTCCCATTTATGGGTTTGGGGTGTATGGTTCCACATGATTACAAAAATGGATTTAGCTCTATAGTCACCTTTATACTGTCATGAGTTCTAAGAATCATATATGACTAATCGGATGAAAATAACTACCCATATTGATAGTGAACTCCCATGGTAAGAAGATGGAAAAAAGGGGAGGGAGATCAATAACAAATATGTCTTGCATGAATTTGAAGCTTGGGCGGGAGTGGTTAGTAAGTCAAATATCCTTAATGACCCCCACAATTTAGACTATAGTACTGTCTAACTAAACAACTCCTCTTGAAATTAGAGTATATGGAATTCATAATACATCCGCAATCTGTTTGGGCATTACGGAGCTACTGGCTCAAGAATCGATCAAACAATTGTGCACCAAATGATCACCAATAATCAGTAAGATATAAAATGGTGGAGGTTTGGTGGCTTTAGAAAACAATTTTGTTTCGAGTTGGCATAGGATGGTTGCCACATGGGTACTTCTTGATCTAATGATCTGTTGGTATTGTAAAAGTTGTTCAAAGCCTCCTATACCAAGTTCCTTTAAGAAGGGATTGAGAGTGCATCCCACATCATGACACTCAAATTGGTCTTCTTCATTTTCTCCACAATGCTGAATGGAATTGCCCCAACTTTGCTAATACCTTTTGGGGCATTAGAGTCTTCTTTTGGAAAATGCATACTAGGTATTGTGATACTTGAAGTCCCATCCTTCTTTGTAGACTGATCCATGGATACTTCCGGTGATTTCTTTCTCATGCCTTTATCATCTGATATTTGTGTTGGGGACTATGAAATAGATGCCTGATCAGTTTTGGAAGATTATGGGTCTATTTCCTTTATTAGAACATGTGTTGGATGCTATAGAGGAGGCATCAGTATTCAAACCAAAAAGTCTTCTATTTGCCAACTTAGTAAAGTAGTTTCATCAAAAGGATGGTCTTGAATTTCATGAGTGGATGGTTTGGCAGATGATTCAGGTGGAGTGGATATGCTTTAGATCATAAGGGCCTGACTCAGAACTCCGTTTGGAAAAATATTTTTGTTGTGAGGCTGAGAGCAAGGATAACACCACTCATAATCTTGAATGAGGTTATTCTAGACTGGTATGATGGATTTAGATGAACTGGTAATAGAAGTGTTCAGGAAGTTCAAAGGCTTTACACTTGCTACTTGGCTAGTAACCTGGTTCCGGGACTAATTATTACCTTGAAAAGGAGGACAATTTGCTTGATATTGGGATTGAAAGTATTGGGCATATTAGGGCTATTTCCTTTTCATTGCTACAAGCTCATTTCAAAAGGTCTCAGACTATTGATTTGAATTCAAATAGATAATTTGAAGAGGCTGAGATAGATTGATCTCACTGATTAGAGGCTATTGGAATAGGTGCAATGATATGTTGATTGTTTGTAAGATCTAGAGAAAATGGCATGGGTGGTCAGGCAGCTATCTTTCCAGTCTGAATAAAATAATTTTCCACATTTATGGCTATGTCATAAGCGTCAAGTAATGTAGTTCCCCCCATGGATTGGATTATAACTACTACATTTCTACTCAAAGCTCATAAATAGTATAAAAATGCATTATTTGAAGAGGGCTTAATGAGTGCCAAAATCCTATTCCGAGTTCTATGAAATTGGAAGTTGAAATCTCTCATACTCTGAGGGGCTCTCTTTATGGTGGTGAGATGTTCTAAGAGTGATAGGTGATCACTCTTTTCTTCGAACTATTTGTAGAGCTTCTCTCTTAACTCGTCCCAAGTGGTTATGCTACCAATACGTAACCCTCAAAACCATTAAAGTACTTTCCCCTTACAGAAATGGCTAGAAGTCGACAACAATGTTATCCTCTGTGACATTATGCACTACAAAAGTGTTGGCTACATAAAGAATGTGTTCTACTGGAGTTATATGAGTTTCTCTCATGTAAAAGGATAAACTTTTGAGTGATGCAATAGGTATAGGATCACTTTGAGCTAGAAAAAGAGGACTGCTTGCGTTGAATGGAGGAAAAACTTGGTTCCATGCCATAGGAGTAAGGGGTTGATTATTCCTTGATGGAGGAAACCTTTCGTATGGAGGATATGATTGACCTCTATGAGATAAATTTGTAGTTGATGGAGTTAAAACACTTCTACTTCTTCTCTTGGGGAAGACACATAAAGGTTGATATGCTGGTAACTTTCATGCTTTGAATAAGCTCTCATCTTAATTCTTTGCATAAGTGAATGTAATGAGATTTGGAATCTAGAGATATAGAGTCACCAGGTACTTTGATTTATGCTAATGAGAAGATAAGTACAAACTCGTCCCACTGGGAATGCCAAAATTGTTGTCACCAAATCACTACACCCTCCAAATGGATAGAATTTTGTTAGGACATTTGGTGTGATTGGGACACATGGGATCACCTCTCAAACTATGGGACTTGGGCTCGAGGTGAACCTCTGGAGAAGGTCGACTTCCTCTTCCTAAACTAAGTGTTGTACTACTCCTAGTGTAATAAAATGACCATCTAATCCTAGGCTAACATCTTCATGAATTTTAAGGAAAGAGATTTTGTAGAAATGAAACTATACTAAGGGCAGTGATGCACCAAATAGAGGGATGTTTAATATCTAGAAGGGTTAATGTGGATAGGATGCTTGCATCATTGGCCACCTTCACCTATTGTAACTTGGAAAGGATACCAAAAATACCACAAACCAGGGTGTACATTCCTTTGTTAAACTTGAGCATACATAAAGGATAGATCAAATTTGATTCAACACATAATTAATTTATCATGAGGAAAGAACACATGAACATGTCAAACATCTATTTCAGAAACTATGAATAATGATAAGATGACTTTAAATACATAAGGAAAATAATATTTCTACAACTGACATAAAAGATAATCACATTACTCCCTCACAACATGAAATAGATAACCCGAGATAAAGGTAAGCTAACCACTCACACTAACGAACCACACATTCACAAAGTAATCATTGATTAACCATTCGACATGATAAATCAGATTTCTAATGGCAAGGTATAACTCTTAATATAATTAAAAGGTTCTAGAAAAATCTGAAGCACTCTTCCAAGATTGAAGAGAAACTTCACACCAAACGATCTATCACTAGCTTGAAGTATTCAACTATTTATAAGTTCTTAGGATAAGCCATTACAACTAGGCCTTTAACTAACATTTACTAAAAATATAAATTTCATTAAATTAAGGGAACATGCTCCCATTAAAATATTTTTTTTTTTGCAAGGGTTTGACTTAGTCAACCTTATAACTTCAACCAATCTAGAGCTTGGATCTGACCTTTCATGGCCGCTCAGCTTTGGCTTTGTTCAACTACACCTTCCTCTCCTACAAGTTTTTGTTGTTCTCCTTCCCACACAGCCATTCGATGCTTATACTCAATGAAGCGCTTGATGATTCCCTAAATTTCTTAATCATCAGGCCCACATGCGTAGTGATTTACTACATCTTCTGTCTCGATCTCCTTCGTGATCTTGGTTGGCACTCTTCAAAGTTTATTCACAACTTTCTTTAGCCTCCTATGAAATTTTTCACAAGACCAATTGGTCGATGGATTCACTTCTAAATTATTTTGTGACCTCATCATTGTACTTCACCAAATCCTTGAAATTTTCCTTAATTTGATCTTCAGGAAGAGTATCAATGTTTTTGTTGAAAAATTTGCAATTAGCAATATCAAAATCTTCTGAGATGTCATTTAGGGCATCCATGATTTCTACTCATTTATCTTCCAATTTCTTAATTAAAACTTGCAACACTTGGCACTGGAATTCCATGGCCTTTTGATATTCAAATAACTTCAAGGAATAATCGATCACCTCTTCTTGAAGGAGCAATTCAAGGTTTTTTTCTCCGATCTTACTCCATGTTTCCAAATTTAAATTGATATTATTATTATTTTTGGAAAAGGCCTCATCCATTTTGTAAATAGAAACCTTCCCAAGTGTAGTCAGATTATTATATATTTTGACATCCTCTTTGATTATGGGATTATCTTCCTATAGTATGTGTTCTATCCATAAATTTATTGATCTCCCTTTTTGGCCTAGCTTCTCAATCTCATGATAATAAATGTTGTCAATGGTAGACAAAATTGTTATGGCCGTAGTAGTTGAGACTTTAGTAGATGGAGTTGGTTGGGTTACTTTGTGTAACAATGAAGTGAGTTGTTCGACCTTGAGTTTGAGATCATATTTTGTAGCCTTATCTTTGTCATATCTTTCAAGCAAAGCCCCAAGAGAAGTGTGCACATCTTGTTTAGATCCTTCATGAGTAGCTTTTCCCAATGAAAATCAAGAGATCTGATAATCTTCCGTAGTAATTGTTTCCTTAGTTTTTCCCTCAATAGGAGTAACAACCTCTACAATTCACTCCCTAGATGGATTCACTATCAGACTTGAGATAGTTCTTAGCCTCTTGGCCTATATTTTGGGTGTATGTTCCAATATACTGAGATCTATGACATCTCCTAGAGGCACCTTCTTCTTTTTTCTTTACATTCTGTCTAAACAACCATTTAGGAATGGATAATGTTGATGACGATGGGACAATAGAGTGGATACCTAAACATTATTTATTACAAGAGCACTATAAAAATTAGTTGGCATTTGGGTAGAAGTGGTAATGATAGATGGGTTTGACGTAAGGATAACCATAGGAGTTGATAAAATGATGTTGTGGAATGAGATGGAGGGAAATGGAAGTGTTAAGGAAACTGGAGAAGAAATGGGTGATCTGATTGTTTCTCAAGCTGAGAGAACAGGAAGGGATGAGAATACCTAGGCCATAGAAGGAGATGGGAAAAAAGAAATGATTGTGGAAGTGAAAGGAAGTGATATTGGAAGTGACAATGAAGGAGGAGGAAGAGATGATGGATCTTGTGAGATACTAGGGGAGTCAATGACTTCAACTACTTATGTCATAGGTGCTATAAGGGACATGGCCTTAGAAATGGAAACCTTGGAGAGAGATGAGCCACCAACAACAAATGAAATTTTTTTTGGAGTCATATGGGTTTTTGGGTTGACCGTTTCCCTTTTGTGAGTGTTTATTAGCTTATGGTTGGTGGGGCCTCTATATTGGTAGGTTGCTCTGCTCCCTTGGGTGAAATTCCCAAGGTAACAAACCAACTATAAGTTCTCTGTAGAATGGGCCCTGCCCTCTCCTTTGTATTGTAGCACTCCTCTACATACCAATCAATCCATGACAATGGTTGATTAACAGTATTATCATTTTTGTATGCCACATCCAAAACCTCATCATTATCTTGTGCATCCTTTAAGACATACACCAAACCAAACTACCAAACCTCATCCTAGGTCAAACTCTCATAATCCCTTTGTGAGATGATGTATTCATCCTGAAAATGAACCTAGATATCCTCCAACTAGGGCACGTGGGCAATGAACTGACCTGTTTCACAAAATTCACCCCAATAATCGAAACTAGTTCATGGATGAAAGGTTCACAATGTCACTTTGGCCATTTTTGCATCCCCATTTTGACTTTATGAATATTCAGGAAGGTGTATTTGCTAATTGAAATAGGGAAATGCATTCCCACTTTGTGGCATTTGTTTTGAATTTAATGATAATCCAACAATTGTCGAACCAATTCTAGTAGAACCCATTTATCAGTGGGGCACCTTGGAAATTGTTTGGGGAACCTATGAAGCCTAGAACCCGAATGTAAGTGAATGTAGGGAACTATAAATAGATGGCTCCCCACTCATGCACTTCTTTGAAGGCTTCATTGGAAATCCTTCGGTTGTATAACTCCTTATCAAAATGGTAGAGGATAACCACAAAGAAGGCATCATTGACCCTACAAAAATTCCTTCTCCCTTCACTCAGTGTGAGCTGAGGATAAAAATCATAGATTTGGGAGGTGCTACAAATACCTTTAGTATTCAACCCAAAGAAATCTCCCATAGCATCGTAGTATAAACCAAGAAGGATGTCATATAGAAGCTCAGTATTGAAATCACTTTACTAAATCCGTAGCAGAAATGGAGCTATTGATATGCTCCCCCCATTGGATAAATTCCTTATTTTTCTTGATGGTAGCGATGTACAAGAACATCCATTCTCGTTATCCCGTAAAATTGGCAAGGGAAATTTTATAGATAACCCTACCAAAATTTTGTTCCGGTCCCTCGTCAGGGACTCCTTGCGTTCGAACGTTGCAAAATCCCTTCCCGGGAAATCTAGTTTTCCGAACTTAGCCGTTTTTGGTCTTTTTTGGTCGGGCGCACCTAATGTTTATGCAACATAAAGTGTTCATGCGCCCCCTTTAAATCCTTTGGCACATGGTTTGAAGTGTTGACACGCATTTTGGTGCGCCTCACTATGTTGCGCCTTTCTTGCATGCACCTATGTCAATAATACTTTTGTTGTGCCACATTTTGGTGCACCAAGGGCGCACATATTTCTATGTTGACAACACTTTTGATGCGCCAAATATGCACATAACTTCGTGTCGTAGGTGTTTTGATGCGCCAAAGGGCGCAAGCTTCTCGTTGTCGACACGCATTTTGGTGCGCCACTTCAAAAAGTGGTTGGCGCATTTATTACAACCTTGCCTATATATAGGCGCATCCACCCTGTCATTTTCATCAGACAAGAATCACGTGATTATTCTTTTCCCTCTACACCTATCAGCGCACCTGTCATTCTCATATCACGTCATGGACCCAGTTTCACTTCTGACATTATATATATTCTTGGTAAGTGGTCCTTTGCTCTTGTGTTTTTTGAGTTTTGGTTATTTGCTGCTTGTTTGTGGGGTTGGATTAAATAGAGTGAGAAACCATGGACCCTCCCCTTGCTGTTTTTTACTATCCTTCCCCATGCACTTCCCCCTCTTTCCGTGATCTGCTAGTGAAGAGGACTCTTTCTTGGAAAAAATTTCTTAAATCTCTGAGTTTTAGCTTCTTCATCACCTAAAGAACCCCGCAAGAGAAGTTCAACACATGTAAACCCCTCGGGGAAAAGAATCAAGGCTTAAAAGTAAAACTATATTTATCCCTCTTTTCGCGCATCCGCCACCCCGCAACATGATATACAACGCCAATGGTGCATCCACCATGCCTGTTGCATGAAAAACAGCGCCCTCAAGCGCACTTCCCGCTTGTAAAACCCACTTTCCCGCACCTCTTGGCATGCCAAAGTCATGTGTAGCATTGTTAAAACTTGTGCCATTGGCGCACCTTGCATCCATGCAACACCAACTTTATTTGTGCCAAGTACAAAATCATTAATGACGCAGGCACATCTATTATTACAACAACATCATGTCATGCAGACCTTCCATGCGCTACACCAAGTTCCCCTGTGGCACATGAAAAAATTATGTTACATGCATTAAACCTGCGCCCTTTGGCACATCCTGTACCCGTGTAACATGAAAAACATCTGCGCCCTTTGGCGCTGATTTATCCCTTGCGGCACCCCTTTTCTGTGCACCATACTATTTAACCCTACAATCTGCAGTATTCATGCGCCCTGCGCCCTGAGGCCTTAAAATTGCTAACTCTTCCTTCTGTCAATGCTTTAATGGAAGATCAAATAGCTAATATGACTTTCTTGCATTGGGTTTCACTTCTTCTTCTTGCAGATCAGCAACTGAGTTCAGAATTACATATGTCAACATCAAGCAAGAGACCTACCAAATCTAAAGGCAAAGCCAAGCTCACAGAGGAAGAAATGAAGTACAAATATCAGAGGGTCAGGATGCCCGAATCCCAGGAAGAGTGTGACCTAGATATCAGAGACTCAAAACTTGGTCACATTGATATGGAGGATTTCTGGGCCAGAACTCGGAAGGTCACAGAAGTCCGTGGATGGACAAACTGATGGGCAATGGGCTGCATTTTGCTGGTGGGATCCTAGTTAGTGCCATAAACAATGAGTTCATGATGGTAGTAGCCCGCTACTACAACAAAGATACAAGATGTGTCCATAATGAGAAGGGTGAGGTCATAATCAACCTCACTGCCCGACACTTTGAAATAATGCTCGGCATTCCTCATCACCGGCACTTTGTGGCCATAAGCCGGGAAGATTGCATCAAGGCTTGGGACGATAATGAGGATCAGTGTATGCAGTTGATGAATGAGGTATACCTGAAGAATAAGAAGGTGGTGACCAGATGGCCACAAGTCATTCATCGAAGTGATTTTTCAGAGGAACTCAGTGATATAATCACGTTCCTGAGCAGAGTATTTGGGCTTCCTGATGCCCACTACTTTCACAAATGGATGCTGAGATACTTGGAGACGATGAAAAAAATGTGCCAGATCAATGCTTTGAGTGGGCAGAGATCATAAGCAGCACCATATCTGAGTAGCTCCAACAACTTACCACAACGGGGAAGTTCTATATGAACTCCTACGTAGTTTATGTTGTGGCCTCAGAAAGGGATTATCCAGCTTTAATGTGGTGCGGGGTTTGGCCCCAAGTTAAAATATATGAATACTATCTAGAACTGAAGCTGGAAAATAGTATCCCCTAGTTTACAAAGATTAACGATGCCTTCTTCTACGGCATCATCTACCTTTTGAGGCCGAACATGACTCACGGTCGTATGACCAAGAGCATTGTCGTAGCTACAGAGAAATGGGGGGCCTTGTTCACTCAATTCCCCACCTTCACTTATCTGAGGGCAGTCAACTTCTTGGGGGAACCAACCAAATTGCTGAGATATGCCGGCCCCAAGTTGATCCTGTTGGAGCTGTCAAGATAGCTTATAACCTACCACAAAAAGTGCCTCAAGAGAAAGAAGGGTGGAACTCCTTTCCCCCTCACAGTGGGTAGGTATACTTGTCTCTCTCACCACAAAGCAAAGGATATGTTTGCAGAACTAGAGCTGCTAAATCTAAAACATAACTTCCTGCAAGGCCCAATTTCAACCCAAGGAATTATCTACCTAGGGCCAAACTCGATCCGATCCACATCCCACAGATCGAGGATATTTATATCGACCTATATCATGAGGTCGAGCTCAGGAGGAAAGACCATTCCCGCTTGGCTTTGGCTGAAATCATCCAGTATGGTGTGGCCATCGTCCCAAAAGGTTATCAAATTGCTGATCAAATAGTTGATCAGGTATATCTTGACACAAATGGGGACGATTGGCCTTTCGCTGTAATTGACAGAACCAAAGCACCTCAGACAATAGAGGAAAGGGTCAAGGAAACTCTGAGAATGGAGCATTGGTGCAGAATGAATGGCCTCATTTACCTCGGAGTTGATTTCACTACATCTCCGTTGGGAAATGCACCTTCCTGGGCAAAACAGCTACCAAAGGGCAAAGGGAAAGGCAAAGAGGGTGAGTCAAGCTCCACCCAAGAGGAAGCTCCTGAAAGTCCTCCTTCCGCTTCACAAGAATGGGTTGTAATCCCGAAAGCTTAGAAGAAGAAGCGAAAGATGTTCCGATAGGCACATCCACTCAGGATGTTGCCACTACTATAACTATTGAGGTCCCTTCTATCCCTTCTCCTTCTCCTCCTTCCCCTCCTCGAGTGACCCAAGTGACCATTCCTTTGGTCGTGTCCTCTCCCCCATCTTCTACTGTTCCCCCTTCTTCATCATCCATCTTCTCTTCTCTCCCGGAGTTGTCCCCACCATTTCTTCCTCATCTCTCAACTCCTTCCATTCCTATGTCTACCTCCCCCTATAGTATTTCTTCCTCCCGTGAGCACTTTCTTGGCTTCCTCTCAATGCCGCCTCCAAGTGTCTCCACGTTTTTTTCCTTCGACTACCGCAGCTGCTCTCTTTTTTATTTCTAGTCCTTCCCCATAAGTCCAAAGATGGATCTCCCAAAGAATCGAGTCAACAAAAGAAGAAATTTTCCATTGCACTAATGGACTTCTCTGTCATCCCATCAAAAGGGGTCAAGAAGCAAAAGCGTATAACCCGCTTCTCTCAGAGTGCATCAGGGGAGAGAGTAATGGAGATTGCATACCCCAATCCTTTAAAGGATAAAAGGATCTGTCTTCGATAGATTACACAAAGTGACTCAAGTCATAATGGGGACATCTTCAAAAGCCTTCAAGGAGATGCCCTATTTGTAGTTGACGCCTTTTCGCAAGAAGCTCCATGAGGCAAGGAAGAGAAAAGGCTTAAAGGAGCAAAATAAACATCTTCTCCACGCCTTGCAGAAAATGGGTAGTGTGCCTCCTACAACTACCACCGAAACTCCTGAGCCTCTGAGCCAGGATAAGATTAATGAGTATGCCAAAATCGGTGAGCAGGGCATGGCAGTTTCCACCTGGAGGAGCCAAATCCTCAAGGAAAGCAAGGGAGTAATCGCTAAGTTCACTAGTTTATACCAGAATATCAATCGGGTGAACAGAGAACTCCAAGCGATAGCAGGACCCATCTCCGAAGAGCTGGATCATGCCAGATGCAGCATGAGACCTTTCAAAAATGCTCGACTGCTCACCAAAGATTTGGTCAAGTTCGCCGCCTTTGGACACCCCAGAGCCCTCAATAAAATCCTTTCTACTCTGGATTATCGGGTTGATCAGCTGGAGTTTGTCCTGGAGAAGATCGACAAAGTAAAGGAGGAAGCCCTGGATGCAATGCATCAAATGGAACAGATTGTCCTAAGAATGTCTCCAGGCTTGCTCACTTCTTCTTTCACCTTAAGAAAGGTTGAGGAAACTATTCAGATCTTCAAGGAGATCGTTTCATAGGGGCTGACCAGAGGTCACGTTCGACACCGAATCCATCAACAACCTGTTGGCATGTCGTGACTTCATTGGGTACCTGATAGAGGTGGAAAATGATTATTCCAAACTCCCAGAAAATTTCATAGATGAGCGGGAGACTTGCGAAGCTATCAGCGATCGACACAAGGATCCTTCCTAGGATCAACTTCAACCCATGATTAACAAGTTCATGGAATACCGTGCCCAGTTCCACATCTCATCGCCTGAGCAGCAGTAAAAACAGGATACCCCCTTTTATCTGCGGGACGACGATGAATAGTTTCCTTCTTCCCGAATTTCTCCTTGTAAATTATCTAAAGTGTGTTGACACAAATGATGACATCATCCATATTGCACCATGAGATGATGTCATCCACTAAAGTTGTCAAAAGTTAACAAATGACTTTGTAATCTATTGTAAGATATTTTTGTAATTAAGTAGTTGGTTTTCTTTTGTCTTCTTTTCTTCTCTCCTTTCTATATATACTTGAATACTTGTTGTATTTAAAGGTGGTGGACATTTTTTAGATGAAAAATAGAAGTGAGAAGAAAAGGCTTTGTACTTTTTGTAACAGAAGAAAACATTAATACAAATATTGAGACTTTGTGCTGAATATGTGTGTTATGGGCATCTGATCTTTCTTATGTCAGATCTATGTGTTTATTCTATTGAATCTATCTCTACTTTTTTGTCATTTGTTCATCAGGATTGCTTTATTTTTCTATGCAAGTAAGTTTGGCTCTATTTACTACCAGCCCAAAACATAGACCCTCTGACCTTTCTACTTTGGAATTCATTTCTTTTCTCCCTTTAGATCCATCTTCCTTCCTTTCCTTCCTTCATTCCTTTCTCATTTCATCGGAACTACTCTACTTTGGGATGAGATCCCAAACCCCGGAAGGAAGAATACTATAAGACTTGCACAGTTCCCGCCGGTAGAATAACAATAAACCAGCTTTCACTTTGCTTTGCTCAAAGAGGGGCTATGCCCTCGCACACGGTTGGCTCTCGTCTATCCATAGATCTATCCACCCGATGATTTTCAGACCAAAATTTTTTGGTGACTCTGCTGGGGATCAAATAGATCTACCCGATCTATGATAATGGTATGATAGAAAATCAGTAAAAATCAGAAAAATCACTACCTATTTGTAAATTTTAACTTTTGTTCAAAATCCAAATTTTTGCAAAAGTAACCCAAATTGAAAATTTTCTTCTAAGATCCATAGATCTAGCCTAGTTGGAGATCTTTAGTTCACTGAGTTTTTATAAAAATCTGTATTTTTCCGTAGATCTGAGTTTTTGACAGTTTACCAAAATTTTCAAACTCTTTGAAAAGTCAACTCTAGATCTGAAAATCAGCTTACTAAGCTTCACCATCATTTTATCCTCGTTGTTCTTTGTCATTAAACCACAATCAGTTTTCGGAAGAGGATAAAATTAAATATTCAGAAAAGTACATGCTGCTGATTTTTGTCAGAAAAATCAGAAAATCAGCAAGTACAACCAAAAAGAGTTTTTAAATCTGCTCCATAATATTGCAGATCGGGAAGGTACACTAGTAGGTGAACCATTTACTTGTAGCAGGAGAGCTCATGGAGAAGTCGATCCTACTTTCGATCTTGCTTCAAAGGCACAACTTCAAGATAACACCAAAGACGCTTTTTATCACTAAGTTCACCGATCGGTCACCCGTAAGTGCCTCACCTCCACAAAAGAACCAGGCCACAAGGAGCCTCCACATCCCTTTGTAGTGCCTTGCTACTCGCTGGAACCGTACTTCCAGCCCATGTTCTTTTCCACCCATCCAGATGGCGCATTACCATGGGGAAATGCTATGGGTCCCCTGGCCTTACCGCATCCTGTCACGTGCTCCCACATGGAAACCGAAAGAATTTTCCTAAATTTGATGGGAGTGGAAACCAAAGCACAGATTCACACATATCTTCATTCATCATGTCATGCAATATCTCTAGATGTGACCCATGAAGATGTGTCGCTTCACCTTTTTCTCGGAAACTTACAAGGGCCCGCAGCAAAATGGTTTCAGCATTTACCGGCCGGATCTATTACCAGTTGGACCACCTTGCGGGATTCTTTTGAAGACAAGTATAAGCCTTTGGAAGATGCATTTGCATTGTTATCACAGATCACTCACCTAAAGAAGGAGGCCAATGAGACCATGCGTGATTTTATCGCCAGGTTCAATGCATTAATCAACCGTGTGCCTATTGCCATGCTTTTAACACCGAAAAATCAGAAGTGTTTCTTCGTGAACGCTATGAGCTCAAAAGTAAGTTTCTTACTCTTGCAAGAACAAGTAGCTACCTTGATTCTCACCCAGGACGCTGCCATCCAAATCAAAGATGACTTGCTAATATCTGGCAAATTAAAAAGGGAATCATCCAAGCTTAAATCTTCGGGCCCTTCTCCCACTACTTTGTCTAATCCGACATTTCAAAAGATGGCGAATGACTTACTTGCATTAAAGAAGCAGTTAGCCCAAGCTTCCCCAATTCCTCATACTTTGGGATATCCCACGGAGGAATTTTGTTTCCAACAATGTCCCACAAAGGTCGCACTTGCCTATAATTACTCCATGGTTGGCGCTTGAGGCTCCTCCGGTCAATGCTTTGGTTGAAATTGAAGAAGAGGAACAAAATTGCGAAGAACCTTAGTCTCAAGGAGAAGATGATCAAGATTTCGGTGAACCGACTAGCGACTCTACTATCGAGTATATGGAATTTGAAGATGAAGAATCCAACGAAGAAGAGGGTACACAAGGGTATGCAAGTGGACAATCATATGTTGTTTTTACCCGCTCACAAGGAAAAGAAGCAGAGGTCACTGCCAATGCGCAGAAAGAGAAGGCCGTGTCAAACACACCTCCAACCATTACTAAAAGAGGTAATCCTCTTCCTACTCAACCCCCTGTTAAGTCTTTTACAAAGAAATCTTTTCCCCCCATCTCTCCTCCAAATCAGTCTTCTTCTATTTCCATGAAGACCAGTAATCCTATTCTACCATCGCGAAGTGAAGGACTCATTCCTTCACCAATGCAACCCTTGGCCGCATTTGACATCATAGATCATGCTAAAAAGACTAAGATCCAAATGTCTGAAGCCGAGTATCTTCAGTCAAACCCCGAACAACTTGTAAGGTTGACCAAGTATATTCAAAGTCAAGCTATCATATCTCCCCAGATCTCCCTAAAAGGAATCCTTTCCACTCCTCCTGCATCCCACATAAATGTTGCTTCGACTTCTGCATCAGGCAAGATAGAACCTTTCTACCTCTCCCTCCTAATCAATGGCCATAAACTAAGTAACTGCATAATTGATTCTGGAGCTTCTGATAACGTCATGCTGGAAAAAGTCACCCATGCTTTGGGCCTTACCCTTACCAAGCCTTTTGGCAGATGTTATTCCTTGGAAACCAAACAGGTTCCGCTGATTGGTCAGATCAAAGATGCTCAGTTCACATTTGTGGCATTCCCAGAGAAAAGAGTAAAGATGACCGTCCTCGTTGCCGACATTCCAGCAGCCTATGGAATTTTGTTGGGAAGAAGTTTTTGTAGTGAAGTTGGTGGGGAGATTCATATGGACTGGTCTAAGGCTAGAATCCTGTCAAAGGTGTAATGTAAATGTTAGAGCCGAATCACAAAAGAAGTACTTGGTTACTAACTCTGAGGATCCCAAAGCCCAAATTTTTTTCGAATCATCAGGAATGGGGAACTATTTCTTGTCTACCGAGTCCGAAAAAATGGTTTTTCTCGTCCAAGAAGAAGATCTTAACAAGATCTAGACTTTGCAGTTTGATGGCAGCTGTGCAACTAGTGGATGTGGTGTCGGAGCCATGCTAATATCTCCCGAAGGGGAGGTTATTCCTATCTCTTTCAAGTTGTAGTTTTTCAATACAAATAATACTGCTGAGTATGAATCTCTGCTACTTGGCATGCAAGCCATAATGGAAAGAGGGATCAAAAATATGAAAGTACAAGGTGATGCAGAGCTAGTCGTGAATCAAGTTAAAAGGATATATCAAGTGAAGAATGAGAGGCTCAGGCATTACCGCAATGCGGTGTGGGACAACATCGAAGAATTTGACACTTTTTCAATAGAATCTATTCCAAGAGCTCAGAATGACATGGCCGATTCATTGGCCGTTTCAACATCCCTCATGCTCCCTCACCCAGGTTTGAAAACAGACAAATACACCATCAAAGTGGTTTTCTACCCAAGTGTGTCGGACAATTCTCAGCATTGGCAAGTATTCAACGATGACAATCAATTCATTTCCTTTCTAGAAAAGGTGGAAAATTTTAAGGAAATTCATTTTGAAGGATCCACTTCTACGTGCCCTGAATCAGTTACGGGTCAAAATGGGGAATCCGAAGGGAATGACGGCATATGTTAGCTCAAAGGAAATAAAATTCTGAAAGGCTTGGTTTCTTTAGGGTTGATCAACAGGCATGATCATTTTGTAAAAAAGAAAAGGTGAGATGATACTGGCTCCTCCCTAGAAACCGAACCGGTTAATTTAGGTTCGGTAGAACGTCCGCAGTTTGTAAACATCGGAAAATGTTGCACACCTGAAGAGAAGCGGAAGTTTGTCAAATTGCTGAAGAAATACATGGATGTATTGGCATGGTCCTACGCCGATCTAAAGTCTTTTAAGCCAAAGGACGTCCAACATGACATCCCGTTGAAAGAGGACGTCAAACCCTTTCGCCAAAAGCAAAGGCATTATAACCCTAAGATCTCAGGTACTATCCAGGCTGAAATTCAGAAAATGTTGGATGCGAGAATCATTTTTCCTATCCATCACAGTACTTGGGTAGCAAACATTGTGCCAGTGCGCAAGAAAAACGGTGAAATACGCATATGCGTAGATTTTCAAAACCTGAATCAGGCATCCTTAAAGGACAACTACCCACTTCCTATAATGGATCAAGTTCTACAAGCAGTAACTGGATCAAAAATGCTGTCCATGCTTGATGGTTTTTTGGCTACAATCAGATTGAAGTCTCACCTGAAGACCAATTTAAAACAACATTCACTATCCCCTGGGGCACGTTTGCCTACAACAGGATGCCTTTTGGCTCGACTAATCTGCCGGCGCCACCTTTCAACGGGCCATGGACCTTGCATTCAAAGGTATGATGGGGAAGGTCATTTTGGTTTACCTAGATGACTTAACTGTGTTCTCTAAACAACGAAATGACCATTGTGATCATTTGGAGCAAGTATTGGCCAGATGCCGAGAGCATGGGATTTCCCTGAACCCAAAAAAGTCTATTTTTGGAGTCACAGAAGGAAAGTTGCTAGGACATGTTGTTAGCAAAGAAGGAACAAAGATAGATACCAAAAGAGTTAAGGCTATTCAGGCCTTACTTTACCTACAAGAAAGACCGGCGTCCACTCTTTCTTCGAAAGGTGAATTTTCTCAGTGCTTTGTTCCCGAATTTGCTGAAAAGACTCGTCATATATTAGACATGATGAAAGGGTCACCAACTTTCCGATGGAGTGAAGAAGGGAAGAGGTCGTTCAAGAAATAAAATCTTCTGTCGCTCACACACCAGTCCTGGTATGTCCCGATTTCTCCAAGGATTTTATCATGTATAGCTATGCATCTGAGCATACTGTATCTGCCATCTTGATGCAAAAGAATTATGAGAATGTTGAATCCCCAATTGCGTTCATGAGCTCTCCCCTCAAGCCTCACAAATTAAAAATGTCTCAGTTGGAAAAGCATGCCTTCGCCATTGTCAAAGCAGTCAAAAACTTTAGGTATTACATTTTAAATTCTCATACAGTGGTGCTGGTCCCTGACACGGTAGTCAAGTCAATTTTAACTCAACAGGAGTTAGGAAGCTTGCGAGGAAATTGGATTGCAAAGGTCCAGGAGTATGATCTAGATATAAAACCAACTAAGTTGGTAAGAGGCAAAGGCCTATGTCAACTTATGGCCGAGAACCAAGGGTCAGAAGTTTCCAGAGGAAAAGATGATTGCACCAATGAAGCACAAAGCCAGTTGGAGAAACCCAATTCACTGCCTATGGTCTTGTTTGTTGCAACCAGCGATGAGTGGTATTCCGATATTGCTTTCTTCCTCACCTACGATGAATGCCCAGCTCACCTAACTGCAAAGGAGAAGTGCACTATAAAGCTCAGAGCAGCCAAATATGTCATCTAGGATGATGGTTTATACAAACACGGGATAGATGGCATCTTCTTGCGATGTGTTGACAGGCCATAGCAGGTGAAGTTACTTGAAAGTTTTCATAATTCGGCATGTGGGGGTCATTTCTCCTCTTTCGTGATGGCACACAAAATTATTCGGGCCAGGTACTATTGGCCGACACTTTTTCAAGATATAGCTACCTGGGTAACAAAGTGTGAGCCTTGCCAGCAGTTTGTCGGCAAGCCCAAGTTAGCTACTTTTCCCCTCATGCCGGTGATCATCGACAAAACCATTCAAGCAGTGGGGAATTGATTTTATCGGTGCACTCAATCCCCAATCGAGTTCCGACATAGTTATGTCCTAACAACAATAGATTACTTCACCAAGTGGGTGGAAGCCATACCTGTCAAACATGCCACTTCCGAGGTTGTTTGCAGTTTCATCAAAGAAAATATCATTGTCAGGTTTGGCATTCCAAACAAGATTGTTGCTGATAACGCTTCCAACTTCTCTTCATGGGAAGTTGTTGGTTTTTTCTATGAATACGGGATAACTTTGGCTCACGCCTCAGATTATTACCCTCAGGGAAATGGTTAGGCAGAATCTAGTAACAAAAACTTAGTAACCATCATACGAAAGCTAGTGGATGAGAATCAACGAATGTGGCACAAATCCTTATACGACGCTTTGTGGGTAGACCACATTACTCCCAAGATATCTCTCGGTATGTCACCTTTTCAAGTGTTATATAGCACCGATGGCAAGCTTCCCATTTCCACTGAACTCCCTGCTCTGCGCTTGGCACGGGCAATCGAAGATGAGACTTTCCAAAATTCCCTTGAAAAATGATCATGTATCTAGCAGAGCTTAAAGAAAAGAGAGTAAGGGTGGTCGACAAGATTTCCGAACATCAGAATCAGGTCAAAAGATTGTTCGATAAAAATGCTAAGCAAAGAAATTTCCAGGTGGGAGACCTCGTCCTTTTGTGGGACAAACGAAGAGAGCTAAAGGGCATGCACGGGAAGTTTGATTCCCTATGGAGAGGGCCTTTCAAGATTAAGCAGCTCAATGGAGAGAATAGTTTCTATCTCTCGTATCTAGACAGAACTGAGCTCCCGCTTCCCTATAGCAGGCAACATCTGAAAATCTTCAGGAAGTAGAGCTTGCTCTACAGTTTGCTTTTGTTGTGTGTTTGTTTTTGTCGTGTGTTTGCTTTTGTTGGTTGTGTGTTTCCCTTTTCGGTCTCCCTTGTTTTTGACTATGTTACCCAATGGATAGGCATGTGAAGATCTGGGATTCTCTACCCCTGAGGTTCGCTTAGAGATAGTCCCCAGAAAGAGCCAGTTGTTATCCCGTAAAATTGGAAAGGGAAATTTTACAGATAACCCTACCAAAATTTTGTTCCGGTCCCTCGTCAGGGACTCCTTGCGTTCAGAACGTTGCAAAATCCCTTCCCGAGAAATCTAGTTTTCCGAACTTAGCCATTTTTGGTCTTTTTTGGTCAGGCACACCTAATGTTTATGTAACATAAAGTGTTCATACGCCCCCTTTAAATCCTTTGGCGCATAGTTTGAAGTGTGGACACATGTTTTGGTGCGCCTCACTATGTTGTGCCTTTCTTGCATGCGCCTGTGTCAATAATACTTTTGTTGCACCGCATTTTGGTGTGCCAAGGGCACACATATTTCTATGTTGACAACACTTTTGATGTGCCAAAGGCGCACATAACTTCATGTCAGCAGGTGTTTTGATGTGCCAAAGGGCGCAAGCTTCTCATTGTCGACACGTGTTTTGGTGCACCACTTCAAAAAGTGGTTGGCACATTTATTACAGCCTTGCCTATATATAGGTGCATCCGCCCTGTCATTTTCATCAGACAAGAATCACGTGATTATTCTTTTCCCTCTGCACCTGTCAATGCATGCCTGTCGTTCTCGTATCACGTCGTGGACCCAGTTTCACCTCTGACATTATATATATTCTTGGTAAGTGGTCCTTTGCTCTTGTGTTTTTTGAGTTTTGGTTATTGGCTGCTTGTTTGTGGGGTTGGATTAAATAGAGCTGTGAAACCATGGACCCTCCCCTTTGCTTTTTTTTACTATCCTTCCCCATGCACTTCCCCCTCTTTCCAGATCTGCTGGTGAAGAGGACTCTGTCTTGGAAAAAATTGCTTAAATCTCTGAGTTTTAGCTTCTTCATCACCCAAAGAACCCTGCAAGAGAAGCTTCAACACATGTAAACCCCTCAGGGAAAAGAATCAAGGCTTAAAAGTAAGACTGTATTTATCCCTCTTTTGGCGCATCCGCCACCCCTGCAACATGATATACAGTCACGCCAATGGCGCATCCACCATGCATGTTGCATGAAAACAGCTACGCCCTCAAGGCGCACTTCCCTTGCTTGCAACACCCGCTTTCCTGCGCCCTCTGGCACACCAAACTCATGTGTAGCATTGTTAAAACTTGTGCCATTGGTGCACCTTACATCCATGCAACACCAACTTTATTTACGCCAAGTACAAAATCGTTAACAGCGCAGGTGCATCTATTATTACAACAACATCATGTCATGCATACCTTCCACGTGCCGTGCCAAGTTCCCCGTGGCGCATGAAAAAAATTATGTTACACGCATTAAACCTGCACCCTTTGGTGCATCTTGTACCGTGTAACATGAAAAACATCTATGCCCTTTGGCGCTGATTTATCCCTTGCGGCACCCCTTTTCTGTGCGCCATACTATTTAACCCTGCAATCCATGTATTCATGCACCCTGTGCCCTGAGGCCTTAAAATTGCTAACTCTTCCTTCTATCAATGCTTTAATGGAAGATCAAACAGCTAATATGACTTTCTTGTGTTGGGTTTCACTTCTTCTTCTTGCAGATCAGCAACTGAGTTCAGAATTACATATGTCAACATCAAGCAAGAGACCTACCAAATCTAAAGGCAAAGCCAAGCTCACAGAGGAAGAAATGAAGTACAAATATCAGAGGGTCAGGATGCCTAAATCCCAGGCAGAGTGTGACCTGGATATCAGAGACTCAGAACTTGGTCACATTGATATGGAGGATTTCTGGGCCAGAACCCGGAAGGTCACAGGAAGTCCGTGGATGGACAAACTGATGGGCAGTGGGCTGCATTTTGCTGGTGGGATCCCAGTTAGTGTTGTAAACAATGAGTTCATGATGGTAGTAGCCCGCTGCTACAACAAAGATACAAGATGTGTCCATAATGAGAAGGGTGAGGTCATAATCAACCTCACTACCCGACACTTTGAAATAATGCTCGACATTCCTCATCACCGACACTTTGTGGCCGTAAGCCGGGAAGATTGCATCAAGGCTTGGGACGATAATGAGGATTAGTGTATGCAGTTGATGAATGAGGTATACCTGAAGAATAAGAAGGTGGTGACCAGATGGCCACAAGTCATTCATCGAAGTGATTTTTCAGAGGAACTCAGTGATACAATCACGTTCCTGAGTAGAGTATTTGGGCTTCCTGATGCCCACTACTTTCACAAATGGATGCTGAGATACTTGGAGACGATGAACAAAAATGTGCCAGATCAACGCTTTGAGTGGGCAGAGATCATAAGCAGCACCATATCTGAGCAGCTCCAACAACTTACCACAACAGGGAAGTTCTATATGAACTCCTACGTAGTTTATGCTGCGGCCTCAGAAAGAGATTATCCAGCTTTAATGCGGTGCGGGGTTTGGCCCCAAGTTAAAATATATGAATACTATCCAGAACTCAAGCTGGAAAATAGTATCCCTCAGTTTACAAAGATTAACGATGCCTTCTTCTACAAAGATCATCTCGCTTTTGAGGCCGAACATGACTCACTACGGTCCGTATTTACCAAAAGCATTGTCGTAGCTATAGAGAAATGATGGGCCTTGTTCACTCAATTCCCCACCTTCACTTATCTGAGGGTAGTCAAATTCTTGGGGGAACTAACTAAATTGCCAAGATATACCAGCCCCAAGTTGATCCTGTTGGAGCTATCAAGACAACTTATAACCTACCACGAAAAGTGCCTCAAGAAAAGAAGGGTGGAACTCCTTTCCCCCTCATAGTGGGCAGGTATACTTGTCTCTCTCACCACAAAGCAAAGGATATGTTTATAGAACTGGAGCTGCTAAATCTAAAACATAACTTCCTGGCAAGGCCCAATTTTGACCCAAGGAATTGTCTACCCAGGGCCAAACTTGATCTCGATCCATATCCCACAGATCAAGGATATTTATATTGACCTATATCATGAGGTCGTGCTTAGGAGAAAAGACCATTCCCACTTGGCTTTGGCTGAAATCATCCAGTATGGTGTGGCCATCGTCCCAAAAGGTTATCAAATTGCTGATCAAGAAGTTGATTAGGTATTTCTTGACACAAATGGGGACGATTGGCCTTTCATCAGAATTGACAAACCAAAGCGCCTCGAAAATAGAGGAGAGGGTCAAGGAAACTCTGTGGAGAATGGAGTATTGGTGCAGAATGAATGGCCTCATTTACCTCAGAGTTGATTTCACTACATCTCCGTTGGGCAACGCACTTTCCTGGGCAAAAAAGCTACCAAAGGGAAAAGGTAAAGGCAAAAAGGGAGAGTCAAGCTCCACCCAAGAGGAAGCTCCTGAAAGTCCTCCTTCCGCTTCACAAGAACAGGTTGTAATCCCGAAAGCTTAGAAGAAGAAGCAGCGGAAGATGTTCCGATAGGCACATCCACTCAGGATGTTGCCACTACTATAACTATTGAGGTCCCTTCTATCCCTTCTCCTTCTCCTCCTTCCCCTCCTCGAGTGACCCAAGTGACCATTCCTTTGGTCGTGTCCTCTCCCCCATCTTCTACTGTTCCCCCTTCTTCATCATCCATCTTCTCTTCTCTCACGGAGTTGTCCCCCACCATTTCTTCCCTCATCTCTCAGCTCCCTTCCATTCCTATGTCTACCTCCCCTATAGTATCCCTTCCTCTCGTGAGCACTTTCTTGGCTTCCCTCTCAATGCCACCTCCAAGTGTCTCCACGTTTTTTCCTTCTACTACTGCAGCTGCTCCCTTTTCTATTTCTGGTTGTTCCCCATAAGTCCAAAGATGGATCTCCCAAAGACCTGAGTCAACAAAGAGGAAATTTCCCATCGCACCGATGGACTTCTCTCATCATCCCATCAAAAGGGGTCAAGAAGCAAAATCCTATAACCCACTTCTCTCAGAGTGCATCAGGGGAGAGAGTAATGGAGATTGCATACCCCAATCCTTTAAAGGATAAAAGGATCTGCCTTCGACAGTTACACTGATGACTCAAGTCATAATGGGGACATCTTTAGAAAGCTTTCAAGGAGAGGCCCTATCTCGTAGTTGACGCCCTTTGCAAGAAGCTCCAGGAGGAAAAGGAAGAGAAAAGGTTGTTAAAGGAGCAAAATAAACATCTTCTCCACGCCTTTCAGAAAATGGGTAGTGCGCCTCCTACAACTACTGCCGAAACTCCTGAGCCTCTGAGCCAGGATAAGATTAATGAGTACGCCAAAATCGGCGAGCAGGGCATGGCAGTTTCCACCTGGAGGAGCCAAATCCTCAAGGAAAGAAAGGGAGTAATCGCTAGGTTCACCAGTTTATACCAGCATATCAATCAGGCGAACAGAGAACTCTAGGCGATAGCAGGACCCATCTCTAAAGAGCTGGATCATGCCAGGATGCAGCATGAGACCTTTCAGAAAATGCTCGACTGTCTCACCAAGATCTGTCAAGTTCGAATCTTTGGACACCCCAGAGCCCTCAACAAAATCCTTTCTACTCTAGATTATCGGGTTGATTAGCTGGAGTTCATCCTGGAGAAGATCGACAAAGTAAAGGAGGAAGCCCTAGATGCAATGCATCAAATGGAGCAGATTGTCCTAAGAATGTCTCTAGGCTTGCTCACTTCTTCTTTCACCTTAAGAAAGGTTGAGGAAACTATTCAGATCTTCAAGGAGATCGTTTCATAGGGGCTGGGACCAGAGGTCACGTTCGACGCCGAATCCATCAACAACCTGTTGGCATGTCGTGACTTCATTGGGTACCTGATAGAGGTGGAAAATGATTATTCCAAACTCCCAGAAAAGCTCACAGACGAGCGGGAGACTTGCGAAGCTATCAGCGATCGACACAAGGATCCTTCCTAGGATCAACTTCAACCCATGATTAACAAGTTCATGGAATACTATGCCCAGTTCCACATCTTGTCGCCTGAGCAGCAACAAAAATAGGATACCCCCTTTCAGCCATGGGACGACGATGAATAGTTTCCTTCTTCCCGACTTTCTCCTTGTAAATTATCTAAAGTGTGTTGACACAAATGATGACATCATCCATGTTGCACCATGAGATGATGTCATCCACCAAAGTTGTCAAAAGTCAACAAATGACTTTGTAATCTATTGTAAGATATTTTTGTAATTAAGTGGTTGGTTTGCTTTTGTCTTCTTTTCTTCTCTCCTTCTATATATACTTGAATACTTGTTGTATTCAAAGGTGGTGGATATTTTTTAGATGAAAAATAGAAGTGAGAAGAAAAGGCTTTGTACTTTTGTAATGAAGAAAACATTAATACAAATATTGAGACTCGTCTTCAATATGTGTGTTATGGGCATCCGATCTTTCTTATGTCGATCTATGTGTTTATTCTCTGTTGGATCTATCTCTACTTTTTGTCATTTGTTCATCAAGATTGCTTTATTTGTCTATGCAAAGTAGGTTCACTGCTTTACTACCGCCCAAAACATAGACCCTCCGACCTTTCTACTTTGGAATTCATTTCTTTTCTCCTTCGATCCATCTTCCTTCCTTTCCTTCCTTCATTCCTTTCTCGTTCTTTGTCGAACTACTTCTCGGGATGAGATCCCAAACCCCCGAAGGTAGAATACTATAAGACTTGCACAGATTCCTACTGGTAGAATAGCAATAAACTAGTTTCGCTTTGTTGTCTCAAAGAGGGGCTATGCCCTGCACACTGTTGGCTTGTCTATCCATAGATCTGTCCACCCGACAGATTTTCGGACCAACACATTCCTAGAATTCCTTTACAAAAAGAAGACTGAAATTATACGCAATAGCACAATAAGGTCGCTGACCTCTTGAATAAAATCTGACCAATGCATGGTATTTCAAAATTTGGCAACGATTTTAGCAAGTTAAGTTTTCATCATGAATTTCATGCATACTTCCTTGTCCTTGTCCTAGTGCTCCATTGCACGACTCGGTGAAATTGTGGTGTAATCTTCAACGTCGGAAGTTTTGAGTAGATCTTCGAAGAAGTTTGGGTCCAAATGGATTGCCACCATATCATCATCATCATTGAATGACATGGATTATTTGTCAAAGTGGGCTACCATGGCTAAAACAAACTCGAGCAATGGATGAATGTGGGAAAACTAGTAGCAAGAGGCAAGGCCACAATCGTAGATGACCTGTATCCATGGTTTCTTTTTGGAGCCTTTAATATTTCCCAAAAATATGGAAAATCAATTTGAAATATCCCTTGTGGGATACCACTGAAAAATGCACGAAATATAGAAAATTGCAGCAAAGAAAAATACTGATTTTTACTGAAAATGTCCAACTTAGGACAATGAATGGTATTAAATTGATATCACACAAAATATTTTCCCATAGTGCATGAAATTTTGAGGGAAGCTTGCAACAGTAATAATAAACACTATGAAAACATTTTTTTGGAATAATATATTGCTTCCAAAAAAGAATAGAAAGCCCTAGGTAGCTAGAAAACTTTAGAGGTTTGTGACCCTCTAAATACAAGAGAAAAATAAGGGTCTTTGGAAATAACTTTAATAGATATAGGTAATAACATTTCCACCTTCAGATCTGAAATGGATAACTAGAAAAACCCCTAAATAAAGGCTACAATTCACCTCGTTTAGAATGGGGTCAGGAAATGATGGAGACACCTTCAATGTGCTACCACGCCTAGCCTAGATAGTTGTCATGAGTCTGATCTAGAGCCCCTTTGATTGTCTTCCCAAAAGCCCCCAAAATCCTTGAAACCCTTCCTCTAAACCCTCTGGAAATATCTCTATAGCATGGCCCAGAAAGTATCTCCAAGATGATAGACTAGGGTAGATCTCTCACTACCGAAGAATGCCCTGCTAACTAGGAACAAGTCTCTCACCACCAAAGCTAGGGTCGCTATGGGATTTGACTCCACAAGATATAGAAATGCAACAACAACAACAGACAAAGAAGAGGCTAAAATTATGTGATAAAAAGTGCCTTTTCTTCCTTCCCCATCTCCTTATATACTTTTCCTTGGCAAACGAGCCCCCATAACCCTAGGTGCATTTCATTCCATGGAGGGGCCACTAACATAAAAGTAACTATAGTTACTTTTTTCCTTTTTGAGTCACCATGTCCAAAAGTGACCCCCAAATGCCAAACTAGGATATTAAAACCATGAGGCCCCTTCCCAAAATCTTCCAACGTCCACAGCCCCCTGGGTCTGACCACATTTTGGACTTGACTTGGCCCTTGGGCCATTTGGCATAGGAAAAAGGGGACATTATAGAAAGGGAAAATTACACTCCTCCCTTTGCAAAGTTTTCTTATTCTCAAGCAAATGTAAAATAGGATGCTACTAAATTTTCTCCCCCTCCCAAGTAGCATCCTCAATTGGTAGTCCCTTCCATCACATCAAATACTTGAGCGATTACTCTTCTCTTGAGCCCCCTCTATCTCATTTCAATAATGGCTTCGGTTCCAGCACTAACTTACGTTCCTCATCTAGTGGCGGTAGCTCTATAGATGGTACAATATGAATTTCGTGCACCTTCTTAAGGCATGAAACATGGAAGACATTATGTATCTTACTATGCTCTGGTAGCTCTAGCTCATATGCCACTACCCCTACTCCATGAACTACTCGGTATGAACCATAAAATCGTGGTTTTAATTTCCCGCACATTTCTACTTTAATGAGGACTACCTATATGGTTGTAAACATAGGAACACTAGATCCCTAGCCTCAAAAGACCTCTCTATCCTATGTCAATCTGTGTATACCTTCTATTGATTTTTTGCCTTCTAAATATTCTCTCTGAGAGCCTTCCAAATATCCCGGTTCTCCCGTAAAAATCTCGAGCTTTGGCAACTTAGCTATCTCGGTAATACCAAATACACAAATGTCTTGGTGTCATACCCATAAAAGTCTTAGAAAGGGGTCATACCTATGCTCATCTCATATTTGGTATTGTAGCATTTCTTGCCCACGTGTATCCATTTAATCCATGCCCACTGGTGTCGTGTTACATAATTCCACAAGTAGCCTTCTATCCACTTATTGACTATCTCCATCTGCCCATCTGTTTGTGGGTAGTAGCTAGTGCTAGAGGTTAACTCTATACCTATTAGTCTGAAGATCTCATGCTAAAAGGTGCTCATGAAGATCTTTTCCTTTCACTGACAATGTTTTTAGGTAACCCATGTAGCCTAAAAATATCGGTATAGAAGATCTGGGCCACATCCACTACCTCGTGCCCTTTGGGTAGGGAAAAGAAATGAGCATACTTAGTTAACCGATCAACTACAACATAAATGCAGCTATGCCCATGCACCAAGGGAAGGCCAGTGATAAAGTCCATAGGTATGCTATCCAATTTTTATTCAAGAATGGGGAGAGTTTGAAGTAATCCTACTAGGAAAGAACACTCAGATTTGGTTTGCTGGAAAAAAATACACTCTCTGACATGATTAAGGACATTGTCCTTCATTCCCTTCCATGCAAATCTTTCGCTAATGAACCTGTATGTTTTGAAATACTTAGGATTTCTAGCTAGTGGTGTATCATGGACTCGTATAAAGCATCTTCTCCTTCATTTTTAATCCTGTACAAGGAAAATCCTATCCTTGTAGAAAATGAGATCATCCAAGATTACTCTATATCATTCATCTTGTATACTACCATCCATGATCTCATAGGAAACATAGTTTTTGGAGTACTTAACAAGTAGATGAGCCTTCCAATCTGCTGAAATCTCGGACATACAACTAAGCATAGCAAGTGAGGTAAGGCCTCCTAGATAAAGGGTCAAAACAATATTATTCTTTCCTATAGTGTACTCTATGTCAAAGTCATAGGTTTGTACCTTGTTCACCCATCTTTGCTAGCGATCGCTGAGATCTTTCTATCCCAGGAAGAACCTCAAATTGTTGTGATCCATACAAACCACAAATTTTCTACCCACAAGGTACTGTCTAAACTTGGCCAAGGCATGCATGATGGCTAACATATCCTTATCATAAATTGAATACCCTCTCTCAACGGGTTTCAATTTCTAACTCTCATAGGTGATGGGATGCCTATCCTGCATGAAAACTACCCCAACACCTTCTCCTGGTGCATCACACTCTAGAATGAATGGGCGGGAGAAGTATGGTATTGTGAGGATGGAACACAAACTCATCACCTCCTTGAGGTGATCAAAAACCTATTGTGTTGCATCTATCTAAGAAAAATCTCCCTTCTTGGTCAAATCACCAATGAAGCAGCCAATCGAGAGAAATTCTTCACGAACCTCTCGTAGTATGTGCACAAGCCCATGAACCCTCTCAATTGTGTCAATGTCCTAGGTGGTGGCAAATTCAGGATTTTCCATATCTTCCCTCTATCCACCTTCATTATAGCCCCACCAATTACATATCCCAAATAAATAAGTTTGGTCATGTTTAACTCGCACTTAAATGTTTTCACATATAATGAATTAGCTTCTAATATCCCTAATATCTCACCTAGGTACCTGATATGGTCCTCCCATGTCCTACCAGAATAAAATATCATCAAAGAAAACCAATACAAACTTCCGCAAATGGCAGTTGAACACATGATTCATGCAAGATTGGAATGTACTTGGAGCATTAGAAAATATGAAAGGCATAATAACCAAGAATTCAAAGTGACCGTAATGGCATCTGAATGTTGTCTTATGCACATCATACTCTTTGAATTTGATATGATGATATCTAGAACGTAAACCTATTTTTGAAAAATAGATTGCACCATGTAGCTCATCTAGCAACTTATCAATGCATGGTACGGATACTTGTTCTTTATTGTCTTCTTATTTAAGGCTCGATAGTCCATACACATCCATAGGGTCCCATCCTTCTTCACCAAAACCACCGAAGAAGAAAAAGGGCTGGAACTCGGTCTAATATGCCCCATATCCATGAGCTCCTATATAGTCTTCTCAATCTCATCCTTAAACCATTTGGGGTGACAGTAAGGAGAAGTGACCACCGAGTCTAGCATCCTCAAGCTCAATCACATGCTCAAATCCCCTATCTGGAGGTATGCCTAGAGGTATGTCACCAAACATGGCACTGTGTTTGTCCAATAGGCCATGTATATCCACATGGTACTGTTATTGTCCCTCCTCTAATTTCTTGGTCGAAACCAAATAGTGTACTACCCAATCCACCTTGTCGTGCCTATAGATTCTCTCAATCCTCTTGGCCATAACAACTCAGGGTGCCCCTGAAGATAAGCCCCTCAAGATCACATTCCTCCCTTCAGACTTAAACTTTAGCTCCATCATCTGGAATTTAATTCAAAATTCACTAAGGGAATGGATCCACTGTACCCAAAGAACTATTTTGGTCTCTCCAATACCAACAATATACAAATAATTGGTAACGGTATATTTACCCATCATGATGCTCAATTGGGAACCCTTTGTGTGCATCTAATAGAATCTCCATTGGCTAAAACCATGTTGAAGCCCTCGAATTCCTCTGTCCTGCAACCCCACCTCTCAACTAATGAGGCATCAATAAAGTTGTGGGTTGTGCCACTATTAATGAGTACCACCACTCGTTATCCCTACAAAAATCCCCTAACTCTGAATGCCATGTACCTCGGTGTATTATACAATGTGGCGATAGTCTCCTGAGGGAATGTCTCGCTATCCTACTCCACACCCGCACCATCTAATGCCTCATCATCATCATCCTCTAATGGTTGTGTGTCCAACTCCTCATCACCATCACTCTCCTCAAAGACCTCTATGTATTGGGCCCTCCCTCTACCCTTGCAATCATGTCCTGGGACCCAAGGTGCACGAAAATCAAAACATAGTTTCTTTCACCCCAATTCTTTCCTATCCTCACTAGGTCTGAATGATCTCTAGGATGTATCCTTCCTAGGTGGAGTTACCTTCATCGCGAACGCCTAGTTATTTGATGAAAAACCATTAGGCTACACTTAAGGTGGAAACCTCAACTTAGGAATGGATAACTCTAGGTCAAGAGCTCTCCTAATAGCCTCATGCAACGTAGAAGGCTCAAATGCCCTAAAAAATCTAGCAAGAGCATCTTTCAATCCTCCCGTGAATAGGGTAATTAACCTTATCTTTGTAACATCGTGTACCATGACCAATAGTCTCTAAAACATGGTGATATACTAATCCATAGAACTAGTCTACCTCGATGGGTTAACTCTCTAAAATACCCGCGAGTCCCTCTTATGAAATCTACTCACTAGCCTCTTTGTGAACTCTACATAAGTCATGATCTATATGTGTCCCTGTGTAATCAACCTGTGATGCCACCAATCATGAGCATCTCCCTCTAAATGTAAGATTGCAAACTTAATTGCATATTCCTCCTACATAGGATTCAAGTTGAAGTATGTCTTCAATTTATGTACCCAAGATTGTGTAGTACACTTCTTAGAACTGTTGAAATGTGGAACATAAATCTGTCCCAACCTCCTTTGCATCTCTAGTACCTGTGCCTAGTAATCTCTCCTAGGTCTGCTATCAATCTTCATTTTGCAATATTCCTAGAATGGCATGTTGTCACGAAAGCCATCACTTAAATTCTGGTACCTTTCCCAACAAGACTCCTCATCTACAACATCCCCAGGGCTTCGTACCTATGAAACTTACAAATCCTTCAAGAAAGAAGGTTCATGAGACCCCAGAGGCCTGGTAGAAGAATGGGGGGACCGCTGTCCTGAATGTCCACCCTCACCTCTTTGACCATATTTTCCCCTATTTTTATTTTCTCCTCTTTCCACATGAGTGTCGACGTATCCTGTGCTAATCTCCCAGTGAGCTGGCTCAAATAGAGATTAGTAGTCTCCTGCTACTTTACCATGTTAGTGAAAAAATGTTTCATCAGCTCTACTCGTATATCCTCACTGTCTATGTCCCCCATCTTTCAATCCCAATAGGATGGAGAAAAACTACTCTAATACCATTGAAATATCCCTTGTGGGATACCACTTAAAAATGCACAAAATATAGAAAATTGCAGCAAAGTAAAATACTATTTTTTTACTGAAAATGTCTAGCTAGGACAACGAATGGTATTAAATTGATATCACACAGAGACACTTGCAACAAATAATAATAAACACTATGAAAACATTTTTTTGGAATAATATATTACTGCCAGAAAAAGTACAGAAATGCCCTAGGTGGCTGGAAAACTTTAGAGGTTCGTGACCCTCTAAATACAAGAGAAAAATAAGGGTCTTTGGAAATAACATTTCCACCTTTAGATCTAAAATGACTGATCTGGAAAAACATTCAAATAAAGGATACAAGTCACCTTGCTTGGAATGGGGTTAGGAAATGATGGAGGTGCCTTCAACGTGCTACCATGCCCAGCCCAGATGGCTATCGTGAGTTTGATCTAGATCCCCTCTGATTGTCTTCCCCAAAATCCCCGAAATCCTTAAAACCCTTCATTTAAACCCTCTGGAAATATCTCTCGTAGCACAACCTGCAAAGAGGCTCCAAGATGAAATACTAGGGTAGATCTCTCACTACCAAAGAATGCCCTGTTAGCTAGGGATGGGTCTCTCACCACCGAAGCTAGGGTCCCTATGGGATTTGACTCCACAAGCTGTAGAAAATGCAACAACAACAACTGCATGAGAAGAGGCTAAAAGTATGCGACAAAAAGTGCCTTTTCTTCCTTCCCCATCTCCTTATATACTTTTCCTTGGAAAACAAGCCCCCATAACCCTAGGTGCATTTCATTCCATGGAGGGGCCACTAACATAAAAGTAACTATAGTTACTTTTTTCCTTTTTGAGTCACCATGTCCAAAAGTGACCCCCAACGCCAAACTAGGATATTAAAACCACGAGGCCCCTTCCCAAAAGCTTCCAACGATCCACAACCCCCTGGGTTTGACCACATTTTGGACAAGACTTGGCCCTTGGTCCATTTGGTGTAGGAAAAAGGGGACATTACACGATTTTTCAAAGGAGAGTGTCCCCTATATTCCTCAGGTCAGAAGATAGGAAGGAGTGAGGAGAAACTCTAAGAAATCAATACTTCATCTTTTCTTTGCCCTTTTATGTGGAAGTAGACATCAAGATCTAATAAATTTTCTGAATTTTGAAAGCTGAAGTTGAAAAATACCAAAAATTACTAACTTCTGAAAACCCAAACTGAAAAATCCTGAAGTGAAAACTCTGAAATAGAGAAGTCTGAATTTTTGAAATTGAAAGTTCTAAAGTCGTAAGTTCTAAATTTCTAAAATTGAAGGTTCTTAAGCCGCATGGTTCCAAACCACCTAAAAGCTCGAAAAGTAAAATTTTTCGAAATGGTAACTTCTAAAACACCAAAAATAAGAGCTCCAAAACAACAACGCAATGTGAAGTCTTTGAAATTTGAGAAGAAAATTTCCAAACAATGCTAATCTCCAAATCACGAAAAGTTTGAGAGGGAGAAATGGAAAAGTTTGAGAAGATCTCTTAGAAATCAATGCCTGTGGAAAATCAAAATGTAGAAACATGGTGGGCAATGAGTTTTTCATTTCAAGAAGTACATAAAGGAGGAACAAAAGAAAACAAACAAAGAAAAATGAAAATAAGAGATCTTAAACCAAAAGGAAAATAACCAAGTAAAAATACCTCGAGAATGACGTTGAAAAGTACAAGAAAATGGAATTTCAGAGCAAAGTGTCAGGTAAAAAATGATGAGTAAAAAAAAAGTTTAAATAGAAAACTTGACATTAATGGTGAAAATATGATCCATACGGAGGTTGGTGAAAAATTAATTGCATGAAGGACTCCGAAAGTCCAAAACTTGAAAGCTCGAAATTCTAAAATTTTATAATTTCGGGGATTCAGACTTCAGAGATTAGGAGATCAAAAATGTGAATTGGCAATGAAAAGTTTCGAAACCCGAAAACCTGAAAGTCTAAAACTTCAAAATTTCAAAATTTAGGACTTCGAAAGTCTGAAAGTTAAAAACTAAAAATGACTCAAAGAATTCTGAAACCCAAAATCTTGAAAGTTTGAACTTTCAAAATTTCAGACATTCAGACTTCGGAAGTTTGAAAGGGATTTAACCAAAAGTGCAACCAAAAGTTACGAAACCCGAAAGCCTAAAATTATGATATTTTGGAATTTAGGGGTTTCGAGATTCGAACTACGGTTTTAAAATTATCAATTACTAAGTAAAAATCTGAACTCCAAATGCCCGAAAGTCTGAAATTTTGGACTTTCGGGTTTCGAATTTGGAAGTTTGAAACACAATTTTGTGTCATTAAACTTGAAGAGAAAATTTCAAAATCCAAAGTCTAAAATTTTTGTTGAGACTTAGAGAATTTTTAATTTACATCATAGAATACCCATACCGAGGATTTTCTCAAAAAAATTCCGACTATTTTTGACATCTGCTTCTCAAGGTAGAAAAAATGTTTAACAGTATACCATTTCTTCTATAGGCTCTTCATTTTGTTATCAACTAATCTCTTAAAATGTTTGTTGCTATGAAACCCATGTTTTTATTTCCATAAGGATTCACTAAAGAATTCTTACTCTTGTAAATGACCTTACTATTTAAGCATCCACACATCTCTACCTCTTCTCCAAATTATGCACGTGCATCTATTTTGATAGCAAATCCTTTCTTGTGATCCCCAATCAGAATAGAATCCCTAAGTCCCATGAATTCTGCAAATGCCTCATTTTTCTCAAAGAAATCAATTCACACGTCAAATTTTCATCCTAATCTACAATTTCTAGATATAGAATACTTACTTGGCCATTGTTTAAGGATTATATCTGGATAAGGTAAAAAAAAATTTAATCAGGGAATAGGTTAATGGAGGCAAGATCCTCGTAGACGTTACATTGGGAATATGCATTGTTATATAAATGAGATGATTCATCCTCATGTTCAGAAGAGGTGGCATCAATCTCAAATGGTGGATCGTCATGAGGTATAATTCCTAAGCCATGTTTGTTGGATTTAAAATGAGGAATAGGAATGGGTTCTAACTATCCTTGTGCATTGATACCACATCCAAACCCATTATAACCCATGATGTACATCATACGGTGGCCTTTAATATATAGCGGAGCTTGATAACATGATGCCATGGTGATGAGGGTCGTCAATCCTCACCATTAATAATGTCAATCCGGGTTGGTGTCCAAAGGTCTGTATGCATTAAGAGAAGAAGATCTTGGAAAACAACTCCTTTAAACACAAACCAAACTTGCATAAAATAAATCACACATGTAGAAATTTAAAGGCACACTTGCAGAAATGTAAACACACTTGCAGGAATATAAAGGCACGCTTGCATAAAGGAAATCACACTTGCGAAATGTAAACACACTTACATAAATTAAAATTGCTGAATTGGAAATAACTGAAAGATAAAAAGACACCTACAGGTTCACAAAAAAAATTGTACTGAAGAAGGATCACATAACATGAAATCAGAAGTTTACAACAAAAGGAAAACTATAGAAATAAAGAAACAAACATTAACACATTGATCCATCTTCCTTGGAATGAGTGGCCAACTCATTCCTTGGAAGAGGACTTAATTCATATTTTTAATTCAAAACTTGCAAAATAACTTTACTTCAAAAGATTGGAAAGAAAGAACAGATCTTTATTTCTTGGGAGAAAAGAATTACATATCTAAGTGTGGAAGGTTGCATTTATAATTCATGCATCCAACCAACTCCTTATTTTAGGAAATACAATCTGATCTTATCTTTATTCCAATCCTAACAACTAAGATCTCCATCTCCACAAAATATGGAGAGAGATATATTATTGAAGTCAAATATTATCTTGCTTATTTTAGGAAGATTTTATCCCAAATGTTCTCCTTTATTTTTGGTAACAAGAATCATAATGATTTTATTCTTCTATATTATTAGAAAGAGGATTTTTCTCAAAATAATATTTTGACCAAATACCTTTCTCAGATTTTCCATTTGACTTTGTTGTTTTTGACTGTGGAACTTTTGACACCTATCTGATACACTTTTTTCTCAAACTGCAGTTAACTAAAAGTTAGATTTATATTTATTGGTACAACCTGTTACAAATCTGAATGAGTTTTTTCTTAAACACATTTCTATGAACAAAAACCTCTCATATTTTATGTTTGAATTTTCTATTTTTGTTTATGGAACTTTTAGCGCTCGTCTGATACACCTTTCCTCAGATCATCACGCACTCACTAAAAGTTAGTTCTCTCTTCATTGGTAAAACTTGTAGAAAATTTGAATGAGATTTTTTTAAACACATTTCTATGAAAAAACCCTATCTCATAATTTCCATTTTAATTTTCTGTTTCTGTTTATGGAACTTTTAGTGCTCGTATGATACATGTTTCCTCAGACTACAACTCACTAAAAGTTATATCTCTCTTCATTGGTAAAACCTGTAAAAATATGAATGATATTTTTGTTAAACACATTGCTATGAACAAAATCCTCTCTCATATTTCCCATTATAATCTCTGAGTTTTCAAAATCCCTCAAAAACTATCATTCTGTTGATGCAAGTTCTGGAACTAAATTTGATTTGTCCATGAATTGAAATTTTAGGAACTAACTGTCATTAAATTGATACAAGTTCTGGAACTAAATGTGATTTCTGGAGCTAAACCTATGAGTTTTGGAACTAAACCTACAATTTCCAGAACTAACTCTGTGAGTTCCGGAACTAACTCTATGAGTTCTCATAGCTAACTTAAAATAGATATAACTTTTGCATGCAACCTCAGATTGAGATGATTCTTGTTTTGAACTTGTATAATTTTTTGAGAGGAACATGAATATGAAATCATATTTGATTTTAAATTTATTTTTCATGATAAATTCCACTTTTCCCAATACTAGCATTATCTTTCCTTTATGACTTGCATATACAAGACTTTGCATCTTTTCTCAAATAATCAATAGGATTAGTCAACAAGATAGATAACAAAATATTTATAAATAATAAACAAGATATATATCCTATATTTTATCTTAAGCATACTATAAGTTCCTAGACTACATTTAAATTGACTTCCAAAGGTAACTTGGAAGGACAAAATAATGGTAATTTATGGCCAATTTACGGCCTCATCATTTCCCCACTCTTAATATTATGCATGTCCTCATGCATTACATTATTATATCCTCTTAGATCCTTCTCCATATTGAGGAAGCGTTCTTGTGGATCTCCTTCTGCTACTTTTGATTTCTTTCTTTTACAACATGTTCTTGTGTGGATCTCCTTCTGATTACTTTTGATATTCTTTCTTTTACAATAGGTTCTTGTGTGGATCTCCTTTTATTGCTTTTGATTTCTTTTTTTACAACAGGTTCTTGTGTGGATCTCCTTCTACTACTTTTGATTTCTTTCTTTTACAATAGGTTATTGTCTGGATCTCCTTCGCTTCCATGGAAATTACTATAGTACTTGTTGACTCATGCTCCTCATTATCACAAGATTTGATTGTAATATTTTTAGCCCCTAGACCTATTTTTGAATGGCATATCTACTTATCAACCTTTAAAGTGAAAATATTTAGACCATAGCCATCATCTACAAGTACTTTCTTGATCTTACAACAGTAAAAACTAATTCTAGGTATAGGGGTAAGTTTTACATGGGTCATTATGCGGGATTACAGGTGTGATCAATAAGTGATATGATCAGTAGAATAAAGGTGTGTAATCATCACTTGAAGGTACGCATGATCTACATCTATGGAGACTCCTGAACTCTTTTATTTTTTATAGGATTTTTTTATGAGAAGTAGATATTTTGAAGAGATCTAAGATCGATATCCTAGCAGTGTCTTCTCTAATTATTCTATTAAATTGTACTGACCTTTCTAAGGGATAGGTAGTGGATCTAGTATGATCAAATGAGTGTGTTGCATCCCTACTACACAAATTTTTTCTAAGATCCTAATAGTATTAACCTTTTCATCTAATGAACAGATACATCCTCTAAGGGAAAAAAGGGACTCGATTAATTAGATAAATATAAGCAGCAATCCTATAGTCATTGGAAGTATGTCTCGTGATCCGGATTATTGTTATTATTATTTTCATGGTTAGGAAAGGGCTCTTTGAAGATACCCATTTTCTCATTGAGACCTATTACGAGTCAAGGGGAATCTACGGTGATTTTTCGCCCTTTAATGAGGTCTTATATATAGTGTCGTAGTCTTAAGAACCTATAGGTTTTGTGTCCTTTAAGATGATGGAAATCAAAGTAATCATGATCTTTAAACCAACCAGGTTTTGGAGCATCGTCTGGATATGGAACTGTCACGATTGGGTACTCAACCATTTTTACCGCATCAATCTTTTTAAGTATGATATATAGTGATTCCATTATTGGTGTAAACATACATTTGGTGGGTGCCTTTAGGTGAGGTCCTTATGAGAGATTTAGAAGTTGAATAGTCTATAAATATTGTAATCTCTTGGAGTCTATAATGCCATCGCCAATGACATGTTTGTTCTTATTGAAGAACTTTGGTTTATCCATAAATTTTGTTTCATGTTTTTCCTTTGTGATGGGTTTGAGTGTCCCTTTCACAATTAGAGCCTTTTTTATTTGACTACCCTTTTCGATAAATTCTTTGAAGTTAGAGCCGCAGTGCATTTGTAAATGAAAGGCTATTTCTGGATTTAATTTTGGGATGAATATGCTTACTAGTTATTTTTCTAGTAGGAAACAAGGGAAACGGCTTGTCAATCCACACCATCACCGGAAGAATCCTATAAAGGTCTTATTTGGTTTCTAGTTTTTGTTAAAAAGGTCATTTATGGTGATATCATTCTCCATATTGAAAGAGTATCATCGTATAAACTTTTTTGAAAGTGTGGGCCATGTCGTGATTAATCCTTTAGGTATATTAAAGAACCATTGTAATGTTAGTGCTCCTAGGATGTGAGGGAATAGTAGTATCAATACATTATCATTGTACGTGACCTCTTGAAAATCCATCTAAAATTCCTTGATGTGATCATGAGGATCACCTTTTCTTTTATATTTATCAAATTTAAGAATGGATAAATGCTTTGGAAATGGTTGTCGTAACATGTCCTTGTTAAAGGGGTATGGACATAGTTCTTCATATAAGTACTTCCTACTATGTCCAAAGTTTCCTTATTATAGTATAGTAAGTGTGTTCTTCATCAATTGTAACTCTTGTTGAATGAGTTTCTCTTTTGTAGGTGATATTGGTCTATTTACCTTAGCAACATTAAAATTTGTGTCATCATATAGATCAAAGTGAAATTCATTAGTATTTTTTAGATTCTCTTTATGCACATTCCTACTCAAAGAACCTAAGTTTGCTAGTTTTTTACTTAGTTTTAAATTTTTTTTTCGAAGGATCTCTTCTTCAACTAATGGATTGTCTTCCTTGTTAAAATTAGGAGGTAGTGAGCCTTTGCACTCATGCTCAATTTTTACTTTACATGAAGCCTTATAATAAGGTCTTTGTGAATCACCAATTGGTTTTGATGGGTCTTCTTCAACATTTTTGTGATGTTGTCCAGTAGAAGCATACCCTATGTCAAAGGGGTTATCCATGTCTAAGAGGGATGGTCACTCTTTTGTTTTATGATTAATGATCTTAGTCTCCACTTCACATTCTTGTGGAAGCTTAGCCCCTAACTCTAAGAATCTTGTGAGTACTTGATCTTTGTTATAATAAAGGATCTCATTGAATCAAACTAGGTATAACTTATGTTGTTCTTTAGAAGAATCAGATTCTTCTCTGCTATGATCAACCAATGGTTCTATGTCTTTGACCTATGAAAAGAGAGGTGATAAGTTATTACCATTGAATGGGAAGGATGCAAAAGGATTTTCTTCTAAGTCATGCTCATTTGGTTTAGATGCCATTTTCATGATTCTAGACATTACTAGTCAAAATTATACTAGGTTTTCTCTAAATACCTTCAAATTTGTATGAAACCTAGGCATGTGTTGTGTAAGTCATCTATCCAAGTGTGTTCTAGATGTAATGCTATGCATTTGTTTATCGTTCAAAGAACAATCCTATGAACATTAAATCAAACAATCACTCACACTATTGTTTAGCAAGACTATACCCTAAACTATGATTCCAAGGAAGGGATCAAAACGGATAGTGTTAATACCATATTAATACCTAGGTTGAGTTAGAGTACCGACAAGGCATAAATATCAAAGTGATATTGCCTTGATCTCTCAATGAGATATACTAAGCCTAGTTTAAATGCCAACAATACCTAAGTTTTTTGAAACATGGAAGTTGCGAATGTGGATAGTGTAACAACACTATCTTGACATGTTAACCTAACAAGAAAGGTGTTAGTATCAATATGATGTTATTATGGTATACACAAGGCAATTTAAAAAATCTCAAAAGACTCAAATGGCATTAGAACTGAAACTAAGTATAAGTATAACAAGAAGTTCTTTAGTTGTGCGAGCAGTGTAACCGTACAATAAAGGGACTTATACCAAGATATCATAACTTTTAAAACATGATTTAAGTACTGACATTGTATGTCTAAAATGCAAGAAAAATAATAAGTTAAGGATAAATAATGATGAACTGAATTTGTAGCAATGAAGACAATCTTGAAATAAAGATCAAATGTCTATCAAAGACATAAAAACATATTTGCACACTTTAGACATTTAACAACCCAACCACAAACATGGATGGGCATAAATAGAAAAAAAAGTGGTGAATACTTGTCCTTGATAAGACTCGTGGGGTATGCTTCCTTCTCACCCCAAATGGGCAGCGAGAATGTAAGGGTATAGATCAAAAGATGAAAATAAACTAAGCGCCACTTGGGCAAAGTTTCACCTTGTCCAAAGAAAAGAAAGAAACCAAACTAAGTGATACATTGTTTAATTTTACGATAAAATACACTTAGATCTAACTCAAGTGGACTCTTTTCCTTGTTCAAAAAATAAGGTTCAGACTCCAAGTAATTCGTCACTTTGTGATGGTTTGACAAGACGTGGCAATGGACTAGTAAAGTGGGCTCTAAGAAAAAATGGCTTTCCAAATAAGATCACTCAACTACGTGTCAACAAGTTTTCTAAATGTGAGCTTTATTTACCTAAAGATCCACACTGACTAATTTAGGAGTATCTCGATTTACTTTACCCCCTTCAAATAATTTGAGAAACAAATGCGTTCATAGATATTGTCACTAAGGTCATGATATGGACAACTTTGACTCTAAACTTACAATGTAAAAACTAGTCAAGTGGGTAAGAGGAGTGCTTCGTGTTTCATCCATAAGCTTACTCAGTGGTGGATTACTTTAGGGTTCTTAGAACCACCCCCATTGTTATAGCTTAAGGTGTTTCACCAAATGGGTTATGCTCTATTTAAATAGATAGGGATGTACCCTTTTTCGAAACCTATAATACAAATTCATGAAAGTGGTGTGTTTTTTATCTTGCTTAGATTTAATGAATTTTTGCACACCTTTGACAACCTGCATGAAAACTATATTAGTAGTTTTATTTTGTCTTGACTCCTCCTTTATTTGAAAATCATTTTTGGTTCTACATAACAGTGATTGTAATTTCCATACACATAAAGAGGAAAAATTCCATTTTTGATTCTCAAGATCATCCTAGGACATAAGAGAAGAGCATACATAACGCAAAAATCCAATTAAGAAACCAACAAATGGAAAATACTTAATTCAAACACAAAATACATACATCTTGACCCAATTTGGACATTCTAAATGTTTTTCAAAGCAATGAAAGAGATAAAAATCATTTCTGATTCCCAAGATTGCCCCAAAATACGTGAGGGAAGAGCATATGTGACCTTACTCTTATGATTAAGCATGCAAGGTTTATCCAAGTTTATTACAATTTTAACAAAAACATGTAAACATACCCTGCAAAAATAAAAATTAATCAGATTAAACCTGCAATGATGTTAGTATTTAAATTACACAAGAATTTGTAAACTGAAATTGATATACAAGTCTAGACTAAGGTACCTTTTCATAGGTTATGGTGTGTGCGCGTGGGGTATGGTGCCTGCCCTCCTCTATGTAAACTCGACGGGTTTGTAGACTTCTTGTGCTACCCAATAGATGCATGTGTTAGGATAAGTGCATCTGTGCTAGAGGATAGATTCTTGCACTAGAAAAAGGGTGTATGTACCACTAATACAAACACATAACATGTGCAATAAAATAAGGGAATGTTCATGCCTATTTAGGCATGTACACACTTCATAAAAATTATAGTCACCAGTGCCTACACTAGCAAAATGGTGTATGTACGCTTGTTTGGGTGTATGAGCCCACTATTATGTACCTTCACACCAATTTGGGTGTGTGTGTGCCTCTCTTAAAAAATGACAACAGGTGCCTACGTTGGCGAAGGGTGTTTGTGTGCTAGCTTTGAAAACCCACCAAATAAAGACGGAAAACAAAATTATAAAATTGTTAACAGGTTAGATTTTATCTTTTAAACTCAATTTCTAACATAAATTTAATAAGATGGACCCACCGAGTGTCCCAAATATGTGCAATGAAAAGTTTTTAAAGATATGAAGATGGGGTAAGAATCTCTAAAGAAACCCCAAAAGCTTTGGAACAAATAACTCAAATCACCATCAAATTGGAGATAAGCAAGAGCTACCTATTTACATGCATATATAAAGCTTAAAACAAAATATCAACCTCTAAACATGACTATATTAGTTATCTACTCCATGAAAGCTATCTATAAGTGAACCTATTAAAGCTCTAACAATTAGTTTTGTGTTTATTGATGTTTCAAAAGACTAAGAATGGAAGCACACCATTAATGGATTCTCCCATTTACTTAAATCTTTGAAAGGATTAACAAATAATAAGTACATAGCTCAAATAAAATATGAAAGGACTCTAAAATACTTAAGCATGACCTAAATCAGAAATGAGAGAGAGAGAGAGAGAGAATTCTTAGGAAAAGGTGGGAGGGGTATCCCTCTATTTATAGTTTTGGATTTGAGAAAATGATGTTTTGGATGCATGTGGGACTAAAAAGGAGTCAAAATTTTGATTTTTAGAAAAACCTATTTGGAGGTGTGAATAGGATTTTAGGAAACTAAGTGGCTATTTGGAAAGGTAAGATATTTGTTTAGAAAGTCAAATTCTCTTTAGAAAGTCAATAAGAGGGTTAATTAACCTAAACAAGGTTAATTAAAGGGAAACAAGCTTATAGAAGCTAGTTAGAGAGGGATTAACATGGTTTAGGAGGTTTAGAAGGGGTTAGAAAGGGTATTTTACTAGCGTAGTGTAGTAAATGAACATGAGACTAGGATAGTTAGTATGATCTTAGTAATAAGATCATGTAGACCAAATTATAGGTGTTTACAATGTTGAAGGAAATTCAACAAGGTTTGGAAGAGAGTGTGCAGGAGTATGATGCACGTTTTAAGACTCTCTTATCAAAATTGTCTTATGATAGTCATCCTTCTCAATATGCATAGTGATTTGTTGAAGGACTAATAACACCTTTCAGGAGAGCTCTTTCACACAAGATTTTCACGAGACTCATGTGAGGCCTTAGGTGCTACCTTAAGTGTTGAGGCTATAGAAAGTGTAGATACCATGGTAGCCCTTTTCTTGAAGCTCAGATTGGTGCAATGGAAAAATAGTTATAGAAACTATCTTTGAATTTGGTGCATGAGACTCGCAGGGGCCTCTCGTGCAAATATTGTGATGTAGAGGGGAACACAAAGTAAATTTGTCCTCGGATATCGGTACGCACTATGGTAGTAGATTGTGAGACTTTCCATAGAGATAATGATGTAAGTAGGTTTCCACTACTACAACACGTGATCCACAAAAATGTGTCTTGATACTTAAAAATTTGCACCTCTACTACTCATGAAACTAAGGATTGTCGATTGATTGACCGGATACATGATGTCATTCATATTGGTGTGTGCCAAACCAATAATTAAAACAATTCTAAGGATGATGGTCATCATTATGAAGGAAGTGCGGATGGACAATCTCATGGAAGAAACTTTCACAGAGGATTTAGAGGCCATGGTAACTACGGAGGTGGAAAAAGTGAGGTCTCTCATGGAACTTGTTACAATTGTGGGTCTATGGAGCACTATAAGCACAAATTTCCTTACCTACTATAGTGCTCTTGGTGTGGAAAGAATAAAAAGAATGAGGAGTTCCCGAGCTATTTGAACATATGAGCCAACAACACCAAAATGAAAAGAGCATTGGGATTGTAAGCATGAAGAAGGCTGAATCGTAATGGATGCCAAGGGTAGCACATGAGTAAGAATTAGAACCTATACTGGTGATGACGTGAGTTGAGGATGTGTGCACTAGGGAGATAGAAAAGTCGAGACCACTAATTTCAAGAGAAGATGTGGTGTATGGGAAGTATCTAGTTCCTACCCATCGAAGGAATTCTTTCAAGAGATCATGGACAAATCAAGAGTCTTCAATGGGAAATTCAATGTTTAAAGGAGAAATCTAGGAAGTTGGGGCAGAAGAAAAGTACTGAGGTCCCTCAGTCATATATAGATGATGTCAAGGAGGTGTGTAACATTTTTTGCTAAGATAATATCATTCCTCTATTGGGATAATGGTTAAGGAATAAGATACCAAGCACTAGCGTAGAGTGTGAGAGGTAAATTTTGCATGCTAAAGTCCCCCATAGTATTGACTATGATAAGGAGATTAGCTTGAATGCGATTGTTGATGGATGGCTTCTAAGTAATATTCTGATTGACACTTTGGTGTGGAAGTCAATGTTCTCACCCCGAACACTTGGAAAAAAATGGGAAGGCCCCATTACTGATCATCTTAAAATGTGTTGTATATGGCCAATAAGACAAAGGCAATGCCCATTAGTGTTTTAAAATATGTTGTTATCACTATCCAAGGGGTGAAATTCATTAGGGACTTGAAGTCTTAGCACTTGATAAGGAGGAGAACTTTCCAACATTACTTTGGTGCCCATGGTGCTATAAGAACAATGTTGAGTTAGGTTTTAAAAAGGGGTATATAAGTTTTGAGAACAAGAAGGAATGAGTTATTATCCTTTGACAAATGGGAAGTCAACACCCTATATTGAGCCTTTAGGAGAAGAAGACCTAGACATAATTTACGTGGGCATTATTTGGGATCCTCAAGTTGTGAAACCAACAAAGAAGGGTATTATTCAGTTGGAAAAAGCTCGATCTATTATTGATACAACTAGTGTAGCATGTGACAATTGAGTACAGGGATAAATGAGTTAGTGGGAAGGTAGTTAGGAGGATTTGTGATGAGAGTAACAAAGGCATGCTCAATCAAGCACCTAGGAGGAAAGAAGTTTCTAAGTTATTCTAGAGGAGCCAACCTTGATGTTTTCCTATGAGAAATGGAGACCCAAAGGTGGAGAAGTGAGACCGAGAGGAGAAGGATGTTCAACTATACATTGCTCAAGACTGCAACACATTGGTGGGTGATTCATCACAATAACCTTATAAATGGGCACAAGGTGAGAATCATGTTCTCTGTTGGGTTTCTATCAAGCAATGCACCTATTATCATACAAGATTATCATGGGAAGGAACCCGCCTTGTTTCACGTCTAAGCATGTAAGAAGTCCTGGATGGAGGGCACGAAAGCCTTGCAACCTTCTTTATGGGTGCATAAGTTATACTCCACTTTACAATGATACACACGCGCATGGTAATTTCACTCAAAAATGTGCCATCCGATAGGAAATTGGTAGGATTTGATGGTTTACATCCTTCAATATTTTTAATATCGGAGCACCAAGCCATCGGTGGATGAGGCGTTGTAGGTTGTTAAGCACCTAAAAACGGGAGGTAGTGCCATGGTAGAGGATAGAATAATGAAATTAATTGGTGAACATGGTTTAGAAGCATGCTTTTATGAGGAAGAATCTCGGAGATACACTTTTAGCATGAATGCATGGGGAAAGAGAAAGTAAAATTGGTTTATGTGATCAGCGGTGAAGAAATAGAAAATTTGGATGTTAACCATATTGAATGTATGCGTGAAGTTCTGGATAGTCTTGATGAGCAATTACACACCTACCATGAACCACACAAAACAAAGAAGGTTATCATTGGCTCGAGATACAAAACCTAAGGAGGCTACTTTAGCTATGTCAAAATCAACACACCCCATGAATGGCCCGAGTGTGAATGGGGAATTCTATGTAATCTCCATAACATGGGCCCATCTCTCAATTTGTGGGAATTACAAACCTAAGATGTAACTTCGAGAGAATGCCAACTTCCTTTACCAAATCCTAATGCTAAATTACTCCCGGTGTATAAAATATGCCTAGCTACACTTATCCTAACAATGCCAAGTAGGTAGAGAGAGAAAAGTCCATAAAAGGGGGGAATCCTATACTAAGGGGGTGATAGCACCAGAAAAAAAGGAAATATATATGTTGACGAAGGATGGAAAAGGGAAAGGGCCATGGGGGCTAAGGAAGGTTATACAAATATGACATAAACCCATATCCTAGTCTTCCATCAAAACTCCTTGCAACAAAAAAATCATAAACCTTAGAGTGAAGGGACATGCACAAAATACAACAATAATAATGGAGAGAAAAGAAAATACAATAAAAATGAGATAGGGTTCAAGAACCACCACAAAACATAATTTTTATTGCTTTAAAGTATGCACATGAGACTATTACATTTGATGCACAAAGGTATAATTACATTTACAGCCCAAGATAAGGCTCATAGCTCAAATTGAGTTGAGGAATATTTTTGTAAGATATTCCCTAGCTCCTAGAATGTCTCCCAAAAATGAGGTGTTAGAGTGCATTATATAGCCATTTTTCATCCACCCTCATTAAAGAGGTATGGAAACCCATACAATTCACTTCTGAGTGTACTTTTGTTAGAAAAAGACATGGGTTCCATACTACATTAATCCTAGTTGTTGGGATGTTATTTGTTCACCTAATTGTGCCTTCGCTTGGGACTCGTGTGCTGCTCAACCATGTGACCCATCCAACTGCACACCATACCACCATAGGGCATCCAACCTCATGACCTGTCTAACAAGGAATCGCCCGACTTCATCCACCAATCCTAGGGGTTGGATCTCGTCCAACTATGTGGGCCTTTCATTACTGTGGTCGCTTACCAACTTGGTCACCATCTCTACATCATGGGTTATCCAACCCAAGAGGGTTGTATGACCATCTATTTCTATCCGTACAATTATCTACTTGACCAACCTGATGGTCATCCATCTGCTGGGCCGAACAACCTAGAAATCCAACCAATCTTGTGTCTATACGACTCCTAGTATGACCAACCTAGAGATCTGATCAACTCGGTGACTCATCCAACCCGATATATCACCCATATGATTTGTTACACATCCAACCGAATGAATCGACCAATCCAAATGCCAAACCGTCTCAACCAAAAACCCAGCTTGACTAATTAAGCCAACTAACTTGGCCATCCATCCTTCATTAGTATGATGCTTCCCGTCCTAACCCATCCATCCAACCTGGCCACCAACCTATCCAACCAACCTAATCGCCAACTTGTCCGACCAACCCACCGACTAACAACCGTCTCGACCAACCCACCACCAACATGTCCGACTAACCCGACCGACCAACCTGATTTCATAATTTTCCCAACCAAAACTCGAACATTCTTTGTGGTGAGCCAACTCATCATTAGTAAAGACCAAATCGGTAAATCCAAAGCATGAGATGCCTTTCTCTTCCAATCTTTGTTGAAATTTGACAATCATCCGCACGTCCAAGAATTATGAATGGATAATTCCATTTATGATTATTTATCCAAATTAACCCAGGGGGGTAAATTTGGGATAACAATGGTGACCTCTCGGGGACATCTGCTAGCTAGATGTGTGACCGGTTTCCTTGAAGTATCCTTTGAGCATGTAGTCAATCCTAACCTTGAAATTTGATCCTTTTGAAAAAACTATCCCCTGGATCCTTTTGAACTTAGCATTGAGCTGAAATTTCCTTGGATTGCTCTTAAAGATGATTTTGGGATTTTAGATAAAACCCCTAAACCGACGCAAAATTTGAAATTTGACCAAGGCAAGGGTATGGAGAACTATACAACTATAATTGATCTATTGGGGCTGAAATATTTACTTTGAAAACCATCCCAAAATATAATTTTACCATGAACACTGCTGCTTTTGATGAATGGATTGTGCATGAGAAACCACACACCACAACACACACTATGTATAAAAATGAAAATCATAGACACCCTAAGTGGAGTGTGCATACAAACTTCTTCTACTGAAAGAAAACCTACCTACTCTACGCTAACCGAGGTAAAGGGAAATCAAACAAATCCTACAACTAAAAGGGAGAAGTAACTTCCCTTTCTAAAAATAGGCAGCCATGTATATGATTTGGTAGAGAACATGGTTGTTATTATGAGTGAAAATCCAACAAGAGGCCAATAATTCACCCAAATAACAAAAGGATCAACATCAATCAAAAATACCTTCTCAATCTGATTTCCATTAGACTCTTAGAGGTTTTGATGGTGATCCTTGGTGATTTGATACTCATCCTCATGCCTTGAAGTGGACATGACTGGATTTGGCTTCTCACTTGGCTCTAATGAAGACAAGTACACTGATTAGGCACTCTGATCCAATGGATGTGCCCATTTCTTTGAAATTCAACTCCAATAATGGAGTCTTCTTGCACCTTCCTAAAAAAAGATGATTCCTGCATGCTGATTTTATCTTTGCATTGCTTCTACAAGTAGCTTATCTTATGCCTTGATGACTAGTTTGGAAATGGTGTCATAATTGTTTCCTTCCTCCTACTATGAAGAAAATGGAAGATGTAAATCCTTAGATCTTGGTTCCAAATGGCTACCATGAGATGCGAGGTTGTTTTCCTTGAATTATCTCCTCCATGGAAGTAGGCTCTTGATGTTGGAGAATGAATGATGAGGCAGTGAAGGTGGTAATCTCCATAGACTCGTTCCATGGAAGTAGTCCTCCAAATCGAGACGAGATAGTCTTCCTCCTTGCTGTCTTGTAGCATTGGTTCAGCCTCCTCCATGGTGTCCTCTAGATCTATAATTTTAACACCATGTTTCCACTAATATTTGAACATAGAGTAATAAATCTCAAAATCTTCTTCAACATTAGAGCTTGAATGGGATGAAGTAGGAGGAATAACCTAAGGTTCCTCTATTTTTTATTATGTACTCGTAGCCTCGAAACTATGTGACTCTCCTCCAAAGCCGAAATGCATTCCTCATCTTTTGGATTTGGAGTAGCTTCTTCTTCCCTCACTTGTGTTGCAGGCTGGTGATGAGTCAACAAACTTTGGAAATAGGGTGTTTTCATAGACACTTGAACTCATAACATACCGATTATTTATCATCTTCTTTTTCTCTCACTCTTCTTCTATTGTAACCAAGCTTCCACCACTTGTGGCTTGACCTCACCTCCTTCGTGGGTTTCTCCATTAAGGGGATTTTATCAATCCCGAATCTAAGAGCCAAGCTCACTAAGCTTCTAATTGTTGGGTTTTAGATTAGCACTTAGGATGAAACCACAGTTAGGGGACAAGAAAGTCCCTCCTCTTTAATGGGAGAGGTTCCCTTATTGAAAGAAAGGGAAAACCTATGTACAAATGCATAGTCTTTCATTCAATGGTGGTTTCCCGATATCCTAAAATGTGTTTTAAGCTTGGAAAGTTATCAATACATGAGGATAGAAGACTTTGAAGAGAGGAGGGAGGTAGAAGAAGATAATACTTTCAGGGAAAAGAGATGGCAGAGAAAACCCTTATATGTATTGTGTAAATGAGATACATAATAGAACCATCCACGTTTATAACAGACACAATTCACAGACTCAAAGTTCTGGAGATTGTACAAACTAGAACACAAAGTTTCCAAGCATGCAAGGATTAGATGATTCACATATTAGAACCAGAAGGAAAGAGAAAGCAAAAGAAAAAGGGAAAAACCTTTGTATTGATTTCTTCCAATTCAAAATTACAGTTCCAGAATAATCAAAATTCCAACCCATAAAATGGCTTTGAAAGCTCATGATATAGCTCGCAAGAGACTGATTACAAATTCCTCAAGCAAGAAAGAAACAATTATAACTTATTCCAATCATCCATGCCCTTTTGAATTCTTGAAAACGTAAAGAAAATGTTAATGGTGGAAAAACCAGTTTTTTAAATATACGGCCATTACATTATTTTACCAGTTAAAACATGGGCCATTCGATTTGATTTTACAACTTCAAATTTGGGCCACCCATGTGGGAGAAATTGATTGGAGTAGGCCTGCAAACACCTCTTACATTCTTTTCCTTTGAAGCAGTGCTAGGCTGACACGTGGAGAGCTCTACTGGTTCCTTTAAATTTAGCTGATTTGGGCCAATTTTTAGCTTGACTTATGTTGACCCCTAGACATGTGGAGGGTTGGTGCTCATTTCAGTTTTTGCTTTTAAATGCCCCCTGAAGCTATGCCAAGATGATGCGTGTTTCCTTCTAATGGTCCTATACTTTTCAATGGCCAACTACATCTTCATATTCATTTTAACCATGTCACGGGATGGCACTACTTGGAGACTGACCCTTTTATTTCACTTCCTAAATGGCGCCGTTAAGGCATATGGTGGCTTCTACCAACCCACCCATACTTTGTCAATTTTAACTATCACTCTATCCATTTTCGACCTAGGACACATGAAATCGACACAAGTTTGAGAACTACACTCATCTTTAACTCTTGAAGCTGCGCTAATGAGGCACATGTCACCGTCTCATTGAACCTTCCATACTTAGCTTATTTTAGCTTGTTCTATCTTCATTTTATACCTGGGACATGTGAAAATCCAAGCTTATTTGAGGACTGTCCCTTGGACCCTTCCCCTAGAGTTACACCATTTGGACACATGGAGGCTTCTATTGAACTTTGAAATATGGCAAAACCACATCCAATCAAATATATTGACGTATTACCCATGGACTCGGAAAAAATTAACGGTGAAAATATGCCTATCATTCCCAATTATGGGAAGAAAATAAAAATAAGGAAAGGAACTTCACGATAGGACCAAATTTCAAATTTTTCTTCATGAATAGGAAAATTCCAAAAAAATCCATGCTCGATGCGATTCAATATTCCCAGTCTGAGACTCAAATTTATTTTGAAACTTGACTTGAAAAGAGGGAGATTTAGGGCCAACAACAAACTGGCACTTTCTAGGGATGACTTGGCTTGGAACAAAGACCCAAGGTAAGATCAAAAACTACAGATAACTTTGGGGAAAATAGGACCAAGTACTTTATCCATTGTGAAAATAATTAAAAAGCAAAACCAATACAAGGAAACACACATAAGATGGGAAAAGAAACAAAACAAACCAAAAGGGAAGAACATAAATGAAACATAAAGGAACGACCTAAAACAAAAAAATGTACATAATATACAGAAGGACCACCTAGTCACCTAGGACTTGAACAACTTTAGATACTACCCACTATAAGGAAGTGGGATAGAGAACCATTCATGTAGTCGACATAAAAAGATTTCTCTCCAACGAAATGTCTAGTTCTAAAAGGACCAAGCCGAAGAGAATCAAACTTACCATGACTTCCTCATGGCTCATGTCTTTTGTCCTAAAGCAGCACAATGTCTCCCACTTGGAAAAATTTGGGTTTAGTTTTCTTGTCAAACAAATCCTTCACTTTCAACTGATGAGCTGCTATCCTATCCACCACTTGCAATCTGTCTTCATTGAGCTTCTGAAGGTACAAAATTCTCTTATCCAAAGAGCTACTGAAACTTGAATCTTCAATGGTTTTCATCAGATGCAAGGTTGGAAATTCCACCGTGACTGGAAGTTGAGCTTCTACACCATACACCACTTGGAAAGGGGACATTCCAATTGCTCTCTTGGGTGTAATTCTATCAGCCCAAAGTGCATCATATAGCTTCTTATGCCAATTCCTCTGAGAATCATTTACAAGATTTCTAACTATGTTTACCAAGTTCTTGTTTATTGATTCTACCTATCCATTCCCTTGGGGGTAGTAGTCTGAAGAATGAGCAAGGGAGATCCCATACCCATAGAAGAAGTCCATCATCTCTAGCAAAAGAAAAGTTGGAAGCATTATCAGTCACAATTTTGTTTGGGATCCCAAACCTGATCAATATGTTCTCTTTAATGAAGTTATAAACTACCTCAGAGGTAGTGCTCTTGACTGGGATGGCTTCCACCCACTTGGTGAAGTAATATTTGGTAGTCAACACATGAGTATGTCGAGCAATCGTAATATGGATTGAGTGCTCAAATGAAGTCTAAACCCCACAACCAACTTAGGTCTTCTAACAAACGTTTGGCATGCTTCACATTTACTAACCCATTTTGATGCATCTCTGAACAAAGTGGGCTAATAATAACTAGCACAAAGTATTTTATGAGTTGTTACAGTAGAGGAGAAATTACCTGCACAAGCCTGGTCATGAAAAGAAGAGAACAACTTCTTTTGTTGTTTCTTATCTACACACTTCAAAAACCTTCCATCTATGCCTCATTTGAACAAAGCATTTTCCTAGAACACATATTGTGTAGACCTTAGTTTGATGGCTCTCTTCTCTTTGGCACTCAAGTGAGATGGAGACACTCCATAGCTCAGAAAGTGAGCAATTTTAGCATACCATACATCTATAAAATTGAGGAACAAAACAACAGGGGACATCAACTTCATCTTTGGATAACTCCTTGATGACTCCCTTAGTAATGAGTACACATAGGACATTACTCCAAACTATCTTTGTTGGCCTGATATCAAGATCATATTATTTCATATTTTCTATGTAATTACCTCTCTTGGTTCCAAATTCTTACTAAGTAAGAATGGATTTGATTGTTGTATCGTGCACCAAAGACCACGTAAATGAGAATTAAGGATGTAAAACCTAAATTGCTTGACAACTACAAAATCATGCTTCTCCATCATGATGTACTTCAGCTCATGAGTTTTCTAGACATAACTCATGAATGCAATTGGGAAATCATGATCTTTAGCATTCTTCAGGCTAATATAGCAACTAGGGTATTTTTCAAAGGAATAACAATAGATAATGAAATCTTTATTAAAGTCAAGGCATGCCAAGATTGGATTCTTTGCAATAGCTTGTTTAATGTTCTCAAATGATTTCTTCCCTTTTAGAGGACCAAGTAAAGGTTTTCTTTCCTTGCATCATGTGAGCAATGCTCATAGCAAGTTCTGCAAAAAATTGGGGATGGATCTCCTTAGAAAATTGATATTTCCAAAGAAAGAATGGACATTCTTCTTACTTGATGGAAGAGGAATTTTCTAGATGGCCTGAACTCTCTCGGATCAATCTTGATCCCTTCCTTTGAAAAAATGTGTCCCAATAGCTTTCCTTTTGTGACACAAATCATATAATTCTTATATTTTAAAGAAGTAACATGCTCTCTACACTTTTTTAATACTATTTCAAGGTGTTGGAAGTGATATTTTCTTTCTTTAGAAAACACTGTCAAGTCATCCAAATACACAACAATGCATTTCCCTTTCAAACTACCAAAAGCCAAGTCCATGGTCCTCTGGAAAGTAGCACCAACATTGATGGGACCAAATGGCATTCTCTTTTATGCAAAGCTGCCCCAAGAAGTTGTAAAGACAGTATTATGTTGATATGCAAAGTATTCACCTCTACTTGATTGGACCCCGAGAATCCATATAACATAGATAGCATCTTTGAGCCTATGAAAACTTGGTCCATCATGGCAAGAGGGTAGTTGTGCTTCAAAGAACCCTAATTTAGATTTTTGAAGTCCACACATGTTTTGGATCTCACTATTCTTCTTCCTGACAGGCACTATATTAGCAATCCACGTTGAATGGTGGATGGGGAAGATGATCCTAGCCTTCAAAATGTTTTGTATTTCTTGGAAAATTGTATCAGCTATATTTGGATTATATTTCCTTTTCTTTTGTTTGAAGGGTTTGATCCCAGGCTTAAGAGGAATGAAATGTTGCATTTATTTAGGTTGAAAATCCTTAAGATCATCATAAGAGTAAGCTAGAACATCAACATACCTTTTCAACAAATTCATCACCTTCTTTTTCTCTTCCTGAGTGCAGCATTTTCCAATGTTGACCATTTTGGGATCATCAAGACTCCCAATATTCACTTTCTCAGTCTCAGCAGATTGTCAAGCTCGTTGGGAAACTTTAGACTTCATATATCTATCATGTTTATCAAAAATCCTCCAAACTCACCAGCCCTTTAGGAATTTTGTTTCCTTTCAGTTTGATCTATCCATCATGATCTATATCTTCTTTGAAACCCTCTTGATTTGATGACAGACACTCTCTAGAAAAATTGTCACTTTGTTCAAAGTACAATTGATTAAAGTTATCTCTCGAGCTCCGAGAAAGAAAGAAAATTGTTGTCATCATTACAAACTTGCCAATTATTTAAATTATCAGGCACACTGGGTCTATGGATAAGCTCAATGGTGAATTTCTCCTGAGGGAAATTAGGGTGAGTTATAAATAATAACCTAGAAACAACTAGAGAGTTATCCTTATTGTTCCTCTCCTTGTACAACTTCAATGAAAAAAGCATCAAGGAATTCAATGGAATCCCGCACTGATTCCTATAGTGTTTCAACCTTCGATCTTTACCTAATAAAGGTCTCTAAATTTTTTAACAATTATCTCAGAATCTCCACAAGAAAGAATCTTCTTCACTCCCATCTCATTTTCCATGCTCAACCCAAGAATAAGGGCCTCATACTTGGCAGTATTTTTGGTATTTTCAAACTAAAATTTGAAGGAGAAAGAATGAACCTTACCCCTAGGAGAAATGAGCACTACACCAGCTCTAGAACTAGCTGAGGAATAGCTTCCATCAAACTCCAAATTCCACACACTATTAGGATCAAGAAACACTCCCTTTGGAAGACTTTTCTCCTCTTGTGACATGATCATGTAGTTTCCATGCCCTATATTTGCATACAATATTTTTGCTTTAGGATCATCTGTCTTTTGCAAAATATACTCTGCTTGTTTCTCAGGTAATAGCTTCTTCATCTTCCCATTGACAGGGATCAAGGCATGTGACCAATCCATTTGAATTTCCCCTCCTACCTCCTTGCAGAAATTTCTACTCAGCAACATCCCATATGAAGGAGGAATATCAGCTACCAAAATGGTGGCTAGGATTCTTTTCTCTGGAAAAGTAGTAAAAGCTACTTGTGCATCTTTAATTCTGCCCACCAAAGGTACTTTCTTACTCTCCATGGAATAACAGGAACCAAAGGCACGTGTTAGGGTTAGACCTAAAGCATGGGATACCTTTGCAAGCATTACATTATTTGATGCTCCTAAATCTATGACATAATTACTAAGTTTGTGGCTAGCTATACGAAGGGTCACATAGAATGGTTCAATTTTCTCATTAGAGGAAGTGACTACAGCCACAAGACTTGATTGAGGTGAGGGAGAGGAAGTGGGTAAAAGGTCCTTAAAAGTACTAGATGAGACTTTGGATTTGGTATTTACAAAGTTAATGATTTTGGAAAAGGCTTTAGGATGGGTTTGATAGAACTCTGCTTCAGAAATATGAATCTTTGTCTTTTTAAGATGGTCTATAATGTCACAAGATCCAGATGTGGGTGAGGAATCACAACTAGGAGTAGGAGGATCTTTTGATCTATCAGGTTTATCATTTGTTGGGTAAAAATTCCCAGAATTAGAAGTAGAGGGAGAAGGACTAATAGAGCCTACCTTTTGAGTGGAAGTATTAGGAATAGGAGCTCCTCTTCTTGCAATCACCGAGATGGTGATGGGTTACTCCTTGGATCTTTTTACAGGTTACACCACTCTTTCCTTTTTTGTTGGTCTGCTCCTAGGTCATAACAACATATGACTCACTGTTCATCTCAGCCACTACATCATCATAATCATCCACATCATCCATACCCTCAGTAGTGAGGAAATGAACTCGAGAACCACTAGGCTCCTCCAGTTATTCATCAGCTTCCTCTTCTTGTTCATCATAAAGCCCATTTTCTTCCTCATCATCAAGCTCAAGAACTTCACAAGTAGGATTAACAGGCACCTTGAGGGGTGGACCTTTAATGGACAACCTAGTTTGAGAAGGGGAAAGTGGTTCCTAGGCTTAAAGTTATTCCTTAGAACATCTTGATATAGAGCATGCTTTGAGCCAATTGTTTCTTAATGGCAATGAGGTCATTAGCCAAATTTTACACTAACTAATCTGCATTACCTCTAGGAGAAGGAGAAGAAGAAGATTCTTTGGATTTGAAAGACTCCCTTTTCAGCTTGCCAGACATGATCAAGTAATCTTCCACACTAACAACCAATCTCTGATCAACATCCAAAGTTGCAAGATTTTCTCTCCTTAAGGCATAGCTTACTTCGACAATTGAGAATTCAAGAAGAAACACTTCTGAATCTGATCAATAGGTCTAGTATCTAGTGGAATCTTGTTAACCAACTTGTTGAACTTGGTCACAAATTCTCTCATAGGCTCATGTGGCTCATTCTTGATTTAAGAAATAAGACCTAGAAAAGCATGGAAATCCTTAGCAAGTTTGAAACACTACTCAAAATGAGTCCTCATATTAGTCTAATCAATGATGGTCCAAACAGAAGATGATAAAACCAATCTACAGCATTGTCTTGCAAAGTTTCCAAAAACAACCTCAAAGATACATCCTCATGTTCAACTCCAAGGACCCCACATGTAACAATGAAGGCTGCAATGTGTTCATCAGGGTGCACTTTTCCATCACCTATAAATTTGGGAAAATTCTTCTTGTTACCCCTAGGTAACTTATGCAATGGTTAAGGAAGAGCTAGAGGCCCAACTCTTTGTCCCCAAGTCCAAGGTGCTACCATCCTTGGAAAGATTGCTTGAAGTGGAACTCAGACACCAACAAGAATTAGGGCACGAAGATTAGGGATAAGTTGTGCTTGAGGAATGATTCTACCAAAAGCTCTATCTTAAAAAGAGCTGTTCTTATGGAATGAGCTCTTCTTTTTCTTCTTGTTAGAGGAATTTGAAAACCTTGTTGATCCAAGAGTTCAAATTGGGGATCTTCAATTCCAAGAGCACTTCTACCACGAGTATATCTTATAGTCACCAGATCAAAGAAATAATCAAATTAGTTGTTCTTTGAGAAAGGAAATTGGTTGAAAAATTTCCTAGTAGATTCACCAAAAACTATTGGGTTTAAGATTAGCACTTGGGATGAAACCATAGTTAGGGGACAAGCAACTCCCTCCTCTTTAATGGGAGAGGTTCCATTATTGAAAGTAGGGGAAAAACCTATGTACAAATGCACAATATTTCATTCAATGGTGTTTTCCTAATATCTTGAAATGTGTTTTAAGCATGGAAAGTTATCAATACATGAGGATAGAAGACTTTGAAGAGAGGAGGGAGGCAGAAGAAGACAATACTTTCAGGGAAAAGAGATGGTAGAGAAAACCCCAATATGTATTGTGTAAATGAGATACATAATAGAACCATCCATGTTTATAATAGACAAAATTCGTAGAATCAAAGTTTTGGAGATTGTACAAACTAGAACAAAAATTTTCCAAGCACACAAGGATTAGATGATTCACAGATCAGAACCAAAAGGAAAGAGAAAGCAGAAGAAAAAGGGAAAAACCTTTGTATTGATTTCTTCCAATTGAAATTACAGTTCCAGAATAATCAAAATTCCAACCCATACAATGGCTTTGAAATCTCATGATATAGCTTGCAAGAGATGGTTACAACTTCCTCAAGCAAGCAAGAAACAATTACAACTTATTCCAATCATCCACGCCCTTTCAAATTCTTGAAAACGTAAAGAAAACGTTAATGGTGGAAAAACCAGTTTTTAAATATACGGTCATTACATTATTTTACTAGTTAAAACATGGGCCATTCGATTTGCTTTTACAACTTCAAATTTGGGCCACCCACATGGGAGAAATTGATTAGAGCGGGCCTGCAAACACCTCTTGCATTATTTTCCTTTGAAGCAACGCTAGGCTAACACATGGAGAGCTCCATTGGTTCCTTTATACTTAGCCGATTCGGGCCAATTTTTTGCTTGACTTATGTTGACCCCTAGACATGTGGAGGGTGGCACTCATTTGACTTTTTTATTTTGAAATACCCGCTAAAGCCGTGGCAAGTGGTGCGTGTCTCCTTCTACCAGTCTTAGAATTTTCAACGGCAAACTCCATCTTCATATTGACTTTAACCACATGGAAAGTTGGCACTACTTAGAGATTGAACCTTTGATTTCACTTCCGAAATGGCACCGTTAAGGCATGTGGTGGCTTCCACCAACCCGCCCATACTTGGTCAATTTTAACTATCGATCTATCCCTTTTTGGACCTAGGACACATGGAGGACCAACATAAGTTTGAGAACTACACCTGGCTTTTACTCTTGAAGCTATGCTGATGAGGTACGTGTCATTGTCCACTGAACCTTCCATACTTAGCCCATTTTAGCTTGTTCTATCTTCATTTTGCACCTGGTACATGCAGAAAGCTTTCACTTATTTGAGGACAGTCCTGTAGACCCTGCCCTTAGAGTTGCACCATTTGGACATGTGGAGGATTTTTTTAAACCTTAAAATATGGCTAAACCACATCGAATAAAAGATATTCACGTATTACCCGTGGACTTTGGGGAAAAAATTAACGAGCAAAATATGCTTGTCATTTCGACTACTTGAAGAAAATAAAAATAAGGAAAGGAAATTCAGCAGATGCCCGACTTTTAGATTGTTCTCCATGAATAGGAAAATTGCAAACAATTCCAGGCTCAATGTAATTCAATATTCCCGTGTATAGACTCAAAATTTATTTGAAACTTAACATCAAAAGAGCAAAATTTATGGGTTGACAACACTAATCATTTCTTTTTTTCTTGGCTTTTCCTTTTCCTGCTCCCCTTGACTATATTTTTGGGTCACTTCCCAACATGGGCTTGGGAATACATGAGGAGTGGTGGGTGGGGTATCCAATAGTTGTTTATTTATTTATGGTAGAGGGGAAGGTATTACTTTTGTCTCTTATGGAGGGGACTTGTACATGGGAAAAAAAGGCTAGAGCTACTGAGATGAGATGGGAGAGTGGAAGATAAAGAAGTGGGTTCCACAATGCAAGAAACAAGTGAGAAACTTGGGACTTAAGGTTCTACTTGAGATGGAACTGATTAGGGAATGGGGAAAGAACCATAAGATGGAAATGCTGAATTTTCCCATTGACCTGTAAAATATTCAACGTCCTTAATCCATTCTTCAAGTTGGGGCAACATCTCAATCGTGTAGCCAAGTTTCTCTTATGGGCTAAAATAGTTGGGACTAATGCCTTCCCATGGACAAGGGACCCTAAATCCAATTTTGAATATAGTCTCCAGATGTGTAGCCCAAGCCTCACTGCATCATACCTACCTCAAATTTCGAATCTCCAAACAGTAGCTTGAAATCTTCGAGTGAAGGACAACCTCAAAATCTATATACCCCTGCTCATATGGGTATGTGAATTATTGATCTTTACTATAGTATGTATTTAGAGGTGGTTGAAAGTACCCTAAGAATATATGTTGCAAATGTTGAGGCATGTTTGGATGGCATTATTGTTTCATGTGTGAATTCCAAGATGGGAATGAACTCATGATTGCAAAACTTCATGTAAGGAGGAAAGTGGAAAGATGTGGAAGGAAAATTAAATGATATGGATGGAAAGGAGGAAGGTCTACAACTCAAAGAAGGGGTTATTGACTAGATCGAGTCATCAAATGTGTTTAAACATGCACCTCTAAAGGCTAAAATTTTGACAAGAACACACCAACTCATCAAAATGAAAACTACTCTAGGTGTTGAATCACACACCAAGAGATATTCCAATAAATATCTACAATCAAACTCTTGTCAAATGTAAAGCTTTCACCTTCTTCTCCCACCGGACGTGCCATAAATGTTATGTCAAAATTATAGCACCCCTTGAAGGGCCCGAGTGTGAATGGTGCATTTGGTGTAATCTATTACATGGGTCCATCTCTCAATTTGTGGGACTTGCGAACCTGATATGGAACTCAAGAGAAGGCCTACTTCCTCTACCAAATCCTAATGCTAAACTACTTGTAATACATAAAATACACCTAACTACACCTATTCTAATAATGGCAAGGAGCCGAGATAAAGAAAAGTGCATGAAAGAGGGGAACTCTATACTAAGGGGGTGATTGCACTTAAAAAATGTGGGGCACACATTATGATGGATTAGGATTCAAACTATGTGGGGCACACATTATTGTGGTTGCTAACCAATCTAGTCTCCATCTCTACATCATGGGTCATCCAACCCGGGGTAGTAGGAAAATCATCTATTTCTATCCATACGGTGAGATACCTAACTAACTCGATGGTCATCCATCTACCGGTCTAACCAACTTGGTGATCCGACCAACCTAGTGTCTATACAACTACCGGGATGACTAACCTAGAGATATGACCAACCTAGTGACCCATCCAACCTGATGTGTCACCCGTATGCTTCATTACACATCAAACCAGGTGCCTAACCAACCCAACCAGCCATTTTAATCGACCACTCTAAATGACCAACCTAGCCAACTAACTCCGAACGTCCAACCTTTGTCCGTTTGATGCTTCCTCGTATGACCAATCCATATAACTCGGCCAACCAACCCGTTTGACCAACCCAATCAACCAACCTATATGACCAACCTAGCAAACTAACCTATCCGACCAACCCAACCAATTACCTGTTTGAGAAACTCAAGCAACCAACCCGTCGAGAGAAAAATCATGAGATGCCTTTATCTTCTAATGGGGTTGAACTTTGATGGTCATCCGCACCTCCAAGAATTATGACCGGATAAGTCCATTTATGATTATTTATCCAAATTAACCCCGGGGGTAAATTTGGGATAATAACTACTATTGTGGACTATTTTTCAAAAGGAGGTTTTGAAGTTCATTGATCCATTGTGTGAATTTCAGGACTTATTTCCGCATGTGTACCATGAGCTAAAAGGAGTTCACCACTCTTTAGGGGAAATGAAAATCAAGCTAAAGGAAGGAGTGCACCCAATTTAGAAGAGACCTTATCAAACGAATCTAAATATTTGTGTCAAATTCAAGGAGGAGATAGACAAGACGATTTCATCATGAATCATTAAGGTTGTTAAGTAATCAAAATGGATAAGCCCAATGGTCATTAGCATCAAGATGTTTTCATCAGAATCATTAAGGTCGTTAAGGGATCAAAATGGATAAGCCCAATGGTCATTAGCAATAAAAAGGATGGGAGGATAAGGATCTATGTTTATTACGAGATTTAATTGTAGTATGTGTCATTTATCCCTTTCCAACCCCCTTCAACAAGAATATTTTGGAATGAGTATCCGAGCGTGATACCTATTATTTCACGTATGGATTCTCGAGGTATCATCAAGTTATAATTGTAAAGGAATACCAAGAAAAGAAAAATTTCACCACCGAGTGGGGAAGCTTTGCCTACATAGTCTTGTCTTTTGACCGAAGAACACACTGCTTGTGTTTTCACACATTGTATTTTAGGTATTTCAAGACTTCATCCATAAGTTTCTTCAATTCTACCTTGATGATTGGATGGTATACAAATTAGTAAGGGATCATTGTGACAATCTGAGGCTGATATTTGAAATATGTTGGTAGTTGAGGATATCCCTCAACATTAACAAATGTGTTTTTTCTACTTCATTTGGAAACCTTCTAGGGCATATCATATGTAAGGAGGGCTTGTTGGTTGATCTTGCTAAATTTTCCGTTATTGTGGGATTAGGGGGGCCTACCAAATAGTTCACAGTGCGTGGATTCCTTGGGCATATGGAGTATTACTGGAAATTTATTAATGAGTATGTCAAGATCACCACGCCATTGGAAGAGTTACTAAAACAAAAAAATCCATTTCACTCGAAAGAGGGCAGCAGATGGAATTTGATACACTTAAAAATAAGCTTATCATTGCACCCATATTATGCTTTCCTTCTTGGGATAAGCCATTCTGTAACATCCCCATTTTAGTACATTAGAACAAGTAAATTTTTTTTTTTTTTTTTTTGATAAATGCTTCCTAGTTCTAAATACATAATTTAGAACTTACAAATCAAAACAACCATTCTTATAACAGATAACCATATGCAGCTGTAATGACTTGGAGTACCTCTGATCTATTCATTCCATGACTCGGTAATCTACCAATCTATTCATGAGTATCAAGAGTTGGCATTTTTATTTTAACACATCACTCTTGCGGTTCTCTTCCCTAATCTGGGATTCAGAATGCTCTATCCAAGGAACCTATCTGAATAATTGTTACCATTATTCATCGGCATCTCGTCCCTTAGACTAGGTGACATAGGACAATGCAATCAGTAGCTTGCGATACTTTGGCCAAAGATTTGAAACATACTGCTTATGTCTCATATTCCTTGATGGCATACTCATCAATCTGGAATACGTCCTTCACCCCATTCCTATGTTATGTAGAATGTCTTACACTGACTTCTGTCAGCCTCCCCTACCCCAAGTTATTCACTCAGGAATGGATTAATAATATGACAATGATATAAGGATGCTCTCAAGAACTAGGGATACGCTGACATACTGAGTCAACCCTAGTTAACCCTATGTGTCAAGGTACCCCGAGTCTCCAGGGCAGCCTCATATCATGATCACATTCCTAACCAGTCCCAGAGTAAAAACTTGTTCATGTTTAAGGTGTAAATCTTAACGATCAATGCAAAGGGTGACGTCATAAGTCACCTGCATTGTTGTATCTTTGAGAATATTCTAATCTTCTCGAAGGTACAACCTTGTAGTTGACTTGTGCCATCAACCTTCAAATCCGCCTCGAAAAGATCTACTTGACTTTAAGGTGTTACTTACGTTGAGTTAAAGTTATACTTTAAGACGCTCTTTTTAGGGTAGTCTTTTCCCAACCCCTGGGTTCCTCACCCTAGAATTGCCCTTCTTATTAAGACCCATTTCACAAGAGAAGTTAATAAGATTTGAGGTCTCATCAAGGAGTTCTTTGTTACACAATGATCTAAATCAACGAAATTGGGCAATAGCCTTAAATCTGCACATAAGGTTGCTAACCATACCCTTTTAGGTTTATATCAATTCTCATAACTGAAATATATCTTACTTATTAGTATTAAGATATAGTGATTTAAAATCAAATTAAAAATTGTCTTGACTTAGATCAAGACTAGGAAGTAATAATTTATTCAACCCGTTTAGCTTCCTGTTAAGGTTTATTTTAACCTTAGCTTCTCGAAAGACAGTGATCTAAATTCCAATTTAGCTTTAGATAGAACATAACAGAATTACTAAACATTCACAAGTATTCAGTCATATAATCTTTGCAAAGCTTACATAGAGAATCCCAAATGTCTCCAAGGTATACAATAATAACAATGCTCTTAAAATCATTCGAACTGAAGAAGTTCAATCCATCAAGATACAAATGCAAACACATAAGTAACAAATACCTCATTTCATTCATTTCTAAGCTAATCAAATACATTTTATGCATTCTGCATATTTGATACAATACTCAACAACAAGAGAACATCTTTCTTCAAGTAGTACATTTAGAGAATCAAATTGGAATTCATCATAAAACCAAATTAAACAATCTGAACATCATATCAGATCTGCGTGTCTTTACCACTTATGGCAACCATCTACAAAAATTGTCAACACGGGTCAGTTTGGTGAACTGAGCATGATAAGCACTAATTCTTAAAACAATTACAATCCACCAATTGTTCTCATTAAACAACTTGTTTATGTGAAATCATTTCTTCAAATTCCAAACTTAAATCGGCTATTCATCCTATATGTTAGAGACTAAGAACATATAAATACAACCTTTCTAAGACATCAATACTCCTACAAGAATGTTTCTAACAATTTCTCAAAGGCAGTTAAAACATTCAACAAGCTCACTGTCTTAATTCTTTTATCATCATAACACATTTCAATGGTATTGACAAGTATACTATTTATACAGCAACACACATTTTATACCAGTCTCTCCATACAATACCACAATTTATTCTTATTATGCCCTTATCGTAGAGATCGCAAAAGGATGCAAGAAGAAAGCACACAAGGTTTCCTGACTAGGAGAGAGAGAATTTTCCTATTCAACTTATTATACATCAACATATAAATTACAGTCTAGAAGAAAGAAACAGAGTCAATTAGATTCCTAAATCAATAATGTTCTGGACTGTACCGACTCCTTTAGTATAATGCAAATACATTTACGCATGCGACTAAACAGTCGAGATTACAAGAAGAACTACAGTTCCATCTAAATCCAATTATAAAAATCACCTGTAGCTATTAAGCAATACAAGAGCTCTCGCGACAAGCAATAGTAAGTAATCCAACCAAAACAGACTCAACAATTCTTTTTCATATCATTCATTAACATGAATATACCCATCGCCATTGTTTAACAGAGCACAGCTAGGAGCTTTTTATCACAGTCAGCCATGAGACTAGATAACACTAAAACAAATGACGTTCCATATGCAAATACAGTGATATTCACACTAAGTCTAAACACAAACATGCACAACTTCATTCAACTGAATCTAATCTCTATGAATGTACAACAAGGACTTTACAGAAGTCGCATCCATTACATAAGCTCATCCAAGTTTTAACCTAAGTAGAGCCATCCCGCAAACACATCAGGGCTTCAACAGGAGTCGAGTTCACATGGAAATACTGCAAGGGCTCCAACGGAGTCGTATCCCACAAGAACTCATAGCCCAGGTTAAGATTAAAGTCGAATTCATACGAAAACATTCAAGGACTCCAACTGAATCAATATCAACAGTCTACACAACTAAACTTCTACAGAAGTCGATTACAAGATACATATTAAGGATTCCATAGAATCAATATCAATAAGTATTCACAACTGAGCTTATACAGAAGTCGAAACACTAGTTACATTTCAAGGACTCCAACTATGTCAATACCAACCGTATTCACAACTAAGCAACAGTATTCATAACTGAGCAACAGTATTCACAACCAGGATTTGATTGAAGTCGAATTCATACGACAACAATTCAAGGACTCCAACAGACTCAAAACCAATGAGTATCCACAACAAGCTTCTGCAGAAGTCAATAACATACTACCCATTTCAAGGATTCCAACAATATGCACAAAGAAACTACTACAGAAGTTAAAAACATAAGTTACGTTTCAAGGATTCAAAAGGAGTCGAAACCATATAGTATTCTCAACTAAACTTCTACAGAAGTCGTAACATACTATCCATTTCAAAAATTCCAACAATATCATGCTAAAAAGTATTCACTGAAAAACTTCAACAGAAGTCGTAACATACTATCAATTTCAAGAATTCCAACCATATCATGCTAAAAGTATCCACTACAAAACTTCAACAGAAGTCGAAACATACGAAACATTACAAAGACTCTCACTGAGTCATTTTCGTATTTAATCCTTGCTACTTTCAACAGATTCTAACCCAAAATCACAAACTCAGTAAGGACCTCGACAATAGTCACATTCAAGTAGTATAATCACAGCAAGATTCCAAACAGAAGAAACTTCAAGAATTCACAGCAAGATTCAACAGGATTAAATCAACAATAATAGCACAAATTCGATCTCAGAATTGAAATGAAACCAAAAGGAAGAATAAATACAGTAAACATTCCAACAAGGTCTTCTAAAACCCCGAGATTCCTAATTCCACAGGAAAAGAAGAACCAATACATTGCTTCAAACCAACTGAACTGAAATCACCTGAACAGAGTTGTTTTAATGAAAGCATTTAGAGTAAAGCAATATTTTTAAAAGTCAGGGCCTATCATGCCTGTAATATCGCTTTAAAAATCTGAAGAAGACCTCTGAATGTGCTCGCGCCTTCTCCTCTTCTTCCACGATAGATTCAGCAACAATAATTTGTTACCCTCATGTCTTATAAACTTTCCCCGACAGAGAAAAGAGCTAGTTATTCTCATAGTTTCCATGCAACACCAAGTAGACTGGTTCAAAGAACCAGTGATCAAACAGAGAGAAAAATGGAGCGTATGGAAAACCAAAATACCAACCAATTTTCCATTTGCATGCCTTCCCAAGCGATCCGCACTTGGGAACGAAGTTCATCAATGACATTAACTCCAAGATTCCCGCCCAATCTCCATTGCCACCGACCGCCATAGTTGGCGATTGACAAATGCAAACAAAAGACCATTCCCAGATTTGGCGACTCTGCCACGTCGGACTCAATAGATATTTACAACCTCCACCAAATCCCAAGTCCTTCATCCTTATCCACCTCATAAATGCCATAGAAACTACCGCCCATGGCTCACACCCCTTCATAGGTCCCCCTTCATCCACTATCATTAGTTAGGTTAGAAACATAGGTTAGATCATAAGGTAATACTTTAGTCTTACTTCCATAGTGCTAGGTTGCTAACCTTAGGAACATTTAACTTATAGTTTAGGGCTAGGTTAGATTAGCACTAATCCAACCCATAGGTTATAGTTTAGGTTTAGGTTATTAACCTTAATAAATCCAGTCTAGGTCCCACAAGTAGGTTCGATCGATTGGAACCAAACAGGTTATAACATCCCTGTACAGGATCCAATCAGGTATTGCTAAATAAGCTTACTAAATACCCAGGAACATCTTACCTAGCTTAAGGTCTAGGCCTTCCCGATGTTACGGTATTTGGAACCGATTTTCATTTAACAAGATCAACTTTGAGTTAACTCTGAATTGCTCATTCAACACATTCGACCTTGCAACCTTCGTAAGGTCTATAATTTTTGTTCATCCGAATAAACTTAAAACATCTCATGGATCAATGCCATTGATCCAAGGCTGAAATCATAAATATGGGTAAATCCACAATTCATCCCGAAATCGATTGAAATCAGTGCTAAAAATGAAAGAAATAAAAGAGTCTAAGAATATCCCGACTCGGTCAAAGATCTTCAAGAGCAAAGAAGATACAATCCATATCAATCATGAATTCACAATCAAAGGAACACATCCTTATACGAGAAGGAATCATATATCAACACTTGAATGCTCGGGAGGAAGTAACAATAGTTCAGGGTGTTACACATTCCATATACATGTTGATGCTTTGGGGATGGTGATTGGGGCAATCTTATCACAACTTTGAGAAGGAATCATTGACCACCCCTTGGTTTTTCTAGTAGGAATTTGACAATGGTAGATCATAACTATACCACTACTAAGCATGAAGCATTTTCCATGATCTATGGATTGCATAAATTCAAGAAATATCTATTGGAAAAACCCTTCATATTCTATATGGACCACATGGCATTGAAGTACTTAGTGAAAAATCTCATTTTACAAGGGCACATATACCGATGGGTTTTATTATTTAAATATTTTGAGTTTACAACAGTGGTGAAACAAGGTAAGAGTAACTTGGGACTGACCATTTATCAAGGATTGACTCGGAGAGGATGTGTAGAGCATTGATGATATAATGCCAAATGCGCAACTATTTAGATTACATGCACACCCTCGATTTGGAAGATAGAGCTACATTTCTTAAAATGGGTGTGGCACTAGATGTTTTACCATTTTCTTTACATTTTGAATGTTACAAAATAGATAATGTTATGGGTTGAGGAGGAATACCTATTGTTTTGGTATGGTTGGAGGTTGATGCACGTGTTTTGACTTCTCAATCTGATGTTGACTATGAGAGCTTCCTTTTGGCTGGGAGGAACTACCTGAAATAGAAAACAAGACCACCAAAGAAGAGTTAAATAATATATGATAGTGGACTACCTAGCGTATGCTAGATCCAGGAAGTGTGATACTTCCTAGAAGGTTATCAACCCACTATTTTATAAAACAAATTATGAAGTAACTGAAATGTGTACATAAAAAATCTAGTGCTAGTATTCTGATTTAGGCACCTAAGATCGCTATCGTGTTGATCGATCAAATACTAACAATTGTGGGTTAAGGTATTCAGGTCAAGTTGCATGTTGTTCAAGTGGTTTGTAGGTCACAGACAGGGTCTTAGTAGGATTAGATAAGGTGTTTGGGTTATCTTGGTAGGTATGTGGTTACTAGTTTACATAGTTTTGGTAGACATAGAGCACGTCGTCACCAAGGTATGACTAATTAAGATTAGGAAGAACCAATGATGGTTATGGGTAACTGTCATTCGTAGAGGCGGGATGATAAGACTCAATAAGATTTGTTAGTGGGGTTTGAGCTGAGGTTAGGAAGAGATGATAAAGGGCATAACGAGGTATATGGGGATCTTAGGAACACTTAGAAATATGTAGGGGTTGGGTATAGGTGGTTTTTATGATGTGGGTGGAGGAATGGTTGAGTTTACAGAAAGAGGAATAGTGGGGAAAAGGGAATGCAAGTAGGAAATGACAACAAAGGTGACAAAAACCTTTAAAATAGGGCAAGGCTAAAATAACACAGGTGATAAATGTACTTACTGGTGTTGCAGGTCTAATGGCTATGTGGTGGTGATGATTGATTGGTGGGATGGATCTTGGTGCTGTAGTGGTGCTTCCTAGAATGTTACCGTGAGTGCAATACCTCTCGATTTGTCCTTGTGTTGGCTATAGATGTTTGTAGGTGTGAAAAGACTATGGTTCTGTTTGCATGCAACTCTCTTCTCTCCTTCTCAATTCCATAATGTGTCAACCTCTCCAAAAAGGTTACCAAAGTGAATAAATTGTAACCGACGTTGGTTCTGGGTTGACTGGCATTAGTTTAGGTATGACTGGCTTCAGTTAAGGTGAGATTCCCTAGGTTTACTAAAAATGACATATTTGGCAATCATTGGGGCCAGATCTGTCCTTCCTTCATGGATCAAAGTGGACGTTAGCTTTTTAATGGGTGGGAATGTGGTTAGAGGAATAATAGGCATTGATTTTTAGGGTTGAGTTGAGTCCTAGTTAGTTATGGAAACATGCTATGAATAGGTCTATGGTGAGGTGTCTAGGTGAGGTGTGCATCCATTTAATTAAAGTAATTAAATTAATAAATGGAGTGAGGATGAGCATTAATTTAATTGTAAATAATTAAATTAATATTAATGTGGGGCATAAGGGTCATGGTTAGGTGAATGTATTTAAGTTAGTTATTTGAAAGGGGACCAAGGGAGTGTGACCCAATTTTAGTGTCTACATTCTCGCCCCTTTTTTCACATGGCTCGTATTGGTAAGTAACATTGAAAATAATATGAAATGGTTATGTCGAGTATAAGTGAGGGTGGTTTTTCCCGAAGCGTGGGTGAAGGTATCTCCCATCAAACTAGGAACCAATGAGGTCAAAGACGGAAGCGGTGAGTGGTTTGATAAATGTGTAGGTGATGAAGATTGGTTGGGCCTAGTTTGAGAATTGAGGGAAAGGGGGACGGTCAACTTGGGTAATAGGTAATATTCCAGGGTAAAAATTGGGTCATGGGTAATGATAATAAAATGTATACACACGTATAGATTGCAACACAATAGTAGGTTCAACATATTTCAAAATCTACGTCGGCTAAGGTTGATAGGTCTATCTAAACAAGGTTGAAGTGATTACGGTATCCAAGGTATAGGATATGGTGTGGAAACACAATAGAGGTCAGGTGCAGGAACATTTAGGTATGTTCTAGTACACCAAAGGTCAGGTCAGGATAAACATCATGGTAATAGGTAAGGTAAGGTTGGTAGGCCGAATAACACGGGTAACCATGTCACAAGGTACATTGAGCATAGAGGGTCAAAGGTCACAAAAAGTGGTTCAGGTCAAGGTATATAGGTAACGACATGGGTAAGGCCAAGATATAGATAAAATAACAACTCCTAAGACACATCAAAGGTAATGTAGGGGTAGGTTGGGTTTGTAGGTATGGTTCAATGGGTGTCGGGGATGACAAAAGGTGCATTGACATGAATGGTTGTAGGTAAAAATAACCGTAGCAAGACCAAATAGGGATAAGGGTGGACTGATGCCGCTTATAGGGTGACCGACATCTATTGGATAGGCCAAAAGTTAGACAAGCATTGGTCAGTGGGGTGAGTTTATAAAAAAATCTTTATTTTACTGAGAATCATTGTTGTGTTGCGACTTTGGAGAAAAGGATAGAGCCATTTGAATTTTAGTTCTTTTCTCGAGAGAGAAGGACATGGAATTGTACTCAATGGACATGGAAATATCTCGTTGATGACAGGAGCTAGGGAGACATGTTTATGAGATCGGTGCTAATAATTTGATTGGGTGGAGGTGAGGAGAGTAGTTGGTTATAGCGGAGGGGAGAGAGGGGTCGGGTGGGCCACCAATGCGGTGGCTAATCGTGCACCACATAGATGACACCAAGATGAGGTAAAATTTGATCTCACTATTTGTTGGCTAGGTGAATTTGTTAGTAAAAGTGGGTTTGGGTTTGGGGGAGAATTAAATTTAAATTTGGAAAAAAATGGGTGAAAGAGGAGGGTAGGAAGTGGTATGTAGGTTAAAGAGGGGTGGGGATGAATTTAGGTGAGATTGGGGTAGCAATGAGTGGGGTAGTTTAGTAGAAATGGTAACTTTTTAGAGAAATAGGGAAAGGTTTCATAGATTATTTCCGTGACAGTGAAGCTGAACGACCTCAATAAAGGGTCGGCTAACGTCAATGGAAGGTAGCCGACATCGGTCTAGGATAGGGTAACCGATTCCCATTTCGGGAGACTGGTGCCGGCTAAGAAGAACTGATGTCGGTCAACATTGAGAGAAAAATGGTCCGTGAGATGAGTAAGGGTGGGTGGGTGAGATAGGAAGGTATTTTTGAATAAAAATAGGTTGGGTAATAGTTATAGGGGGGTCAAGGGTAAATACAGGTATGCTCAAGGTTTAATAATGTTATGGTTTGTTGGATGTAGGTGAGGGACTAGTTGCGTATGTAGGATAGGGTGCCGCCTCTATTGGTAGTAGTGTGGGGAGACATGACCAATTAGGAGTGGAGACACGTGACCAATGTGGGTCTGATTGGTATCCAACACTATAGGTGTATAGCGCGTGATTCTAGTTTGATGGTCACTCTCATCAATAGATGGGATTTTGTAACTAACACATTCCATCTTCGACAAGTGAGATAATAGTCACCTTAGAGGACGTGTAAAGGATCCTGATTTTACTAATAGTGGGAGCATAGGTATACTCCATTTCATCAGAGGCCTTTGAGGAGCTGATTTTGATAGTTTTTGGAGAGGGGATGGCTGAGATGAGGTTCATAGCACAATCCTAAGCTATACAGAGATGTATGCAACCCATCTCGAGAAAATGCAAAGTTAGTTTTTTTTTATTATGGAGGCAAAGATATTGTTTTGCATTACCGATGTAGAGAATGGGAGATTCCCATGGGCATTGATGGGAGTTCTTCATGATATGATGGAGGACAAGACCCAGTTTACATGGGCACCAACCTACCTGGTGTAATTATATAGGGAGCTATGGGCCTACGGGAGGCTACGAGAGGTTCAACGTGTGTTGCACTTTCCTTCTTCCCTATAGGACCTATGAGAAATTTGTGTGCATTTGGCCAATTGGTCTACCCCGACTGGATGCATTTGAGCTAGGTATGGTCTGGGTTGGTTATAGGCATTGGGTGTTAGTTGGTGGTGTGCACCGGGGCTAGGGCTACACATGATGTAGCTCACTACAGGAAGATCTGGAGGGGTTGTCTAGAGTAGACATTATCTAGGAGGTTGTATGTGCTATATCCATCATATAGTAGCATGGTCGATGAGTTGGATGAGCTACAACTACTTAGGTGGATAAAGGGGCATCTTATCGGGGAGCACGAGATGATGCCATTAAGTAGAGTCCGGCGGTAGTTTGGGCTGCCCCAGGATGTGCCACCAACATTTTCGTACTATCGGAGGGATGATGTGGATAGACCTATGTCTCCACCCCAAATTATAGTGTTGATAGGGCAAGAGGAGTAGCTAGTGGACCAAAAATAGATGATGCCGACTACACTGATGCATATAGACGGTTGTGGGTAGCCCAACTATGAGTAGCACCACGTAGACCATGGTAGCTAGATGTGGCTACCCTAAAATTCCAGAGAGACACATTACAAGGATAGGTGGCCGCATTATAGGTCCATATTATTGGTTTATAGGGGTAGGTGATGGAGTCACAGGTAGAGGTGCCCATTACGCCATAGGTTACAGGCTCCAAGGCCGATTCGCCACCGCACAAGTACAAATTTTGATTATACGAGCCTAGGTACATGCACATGAACCTACACAGGCTCAAGGAAAGGGTCCCATTTTATAGAAAGAGGTGGGACAGGGTCCCTTAGTAAAGATACAAGCACATGGATAGGGTCCCCTATTACCTGTAGCAGGGGGTAGGGTCCTGGGAGATAGGTACAAGGGTGAGACCGATGGCACCTCTATAGACCATACCGATGGCTAGGTTTAGGGATGCCCTGGGTGAGGCACGATACTATCAGGACCACTTGATGGCCGTAGGGATAGACATCCCATCTTATGCTTTGAGTATAGAGCACAACAGCCTCGAGTGAGAGGAACACGTCCCGCACTCACAATGTAGAGAGTACAGGGGGCTGGTGAGCCCCAAGACATGGTTATGGTGAGGCTACTAGTGTACAAAGGCTAGCTCTAGGTGAGGGGCCATCAAAGGTCGACCATGATCCATGGAGGGTGGTGAGATGCTATCGGGACACCGCGTAGAAGTAGGCAGCGAGGAGGAGATATGTGAGACAAACATGGAGGATATCCAATGGGGAGATGCCTGATAGTTGCATGTACCTCCATATTTTTTTGTATTTTGAGATATACTAGCTTGCATTCTAAAGAGACTAAAGATGTAGTTGAGAGTTTTTGAGATTTTTTTAATCATATACCATCCTGCATTCTGAAGATGGTGAGGATGTATCTAAGTGATTTGAGATATTTTTATTTATTTGTATCTATATACATATGTATGTATACACAAACTTTCTGATTTATAGATGATGATTTTTATAGTATGGATGGTGTACTTGTTTTTAATTTCCATTATTATGTGTGTATGTGATGGAGATTAGGTTTATTGTGCATGATTTAGTCAAGGTTATGTAGGCTAGGTAGAGTGAGATCAAATAGGCATGATTGAGTGAGGTCAAATAGGCATGATTAAGTCAAGTTAATTTTAGCATGATGGAGTTAGGTTGATTTAGGCATGGGGGAGTCATGTTGGTTTAGGCATGATTGGGTCAAGTCGGTTTAGGTGTGATAGAGTCTTGTTTTTAAGTTAGATTTAATGTCCAAGTTATCGGTAACATTGGAAATAAATGATGAGTTAGATGTATGTTATGGTGTAAATTTCCAAATATGTGCTATAATGGAAATGTGAAAATGATAAATGAATGATTTGATGATGTGGTAAAAATGTGTATTAATTGATGCTTGTTTGGTTTAATTTCTAGTTATTGATATAAAATGGAAACTAACTATTGTAGAATGTGAATAGGAAAGTGAAAGTGGGATTTGGTTAGGGTAAAGAGTGGCCAAGCTAACCTCCAAGGACTCCATACCTCAAATCAAGGTGCCTAAATAGCCCCGACAAAAAGGGGCCTCAGGATGATGTAGTTCTCCCATAAGCTAGGGAAGATATGATGAAGAAGAGGAATGGGTTGGTAGGTTTTAGGCATAGTTGAATGTAGGTCATAGGAAAGGTTGATTTTTAGGTCATAGGCATGGTTGAGTTTTAGGTCATAGGCATGGTTGAGTTGTTTTAAATATAGGTGTCGATGATCTGGTCCTGTATAGGATAATCAATAAGTAATGAGGAAGGTGAATGGTATGAGGTGGTAAAAGAGCCACCTAATTGATAAGGACCCTAATTAGTCTACCATACCCTAGATGGGCTTATGAATGTAAGACCCTAAAGGCGTTGTATAATGGACTATTCAAAGGTGAAGCAAGTCACACGATCACAAAATTTTGTATTTACGGAAAGTCCTTGAGTAGATAGGAAATTAGGATGAAAAGGCAATGAGGTGAGAGTGGGTGGTTAAGTGTAACTTAGTGTATGACAACATGTTTTTCTTAGCAAGAAACCCAAGATCAACAATAGGAAAGTCCATGATGAAAATTTCATCATTTTCTTCATTTGTTTGTTTTTAATAGATTGATCAATGCGAGAAGTCTATATGGGATGATTATATTATCTCCTTGAGGTCTTCGTGAAGCTGATTGATGTGGGAAGCTTTTGGATATTTTTATTATATTTTTGCAATGAACTTATATAGTTGTCCTTTAAGGGAGTAGTCTATTTATAGTAGCGCAATAGAGTGAAGAGATGTCCCTTTTGAGGGGGTCATTTTTTCTAGAATTTTGACTCAAGAAGTTGAATCCCTTTTTATTTTTTGATTTTAAGTCGTGGAAAAGACTATATAAGAAGATTAGGTTCTTGTGTAAAAGACATGACCATAGCACACAGAGGGTAATTATAACAAATGTGGTTCCGAGTGATGAATGACCATGGGATTCCATCTGTAAGAAGATGAAAATTATCCATGAGAATCATTCTATGAGTAGAGTCATGGTACTCATATTGAAGATGTGGATGAAAGGTGACGGTTAATCACATGATTCTTGTTTAGTCATAGATCCTCAAAAATGGGTAATATGGAAGGTGAACAACGCTCAAAGGATGACCGAGCAAGCGACAAAGGTGATATAGTACTTGATTTCAACAATAAAATGGTCAAATGTGTAAGGCATTAAGGGACTCAGCTTTGGTTTATCTTTAAGTGAAGACAAACTATAAGTACCTCATCCATAAGCATGGGTAACAATATAGGGTCCATGCCAATTAGGATAAAATTTTTCTTGCTTACTTTTCTCTTCTTTGGTTACATGTTGATTTTCCTTCAAGATGAGGTCACGGACCTAAAAGGTTCATTTGTGGACACATTTTTCGTAGGCACGTTTGATATGTTTTTGGTAGATTTGGAGATGGTCAAGAACATAGAGATGACAGTCATCTAATAACTCAAGTTGCGCCAAATGATCTTGGCAAAAGTCTTCTTCATTGTGTATGTCTTGTACTAATATGCGAGAGGGATGGAATCTGGACATGGAGAGGTAAGGTAGTCTTGGTGTGGTAGACTAGAGAGAAAGGTGCAGCTGTAATCAAAGTGAAAATACTAGTATGGTAAGCCCACAAGGCAAAAGGAATGTGCATATTCCAATACTTCCTAGTATCATTGACTACTTTCATTAGATTTTTTTCAAGGTTTCATTGGTCGATTCTTCTTAGACATTAGTTTGTGAGTAATAAGGTGATGAGAAACCGAGTTGGATTATGAAAGTGTCCCATACCTTAAGTACATTTTTTTAATTGATTTCCATTATCAGTGATGAGGTAGTGAGGGACACCAAAGCAATAAATGATGTGATGGTTGATGAACTCACATATTTTCTCAATTTTTTAGAAATGAAGGGGATGGCTTCTACCCATTTAGTATAATATTCAGTAGTAGTTATAATCCATTGGTGGCGTTGTGAAGAATGGGGATTGATCTCACCGAAAAGATCCAAACCCCATTGAGAGAAAGGCCAAAGGTCTTGTGTGACTTGCAAGGCATGACTAGGTGTGTGATGGAGATTAGCATGTTGCTGGAATTTTACACAACATTTGACATAATCACAACAGTCATGGTTTAGGTTTGGCTAATAATAACCCCAAAGAAGAATGTGTTTTGTGACAAATGACTAAACAACTAAAGTGGCCTCCACAAATGCCATCCTAGACTTTGTTGATGGTGTAGGGAATTTCAGAACTTGTAATTCATTGTAAGAGAATCTTGTAGAAGCCACAGGTTATAATGGAGGCCACCCATGATGACATAATGAGATACACTTTTAAGAAAGGCACATTGTCCATTACGAGTGAGATCGGCGGGTAGAATGGAAAGGGAAAGATAGTCTATAAATTTCTTATACCAAAGGTCATGTGGGTTAGGTGTAATGGTTTCAATGGAGTAGACCTCATGAGGTAAATAAGAGGGTGATTGTAACCTTTGTATTGTGACAAATATTTTAGAGTCGGCGGGAAAAGTGGGTATCTGAGAAGCCAAGAAAGCCATTGTATCTGCAAACTTATTGGTAGAACGTGGGGTGGTTTGAAGTTTGTAATGGTCAAATGTAATCAAGATTATATCAACGCGATGTTTATAATTTTTAAGGATCCTATTACAACACTAGTATATACCATTGACTTGGTTTATGACCAGATGGGAATCGCTAAAGATATTGATGGAATTAACATCTAAGGCATAAGCAACTTAAAGGCCCAATAAGAATGCTTCGTATTTGGTAATATTTTTGTACAATAAAAATCGAGTTTGAAACACAAAGGCATAGGTTCACCATCAAGAGGAATGAGGATGAAACCAACCCTACCTCCACGCTACACTTAGATCCATCGAAGAAGAGTCTCATTTGGTAAGAGGGTTCATCTAAGGAGAGGGTAGATATGTATTTTTATCTCGAAATCAAAGTTAGAGAGTTGATTCCCGAAAAAAGGTGCATCGGGGTTGATCCATTGGTTGCATTGTAAAGAATGGGGATCGATCTCATGGACAATATCCAAACCCCATTGAGAGAAAGGCCAAAGGTCTTGTGTGACCTGTAAGGCATGACTAGGTGTGTGATGGATATTAGCATGTTGCTAGCATTTCACACAATGTTTGACATAATCACAACAGTCATGGTTTAGGGTTGGTGAATAATATCATAGGTGAAGAATGCAGTTTGTGATAGCGAGACCACTAAAGTGATCTCCACAAATTCCATCATGGACTTCCTTAATGGTGTAGGTAATTTCAGAACTTATAAGGCATCGCAAAAGAATGTTATGGAAACCACGTTTGTAAAGAAGACCACCTATGATGACATAACGGAGACACTTTAAGAGAGGCGTGTTGTCCATTATGAGTGAGAGTGGTGGGTAGAATGGAAAGTAAAATATAGTCTGAATATTACTTATACAAAAGGTAAGGTGGGTCAGGGGCAACGGTTCTGATAGAGTAGACCTCACGAGGTAAATAAGAGGGTGATTGTAGCCTTTGTAATGTGACAAATATTTTAGAGTCAACAGTCGAAGCAGGTATCTAAGAAGCCAAGCGAGGCCATGGTATCCACAAATTTATTGGTAGAATGGGGGGTGGTTTGAAGTGCATAACAGTCCAAGGTGGTCAAAAGTATGTCTATGTGATTCTTATACTTTTGGATTATCTCATGATGAGACTAGTATATACCATTGACTTGGTTTATGACTAGCTAAGAATCACCAAAGATATTTATAGACTTAACATCCAAAGAATAGGTATCCTTAAGGCCCAATATGAGTTCTTTATATTCAACAATATTATTTGTACAATCAAAATCAAGTTTTAAAGACAAAGGAATGGGTTAACCATAAATAAGAATGAGTATAACACCAGCCCCATCCCCACGTTGACACATTGAGCCATTGAAGAAAAGTATTATTTGGTAAGTAGGTTCATCTAGGAAAGGGTAGCTATAGACTTGTTTGGGAAATTGAAATTAGATGGTTGATCCCCGAAATAGGTGCGTTAGCTAGTTGGTCAACAATAGCTTTTCCATTAATGGACTTTTGATGAATGAATTTGAGGTCGAGGTCAGAAAGAAGCATAAGACAACATGCGACACATTGATCTTGATAGGGTTTTACATACATATAGTGTAAGGGGTTGGTATTAGTAATAAGAAAGGTTTTTGGTTGAGTAGGTAATGGCGGAGTTTTGTGGTGATAAAAACTAAGGCTAGGTATGTCTAGTTTTGTAGTTTAGAAGGGTACAACTTATGTAATAAACTACTTTCTCTCTGTGTTGGTCATCGTGATGAGAAAGCATGACACCTAAAGAATGTTCGATAGTGGAAATATATAGGTAAAAGGGCTGGTCATCCTTAGGAGTAATGAGCACTTTCGTCGTTGAAGGAGGTAGTTTTAAGGCTTCAAAATATTTATGGTATTCATCATCCCATTTGAATGAAACATCCTTCTTGAGAAGATGATGAAATGGTTGATAGTGGTCAGAAAGGTTCAAGATAAAATGAAAAATGGATTGCAACTTTCCTTGTAGGATTCAAAGGTGATGGAGATTAGTAGGCAGAGGAATTTCCATAATATCCTTGTCTTTAGTAGGATTGACTTCTATGCCACGTAAAGAAATGATGAAAGTACCACAAAGATGTACTTCTTTGGTTAAAGATGAACACAATACTTGATGAGGTAGTCAAAGATTACCTTAAGTATAGTTAGGTGCTTGGTTCGGTAATTGGATTTGGCAAGAATATCATCCGTAATCTTCCAATATGTGATGCATGATGTCATGGAAGATATAAGTCATGGCTTGCTGATATGTAGCACCAACATTTTTAAGGCCAAATGACACGACTCGATAACAAAATGTCCCCTAAGGGGTGATGAAGGAAGTCTTGAGTTGATCTTCTGGAGCCAGTAATATTTGATTGTAACCCGAGAAACTATCCATGAGCGATAGCATTTCATGGCTAGCAGTGACATCAACTAGTTGGTCAATGCTTGGTAGGGGAAGTCATCTTTGGGAAAAGATAGGTTGAGGTCACATAAGTCCATGTAAATACGGATTCCCCTATCACCTTTATGACATGAACGATGTTAGAAATCCATTGGGGATAGTCAATGGGTAGGATGAAGGAAAATGAGAGAAGGTGTTGAATATCTTCTTTGACCAGAAGAGCAATGCGAGGATGCATTTTCCATAGCTTTTGTTTGATGGGTTTGGCATCAAGAATGGTTACGATATTATGTACCATGATTTTTGGGTTGATACCGGGCATATCGGCATAGGACCAGGAAAAAGCATTGTTATGGTCCTAAAGGAAAGAGGTAAAAGCTTCTTGTTTAGTAGCATCTAAATATTGGCCTATCTTTAGAATGTGCGGTCATCCTGAGTGTTAATGTTGATTTCAATCATTGAGTAACTCAACATGGTTTATGTCTCGAAGGTAACGACGGTGAATATAGTAATCTTCCACACCCAAATAGGTGAGGATGGACTCATCGTCCTAACATTGAATGACATTAATAGAAGGTGTATCGTCATCGATCATGTTAGGATACATGAATGGGAGAGAAGAGGGAGCCTCACAATCATTTTGATAGGTCAGAGGTCCCAAAGAAATTGTGTTTATGAAAAAAAAGTTAGGAGGAATAGATTCAAGATCTATGGACTTTGTGGGGAAGATTTTGATGTGGGTGAATGATGTGGAGAAGGTTTTTCTTCCTTAATGAGTTTTACATGAGCCTTCTTCAGATGTTGTGTGTCAAGGCCAATGCCACTATGGTCATTATGTTTACGATTGGTACATGAGATAATAGTGTGGCGGGCCTGTTCATAAAAACTGAAGCCAAAGCCTTTCCATGTGCAACGGTGAAGGAAAGTGTGGGAAAAGTGGTGGTTAGTAAGGGAGTGTAATTCAGATGAAAATGGTTGTGTTTAGGATGGAGGTTTGGGTGAATAAGTGGAAATATTAAGTCCCCCATATGTTAGATTAGTGCAAAGGTGTAGAGGACCATAAGAAAAAACCTTTCCTACCCGGTAGTCATAACTAGGTTGTTGACGCAACCTGTCCATACTCTTGTGGAGTGATGAATGTGTCGATATTGTATAGCAAGATACTCCCCCAAAGTGAGGTGTTGAAAAACACCCTCTAAGGGGTCTATAGTTGATATGTGGGTAGTAGGGATAGACAAGTTGTTAGATGATGCGGAAGCGTGAGTCGATAGTAGATGTTGCGGCGATAGTAGGGATAGCAGGGTTAGATGTGGGAGAGGTGGTGGTAGTATTGGTTGATGGGCTTGTGGATGAAGGTGAAGTGGGAATAGTTACAGATGCCTTGACTATTATAAGCACATCATTGGGCTGATATAGCATGTTATAGGTCTTGTAAGGTGATGGGTCAACTAAATGGTGTAGTTATGTCCTTCGTGTTCAAATTTGAGGTAGTGGTGTAAAGTCAAAGGGACACAACCCATGACGTGGATCCAAGGTTGGTCGAGCAACAAATTATACTTTGGAAATCTCCTTCTAGGATGTAGAAGAGTTTTGGGATAGTGCGGGGACCTACGTGGACATGAATAATAAATGTACCTAGGGTAAAGGTCATGGTAGCATCATAGAGCACAACATAATAGGGTTACCATGCATGTAATTGGCAAGTATGCACATTTGGTTGTACGCATGAGAGGAGATGATGTTAATACTAGCACCACCATTGATGATAACACATCATATGCATATATTATCAATATCGGCAAAGATAAAAAGAGTAGGATCAAGGTCTTCGGACCGGAAGGGAGTGATCTCTTTGTCCGAAAAGATGAGGGTGGTTACTTGGCGAGTAGGTGGAGGTGTAGAGGAAGGTGACAACTTATTGAGAGAAGCTACGTGATGAGGGGTAATGATGGAGGCTATGGGTGTGGGGTCATTTGGTAAACCTTAATAGATTGAAGGACCTCCATGAGGGCTTGACGATGTGACTCAGAGGTTTGGATGAGGTCATATAAAGAAATTTTGAGGGAGGATTGATGAAATTGTTTTAGCATTGTGTGATGTGTCACCCCATCGTAAATAGGATATGCTGGACCTCAAATGATGACTTTGGGTATGGGTGCCGATGGTATGTTGGGTACATGGTTGGTTGATGGGCTATCCACCTTTTTCTTTTCCTTTGTATTTCTTTGTGTGGGTAGTACCGTGAACCATGTTAATCTAAGGTGAGGTGGATGGAGAAGGTGTGTCATGAAAGGTATAATAGTATGAGGGGAAAATCCTAGAGGTGGATAAGAGCCTTTCAAAATGAGTAGGCCGCATGACATTTGGGTGGTGGTTTTGCTAATATCCTAATACGAGACCATGTTGATCTCAAATTTTGGTAGTTGGAAAAATGGTTGTGGGGGAGGAGATATTGGTTGTTGAGTAAGTAATGGAAGAAGATTTGGGTAGATTCACAAAGGTGGAATGGGATTCTCATCCAGAAGAACATCATTGTCAAAATTGTGCTCAAGTGGACAAAGTTGGATAAGAAAATTTTTAAGGCCTTACACTTTTCAACATCAAGTCTTGGAACACGATGATAGAAAAAAATATTGTTCTCATCAAACCCTTTTGGTTTTGGTTTAAGAGGATCATAAGGTCAAAGCAAAGTGGTAATGTGATGACGGAAGTCTCTAAGAGATTGGTTAAAATCTTAGTGTAGGACCCTGCTAATGGATTGCAATGGGAGGTGAGTGTGGGTTTGGGTACAAGTGTGACCAATTGTGAAGGAAGAGGCTTTAAAGGAGGGGGAATGGGTTGATCCACTAGTTTAGTATGTGGAATGGTCTTAGGTCTTATGGGCATTTGTTTGGGTAAAGGTGGGGTAGAAGAGCTGGTGATGGAAGGTTTGGTTGGTTTAACAACTTTATTGGAGGGTATCGATTCTTACCTTTAGGTTTCCTTTTCTTGGGAAAAGGTGACACGACAAAGATGCAGTGCACGTAGAAGGAAAAGCAGATGGTGGAAGAGGACGGGTTACCCATGGGGAAATTGAGTTGCAGTGGAGGTGGTTGGTAGAGGTTAGGCAGAAGGTGTGAGTGGAAGAGAGGAGAGTGTCATGGGTAGTGAATAAGTTATGGAAGGTAGTGGTGGTATGGGTGGTAAGAAGGTCACGGGTGACGGCGGGGGTTGTGTGGATTGCTTGGGTATATTAGAGGGCCATGATGAGGAGGTGATAAGTTATGTTCTTGGTTTACCAGTGGAAGAAGCTTACTTGGCTAGGGTTAAGGGATGAGGTCCTAGGATGGATAGAAGGCATGAAGGTGACAATGGTGTAGTAGGCAAGGTTGGTGTATGAGGCCTAGAAGGTTGGGTCTTCCTTTTAAGGGCTAGAAGAAGTTTAGTGTTGGTTTAGGAAATGTGGTTGAATCTAATTTGATGGGTGGGTGAGTAAGGTTCGATGTCGGCATGACCCCTAACGTAGTGATGGGTTTAGGTAAGGGAGATGATATAGGCATGAGTAGGTGTTTAAGTATAGGCATGTGTTGGGCTGTGGGAAATGACATAGAATGTGTTCGAATAGTCATGGTTTTGTTTATTTTGACCACTTGAATTACTTTTGGATAGATTGTGGAGGTGTTGGTAAGTGGCAGTTGCATTTGGGTTGAAGCAACAAGTAGAAGACGTCCCCAAAGTAAGACTCTATCCACATAATCCAGTGATCAACCAAGCGTGAAAATGGTATTGCTATAAGCGCGGCCAATGTGGATCGAGTATCAATCCCCGTAAAATGTGTTTGAGAAACAAGGAAATGGCTAGCTTCAAACTCTGTGGGTAAGAGAGCCGAAAGCAGATCAACAGGATCTTGGAAGTCCAATGGAGAATGGTCATCTAAAGGCAATGGTGTTTCTACAGGATCCTCTATGGGTAGAGGAGATGATGGGTTAGACGAGGTGGAATCTCCTTGTGATGGTATAGGGAGTGGACATGTGTCCAATATGAGTAGGAGAGCTACTACTGATAATTTCATGGTAATTTGAGGGGCCAGAGGTGAAGTTCCAATTATCGGCTCTTTCATGGGTGAAGGAGAAAAAGAAGGGGGTTCCTCTATGGGTGGAGGAGTAGATGAAATAGGTTATTGTTCGGTAGGGGATCTCCTACTAATATTTTATTGATGGAAGGAATAGGGGGCAATTGCAAAGCAACTGCTATGTCATCGGTAATAGCGTGGACCTCCTGAACATTGCTATCATTGGTTGAAGTGTCACCAGTTTGGTTGGAAGATGGGGCATGATTAGGGAATTATTTTTGAAGATATGTAAGTTTTGGTTAGTAGGTGCATTTGGGTTATCCAAGACTAGATATTCATTTTCTAGCATTTGTTTGATGATATTCTTGAAGGTGCTTGCGATTCTTGCCGCTATGACCTTTGACATAATGATAGTTATAAAAGTCATGTTCTTTATACCATACGGGCATGGGGTGATCGGGGTAAAAACCAAAGTGTGTGGTTTTATATGTGGAAGGGTAATGACACAAGCCTTAATAATTTTTTCCAAAATAGAAGAATATGGTTCCCCTATTCGGGTGTACTTTCGTTGTTCTTTTCTGAATTAGAAATTTTGGATAGGTGAGGGATTTTCACAAGGTTTGGCTTGGTTTCATAGGTGAGAGGGTCTAGCCTTGAGAACTAGAACACTTGTAGATCCTTTGGGTTTTGAAATATATGTTCAGGGTTTTGAATATGAAGATGCATCATTCTATTTGAATGCAGTGTTTTTGTTACGTAGCTGAATTTTCTTCTCTTTGATAGCATGAATCTCTAATTTTCATGCCATGGTGAATGCCTCGTCAAAGGTGTGGAAGGTCTACACCTGTAGGGTTGGTGAAATGTGTCTAGTACAAGCCTGAGTAAAAAATATTTGAGGTAATTGAAATGTGAGCTCGTTAATTATTTTGTGCCAAAAAATGACAATGTCCGCGATAGACTCATAGTCATCTTGTCGTGTGGAGTAAAGATCAGTCATGGTGAATTTCTTGACAATGTTGATTAAGAAGTGGTCTAAGAAGGCTTGGGCTACTTGATTAAATGAGTAGATGGAATGTTTGGGTAGCCCACTATACCAGTCTAATACAGTCCCGGTAGGGACATCGTGAAGGTCTCAGTAGGAGTAAAGTGTCATCATGGGTGATTAGGTAACATCCATGTTTGAAAGACCACAAATGTTGTCATGGGATCTTATTTACTATTGAAGTGGTTGAATTTTGGCATTTCCCAATGTATAGGGTATGGGAAAATAGGAATGGATGGATGAATGAGATCATTATAGATTTCATCGTAGGTGAGAGAATTGTTTGAGCTAGAAACCAATGCTTTTAGTGTCTACATCCTTTCCATCATTAATTTGATGAGGTCATTGGTAGGTTGTGATAGAAGGGTGCCTCTTGTGGCATAAGAGGGTTGGTGTTGAACATGTGATGTAGGTGGCATTCCAGTATATGGTGATAATGAATAGGAAGATTGAGAATAGGGGACCAACATGAAGGAATATACCTAGAATGAATGACAAACAAGATAAGGGATATTTAATAATAGGTATATGTAGGTGGGGTAGTTTTAGTGACTCTAGTAGTGATTGGGGGCAGAGACTTCGGGATGGATAGGACAAGATTTTGGAATGGGGTAGGGGTTACCAAAACCATGGGTGGTTGTGTTGCAATTGGTATATGTGAGATAATTTGGCGCGGATGGGTTTGTGCTCGGGTGGTTAATGAAGGAACAACATATACTATGGGTGTGATTGATGTTACAGATGCAGTAGTCATAGTAGGTGTGGAGCATAGCTGTGAAACCACTAGGGGTGAAGTAGGTGAAGGTAACGCCAAGCTAGTAGTATGGGTTGTTGTAGAAGTGGGGACAAGGGCAGAAGAGATGGATAAGGGCAAACCATATATCAACTGGCCCGAGGAATCCCAAGTGAATGAGTGGGAAAGATAGTATTATAATGTTGTGGGATTCTAATCAAGGAGTTGTGTAAACTCCTCATCACCTATAAAATGGTTGTAGGATGAGTCGATCCATGGGTGACAGGATAAAAGGTGGTGAGGGACTAGGTGGGAGTGGTTGATAGCTGGTGTGGAATATAAGAACATTAGTTTGACTGCGATTCAACACCATGTGAGTAAATGTTGACCTAGAAAGATTGTATTTTGTAAATAACATAGAAAGTAACATAAAAATTATGCTAGAAGGGTGATTTTGATCAAAGGTTTGATTTTGAAAACCAAACACAGAAACCGATGACATTCATGCTTTGACCGGTGATAGTTGATGGGTAACCAAGGTCTGTCATGTAGAAGTGAAGCCAGTTATTGTGGAAAAATACCAGTTTCAGGAAGTGAAATAGACTGATGAATGTGCAATGGAGGAAACTGTGTATGACAAAAATATCAATAGAGGGGAACATGATGGTGCCCTAAGGGCAAAAATAGAATAGGAGTGATGAAGGCTATTCCAAGAAAAATAACTAGAAAGCTAGAAGCCGACACCAAATAGGTTTAACCGATGATGGTCAGATGTGAACTAATGACGGTCATTGGATTGACACGATTATTGTGAAATGAGAGATTAATGAAGAAATTGGGATTTGTGAATTAAATTTGGTGAAGATTCGAACTTAAAAATCTAAGAATGAGAAGACAGGGCCCTGACACACTCAAACAAAGTCAGTATACTCCAGCTATGATGGTGGAGTGTGAAAAGAAGAAGAATAACATGTATTCGTAGTCTCACACCTTAACACACAAGTCAAGAAGAAAAACTAAGGGAAAAAGTGATCTTAAGTGTGATTTTCTTATGTTTGTTTGGATTATGCTATTTAGAACTGACCATGTGAATTTAGAATAGAATTTTTGTTGGGAAGGCATCCTACGAAGAAGGATATCTAAAAGGTGAGGTTTCAGGTTATGTTATGGTGGGAGGAGTGGTGCTCTCTAATAGGTGACTGGATAGAGATAACCAACTGGGGAGTACCTGCCAATCCTATGATCATGTGATCATTGACAGGCGTTCCCAGGTAAGATGTTATTTAATAAAATGTGTATATTCATATTTTGTGCAGTTTGGTAGAAGAAGAAAGAGAGTGCTTTCTATAGTTCTTTGTGTCAACCATCAGCTGGGCATGACTTCCAACATATAGGTTGCCCTCATTTTAATGTGAACTAAATGCAGCATACAAGGATGAAATGCAACTGATTTTAAGCCCAAATCAACAAATTACATTTGATGAAGCAAATGGTGAATAGGTAGGAACATGCTCTTTCACTAATGCAATGCAAAAATAAAGAAGAATGTGTTCCTTTTAAAGCACCAAAACATCATTGTTTTTAGACAATAAAGAGAGGAAGAATGATTCCAGAGAAGAAAAATTAGTGTGTAATATTTTGAAGGAAATAAACACACAATTTTACCTAGGAATGAAGAAAATGCAAGTAACCTCGATGGGTCCCATTGGGTGTGCCAAAATGTTGCACCATTTTCTTTAGGTTTTGAATGTGACAAAATAGATAATTTTATGGGCTGAGAGGAGGAATACTTGTTGTCTTTGTTTGGTTGGAGGTTGATGTGTGCATTCTGAGTTCTCAATCCAATGCTGACTATGAGATATTCCTTTTAGCTAGTAGGAACTACCTGAAATAGAAAACAAGACCACCAAAGAAGAGTTAAATAATATAAGTACATTGGACTACCTAATGTATGCTAGATCTAAGAAGTTTGATACTTCCTAGAAGGCTATTAATGCACTTTATTTTATAAAAACTTATGAAGTAACTAAAATGCGTACATAAATGAATCTAGTGCTAGTATTCGATTTAGGCACCTAAGATCACTATCAAGATCAATCCAATTAAATACTAACAAATATGTGGGTCAAGGTCTTCAAGTCAAGTTACAGGTTGTGCAAGTGGTCTACAAGTCATAGATAGGGTCTTAGTAGGATTAGAGAAGGTGTTTGGGTTATCTTGGTATGTATGTGGTTGTTGGTTTACATAGTATTGGTAGACACAAAGACCTCGTGTTGGGCCCCTAATATAGCTCCCAAATATTAAAGGTGTGTAGGCCCACATGGCCAGAGGAAGTGCGCAAGTTAAGGTGTGCAAGGCAATATTCAAAAGGCTTCTTAGAGAACCCGTGGTGCACGTGCTACATGAAGAACAATTCGGGACTTTTCCACTTTTGACGTTTTGGGACAGAACACATGAAGAATGTGTTCCATTTGGATAAGGTTCCATCCTGGCAACAGGGTGTCTTGGAGGGAATATACCTTGTGATAGAAAGATCCAAAAAGTTAATCATGACATGGAGAGGCATGCTCTCGGGACGACCCACACCTTAACACTTGGGGCCATATCTGAGGCTGGAGAGGATTTTGTTAGAGCTCAGATGCCTATTTATACGTGCACCCTTGGTAAAGAAGAAGAGACAAAAGTGAGGTAGTGGAGCTCTGCAGAATTACTGCGAGAACTATGAGATGAAAATGGGTAAAGGATTCTAGTAAGGATGTAATGGGGAAATGGGGAATGAAATTTTTGTTTCATGAGAATACATGTATGAATCCAAACATGGCGAATTACTATGGTTTTCCCCATTGTGATAATTTTTAGCAAGATTACGAATGAATATGATAAGATTACCATCATGTTTACATTAAGATCTCCTTCCTCAGTATTATCTACATGTTTTTATTCTACTTTTGATCTTATATAATCATGGACCTTACTTGAATGATTAATTATATTTGTGGATTTACAAACTCTTGGTTCTATTATTTCACAGTGCACTTTGTTTCTATTATGACCGAAGGGGTATAAGAAGTCATCCCGAGCTCTATAGCTCTTCATGTCTCATTAAATCACTAAGTCAAAATCATGAACTATGCCTTCCACTAGACTCACATAAAAGAGAGACTCATCTCTCTCTCACATGCCACAGGAGTGAGTGCTAAGTGCCCACTTGGGTGATAGGCCAATGTGCATGAGGTTCCGTTGTTCCGAGGTGCAAAAGTGACTACATCTTGGTTCATTGCTGAGACCTCTTTTCGAACTTGTAGTGGAACATGGCATACATCATGATCTATGTAAAATGTGATGGCGGAGCACTTAACACTTGAAGGTGTTGAAGATAGGTTTAAAAGCACGAGAGGAAGAATTCACTCGAAGATTTAGTACCAGATCTGAGTTTGATACGCGAAGATGGGTGGAAGACACTCTTTATCATGAGTTGTACGAAACCTTCTTCTACTATTTCCCAGTAGAGTTATTCGAATGGCTCTCGGCTTATACATCTAGATCGGGGTGGTGTTATAAATCACACCCTTGGACCCAAGAAATGTATCAGAACCTACAAGATGCTGATCTAACGTGGACCCATGCTATAGATCATTGGTGGAAGGGAGTATTGACTAGCTACACTCTGGAATATGCCATTTCCATGTATTCTTGTCTAGAAGTTACTGAGTTTGAGTTCTTGCGAAAGCCTAGGGGATAATTTCTGCATGCTATTCCCCTTGCGATCAAAATCTTGATGGTCACCATGGGTTTAGAGGCATTTCCTATGGCTGGCTAAACCACCCTGAGTGCTAGGCGAGGAGGCCAGGTTAGGAAAGGATGGATGATCTGATGAATGAACAGAAAGGGAGGAGAGACTACTCAAGTATAATGAAGCACTGTAAAAGGAGATTGATAGACAACGTGGATTACAAGTGGGTTATGGAGCCAGAAATGGTGGAAAGGAGTTGAGGTTCATGCGAGAGGATGTGGAACTCGAATAGTCTATGGTACTCCATCTTGGTAAACGCGGAGAGAAAACCTTACGGCTTCTAATGAGAGTCTATCACATACGAGAGAAGAGTCGTTGGCGTGCATCCGACCCCACCTAGTGACCAATCCTTGGTGCTTCATTTTTTCGAACAAGGAAAAGTATATTTGATCCTTTTGATATCATTGAAGCAACCGATCGGTGCCTAGAAGATACAATTTCTCATTTGGGACTTCTATGGCTTCACACACTATTCCAGTATTTGGTGGAATGTTTGGACAAGGCACGTATACTGCTGGTTTTGGAATCATGTTATGAAGTGGTGGAGGAACTACGACGGGAGTGGTACTAGTTCACAAACTATTCGCACGCAATCGGTGGGACAACAGGAGCATTTGACATGATAAATGCAGGCCCTGTACCTAACATAGGAGGATCTGGAGGTGGAAGTAGTGGAGTTGGTGGCTCGGGATCTAGTAGATCCGGCAGAGGAGGAAATGCTGGAGGAAACCAAGGGTGGATTGGGAGGACAAGGACCTTAGCCACCTCCTCAAGTCTTTATCAAGATGTCTCTACACTTACCATATTACTGAGGATAGAAGATGTTGCAGAGCATGTGCATAAGTGCAAGCTTGCTATGGTACGCGAAGGGGATCATGACCCGAGAATCAAAAGGTTAGTCAATTTGTGATGACCTTGCAAGAACACACACACATGGTTGGTATAGAAAGTATGACCCTCATCGATTGCTTTTTGGATTATACCACACCGAGAAATGCATTCTTGCGAATTCCACATAACCGAGTTTGAACAGAAGAGCATTAGCTCTCTCAAAGAAATCCAAAGAAGAATGGCAGAGAGCATGTAGGAATATGATGCGTACTTTAAAACTCTATTATCTAAACTGTCTTATGATATCCACCCTTCACAACATGCTCAGGTGGTTTTTCCGACGGTTGATCACACCCTTTAGGAGGGATTTTTCTCATAAAACATTCACGAACCCATGTGAAAAATTAGAAGCCGCTTTATGCACTTAGGTAGTTGGTAGTGTTGACACCGGTGTTAGCCCCTTTCGGAAGCTTAGATTGCTGTCATGGCTAAGCAATTGGAGAAATTATCTGCTAACATAGTTCTATAGATTCATGGAGGGATGTGGTGCATAGATTGTAACATAGAAGGGCACATGAAGTATAATGGTGGGATATGTACTCAGAAGGTGGTGCGTGATGTAGTGGTAAATTGCAAAATATTTCATGAGGACCATGATGCAAGTAGGTTCCCCTTGTTGCAGCGCGCGATCCACAAAAACATGTCTTGTTATTACAAGATATGTACCTCAACCACACATGACACCAAGGATTGTAGATTGATTGACCAGATTCATGAGGCAATTGATCTTGGTGTGCACTAGACTAGCATTTGATAGTTCCAAAGGAGATGATCATGGGTATTGGAGAGCGCGGGATGGAGGTGTACATGGAAGAGGGTTTCAAAGGGGATTTTGTGGTCATGGTAACTATGGAGGAAGAAGTGAGTTCCCACCGGGACATGTCTTAATTTTGGAGCCATAGACCATTAGAAGCGTGAATGTCTAGATCTTCTATAATGCTCCTAATGTGGAAAAGACATAAGTACGAAGACTGCCAAAATTATATGAACATATGAGTCAAGAATACCGAAAGGATAAGGTCACTATCATGGTGATTATTAAGAAGGCTGACGCATAATGGCTCCCATGAGTAATATGTGAATCAAAACTAGAGCTGTTATGGTAACAACAAGGGTAGAATCTGCACGTGTAAAGGAAATTCCTAGGCGAGACCTCTGGTTTCAAGAGAAGAAGTAGTACACAGAAGTATCAAAACCTAGCTCACCGTAAGGAAGTCTACCAGTGGAACCATGGATGTAATTTAAAGCTTACAAGGGAGATCCAATACTTAAAAGAGAAAACTAGAAAAGATGAGAAAATGATGACCAGTAGAAGCACCAAGGGATGATTTGGATGAAGTTAAAGAGGTGTGTAAACTACTAAGGCAGAGAATATTATTCCCTTGCTAAGGGCATGGTTGAGAGAAAATGTGTCACACGCTAGGGAGAACACAAATGGTAGATCCTACATGCAAACCACCCACCTCACGGCCTTGATTATGAAAAGGAGATTACCTTGAACGCGTGGTGGATGGATGGTTGCTTAACAACATCCTCATTGACACAGACGCAGAGGTTAATGTTCTCACTCTAGATGCCTGACATCAAATGGGAAGACCTACATTGCAACCATCTTCAAATGTGTTGTATATGGCAAATAAGACAAAGGCAATGCCCATAGGTATCTTGAAGGATGTGACCATTACCATTCAGGGGACTAGGTTCATTGGGGATTTTGAAGTCTTGGCGCTTGTCGAGGAAGATAATTTCCTAGCTCTACTTAGGTGCATGTGGTACTATAATAATAATATAGATCTCTGGTTTAACAAGGGGTACATAAGATTTGAAAACAAGGAAGAGAGGGTAGTTATACAACCGGATGATGGGAAGTCCACCCCTTGGAGAGGAGGTCCTGGAAAAAATATATGTGCGCTGCATAAGAGATCTAAAGACCATCCACCCTACGGAGGAGTCATCCAGTTTGATGATGCTCAATCGGTTAGTAATACTACCAGTATAGCATGTGATAATTGGGTGCATGGGACTTATGAATTGATTGGGTGACATATGAAAGGATTGGTGACCAAGGTAACCATGGTGCGTATAGTTTGGCACCTAGGAGGAAAGGTAATAACCAAGTATTCTGGGGATGCATACCTTGAGGTCTTTTTGAGGGAAATGGAAGCTCACTTGAGGGAGGAGAATGACGAGGTACGCTAAGTTATGTTTTCTTAGGCACAACAGCGAGGTGGTGGGCCGCACATAGTGAAAACTTATTGGAATGGTGCAAAGTTAGAATTGTGCTCACTATCCGATTCTCGAAAAGCAACATACCCACTGCTATCAAGGATTACAATGGCAATGGACCCACCTCTTCCCACATCCAAGCATGTGAGAGGGTCTAGGGAGAAGGCACGGAAGCTTTACCACCATCCCTTTGGGTGCATAAGCTGTATTCGACACTACAAGGTTGTGCATGTGCTTGGTATATCCATTTTGAAACACGCCGCCAAATGGGAAGTTGGCAGGAATTAGCGGCTGACTTGGTTCACACATTTGAGTACCGAAGTACCAAGCAACCAGTTGATGAGGTGTTGCAGACTATCAAGCACCTCACTTTGGGGGATTGTGCCATGGTGGAAGATAGGTTAGTAAACTTACTTGGTGGACCTAGCTTAGAAGCATGGTTTGAAGAGGAGGAACCGAGAAGACACACAATTCAAGTGCGCATGTGCTTTGAGAAGGAGAAAGGAAAGATGGTATGCATTGTTGATGGAGAGGATATGAAAAGCCTAAATGTCAACCATTCAATTGGGGCATGCGAAGTAGTTAACAAGTAGATGTATGTGCGTGCACATGTACCATGAACCACTCAAAACCAAGAAAGTTAACATCAGTTCGGAAGGGGAACCCAAGGAAGCTATCATTGGGGACTACTTTGAGGTCGAGAAGGAAGTATCAAATATCATTGATCTCTTGCACGAATTTGAGTATTTGTTCCCACATGGATACCATGAGTTGAAATGTGTCCACCAATCATTGGGGAAATTAGGATAAAGTTGAAGGATGGTGCGCACCCGGTCAGAAGAGGCCTTACGGATGAATCCCAACATGCACGTAAGGGTTAAAGAAGAGCTAGACAAAATGATAGAATTTGGTATCATTGAGGATGTGGAGGAATAAGAATGGATAAGTCCAATGGTGATTAGCATAAAGAAGGATGGGTGGATTAGGATATGCATGGATTATAGAGAATTGAATGTTGTTTGCATCATAGATCCTTTTCCCACCCCTTTTACTGAAGAGATTTTGGAAGGAGTTGTTGGAGTACGAGGTCTATTCCTTTACTGGTGTGGATTCTCTAGATATCACCAAGTAAGGATTGCCAAGGAAGACTACGAAAAGACAAATTTCACCACTAAGTGGGAAGTTTTACATACACGGTCATACCGTTTGGGCTGAAGAATGTGCCATTGTATTTTCACGTGTAGTGGTACAAACATTTAAGGAATTCATCCATAGGTTCCTTTAAGTATATTTGAATGATTAGACAGTGTATGGATTGGTTAGGGACCATTGTGATAACTTGAGGTTGATGTTTGAAAGATGCCGGCGATTGAGGATCTCCTCAACATCAAGAAATGTATCTTTGCAAATCCTTTTGGAATGTTGTTAGGGCATATCATATGCAAAGAGGGCTTACTACTGGATCACGCAAAATTTGTAGTTATTGTGGGGTTAGGGGAGCCTACCAGCCAAAGTGCAGTGCATAAATTTCTTTGACATAATGGGTACTACAAAAATTTCATTAAGGGATACGCCAAGATCGCCATGCCTTTGGAAATATTGCTCAGACACAGGAGTACCCTTCAATGGGGAGAGGTGCAGTAGAGGGCATTTGACACTCTAAAGGAAAGGCTTATCACTGCCCCTATTCTACGATTCCCATCCTGGGATAAACCTTTCCATGTGCACGTGGATTCCTCTAGTACAATAATGGGAGCCATTCTTGCTCAACCAGGAGAGGGGATTGGTTATCATCCCTTGTGTTTTGCAAGTAGGAAGTTGACACAAGTAGAATAGAATTATACAAAACTAGTGTAAGGCATTGTCAATGATCTACATGCACCAAAAATTTAGACAATATCTACTACAAACTCCTTCATATTATACACCGACCATATGGCCTTAAAGTATCTAGTAAAAAGAAAGTAGTGTTGCAAGGGTGCATATGCCGTTGGGTTCTTTTATTTCAGGAATTTGAATTCAAAGTGGTGGTAAAACCGGGAAAGAACAATTGTGGGCCAGATCATTTATCAAGGATTGATTCGGGAGAGGATGTGCAAAGTATCAAGGAAACCATGCCAGATGCACAAATATTCAGGTCAAAGCATGTGATCTAAGAACTAGAAGATATTGCTATTTTTATCAAGGAAGGTGTGGCGCCCGAAGGGATGAATGCTCTGAAAGGAAAAGGTTAGCCATACGTGCCATGCCCTTCATGTTGATCAATGGGGATTTGTATAAAATGGGCCATGATGAGGTTTTGCACTCGTGTGTATTATAACATGAATGCGTAGCTATAAAAGAAGAAGCCCATAGTCACTACTTGCACACATGAATGGTTTCTAGAGGACACTATGTGGGGAACACAACCGTGCACAAGATCATAGTCACTTGAATATGGTGGGAGATGATTCACCAAGATTGTATTGAGTTTTGCAAGGCCTGTGACCATTGCCAACACCTTGAAAAACCTGGAAAAAAATATGAGATGCCCTTGCGCCCCATCGCCAGTGCGTAATGTTTTGAAAAGTGGGAAATAGATTTTGTCAGACCAATCTCACCAGCTACGTGAATGACTAACTCGTGGTATATCATTACCTATATAGATTATCTAATAAAGTGGGAAGAGGCCGCGCCACTAAGGATTACACCACAGCCACGATCGCTAGATTTTGTGGGAGAACATTATCGTAGGTATGGGTTCCCATTAAATTTAACAAGTGATAGGGGCACTCACTTCTTAAGTGAAACAATCAAGATTCTATTGGAAGAATTCATGGTAGCCCATCACAAGAATACCCCTTATCACCCTCAAGAAAATGGGACTGCAGAGGCATTCAACAAAATCCTTAGTGACACATTGACTAAGATATGTGATGTGGGTAGGAAAGATTGGGATGATAAAGTATCAACAGTTCTTTGGGCATACAGAGCAACGTATAAAAGGTTGAACAAGGCCACACCATTTCAACTAGTGTTCAACGCCGAGGATATTTTTCTGGTTGAATTCATGCTACCTTCGTTGTGTATAGCATGCACAAGAGGGTTGGATGATGAATAAGCACAGGAAGAAAGAATTGATGAATTGATAAAGTTGGATGAAAGGCGCTCACTAGTAAGATGGATCCAAACAACTAAAAAAGATAAGAAAAAGGCATGACATGCCCGCCATATTAAAAAAATAGTTTGAGGTTGGCCGATAGTATTGCTATATGATTCTAAATTTCTATGCCATCTTGGAAAATTGAAGGTGCATTGGCCGGGTCCTTATGTAATTTCATACATCCTTAATTCAGGCGTGTGCGCTTATAAGCGCTAGATGGAACAAAATTACCTGGACACTTTAATGGGAGTAGGCTAAAGCCCTACTATAAATAATGCTTCTTGGTGTTTGTAAATAAGGCAGTTCTACTAGTTAGTTTATAATTTCCTTTTATGTTTTTCCTTTCTTATTTTTCCCTTTTGTGTTGTTCTCTTGTTTTGCACCTTGGGCACCAGTAACTTTCTTAATTTTTGACTTATGAATGCGTAGAGGACCATGCATCGTTTTAGTGTGGGGTAAGGTGATAAAAAGAGGCACGAAGTTATTCTACTAGGAAGATTGGGTTAGTAGACCATTTGAATTGGCCCTGTTGAAAAGATCCATTAGGAAGGCAGATGGGTGGCAAAATAAGGTTATATTGGAAATCCACGGACAAAGGAGAGAGGTCAAAAACATGAGGTAGGTGAAATAAAGCATCATAAGGATGGAAGAGGTGACTTTGGTGCTGATAACATGCACGTAAGAGTCTTCTATCAAGATGGACTGCTCACAAGCACTAGAAGGTTGGAAAATTTTTGGCACGGTGCAAGGATTGGGATTGTACGTAGGAAAAGAACTCAAGTCGGTTTGTTTGAAAAATGCCGCATTAAATATTGTCATACGGTGGTAGGTAGCCTAGCCTTTAATGCGTAAAAGTAGGAAAAGCTATAAATACAAGGATGGGCAGTTCATTATTTTACTTTGTGAAAACAAGGAGAATGATTTTCTTTCAAGAGCTATGGTTTTGAGAGCTGACTCATGCGAAGGAAAATCTCAAAACTCATGTGCAATCGATCCGTTAGATCTACAAACTAGATTAGAAGTGATTCACGAGGTGTGGGGAACATTGTGAAAGAGCGTTGTGATCGAAGGAGGAAAATCAGAAATTAGGGTTTGTGATTTAGGTCACGGGGTGCACGAAGAAAACTCTCGACAACTCAAAAGTAACTAAGGAATGAAAGTAAACGGTAAAATCAAATCCACAAAACTAGTTGATAAACCTATATTAAAATCTAAGAAGGGAAATATCAAGGGAAAAGGGAAGAAGAAAGAAGAAGAAATTCCTTTGGATACCAAATCGAATAATGGTACTAAGAAATGTAATACCTAGATGGGGTTTCTTGGGGTAAGAGTGGGAGTCCCACATCGATGAGATAACCGTGATCGATTATAATCACTAGTCAAGTATAATCATGAAGGAAATGGCACTAGAGATGGTGAACCCCAAATATAAATGAACACCTGACAGGATGCCGATCTATAGTGACGTAGTCAAGGTGAAAATGGAGAAGGCAGGGCTTCTCTAGCTTTGTGAGTTACCATACTTCGAGAATCCCGAGCACCTGTACCAATGGTTAATGATGCACGTACATGAAGATTTCTTCTACTATACAGGTGAAAAATGTGCATAACTCCCAATTAATCTCACACTTTACAGGCCTAAGTTGTAAAGGGGATGCGATCATAGATGACCTCCAGGATGAGGAGGAAATTAAAGAAACCATTGCATCCTAGGATTATAAGAAGGGATCAAGATACTACAATGTCTTGAATATCAATGATCCGATGATGAAGATGGCTGCGCACCTTGTCTCCAAGTTGAATGGACAAGAGAGGTGGACCCAGGTGAGCAAGCCCTGGTTGAATGTCTGCAGAAAGGTCACGAAGGCACCGTGTACAATATCTCCTAGTACATAGTAGATGAGATCATAAGTAGCGTGGAGAATGGAGGAAAGATATTATTTGGGAACATTCTATTAACCATTTTGTTCTCGAGAGATCGGGTTCCATATGTATCTCGATAAATTTGTTTGGGAGTACCTGTTGAAGATCCCTCACCCACGGATATATTCCAAAAGTACACATGTGAGTCAATGACAAGGGTGCACAAGGCGTGCTTGGACAAATGGTACACGCACCTTAGGAACACATTCAGGGCTGAATGGTGAATTCTTTAACAACTCCCCGCAATGAATGAAGGAGAGGTAGAGTTCGTGGTATACTAGTACTTCGCATTGGCGTATTCATCTTGGTGGAAGGCGGTTGAGTCCTTGGTGCAAACTCCCTTCTAATTTATCGCCCAATTTTTCCAACGGGAGTGAACAGTATAAGGAGTCGAAGAAATTAAAACTTAACTTATCCACCCTTGAAAGTGAACAAAAAGAAATGAGAAAGAAGCTCGTCTACCTGGGGAAGCGCACGTATGTTGAAAGGTACGTGTCATAGGACGTGCACATCATAAGGCCTTTGACCTTACCCATTGCTAAGAGCACCTTTGCTTAATCTACCTATACATAAGGCCAAAATTTGAGAAGGGAGCGTAAGTAGGGAATGAAATATCCATCCTGGATGACCTCATGGGAAGGAAGAAGCTAGCGCCAAAGCGTAAGAAGAAATAAGGAGAAGAGGAAGACCAAAGAGTGGTGGAGAGGTAAAACGTAGATACTTCGCAGGCCGAGTACCTACGTCTAGAAGAAGAGGAGAATGATGGTAAGGGAGAAGACCCTTGAACCTGTGAAGCCACCATCCCCTGAAGAACCTTCAGATGAAAAAAAGATAGCATCCCTGACCCCAAAATTTTTTGCAAGGGAAGAAGAATACGAAATGAAGGAACAAGGGTCTGAAGATATAGATGACCTAAATACCTATCTAGGTGAAAAGGATGATGATGGAGGGGAAGAGTTGGAGGTGGATCAAGAGCCAATTGATGTCCATGACTCAAAGGGAGAGGAAGTAGAGGATATAAATGATTCCTTCATCTTTGTAAGGAGGAAGGGTTCCCAAAGGGAGGAATGCACGTGGACCGAAGAGACGATCAAAGGGGCTAGTACCAAGGAGCTAGATATGCCCAAACTCACTCAGGAGGAGGTGGATGAGAAGGCAACAAGGGAGGTAGAGAAGATAATCAATACCTTGGTCGAAGAGGAGTTGGAGTGTAGCACAGAGCTAGTGCTTAGTGAATTCAAAGAAGAGTAGAGGGAGAAGAGTGTGGGTAGCACAAAAGGCCCAACTCTATTGGTAATTGTTCCCAAGGGCATGTGCACAGGAAGTAAATATGCAAAAGGGGAAGAACAACGATAGGTTACATTGATGACCCCTATAAATTTTTTTGCACACATTTCCAAAGTACCATGCCCACTAAGGAGCTCATCGCCATGGAATCCTTTGACCCTTAGGGTGGATACCCATGAATGAGGAAAATGCTATCATGGGAATTCGACTCCCACCTCGATGAGCCTAAATTCAAGATTAACCAAGGACCGGTATTAAATCTATCCGAAGGAAAGAGGGACAACCCCATTGTAAACACACAACAACTATCAGATGAGAAAGTGTGTAACATGCTCAACAAAGTCTCCATGGAAATCGAGGCTAGGCTCTTTGGTAGGAATGATAGGGTTAGAGTCTTGGAGGACCTATTGGAGAAGAGGAAGGAAGAAGTAGTGAAGCTAATGAAGGATCTCAGCCTTGAGAAATTAATCAGTGCTAAACTGTAGAGGGAGCTTCAGGAGGATAAGGCTAGGGTACATGAAGTTTTCAAGAAGGTGGATCTCATCTCCCAAGTGATTATCACGAAGCACCTAGACCTTAACCCTCCCACACAAAAGTATAGATCCTCCCTGGAGTGCCTAGAGGACTTGACTCAGATCCTCACCATGGAAAGGTAGCCTTTGGCATTGGAGTCGGCAGAGGAGGTAGCAGCATGCTTAGAGAAGGAAGACAAGTTCAAGGTCATCATACTTGTGTCTGTATACAAAAAGGTTCTCGCTGATGTAAGAATAGCTACACAAACCATGGGGGTCACCTACGACCACTGCGTAGATCAAGACAAAGTGACAAGCATATTACTTGCCAGCTGATGAGGCCGAGCTGAAGGAATTCAGAGAAAAGGATAAGGGAAATAGATCCAGTGAGAAAGGATCATAGTCGAAGTGGAAAATAAATCTAAACCCAGTGAGAACTGGTGAGTTTCAATCAAAACCCAGCTAAAAGAGCTCTACAAGGTCATCACAAGGAAGATGGATGCCCTGGAAGATCACGCTAAAGAACTAGAAACTATGGTGGAAACCATTACCACATAAGGGGAAGGGTTAACCTTCGACGAGGTGAGCACCTTGGTTGGCGACATCTGCACTAAAGCATAGGAGGAAGTCAATGCTTGGAGTACACTGGAGGCCAACCTCCAAAAAAAATTTCCCCTTCTTCTTCTTTAGGGAATTTTCCCGTATTATTTTTCTCCCCCTTTCTTTATTATTTCCCCCCATTCTTTTCCAAGGCAAGGCCTTGCATTCCTTTTATAATGCATTCTTTGAGAAGGTTATCGAGGGCGGAGAATAGGTGAAGTGTGGAGTAATGTTGGGCCCCTAATATAGCTCCCAAATATTAAAGGCACGTAGGCACGCATGACCAGAGGAAGCGCGCAAGTTCAGGCATGCAAGGAAATATTCAAAATGCTTCTTGGAGAACCCAGGGTGCGTACGCTATGTGAAGAACAATTTGGGACTTAGCCACTTTTGGCCTTTTGGGACAAAACACATGAAGAACATCTTCCATTTGGATAAGGTTCCAGCTTGGTGACAGAGTGTCATGAAGGGAATATACCTTGCAATATAAGTTAATCATGACGTGGAGAGGCATGCACCCGGTGACCCACACCTTGACACTTGGGGCCAATTCTAAGGTTGGAGAGGAGTTTGTTAGAGCTCGATTCCTATTTATACGTGCACCCTTGGCAAAGAAGAAGAGACAAGTGAGGTAGTGGAGCTTTGCAGAATTATTGTGAGAACTATGAGATGAAAATGGGTAAAGGATTCTAGTAAGGATGTAATGGGGAAATGGGGAATGAAATTTTTGTTTCGTGAGAATACATGTATGAATCCAGACATGGCACATGACTACGGTCTACCCCTCTGTGATACTTTGTAGCAAGACTATGAATGAATATGATAAGGTTACCATCATGTTTACATTAAGATCTCCTTCTGTATTATCTGCATGTTTTTATTCTACTTTTGATCTTGTATAATCATGGACCTTACTTGAATGATTAAGTATATTTGTGGATTTACAAACTCTTGGTTCTATTATTTCTGTTGTGTGCTTTGTTTCTATTATGACTGAAGGGGTGTAGAAGCCGTTCTGAGCTCTATAGCTCTTCATGTCTGTTAAATCACTAAGTCAGAATCATGAACTATGCCTTCCACTAGACTCACATAAAAGAGAGACTCGGCTCCCTCTCGCGTGCCTCGGGTGAGTGCCAAGCATCCACTGGGGTGATAGGAAGGCACACATAAGGTTCCCTTATTCTTAGTGGGTGCAAAAGTGACTACAACATGCATTTAGGCATAAGCACCGATTGGCGGCTATGGGTAATTATATCGGTAGAGGCGGCCGATAAGACTCAATAATATTTATTAGTGGGGTTTGAGCTGAGGTTACGTAGAGATGACAGAGAGCATATCGAGGTATATGGGAATCTTAGGAACATTCAAAAATATGTAGGGGTTGGGTATAGGTGGTTTTTATGTTTTGGATGGAGGAATGGTTGAGTTTACGTAAAGAATAATAGTTGGGAAAAGGGAATGGAAGTAGGAAATGACAATAAAGGTGAAAATAACCTATAAAACAGGGGCAAGGATAAAATAACACAGGTGATAAATGTACTTACTAGTGTTGCAGGTCTAATGGCTATGTCATAGTGATTATTGATTGGTGGGATGGAGCTTGGTTCCACAAAGGTGGTGCTTCTCATAATGTTACTTTGAGTGCAATACCTCTCGATCTATCCTGGTGTTGGCTATGGATGTCTTTAGGTCCAAAAATACTATGGTTCTGCTTGTATGCAGCTCTCTTCTCTCCTCCTCGATTCTAGAATGTGCCAACCTCTCCAACAAGGTTACCAAAGTGAATAAATGGTAACCGACATCAGTTCCTGGTTGAACGACATCGGTTTAGGTATGATCGGTGTCATTTAAGGTGGGATTCCTTAGGTTTACTAAAATTGATATATTTGGAAATCATTGGGGCTAGATCTATCCTTCCTCCACATATCAAAGCATACATTAGAATTTTAATGGGTGGGAATGTAGTTAGAGGAATAATAGGGATTTATTTTTACTATGGTTGAGATGAGTCCTAGTTAGTTATGGAAACATGCTATGAATAGGTTTATGGTGAGGTGTCTAGGTGAGGTGTGCATCCATTTAATTAAAGTAATTATATTAATAAATGGATTGAGGATGAGCATTAATTAAAATTAATATTAATGTGGGGTATAAAGGTCATGGTTAGGTGAATGTGTTTAAGTTAGTTTTTTGAAAGAGGACCAAGGGGAGTGTGACCCAATTTTGGTGTCTACACTAGAGGGAATGAGACTTTGGAAAGGAAGTAGTTAGCCATATGCACCACACCCTACATGTTAATTTTTGGAGACTTATACAAGCTAGGCCGCGATGAGGTTTTTTGTCATTGTGTTTGAGAGCATGAACGTGTTGTAATCATGGAGGAAGAATATGGTGAGATTATAGGAGGACACTAGGAAGGGAATGCAACCACACGTAAGATCCTCCTAGAAGGGATTTGGTGGGAAAGCATCTACCAGGACTATATTGAGTTTTGCAAGGCCTATGACCATTTCTAGTGCCTTGTAAAACTAGGAAGAAGAGATGAGATTCCCTTGACACCAATAGCTAGCATCAAACCATTTGAGAAATGGGAGATTGATTTTGTAAGACCAATTTTACCTAATATGTAAAGGACTTGTTCACGCTATATCATTACATGCACATATTATCTTACGACATGGAAAGAAGCATTACCTACAAGGGATTGCACAAAGTGGTAATAATATATAGGTTCTTGTTGGAAAATATAATCAATAGATATGGATGTCCACTGAGTTTAACAAGTGATAGGGGTACTCATTTCTTGAATGAGATAGTTAGAATATTGTTGGCATAATTCATGGTATCCCACCACAAGACAAACCACTATCACCCATAAGTTAATGGAACCACTAAGGAATTTAAGAAAAGATATTGAGTCACACGATGACAAAAAATTTTGATGTGGGAAGAAAGGATTGGGATGATAAAGTTTCTATTGTATTATGGTCATCTTGACTACTATAAAAAAATGAACAAGGCTACACTTTTTCAATTGGTGTTCGGCATGGAAGTGGTGTTACCTATTGAATTCATGTTACCATCACTGCGTATAACACGTGCAAGAGGATTATTTGATGAGAAAATTATTGAGGAAAGGATTGATAAGTTAATGTAGTTAGATGAGAGGCGGGATATTGCATGCCGTAGTCAAAAGCATAAAAGCCGAGGCGAAGGCATGGTATGATAAACACATCAAGAAAAAAATTTGAGGTTGGGCATATGGTTCTATTGTATGATTCCATGTTTCTATGCCATCTTGGAAAATTAAATGTCCATTTGATGGGCCACTACATTGTATCCTATACACTTGATTCGTGTTCTTGCTAGTTATAAGCACTAGATGGAACACGGTTACGATGCCATTTCAATGGGAGTAGGTTGAAGCCCTACTATAAATAATTCTTCCTTGAGTTTGTAAATAAGGTAGTATTTCCATTTAGCCTAATATTTCCTTTCTTTTTGCTTCCCTTTCTCAAGTTACTTATTCCCTTTCTTTTGTTTTTGTGTGCACATTGTGTTCTTGTAGCTACTTATTATTTTCAAAATTTTCTATGTGTAGAGGTCTATGAATATATTTTTTGTGGGGTGGAGTGATGCAACAAGTATCTTGGAAGTTGGTAGAGAAGTTGTGTTTCGATGGCCCGGGTTGAAGGATCAAAAGCATGTAGTTTGGAAGAGTGCATGTAGAAAAGGTGAATATAAGGAGTTTGGTGTTAGGAAGGATTTACAAAAACCATGTACAAGGGTGAGAAGCATAGGAACAACATGAGGTAGGTGATGTCAAAAATTATGGTAAGGACAAAAGAAGTGCCTTCAGCATTGCAAGTGTGTCTATAAGGATCTTCGGGAAATAATGCTTTTACACGCGTAAGGTTGTAGAAGTTCTTGTGCGGGATTGGGCATCAGGGTAAAAGTGCTTGAAGGTTGGATTTAGAAGAAAAATCAACCTTCATTACAGAGATACATTGGTAGGTGACATGGTATTTATTATGGAAATAAAGAAAAAATATAAGTAGAAGGTTGGGGTGTATTATTTTTACGTTGTAATTGTGATATCAAAGAGCTCTTATGAACTAGGGCATCCTTGAAGAAAATTTGTGCAAAAAAGGGTTGTGAAGATCTAAGTGCATAGCCAGTTTGATTAGCGAACCAAAGTGGAAAAGGAGTACACGGGCATGAGGGAGAGGGTCGTAGAAGTTTTCAAATCCCACAAGTGAATACATCATCTTGTGTAAATAAGGGTTTTTCTAGGTTAGGGTTTTGCTACTAGGGTAGAGGATTGAAGTTATTTTTCATGAAAGGGTAGAGAACCGCATAATTGAGTAGATCCAAGATCGAAAGAAGAAATAATTTTTAGTGACTGTGAGAAATGGCACCAAGGAAAGTAGTAACCATTTCACCAAAGAAGGGTAAGGTCAAAGCGAAACAATTTGTTTCAACCAATTTCAATGAAGAATGGTACACGTAGATGTAATATGTAGATGATGTGATTTGGAAAATAATGGGTGTCTCATGTTAGAAAGATGGCCATAAGTTACTACAACCATTAGTCCAACACCGCAGAGAGAATGAGATGGCATTGGAACTAGTTCACCCTAGAGACAAAAGGACACCAGATGGAATGCTCATCTACGATGATAAGGTAAAGGTGAAAATGGAAAAATCTAGGTTATTGAAACTCTATGAGTTTCCCTATTATGGAAAACCTAAGAGACTGTACTAGTGGTTAATTTCACTCATACATGAAGACAATTTCAACTTCGTAGGACACAAGATGTAGATAACTCCCTAAATGATCTATAAATTTACTAGTCTTACCTATGAGGGAGAATCATTTGATGATGAAATGGATGATAAGGAGGCCATCAAGAAGACTATTGAGGCCTATGACTTCAAGAAGGGGTCGTGATACTTTAACATCTCTCGTGATTTATTACCCTATAATGAGGATGGTTGCATATTTTGTCAAAAACATAAATGGTCAAGAGCAATGGAAATAGATCAACAATACTTGGTTGAATGTTTTCCATAAGATCACATAGGGGAATATCTCTAACCTCTTAGTGTTCATAGTAGAAGAAATAATTAGTTCACGCACCATGGAGAAAAGATCATGTTTGGTAACGTCCTCCTTACCATTGTCTTTTTAGATATTGGAGTGCTCGATGGGCTAGATAAATTTGTATGGGAGTACCTAGATGAGAACCCCTCCCCTGCCAAAATATTTGAGAAGTATATTTGTGACACCATGATAGCTGCCCACAAGGCACACCTAGAAAAATGGTATAATTGGATGCATTACGCATTCACCATAGAGTGGAGGATACTTGAGTAGTTACCTATTTTACTACAAGGCAAAGCTAAATTCGTTGTATACCAACATTTTTGCATTTGCAGGTTTACTCTAGTAGATGGCACCAAGGGTCCCTGGTGCAAATTTCCATTCTCCTTCACAGCATAATACTTCCAAGATGGAGTCAATAGATTCAAAGAGGCAAAGAAAATAAGGTTTTACCTTAGCAAGGTACACTGGGATTACCACGAGCTGCACATGACATTGATATATCCAAAGAAGCATGCCTATGTGGAGAATTATGTCTCCCATGATATACATATGGTGAAGCCAGTAACATTGCCTATTGCTAGGAGGACCGCAGCAAGGGTATACCTACGCATAAGGCTGAAGTATGAGAAGGGAACTTATGTTGAAAATGATGTCTTTATCCCGTAAGACCCCACCGATGAGGGTCGTCAATCCTCACCATTAATAATTTTAATCCGGGTTGGTTTCCAAATTTTGTATGCATTAAGAGAAGAATATTTTGGATAACAACTCCTTCAAACAAAAACAAAACTTGCATAAAATAAATCACACATGCAGAAATTTAAAGGCACACTTGTAGAAATGTAAACACACTTGCATAAAGGAAATCACACTTGCAGGAATATAAAGGCACACTTGCATAAAGGAAATCACACTTGCATAAATAAAGGTTGCATGAAAGAAATGAAACTTGCATAAATGAAATTGCTGAATTAAAAATAACTGAAAGATAAAAAGACACCTGCAGGTTCACAACAAAAATTGTACTGAAGAAGGATCACATAACATGAAATCAAAAGTTTACAACAAAAGAAAAACTACATAAATAAAGAAACAAAAATTAACACATTGATCCATCTTCCTTGGAATGAGTGGCCAACTCATTCCTTAGAAGATGACTTAATTCATACTTTTAATTCAAAACTTGTAGAATAACTTTACTTTAAAAGATTGGAAAGAAAGAATAGATCTTTATTTCTTGGGAGAAAGGAATTACATATCTAAGTGTGGAAGGTTGCATTTATAATTTATGCATCCAACCAACTCCTTATTTTAGGAGATACAATCTGATCTTATCTTTATTCTAATCCTAATAACTGAGATATCCATCTCCACAAAATATGGAGAGAGATATATTATTGGAGTCAAAGTCTTCTCTCACTTATTTTAGGAAGATTTGCTCCCAAATCTTCTCCTTGATTTTTGGTAACAAGAATATTAATGATTTTATTCCTATATATTATCGGAAGGAGGATTTCCCTCAAAATATTATTTTTCCCAAATACCTTTCTTGGACTTTCCATTTGACTTTGTTGTTTTTAGGATCAGTGGAACTTTTAATGCTTGTTTGATACGCTTTTTCCTTGGACTGCAGTTCACTAAAAGTTAGATTTATCTACATTGGTAAAACCTATTGCAAATTTGAATGATGTTTTTTTTAAACACATTGCTATGAAAAAACCTATCTCATATTTTCCATTTGACTTTTCTATTTTTGTTTATGGAGATTTTAGTGCTTGTCGATACACTTTTCCTCGGACCGCAACTCACTAAAAGTTAGATATATCTTTCTTGGTAATACCAGTAGCAAATCGAATGTGGTTTTTGTTAATCAAATTTCTATGAAAAAAAACCTCTCTCATATTTTCCATTGGATTCTCTGATCTTTCACAATTCCTCAAAAAATGTCAAAATCTATGAGTTCTCGAAGTAACTCTATGAGTTCCTAACTAAGCTCGTGAGTTATAGAACTAAGCCTGCAAGTTCTAGAACTAACTTTTCAAGTTATGGAACTAAACCCGTGAGTTCCAGAGCTAACTTAAAACAAATATAAATTTTGTATATGATCTTCGATTAAGATGATTCTTTATTTGAACTTGCATAATTTTTTGAGAGGAATTGGAATATGAAATCAAATTTTATTTTAGATATACCATCCATGATCAATTCCTCATTTCCCAATACTAGCATTATCTTTCCTTTATGGCCTCAGTATACAAAATACTTTACATATTTTCCCAAATAATCAATAGGATTAGTCAACAAAATATATAACAAAATATTTCTATAGAATGAACAAGATATATATCATATATTCTATCTTAACAAAACTATAAGTTCCTATATTAAATTTAAATCCACTTTCAAAGGTAACTTGAAAGGAAAAAATAATGGTAATTTATGGCCAATTTATGGCCTCATCACCCACCATAAATAAGAAGGCTACACTAAGGAAAAGGCACCAAGTGCATAGACAATGCAATATATAGGTGCGCAGGAGTAGGGTGCAAGGCCTAGTAACTATGCACAAATGATGAAGTCCCCATAGAAGAAAAATAGAAGACACTTGAGGAAGAGGTGCTAGATCAAGAGAAGCCCCGTGAAAAAGAAGAGTCACCAAAAAGAAAGGATTCACATATAGAGGAAGAAAAAGAAGAGTCTCCTATATTGGAATCACTAATTAGGAAGAAATAAAGGGTAAAAAAGGTGGAATCGGAAGAAATGGAGAGCATGAAGGATAACAAGGGAAATGAATATGATAAAGATCACGATGAGGCTCAAAACCATCCCATGTACGATGTACATAAGTCGAGAGGAGGATGATAATGAAGAGAAGTATGATGATGTAGGAGGAGATTACGGAAAGGGGAAGTGAGGAAGTCGACATGAAAGATCAACAGACTCTAAGCTTGACCATGGATCAATTAGAGGATGTTGCAGAAATGGAGGTAGTAGGAATCATAAAATACTTGGTGGATCAAGAGATGGAGCATAGTGCTAAAGAAGTACTTAATGAGATGGAGGGAAGCGGGAGCATAGAAAAGGATTATGAAAGCATGGGTGAAGATCCCATCTTGGCGGTAAGCTTCCCAAAGGAAATGCACATAGGGGGAAAGGATATGGTAGTGGCACAAGAATAAAGGATGACCTAGATCAATTATCCAAACAAGGTATTGTATGTGCATTTCTAAAGTACTGTACCTTAAAACCAACTCCTTACATGATCTTCTTTTGATGAACATGGTCCGTAACCATGCACAAGAAATATGTTGTCTTGGGATTTTGGTTCCCATGTTGATGAGCCCGAATTTGAGGTCAACTGTGAGGCGTTGATGAAGATACTAAATACCAAGGGAGTAAACCCTCTGTTGAATGCCCAAAAACTATCAGATGAGAAATTTTGTAACACACTCAACAAAGCGTTGGTGGAGGTTGAGGCAAGGCTCTTCAAGAGAAATGACAGACTAAGGGTCCTAGAAGAAGATGATTAAAAGAAAAATGAAGAGATCATTGAAAATGATAAGAAGCTATAACATGAGGAGATAATCAATATATAATAAGGGTGCGAATTAATGGAGGAAAAGGAAAAGTTGTGAGAGATCCATAAGAATATATAGACTATTTTAGATGTTATAATCTAGAAGTACCTAGACTTAGCCTTTCTTGAGCAAAAATACAAGTCAAACATGCAATGATTAGAATACCTAACCCGCATCCTCGGTATGGATAGGTGGCCACTCACATTGGAATAATTAGAAGAGGCATTGGTGTGCCGTAAAAAGGAAGGAAAACTAAATATTGGGGAGGTAGTTACTCGTATTTTGAGCTCCTTGGCACCGTGAATAACACCGCACAAATGGATGAGGTTTTTATGACATTTGTGCTTTGATAGATATAGGATAAAAACATACTATTTTATACGCATGAGGTGGATCTCAATGCGTTTTAAGAGAAGAAAAAGCAAACAGGAAGGAGTGAGATAAGATCCTAGTCGAGGTTGAGAAAAATTTAGAATCAATCGAAACCTTGCAGGTTTAATTAAGAATTAGATTAAGGAACTATATCCATAGGTCACCCATAGAATGGATGTGCTGACGATCTTAGCAATCAAATTGAATGAATTTTAGAAATGGTTAACGCTAAGAGAAATGAATTGACTTTTGTGTAGGTGAGCACTTTAGTGGGTGACCTACTTTAGTAGTGCAGGGTGAGGTGGATGCCTAGGAAAATATTGAAGCAACATTAAAGAAATAATTCCCCTCCTCCTATAACACTAGAATATTCTTCCATTCTTTATTCAGATTGTCTCTATCCCACTCTTCTTTATTCTTTAAAGAAGAAGGATGTTTCCAAGGACAGAGAACATGTTTAGTGTGGGGTGATGTTGGGCCTTGAAATAACTCCGAATAGGTGTCGGTATTGGATAAGGTATTAGCCTGGAACCTTAGAGGTCAAGAAAAGGATATTCCATGTAGGGAATATTCCTAGAAGACATCATTACAGAGAGTGGAGGGTTTGCAAAGGGATAATCATTCACCATTGGAAAAAGATAGAAGAATACATAATGCAAGAGATGATGGGAAATTGAGGGAACACAACAAGAATAAGAAGTAGGGTAATAATGTGTTACAAGAGTGATACGGTTTATAACACTTAGTGCTAAGGGTTATGATGGATGATCTAAGCCTTTGTATGGCACTAGGATCTATAATGAGGGTTAAAATGGGAAGGTATATATAGGGTCTCATATGGGGAAGGATTTGTGGTAGTTAAGTCCCTATCATTTACTGTATATGGTATCAAATGACTCTTTTGACTATAGTGTTAAATCAATATATATTTGGGTTCATTCCATATATTTTGATTAAGGGTGTAAACCCTCATGTCATTTGACTTATCATGGCTCGATCTAGTTTATTATGCTTTTTGCATTGTTCTTTAGCTTTTGTGATGCACTAATGTTAGATTTGCTAGTTGCATTTTCTACCTTTAAAAAAAAATTAATGTACTACCACTTATATAAATCATCCTCCATTAATGGAAGAACCTTCTCACAAATCTCACATTAACGAGCAGCTTGAAATCTACACGTGGCTTGGGTTAGTGCTTAGTGCCCGTTAGGTGATAGGTCATCGTGCTTGGGGTGAGTAATGTTATTAAGGGTAAATAAATGACTATAATCCTCACATTATTAATTAATTAAATTATTTTAATCAAGTTATTTTCATCTTCACACCTCCACCTCATCATTACACCTCACCCTAGACCCATTCTAGGGGCATTTAAATCATAATGACCGAGTCATCACTCCCACTATTGCATCACCATTTGACCTAACTAAATAAGACTTCTTCCTAAACCTAATTGGACTTCTTCTATTACCTTCCTAGATTTTTTAAGGAGAACTCCACTTTCCCGAGCGAACTTAGTGAAAAAACATGCCAAATCTGGGAAGATCTACCTATTTTTGGTAAACCTAGACTTTCCCACCTTAACCGACATCGGTTATTCCTCAACCGACGTCGATCCACCTAACCATCATCGCTTACTTTGTATATAATTTTGCAACCTAGTACCCAAGTTGTTCATTTTTATTGTTGGGAGAACTATTGAATTCAAACGTGAATCTAAGCCTCTCAACATCAAGAAGATACAAAATACTTGAACCACGTGCCCAAAAGAGCATATGCCTCTCATCCCAAGGTATTAGAATATTCACGGGGACACTCTAGGAGTATTTTCATGACACTGAACACAAAGGATATTCATAGATCAACTATCGTCCTCCTTACTTACCGATCTGAAAATGAAATTAAGTATACACAATTTTAATCATTTTTTGCTTGCTTAAAGTTTAGATCCATTACCTCTTTCATTATACTTCATTTCCTCTCGTATTCCTTTATCTCCACCTTCTCACCAATCCATCAACCCAACCACCTACAAACTTTTGGCTCTCCGTACTTTCCCCTATGTATTCCTAAGTCTTCTTGGTAATATTACAAACCCAACCACTCTCCCTTTATTCTTTGTGCAATCACAGAGAAGTTTAAAAACGTCTTTTATTTAATTACTAAAAATATTCCTACTCACATCAATCACCTTAACCATCATCAGTCTCACATTTTTATCGAAATCAGTCATGAGACCGACATCGGTCATGAAACCGACATCAATCGCTATGTCTTTTTCTAAACCTCCACCAAACAACCCATAACTCCACCAAATTCCATCCAAACCTTACCAGATACCCTAGTGACCTTACCTAACACCCTTGTGACCTTTCCCAACTAGAAACATACCTTTCCTGATGCTAGATTAGTTTGTATTTCAATATTCTGCTTAATCTAGTGTGTTGATAACGTTTTGAGATACCTAAATCAAAGTGTTAGCAATAAGACCTTTATTTATCATATTTACTTTCATTAATTTAATAAAAATAGTGGATTGATAACCATCTAGGAAGTATCACACTTCCTAGAACTAGCAATCGCTAGGTAGTCCACTATCATTTACTATTTAATATCATTTGGTGGTCTTGTTTTGTTTCTTATACAGGTTGTTCCTCCTAGCCAAAGGGAAGCTCTCACATTCATTCTGATCAAATTCTACAATGTGTGCATACCATCTACATAATCAAAATATTCCTCCTTGACCATTACCTTATCTCTGTTTTATCGCATACTTTGAGGTGAAACATTTTGGCACACTGTGGGGACCCATCATGGGTTCTTTTGCATTGTTCATTCCTAGGTGAATCATTGTGTGTCTATTTCCTTTTGAAATAGTTCACATTAAAATTTATCCCTTGGAACATTATTTTTCTTCTATTGGTCTCAGTGACACTCGTATTTTGGACTAAAAGAACGCTTCTTTCTATTTTGTATTTCATTAGTGAAAGACATACTCTTTCCTATTCATCATTTCTCTCATCAAATTTCATTGTGGATTTGGGTCTAAAATATTTGCATATCATTTCTATGTGTTGCATCTGTAGCTCATTTAAAAATTGTGGGAAACCTATATGCTGGAAGTCATGACCAGCTGATGGTTGACGAATTGAACCATAGCTCACACTTTGCACCCTTCTTTCTCTATACCAAACCACTAAAAATAAATTACTCATTTTATTGAACAACATATTTCCTGGAAGAAGATGTCAACGATCACACGATTAGAGGATTGACAATGGGCTCCAAACTAGTTTCTCTGTCCATTCATCATCTCAAAGAAGGATCCCCCATGCCAAAACATACCTAAAACTATCCATAGTTTTCAGATTTTGTAGGGCACCTTTATCAAACCAAAAACTCTACTATATTCACAAGTTAGTCCAAAATGGCATAAGCCAAAACATAAAATCTACCACATAGGATTTTGTGTTTGCTATCTTTCTGCTTGATCTTTGTTTTGAGGTGTGAGTTTGTTTTCTCCATTCTCCTTTCCTTCACACTCCATAATCATAGTTGGTGTATTCTAACTCTTTCTGAGTGTGTTAGGGTCAATCATTTCCATACTCAGTTTCTGGGTTGGTCTTTTACTTGATCTAAATCACCAAAATCATTTTTTCCATATTTTCAAAAATTTCATAGTAACCAATGTCTTTCCACTAACTATCATCTTTTCCATCATCCGAACATCATCAATTTACTAATCGCTGTCAGTTTCCTACTATTTTGGTTATTTTAACCAAAGTAGCATTCACCACATTATTGTTCTTTCTAGGATTTCCTCACTTACCTCACCATATCTCTATGTCTCTAAAATCACTATCAAAGTCCAAATCTGCTCCATTTTCATCATTTGTTTCCAAATTTACAAGTCCTTTTATTTTCCACAGTGATTGGTATCAGGTCCTCTAACTTGCATCGCCATTCTCTCTGTCATCAACACCCGCTACTAAACCATCATCGGTCTCTGTGTTTTAATTTTTCAATTACAACATCGATTAGTTGTCAACTTCTACAACCATTTTCTCCATTCCTTTTGCACTCACATGTCATCGATGCAGATTTCAAATTACCGTGTTTACTATTAGTCACATGGTTTTGACTCATATCCAAACCAATGCCCTCGTGTTCCATGCTAGCCTTCATCTTCTCTGCCTAACCCATTGCTACCTTCCATTCTATCACCTATGGATCCCAACCATCCTATTACCATCAATACCAGTGATGAGGAGTTCTTGATACTTTTTGATTAAAAACCCACTACTTTATAGTATTATTTAGCCCATTCATCCACTTGGGATGCATCACGGAAACTTGTATATGACATGCATGTTTCCATTCCTCCACCACTCACACCCACTTCTGCATCAACTACTACTAGCTCATCTTTACCCTCTTCCACCTTACCACCTATGGTGTTCCATATTTACTCTCCATCATCAATATTTATTGCACTGTGGCATCTGTCACACCTTTGATGTCATTTTCTCCTATGATGTCAACCGTGCCTTTATCAACAACATTGACTTTAGGTCTATCTACACCCACCATGTCTTATATACCTATTGCATATCAACCACCCACGGTGTCGAAACCTATAATACCTTCCAAAAAATTTCCTCTCTATCCCATAATCTCTTCCTCTAATTACTACAAGATTCATTACATCCACTCCACCTACTTACACTTATCACCAATAACCCCTATTTCATCTATCACTTATTCGGATACTTTCAACCTACATCTATTCCGTCCTACATCCCTCCCTCAAAATTTCCATACTTATAACCACCACATACTAGGATACTCGACCACATCATACCCACCTCATTTACCCCCTTATACTAAAATGGGTTCTGAATCATCACAACTTACCAATGATCTTAACAAAATAATGAAGACAAGATAAAAATAGTGGACACATTTTTCTCCGTCTCACATAACTCTCGACATACGACAAGATTTGCAATGAGTCTATTCACCCATCCATTCTGATTCATACATACCCTATGCATTGGGAAATGCCTAAATTTAACTGATTTAATAGAAAAGAAGACTCGCAACATTACTTGCGTTCTTTTAAACATGGGTGTTATCTGTTATCACTCATGATGGTGCTTTACTCTTTCAAATATTCCCAATGTTCTTCATAGTACTTACTTTGTATTGGTATAGTGCTCTACCTAGGCACTCCATCTTCTCATTATAACAAGTATCTCAAGGTTTTCTAGACCATTTTACTATCAACATTTTTAAGAAGGTCACTATGACCGACTTGTATGTGACACACCAATATGAAGATGAATCTATCGCATACTTTGTCACTCATTTATAGAGCTTGATCAAATAGCTCACATTCCAACTGCCTCAAACCAAGTTACTATAATTTTTCATCGAGGATTATGCTAGACACATATAACCAAATATCCAAGTTCAAACCTTCCGTACGTTTGACGAGGCATCCACCATGGCCAAAAACATAAAATTTGTGCCATTGAAGAGAAGAAGATATAATTGCGTAACAAGAACGTTATGTTTAAATAAAATGATAGCTCTTCCTCTTCCAAAATGAAAAATAATTATTCTAAAGTAAAAATATCTACCAATGTGGTAGTTTTGAAAGTCAGCCCATCTCACCCATCCAACCAATCTAATCCTTCTTCCAATATTTATCATGTTCAATCTTTTCAATTCAATTGGGAGCAAAAACTAATACTCCCATAGGAGAAACCTAGACTTCAGTTTTAGAAAAACCTCTAAAATCCAAAGCATTCACTATTACACCCATCAAAGTGCATACTGGTTTTAACCCTTCTTGCCCTATGTTTACATGGTACAAAGAAAATGATTATTGCAACTATTATTGCATTGAAGGTCATACCAACAATGATAATTGTATAACTTTCAAAAATATCCTCCAAAAAATTTTAGATAATGGATATCTCATCATGGATAACCCTAACACATTAGCTAGTCAAAAACTTCACATATTCAAGAAATCACTCCCAAATCACACCCAACCAGCTAACCAAACTAGTGAAACCTTGACCAATGAAAGTAGCACTCATGACATTCAAGTTTTTTTCAACATCATACCAGCTCTTCCTACTCAATTTCCTCCTACTGCATCTATCGAGGAGATTCTTGCATGAGCTCCTTCATCCATGGAGGGACCAGTTTAATTTTCTCCTTTACGCAAATATAATTTCCCCTTATCTCCCCTTCACCTACAGATGAGTCTACCATATCTTCTAATGCAGTTTTGCACTCACCTCTCAACCAGACAAACAACCTATAGTACTTACTCTCCAACCCATGGGAGAGTCATGCTTACCTTACTCTTCGCCAAAATATGAACCTACCTCATCCTACTTTCCATATCCCCTAACCATAGGGAATCAATTATAACCATCCCTTCCTATTAGTGATAATTCTGCATTGGATTTCAAGGATTCTATTGATTTTCTCTCGGATCTTTTACCCACACAGATCTGTAACCAACCAATTCCCTCTCTCACACACATTTTTTTATAGGGATTACTATGAAATCAACATGATCCCCCTACAAAGTGGTGACATTTTCACATTTATCTAATTGCTTGGATTATGTTGACAATTCCATGCTTTGGGGATAACTTTGGTTGTATGTCTCAACTCAAATGCAAATTTTTTTTGCTGATACTTACATGATCTATCCAAAAGTGTTTCAGCCAACCAAACCCACTATGCCCATGACATTTGTAGTGACCTCTTCTTCATCACCCTCACCCACACCTAAACCTTTACCATCAAATGAAATTTTTCCAATTCCTAAAACCTTACCTACACCTATATCTTCCTCCACATCCAGACCCATTGCCACATTGGGAGTCATGCCAACATCAATCCTAGTTCATCCTCCTATCAAACTAGATTTAGCCACGTCCTCACAAGTCATCACAAAGAATATTCCCCCACCTAAGAGGAAGACCCAACCTATTAGACTGAATACAAACGCTTTGTCCACTACCCCTATCATCTTCACCACTTCCATCTGTCATAAGACCCACCCATCATCCTTGGCTAAGCATCCTCCTACCCAAGGTAAACCCAAAACACAACAACTCACCTCGTTGTCATGATCATATATTCCACCCAAATTACCTACACAACTTACACCTTTTACATCACCTACATCCTTTTTACATCCTATACTTGCACCATTTCTGGTATCCTCATTATTACCTATGTCATTCCCTTCTCTTCAACCAGTACCTTCCACGTTTCCTCTTACTACAACCTTCACTACACCTCCATTATCACCTTGGCTAACCCAACCCCTTCCACCATCTGCCTTCCCTTCTACATCATGCACTTCTTCTTCACCTTTACCTAAGAAGATGCAACCAAAGCCCAAGAACCCACTACCCTCCAAAGAGGTAGTTAAACCTACACCACCTTCAAAAACTAGTTCGCCTTCTACATATTTACCTAAGAAGGTAAAATCCAAACATAAAACTATACTATCTACTAAATAGTTGGTCAAACTTACTCAATCTACGATTCCACCTTTGGTGGTGCCTTTCCCATAGAATTCACCAAAAATCCATATAAACCCACACTTACTTCTCATTTTGATCCATTAGTAGGGTTGTATGCCAAAATCCTAGCTAACCTTTTGGAAACCTTTATCATCACATTACCACCACTTAGACCTTATGACCCACTTAAACATAAACCAAAGTGTTTGATGATACCGAAAATTTTGATTACCATCATGTGCCAAGGAATGATGTAGAAAACATAAGGATCTTAAGACTATTCCTCTTCAATTATGTCCTCCCAAAGAAAAATTTGACAATGATGATCTTTTAGATGAGGATCGTATTCCACATGCACCCTATCACCACACATCCTCATCCCATACCTATGTAGTAACCTTCATCTCCCCATCCAAAACCATTTTATTCTCCTACAACATTTGAGATCAATATGGTATGCATAAGAGAGCTAGCCAAACATAAACCAAAATACCAATGTGCTGCATTGTTTTCACAAAACTAGTATATGCCTTCACCATATTTTTTCCCTCCTATCATTACACCTATCACGAATCACTTTCTCCTTCACCACAGATTAATATGGTTCAAATTTCCACTCAAGCCTAGAAGGAAAAAGGAAAGGAGAAAAAAAATATCTCATCTGTTACTCTTTTACCCAATATTCCATCTACACCTACACCAAAAATCACAATCCATGGACCCGCATACCCTATTTCGATGGGTGTTCCCATCGTAATCTGCTTAAATAGTTGCACCAAAGTATCCTATCAAAATGCCTTTATACGACCTTGTCAAAAAAATTTGTTTCTTATCAACAGGCCCTCATTGAGGTTCTGTAATCTATTGAGGTTTTACCTAATTACCCTACTCCTATTACATCCATTATCATTCCTAATCATCTAGCCTCTCTCACCACTTTGTCCCCTTCCTCTACACCCACTACCACTCATCAAGTAACAACTCTTAGTTTCTCTCGATGACAAAATTATACTTCTCTAATTGAATGATCTTGATCCCACCTTATTTATCTCCATCTCCATCTATAATATACACGTTCGATGCATTATGATCGATGGTTGTACTAGTATCAAAATCATTTCCTCCCATGCGTATAAAAAAATGTGTATCCTTGCCAACTACATACATAATAATCCAATTATATTGCATTCATTCAATGATGCCATGACTTCCACCCTTGGATCCATCATTCTCCACATTTTTAGGCCCCAGTACCATTCCAAAATCATTCTACGTCTTAGAGGGGAATTTCTTGTACAACATGCTTTGCTTGCCGACCTTAGATCCACGCCATGGTTTGTGTTCCTTCAAACTTACACCATTGTTTAAAATTTTAACACAAAGGAAATAACTATACCATTCTAGTCAACCCTTCACCATTCAAGACCTGTGACATGTTGTATCAACCCAATGATGTGTTTATACAAGTTAAGGCATCTACCACCACTACCACTTATTTTTCATCCATTACCTCATCCACCAATGCTATGGATACCTCTTCCACAAGTAACTCCTTTATTCCTACTACTACCACAACTTCTATAGCTGACCCATCAACAAAACCATCTATTTCTCAACTAACCAATGCTTCTTCTTCCTAACTCTCTAGTAATTCATCCATTCCCACTACCCACATATCAACTATAGATCCCTTAGAAGGTGTTTTTAGTGCCTCACTTTGGGGGAGCATCACCTTTATAATATTGAAATATTCCTTACCCCTCAAGCGTATGGTAAAATTCTCCAACATCCCCTATATGATCACCACATAGGCAAGGTTTTCCCCTATGGTCCTTCCCACCTTCACACTAACTTAATGTATGGGGGACTTGATGCTTCTACCTACTCACCCGAGCCACCTTCCCAAACTCAACCATTTTCATCTAACCTTCAATCTCTCACCAACTGCCACTTCACCCACACCTTCCTCCATCGTTGTGCTTGGAAGGGCTTTGGATTTGGTTTCTATGAACAAGGCTACCATACTATCATTCCTTGCACCACTCGTAAGCATAAATACCATAGTGGTATTAGATTTTCTGAACCATCTCCCAAGAAGGCCCAAGTCAAACTCATTGAGGATGATAAAAATTCCCCACCCTGTTCACCAACTTCACCACCTTCACCTATAGAGTCTATGGATCTAGAATCCATTCCTCCTAACTTTATTTTTTCATGAACACCATTTCCCTGAGACCTATAACTTATCAATGAGATGGTGAGGCTCCCTCTTCTCTTCCCTTCCTATATCCTAACATGATTGATGACGATACACCTTCTATTAATGTCATTCAATGTCAGGATGATGAGTCTATTCTCACCTACCTTAGTGCAAAATATTCTTATATTCACCTATCATTACCTTATGATACGTAAACCATGTTGAATGAATCGACCATCAAAATCAACATTCAAACTCTAGATGACCTGCACATTCTAAAAATAGGCCAATCTTTAGATGTTACTGAACAAGAAGATTTTACTTCTTTCCTCTAGGATCAAATAAATGCTTTTGCTTAGTCCTACGCTGATATGTCAGGTATTGACCCAAAGATTTTGGTCCATAATATCATAACCATTCCTAATTCCAAACCCATGAAACGCAAGTTTCGAAAAATGCATCCTTGAATTTTCCTTCTTGTCAAAAGAATAACTCCAAAACCTTCTTTTAGTTTCCTTCATCTCACCCATTGATTATCCCCAATGGATCTCAAACATCATTCCTGTCACAAAAGCAATAGGGGACTCGAATTTGCATGGAGTTTTTACCTTAACTTAGCTTGCCCCAAAGATGACTTTCCTCTACCTAGTATTGATTAACTAGTTGATCTCACTAGTGGCCATGATATGTTATCACTCATGGATGGTTTATCGGGTTATAACCAAATATTATTTACCCTAGAACATCAACACAAAAACACCTTCATCACTCCTTAGGGAATATTTTGTTATCGTGTCATGACATTTGGCATTAAAAATGCTAGTATATAAACATACTATGACTTATATTTTTCATGACATTATGCATCAAATATTGGAAGATTATGCTGATGATATTATTTCCAAATCCAAACATAGGGTTGAACACCTTACAGTCCTTAAGGTTATATTTGACCATCTCATCAAATATTGTGTTCGCATTCAACTAAAGAAGTGTGTTTTTCCTATTCTCTCGACAATCTCCTTGGTTTTATCATTTCTTTATGTGGCATTGAAGTTGATCTTGTTAAAATAAAGGATATTATTAAAATGCCTCCACATACTAACCTTCGTCAAATTCATATTTTTAACTCAAGTTGCAATCTATTCATCACTTTATTTCTCATCTTTCACGGCCGCTTACCATCCATTTCATCATCTTCTCAAAAAGCATGTCTCCTTCAAATGGGATGATGAATGCCCCAAATCCTTTGACACCTTAAAACAATACCTCCTCTAACCACCTATGCTCATTCCCCCTAAGGATGATCAACCATTTTACCTTTATATTTATGCTACTGATCATTCCCTAGGTGTCATGCTCGCTCATTGTGATGAGAAACATAGGGAGCAAGTGGTTTATTATATAAGTCATACACTTTTAGACTACAAAAATAGATATACTCACACTTAAAAACTTTGCTTAGCCTTATATTTTCTCGCTACTAAAATTATCCATTACTTACTCAATCACAAAACCTTTGTTATCACCAATATTGACCCCTTACATTACATGTACGCTAATACCTACCAACATCAACGTGTTGCATGTTGGCTCATGCTTCTTACAGATCTAGATCTCAAATTCATTCATCAAAAAGCTATTAAGGGACAAAAATTACGACCAACTTACGGATGCACATCTCTCAAGAAACCAATCCTCTAACTTCAATTTCCCTAATGAGTCCATCGTCACCCTCTCCCTAGACGATGCCATTTACTAGATGACCTTATTTTTCGATGGTTGTAAATGTTAGTGTGGGAATGGCGCTGATGTTATCCTCATTCCTCTTAACGGTGAGCCTATTTCATCATCTTTTAAACTAGATTCATATTATACTAAAAGTATCATCGAATATGAAGCACTCATGTTAACCCTTCAAACCATCATATCCTTAGATGTTAAATCAATTAATATATTTGGAAAATCTCTAGTGGTGAACCAAGTTAATCATATATACTAGTGTCGTAATGAGATACTTCAAAGGTATAAGCATCACGCTTAACACACTTTTTACTATCTTTGATCATTATGAACTTCAAACCACTTCATGTTCCACTAATAAATTTGTATATAATATGGCTGTCTTGCTTCTCCAATCCTTGCATCATTCTTGGACTTTAAAATATTTGTCACCATACAAAGGTTGCAATCACTTTCTTATCTAATTCAAGACGTCAACCTTTTATGAAATATTGAGACTGACCCATGTGATCTTTGGTATAAGTAGTTTTTTGACTACCTTTCCCTTTCCATTCTCCCTCTAGATCTTAATAGCAATGGACAATGAGACTTTCTCAAAAGTGTCTCTCGGTATGTCATCATGGGTGGAATTTTATGTAAACGTTGTTTTGATGGTATCCTCTTACAATGCTTTATCAGTTGTGAAATTCCATACACCATCAAGGAAGTTCACGATGGGATTTATGGGGGTAACTTAAGAGACTTAGCTATCGTTAAGTGCTTCATGCACCTAGGCTATTATTGGAAAACCCTAAACCATGATTATTGTGACTATGTCAAGTGTTGTGTGAAGTGTCAACAACATGCTAATATTCATCACCCCATAGTCATGCCTTACAAGTTAGACGAGACCTTTGGCCTTTCTCTTTATGGTGTTTAGATCTTGTCAGAGAGATCAATCCTCATTCTTATGAATGTCATTAATGGATTATTACCACTACCAAATATTAAACCATATTGGTGGAATTCATACCTATTATTTCTAAAAATCTAAGAAAATATGTGAAATCATCAACCATCACATCATTTATCAATTTGGTGTTCCTCATTTCCTCATAACTAATAACAAAAAACAATTCAAAAAAAAACCCTACGGAAACTTTATGATGCCTTTGGCATTCAACTCATCTTTTCTTAACCTTATTATCCTAAAACAGATGGTCAGGCTGAATCAACCAACAAAACCTTAAAAAAATCTTATGAAAGTGATTTACAATACTGGTAAGGATTGGCATGATCACATTTTTTTGTACTTCCCACTCCCCTTTGACACCTTTTGATGCTTATGTCGATATCTTGTTGATTTCATTATAGACATTACTATGTTTTGTTTAGTATGATGGTTAGATGTTAGATCGGGGATTATTATTGATCTAGATTCGGTTATTATGAATGATGATTACTAGAGACATTTTTAATATGTGGATGATGATATACTATTTGACATGGACATATTATAGATGTTGATTTGGACATGTGACATTAAATATTGTGAGTAGACCTAGTATGGAAGATTATTGATGATGATATAGTTGATTAATTAAATGAAAATGATAATGTTGATTTCTTGATGTTGTTGTGATTCACATCTTTAGATGATCTTAAGATGTTGTTTATATCATTTTAGATGTTTTTATATGGCCATGAGGCTGAAGGAGGTATTTGTGTTTTGCGAGTTAAAATTATCACAACAATGTCAGGGGACCGGAGTCCAACCGTATTGGAATTTTTAGTGAATTCAACAAGGTCACCATGGAAACATGTTTTGTGTGTGTGTGTTATATTATGTTAGGAATTCCCATGTGGGGAATCACCTTTGAATGTGACCATAGGGGCTTTATGTTTTGTTAATGTGGTTTCTTTATTAATGTTTGCATGTTTTTATTTTGTGATGTCTTACCCTTTTCATTAGTTATTATATGTTGTGGATAATCATGTGTTAAATAAATAAATAAATATGTCATAAGAATGTAATTAATGAAGTTGTTGCCCTTAAATGTAATGTTGTAAGAGTGTGTAAGAGAATGTAAGATATATTTTGGAGTGTGAAACACTTCATCCTCTTGGGAATTTGAATTTGTTCTTGGGGGCTATATTTGAAGGCTTCTAGGACAAGATAAACTTATCCCACACCTCTTAAAATTATTCACCAACCATACCTATTGTTTGGAGTTTAAATTTAGACCCTTTTAATGCATTTTTAAATGATTGTAAGTTTTAATTGCACTTTGCTTACATGTTTTAAATTTATTCCTTTTATTTAAAACATGTAAGTTAATTTGTCATTTTATTTATTATGTTTAGGTGAATGATGTTGAATTTGATCTTGGGGTTGAGGAAGAATGATGTGGCATCCCACATGGATCCACATCATCATCTTATTTTCCCTCTCCTTTAAAATTCAAACTCCTTGCTTGTTTGATGGTTGTTGAAACTTTTCTTATTCCTATTAGGGCAGTTGTTTTTGCTATTTTGTAGCCTTGCTTGTGAAAGGAGTTTGGAGTCATTTACATGCTGGTGTGTTGCTGATTTTGGATTGCATTTTGGCATTGGGAAGCTTGTTGATCTTGGGACAAACTCCATTATGGAGAGGTAGGAACTTGAGCCTTTTGAAAAAATTTCTTCTCTTTCTATGCATGTTTAAATTGGTGAATGTTTTATGTGTGTGTTGGCTGGTTGGGTAGACTGCTTAGGACAAGGTGTAGGAGAAGGCTATGGGTAATTCTTGTGGAGGGGCATAAGGAAATTCCATTGGCATCAAAGTTTTCGGGAGGGAGTTTGGGTTTGGCATCCACCTTGGAAACCAAATAGCTTTCATTTCTTACTTTGTGGAGGGCATAAGGAAATCTATGGGGGTATAAGGAGGGATTTTTGGGGGCATAAGAAAATGTGTGTGATGAATTATTGGCAGTTTTTTTTTGGGTGGATTCCCAATTCCCAATTGGGAGGCATAAATAACTTCCCCATAGATCCTTGCTATCGTTGGCTTGCTTGAGGAAGCCTTAGTTTTGTTTACACTTCTTTAATGTAGTTGTAAACTATATTATTCTTGAAATGTTTTTAAATGTGGAAATGGTGCATGTTTGTTGTGGAAGCCTTTGTTGCCATATGTTCTATTGCATATATTTTTCAATATGGTTGGGGCTCGGGGATAATGAGGAAGCATGGATTCTCTCTTCTCATTGGATATCTTGGTTGGGAGGAGAGCGTTGCCTTTCCCTTCCTTTTTGTGATCAAGATGAAAATATGAAGAAACTAGCATTCTGCTATTTTTGAGCAAGAGGAATATATAGTTTGTGATCCCTTCTTTGAGAAAGTTCATTATAATAGTTCCCACTTTGGAGTGGATGAATTGTATAGAAAATTTTAATGTGAAGATATTTGTATTGATAATGGAAGACTGAAATTCGAATGTGAAATGTAAAGAAGTTACATTCTACTCTCTATTTTGAAAGGAAATGTGAAAGGATGTTACATGCATTGCATTTTGTATTTAGAAATCAAATGGAAAAGAGATAAATTTTAAATTGGTTGTTGGAAATCAGTAAAGGAATGCTCTACCTTATCATACTTCCATGATTGTGTTGGAATTGAATTGCTGTTGTGAATCAAATCTTTGTTGGAATGAATAATGCGTATGAAGGAAAAGATAGTGTTTTATTCTCTTGAAATGAGTTGAATTTGGAAATCAGGCTTTGTATAATTGCTATTGAATGGTTGACTGAATCAATTGAATGCATTAGACTAGAAAGGAAATGAATTCTCACACTTTGAGGATGAAAAAATGTTTAAGAACCTTTAATGTTGATCTCTATTTTAATTTTCAAACATGACAATCAAATTTATAAAAGAAATGAGCAGTTCAAACTTGCACCAAGCAATAAGATATGAAACATTGAAATTTAGATGTAACAAGTCCTAAGGAACTCAAATTGACCTTAACACTTAAGAAAGGACCCTCAAAACTTTATAAAAATCCAATTTGAACTTGCACAGCCGTTTTGTTGTCAAAAGATGGAAAATTATCAATTACAACTCAATCAACTAAATTGAATCTTGAAACCTCTCTTTAATCCTTCCAAGAACAAGTCTCCATGTCTTATTGACATGTTGAGAAAGTAAGAATTCAAAATTGAATGAAATTTTATAAGTTAAAGATTACCAGTTTGCTTTGCAAAACCCTACAGATTTTTTTCATCAAATTGACCACTTAAACTTCATCAAATTTCTATAAAGTCCTCATTTTCCCAAATCTAAGCTTCCTATCAAAATTTATCACCGTTTTAAGTTTTACTTCAAATTTGCATTCAAAAATAAAATAAATCTAACTGTTAACTTTAATTTTTGACTTTGGAAAATTTTCCACAAAAAGTTTGCGGCCCCCGCTATCTCGAAACGAATTGGGACCTACCATGTGGCACCACGGAGGGGGACCAAATTTAAACTTATCTTTTTGAAAATTTTACCTTGGGAAAATTTTCCCACTTTTCCCCACATCCCCGCCGGCTCTGCAGCCAATCACGTGCTGACACGTGGCACGGCGGAGAGACAAACCCCTTTTGAACTTAAACCTTTTAAGTTTTGGACCTCGGAAAAATTTCAAAATTTATCCCACATCCCCGTTGACCCACGACCAATCGGATGCTGAAATGTGTCTAGGTGGAAGCGTGGGAGGTTTTTGGACTTAGTGTTCTTTGTTCCCCTCTGGCAAAAATTTCATTTTACCTCCTCGGTCCCACACTAGCACCCTACCTTGGAAATTCCTCCTTCACACACACGGGCTCGTGTATGTTTTTGGACTTTTCTCCCTTTTGGCTTAATGCCTTAGGTATTTCCACTACCCCATCTCCTGTGTCAATCAACATGTGACATGTGGAATTTCTAGCATCGGTATAAGCACAGACCAATTCGGTCCCCTTGAAATTTTGGTGAAAGAGACTTAAAGTGACACGTTCCATCTATCTGCCATTTCTCCCAACCAACCAAGGAGTGACACATGTATCTCTCGCTAGGCTCATGGGTGTGTGAATGCATTTTACAATTTTACAACCAAAATAAAAGGAAAAATGTGCCAAGTTCCTCCCCACTCCGCTGACCCGCGCAAGGGGGAAAATTTTCCTCCCTAGGCCCGTGGGTTATCCCTTGAGAAAATTTATCCCCTAAAGTCTGTTGGCCCATAACTTGAATAATATAAGGAGTTATAAGGACTTCTTTATATCACCAGAAAGGTGAGAAATTTTTATATCCAATGGAAATGATTTAGAGAAATTTTGGAAGCATTAAGTATGAGAAAAATCTAGTTAAAACTAAGAGCTCATGTAGAGAGTGGGTATGGGGGTACATTTCTCCCCTGAACCTAAGTAAATCATCTAACCCTAAAATTTGAACCTTGTAAACTTGTTATTAGTTAATTAAGGGAACATATGTTGTAGTACATTGGTCTTGTTCGAAACCTGTTAGTGAAAATTGATGTCTTGTAACCTTGGTTGTAGACACTTCAAATAAAAAAAAATATCCCATAATTTTTCTAGCTAACCCTAGGTTGTTTCTTGGGTCTCAAGTGGTTGTTTAAATGGGCACTATAGTTTGGTATCAGAGTAGTGGTTTAAAGGCTTGGACCATTGGGCACACTAGAAAACTTGAGACATGAAAACTTAAACCTAGTACACTTGTAAATCTAGAAAACAACTTAGCAAGAATATGTATGTTTTAGTAAACATGGAAGTTGTATAAACTTAGCAAAATGAACTAACTCTCACTTTGGTCTATGCAGGAGGCTTAGACGGAGTGAGAGGAACCTTCACAGAGACTCAGACTCACCACCACCACCACCACCACCAAATCAGGGTGTGGCAGCCATTCTACCTCAGATTCTATAGACCCTTCAGGATGTTAATGCCGCTCTACATAGAGGATTAGGTGGAGGATAGGAAGCTAGTCATGAAAAATATCCTTCCATTAAGGGTTAGGTATCTCCTCAAATTAGCAAGGATCATAGAGGAGAGAAATCCCATGTGGAGTCAGCTGAGTAGAGTCACCACCTAGGAGACAAGGTGATAGTGTTCCAGAGCATAGAGAGAGGTCTTGGAGCCCTAGCCTTAAGGATGATCATGATGAGAGAGCTAGAGGTCAATAGACCATAGCAGTGGATCACATCAAGGAGATCCTAAAGCTTCGGCCCTCACATTACTCAAGTGATATGGGTGGATTTCAGGTAGAGGCTTAACTAGTGAGCTTGAGAGGTTGCTTCTAGGTTTTTCCTTGTTCTAGAAACACAAAATCTCATGTTGTGATCCATCTATTAAGGGATGGAGTAAGAGTATGGTGGAGGAAAGAGGAGCAGAAGATCCATGTAGATTTAGAGATAGTTACCTAGGAGCTATTTAAGGAGAGATTTAGGAACAAATATTTATCATGGAGGTTCATAAAATAGAGGATTGACGAGTTCCATGACCTCCGATAGGCTTCTCTTTCAGTAGCAGAGTATGAGAGTAGATTTATAGATCTACTCCAGTATGTAGAGTATATGTAGGATGAGCAGGTGTGGATTCATAGGTTCATCCGGGGCCTAAATTTGGATATCAGAGATGTAGTGTGGATTCATTGTCTGCAGACATTAGTAAAGGCCGTCGAGAAGGCCTATATTGCAAAGGAGACTCGGGTAAGACCCAATAAGCTAGATACTAAGTCCAAACCCGCATAAAATAGATGCATGATGGTAGATTGAGAGGTTTAGTACCTCTTCCTCATGGTGGCCGTGGGTATAGGACACTCATCTTTTAGGCCATAGCAATAGTGGCAGCAATGATCCCGCCCACCTCATATACCTCAATAGATAGATGATGCATAGAGAGGTTGGAGTATGGGCCTCCTCCTGGGGTCCCATTAGCACACAGGTGGACCTAGAGCTTAGTCGGTGGGAGCTCTCTGCAGAGACCTAAGAATACCACACCTAGATCATCAAGGTCCATGCAAAAAGCTTCCAAGGAACCTATTGGAGGTGATACTCATTGGGGGATTAGGAAGATGTTTTGGATGTAGAGTTGTGAGACATTTTTGAGAGATTTCCCTCGGAACCCTAACAAGGGTAAGGCACGAGATGTCGAGCCGATCATTGTAGGTGACATGGGATGAAGCCATAGGATTTATGCGGTGGTTGAGAACTATTGGGTAGAGCAATAGAGCATAGTCATTGAGACCACAAGTAACATTGGTGGTATTCCTACCTCTATATTGTTTGATTCTGGTTCTTCTGATTCTTTCATTGCACAATCTTTAGTAGAGTGATGTAGGCTAGTGGAAGTTAGATAGGGTCATATTTGGGATGTTGAGATGGCTTCTGGAGCCAAGATCTCAGTAGATTCCTTGGTCAAGGATTGTGTAGTGGATTTGGGACCTTTCACCACTACCTCAGATCTTCGTATCCTTCCTTTGGGCTTATATGGAGTCATTTTGGGTATGGATTGGTTATATGCACACAGGGCCAAGATGGATTGTTATCACAAGACTATAGCTTATGCAGATGATTTGGGAGTTGATTTGGTGATCTCGGGGTCGAGACCCGTTTCTATTCACACCATTTCGATATGTAACTTAAGTGGTTGTGACGGGGTTGTTAGATGTATGTTTGTTACTGATCGGTGACAGATCAAAGGATGGGTATAGTGGGCCATCACTAGATGATCATCCCATTTTAAAAGGATTTTCTAATGTATTTCTAGGGGAGCTACCGGGTTTCTATCCCCACGTGAGATTGATTTTTATATAGATCTAGTTCCCGAGCGAGCTTATCTCACGAGCATCTTATAAGATGACCACCCCAGAGCTCTGTGAGCTCAAGTTGTAGCTTGAGGGCCTTTTGGAGAAGGGCCTTATCCATCCTAGTGTATCCCCTTGGGGTGCACCAGGTGATATTTGTGAAGAAGAAGGATGGATCCTTGTGGTTGTGTATTGATTACCGCCAGTTGAACAAGGTAACGATCAAGAATAATTATCTTCTTCCTCATATTAATGACTTGTTTGATTAGATGAAGGGAGCCACAGTTTTCTCTAAGATTGATCTCAAGTCAGGCTATCATCAATTAAGGATTATAGAGGTAGACATTCATAAGACTACTTTTTGTATAAGATATGGGCACTATGAGTTCATAGTGGTGCCTTTTGATTTGATGAATGCCCCTATAGTGTTTATGAGTTTGATGAATGGGTTATTCACAACCTTCTTAGATCACTTCATGCTCATCTTCCTTGATGACATCTTGATTTACTCACATATGCATGAGGAGCATGAGGGGCACCTTCGCCAGGTTCTTCAGTGTCTTCATGAGCAACAGCTTTACAGGAACTTGGAGAAGTGTGCTTTCTTTCAGAAAAAGGTGCAGTATTTGGGCCATATCATTTCTGGGGAAGGTATCGCAATCGATCCTTCAAAGATTAGAGCCATTATGGATTGGCCAACACCCACTATAGTGACCAAGGTGTGTAGCTTCATGGGACTAGTAGGATACTACCAAATATTTTTTCAGGACTTCTCTCAGATTACACACCCTATCACTTCCCTTTAGAGGAAAGGGAAGAAGTTTGTATGGTCAGGAAGATTCAAGAATGCCTTCTAAACATCAAGGAGTGCCTCACTACAGCACCCATTCTTACAGTGTCGAATCCACAGGTGAATTCTTCATTTGCGAGAGATGCTTTGTTAGCGGGGCTTGGAGGTGTGTTGATGCGGGATGGTAGAGTAGTAGCTTTTGAGTCTTGCAAAATCAAAGATTACGAGCTTAATTATCTTTGTAGAGGCACATCGTGCACCCTATTCAGCCCATCTCGGGCTAAAGAAGATGCATGCCACTTTGCGATAGTTGTATCATTAGAGAGGACTTCGTAGAGATGTGGCCCAATTTGTGTCATGATGTTTAGAGTGCTAGAGAGTTAAGGTTGAGCATCACCATCCAACAGGCCTTCCTTATCCTCATGTCATACTAGAATGGAAGTGGGACACCATTTCCATGGATTTTATTGTTGGGATACCGATGTCGAGATATCACCATGACGCCATTATGGTCACGGTTGCTAAATTGACAAAAGTGGATCACTTTTCTCCAGTGAAGACCACTTATACAGCTAGAGAAGTGACATGAGTATATCTGGATGATATTTTCAGGTTGCACAGGATTCCGTAGAAGATCATTTGTGATTGCAATCCTTTTACACTTCTCATTTTTGGACTACCATGCAAAGATGTCCTTCGAGATGAGGATCAACTTGAGAACACCATATCACCCCGAGATAGATGGACATGGATCTAAGCGAGTGAATAAAATTTTAGAGGATATACTCGGGATGCATGTGATGGATCAGTAGTCTAAGTGGGAGGAGTACCTGTACTTAGTGGAGTTTTCCTACAATAATAGTTCTCATAGTTCTATAAGCATGGCTCCTTTTCAAGCCTTGTATGGTAGAGAGTGTAGGACACCTCTTAGCTGGGACATGTTAGAGAATAGGGTATCTCTTGGACTAACTCTTCTTCAAGACATGGAGCAGCAGTAGTGTTGATCAGGCGAGATTGCGGGAGGTACAGGGAGAGGCGGAAGAAGTATGTAGATCAGCATAGGATTGACCATAGTTTTGATGTGGGTATGAAGGTGTTCCTTCGTGTCAGGCCACACAAGATTCCTATCTGTTATGGAAAAGGTTCTAAGTTAGCTCCTAGATTCATTGGTCCTTTTGAGATCTTGGAGTGTATTGGCCCTTTGGCTTACCATCTAGCATTCTCACCAATCTTGTCTCGGGTACATGATGTATTTCATGTTTCGGTTACTAGGAGATATATTACAGATCCTTCTCACGTGTTATATTAGACATCATTACAGGTGTAGGATGAGGGGCGGCAATGGTGAATCCCATCAGTATCATAGATCGCAGGACCACGGGCCTTCAAGGTAGAGAGATTGATAGGGTACGATGAGACTGCAACCACTTGGGAGAATGCCACAATATTACGAGTGTAGTTTCGCATTTGTTCTAGTGACTTCTAGGAGGAAGTCAAGTCTAAGGGGATAGGGATGTAGTACCCACTTCTCTTTGACACCTTTTGATGCTTATGTTGATATTGTTGATTTCATTATAGACATTACTATGTTTTGTCTAGTATGATGGTTAGATGTTAGATCGGGGATTATTATTGATCTAGATTTAGTTATTATGCATGATGATTACTAGAGACATTTTTATATGTGGATGATGATATATTGTTTGACGTGGACATATTATAGATGTTGATTTGGACATGTGACATTGGATATTGTGAGTAGACCTAGTATGGAAGATTATTGATGATGATATAGTTAATTAATTAACTGAAAATGATAATGTTGATTTCTTGATGTTGTTGTGATTCACATGGTTAAATGATCTTGAGATGTTGTTTATATCATTTTGGATGTTCTAATATGGCCATGAGGCCGAAGGAGGTATTTTTTTTTGCAGGTTAAAATTAACACAACAATGTCAAGGGACTAGAGACCAACCATATTGGAATTCTAGGTGAATTCAACAAGGTCACCATGGTAAAATGTTTTGTGTGTATTCCCATGGGGTAATCACCTTTGAATGTGACCATAGGGGCTTTATGTTTTGTTAATGTGGTTTCTTTATTAATGTTTGCATGTTTTTATTTTGTGATGTGTTACCCTTTTCATTAGTTATTATATGTTGTGGATAATCATGTGTTAAAATAAATAAATCAATATGTCATAAGAATGTAATTAATGAATTTTTTTCCCTTAAATGTAATGTCGTAAGAGTCTCAGCAGAGAATGTAAGATAGATTTTGGAGTGTGAAACACTTCAACCTCTTAGGAATTCGAATTTGTCCTCGGGGCTTTATTTGGTGGCTTGTAGGATAAGTTAAACTACTCCCACACCTCTTAAAATTATTCACCAACCATACCTATGGTTTGGAGGTTAGATTTATACCCTTTTAATGAATTTTGAAATGACTAATTGTAATTTTTAATTTCACTTCTATTACATGTTTTAAATTCATTCCTTTTGCGGTATGGGTTATTTTGGAGTGTGTAAGTGAATTTTTCATTTTATTTATTATGTTTAGGTGAATGATGTTGAATTTTATCTTGGGGTTGAGGAAGAATGATGTGGCATCCCACATGGATCCACATCATCCTCTTCTCTTCCCTCTCCTTTAAAATTCAAACTCCTTGCTTGTTTGATGGTTGTTTAAATTTTTCTTATTCCTCTTGGGGCAATTTTTTTCCTATTTTGGAGCCTTGCTTGTGAAAGGATTTTGGAGTCATTTGCATGCTGGTGTGTTGCTGATTTTGGACTGCATTTTGGCATTGGGAAGCTTGTTGATCATGGGACAAATTCCATTATGGAGAGGTACGAACTTGAGCCTTTTTGAAAAAGTTTCTTCTCTTTCTATGCATGTTTAAAATTGTGAATGTTTTATGTGTGTGTGTGTTGGTTGGGCGGACTACTTAGGAAAAGGTGTAGGAGAAGACTATGGGGAATTCTTGTGGGGGGGACATAAGGAAATCCCATTGGCATCGAGATTTTGTGGAGGGAGTTTGGGTTTGGGATCCATCTCGGAAAAGAAATATCTTGCATTTCTTACTTTGTGGGCGCCATAAGGAAATCTTTGAGGGGCATATGGAGGGATTTGTGGGGGACATAAGGAAATGTGTGTGATGAATTATTGGCGAGTTTGTTTTGGTGGATTCCTAATTCCCAATTGGGAGGCATAAGTAGCTTCCCCCATAGATCCTTGCTCTTGTTGGCTTACTTGATGAAGCCTCAATTTTGTTTTCACTTGTATAATGTAGATGTGAACTACATTCTTCTTGAAATGTGTTTTAAATGTGGAAATGTTCCATGTTTGTTGTGGAAGCCTTTGTTTCCATGTGTTTTATTGCATCTATTATTTCACTATGGTTGGGGCTCGGGGCCAATGAGGAAGGATGGATTCTCCCTTCTCATTGGATATCTTGGTTGGGTGGAGAGCGTTGCCTTTACCCCTTCCTTGATGTGATCAAGATGAAAAGATAAAGAAACTAGCATGATGTTGTTTTTTAGCAAGTGGAATATACGGTTTGACCCCTTCTTTGAGAAAGTTCATTGTAATCCTTCCCAATTTGGAGTGGATGATTGTATAGCAATTTGTAAAGTGAAGATATTTTTATTGATAATGGAATATTGAAATTCGAATGTGAAATGTAAAGAAGTTATATTCTACTATCATGCATTGTATTTTGTATTTAGAAATCAAATGGAAAAGAGATCAATTGAAAATTTGTTGTTGGAAATCAGTAAAGGAATGCTCTACCTTCTCATACTTGCATGATTGTCCTTGAATTGAATTGTTGTTGTGAATCAAATCTTTGTTGGAATGAAGAATGCGTATGAAGGGAAATACAAAGTGTTTTGTTCTCTTGAAATGAGTTGAATTTGGAAATCAGGCTTTGTATAATTGCTATTGAATGGTTGAATGAATCAATTGAATGCATTATACTAGAAAGGAAATGAATTCTCACACTTGGAGGATGGAAAAATGTTTAAGAACCTTTAATGTTGATCTCTGTTTTAATTTCCAAACCTGGCAATCAAATTTATCAAAGAAATGAGCAGTTCAAACTTGCACCAAGCAATAAGATATGAAACATTGAAATTTAGATGTAACAAGTCCTAAGGAACTCAAATTGACCTTAACACTTAAGAAAGGACCCTCAGAACTTTATAAAAATCCAATTTGAACTTGCACAGCCATTTTACTGTCAAAAGATGGAAAATTATCAATTGCAACTCAATCAACTAAATTGAATCTTGAAACCTCTCTTAAATCCATCCAAGAATAAGTCTCCATGTCTAATTGACATGTTGAGAAAGTAAGAATTCAAAATTGAACGAAATTTTATAAGTTAAAGATTACAAGTTATCTTTGAAAAATACTACATATTTTTTTCTATCAAATTTTAAAATTGATGACTCTTGTGTAAAGAGGGCTTCGAGAGCTTTCCAAAAATTCCTCATTTTCCAAAATTTGAGCTCCCTATCAAAATTTATGGCCATTTGAAGTTTTACTTCAAATTGGCATTCAAAAATAAAATAAATCTAACTGATAACTTTAATTTTTGACTTTGGAAACATTTCCACAAAAATTCCATGGCCCCCACCATCCCAAACCAATCAGGACCTATCATGTGGCACCGTAGAGGGGTAGACCAAATTTAAACTTATATTTTTGAAAATTTTACCTTGGGAAAGTTTTCCCACTTTTTCCAAAGATCCCCGTCACTTGTACCCAATCACATGCTTGACACGTGCCATGGCAGAGAGTTGGACCCCTTTTGAACTTAAAACTTTTAAGTTTTGGACCTCGAAAAAAATTCCAAGTTTATCCCACATCCCTGCAAACCCGTGACCAATCGCATACGACACGTGTCTAGGTGGAAGTGCGGAGGTTTTGGACTTAGCACTCTTTGCTCCCCTCTTGAAAAAAATTATTTTTCCTCCGTGGCCCCGCACCCGCACCCCGCCTTGGAAATTCTTCCTTCATGCACATGTGGGCCTGCACAAGTTTTGGACTTTTCTTCCTTTTGGTGTAATACCTTAGGTTTTTCTGCCACCTCATCTCCCACGCCAATCAACATGCGACACGTGGAATTTCTTGCATTGGTGAAAGCTTGGACCAATTCGGTCCCCTTGAAATTTTGGCAAAAGAGACTTAAAGTCTCAACCCGCTCCATCGGCCCGCTATTTCTCCCAACCAACCAGGGAGCTACATGTGTCTCCCTCACTGGGCTCGTGGGCGTGCAAATGCATTTTGCACTTTTACACCCAAAAAAGGAAAAATGTGCCAAGTTCCTCCCCACTCCACTGACCCACGCAAGGGGGAAAATTTTCCTCCCTAGGCCTGCAAATTATCCCTTGGGAAAATTTCTCCCCTAAATTCCACCGGCCCATAACTTGAAAAATATAAGGAGTTAGGAGGACTTCTTTATATCACCAGAAAGGTGAGAAAATTACCTATCCAATGGGAATGATTTAGAGAAATTTTGGAACTGTTAACTATGAGAAAAAATAAATTGAAACTCAGATCCTATTAGAGAGTGGGTATGGGGGTAAATTTTTCCCTGAACCTAACTGAATCATATAACCCTAAAATTTGCACCTTGTGAACTTGTTATTAGTTAATGAAGGGAACATTTGTTGTAGTACATTGGTCTTGTTCGGAACTGTTAGTGAACACTGATGTATTGCAACGTGGTTATAGACACTTCAAATCAAAAACAAAAATTATCTCATAAGTTTTTGTAGCTAACCCTAGGTTTTTCTTTGGTCTCAAGTGGTTGTTTAAATGGGCACTACACCTTTTACCTTATGGGATTATTGCACTAGTATTCATAATTCAATTGGTGTCGTACCTTTTACTTTGGTCTACGATATAAAATTTATTTTTCCACCGGAAGTAAAAATTCCATATATTAATATCTCACTCTAAGATATGCTCAATGATGATGATTTTCACCAGGACGTTTTGACAAAATTACAAGTTATTAGACAAACATCATATAAATACTCTTGATCACCTCCAAATCTACCAAAACATATCAAACATTCCTATGATAAAAGTGTCCAAGAACAAACCTTCTAGGTCAGTGACCTCATCTTGAAGAAAAATCAACATGTAAAAAAGTGGAGAAAAGTAAACGGGGAAATTTTTCTCCTAATTGGCCTAGACCCTATATCGTTACTCATGCCTATGGATTGGGTTCTTATCGTTTATCTTCACTTGAAGGTAAACCCAAACCTAAGCCCCTCAATGCCTTGGATATTTGATCATTCTATTGTTTAATCAAGTCCTATATCAAATTCTATCTATTTACCACTCATCCCTTGAGAAATTTTCACCTTCTACTTACCTATTTTAAGGATCAATAACTAAACAAGAATCATGTGATTACCCATCACCTTTCAGCCTTATCTTCAATATGAGTACCACAACTCTACTCATGGAATGATTCTCATGGATATTTTTCATCCTTTTCAAGATGGAATATCATGGTCATTCATAACTTAAAACCTCTCTTTCATAGCTACCCCTAGGTGTTATGATGTTTTCTTCATAAATTAAGCCTATACTTCTATATAGTCTTGTCCTAAAAGTCCAAAAAAAATTCAAAAGTAATAAACAGGATTTTCAAATTCAAACTCCTTGATTCAAATTTATAGAAAAAAGATGACTCCTTTAAAAGGAAATCTACTTCTCTATCTCACTATTATAAATATACTTCTCCCTCAAAGGATAGCTATAAAAGTTAACCCTAAAAAAACACATAGTTTATCAAAAAAGAAGACTAGTTCTATACAAACAAAATAATAATATTCTAAAGTGTCCCACATCGATCATCTTCACAAAGACCTCAAGGAGATATTCTATTTATCCCACATAGACTTCCCACATTGACTAGTCTATAAAACAAAAGAAAAAATAAAAAGATAATTTTTTCATCATGGACTTGCCTATTTTGATCTTGGGTATCATGCGAAGAGGCATGATGTTTTACACTAGGTTACGCTAAAAAAACTCTCTCACATGACTACCTTTCCTCTCTTATATTTTTCATACTCAAGGGACATACCACAAATGCAAAATTTTGTGATCATGTGACCTTCTTCACCCTTAGAAAAATGAATCATGCACCGCTTTTATGGTTTTATGTTCATAAGCCAATGTTTGGTATGATAGACTTGCAATGGTTCTTATAAATTAGGTGGATTTTTGTATCGTCTTAAAATTCACCTCTAGTATTACTTATTGATCCTCATTCATAGGACTAGACCTTCAACACCTAAATTTCGGAAATTCCTCTTCCACCAAAATCACGCATATCTATTCACCATAGCCAAAAACCATGCCTATTCGACCAAAATTCAACCATGCCTTGTTTTGCTCGAATGTTTCGGCTTTGACGGGAATAGAGTTGCTTCTATCCTTTCATTCCTTTTAGAAACAGATAGGGTTAGGGCTAGGAGGAATACATTAAATGTCGAGATGGTGTGCGCGTACCGTAGAGAAAGATCAGGTTGACCTGCGAAGAACTCCTTTTTGTCTTGGAAGGACTACTTGCAAATAAGAACACAAGACCACAAGATTTTGATTAAACAATAAATGAGGAAACGCCTTGGGCCCAGGAAATATAAAACTTCCTTTCGAAGGTGGTCAGTTTCCCTGCTAATATGAATTAACACAAAAGACTGTAAAGTATCAATTAAATTACTTCGTTGGAATGGATAGGGGAAAGGCTGATTTCTGGTTGTAGTCAGGGTAACCGATACCGGTCTCTGGTAACCGATGTCGGTAGGGTTTAGGATCTGTAGATTGGTTGTTTTGTGGGGTGTTTGTGTTATTTGGTAGCTGTGTTATTTGTAAGGCTGTATATGGGTGATATTAGGAGATAAGGTGATGAATGATAGTTAGATGTAATATGCACGCTGGGTAGTGGCTTCAGGGATGGATTTATGAGGACTGTGATTCAAAAGGCATAAGAAATGTTATAACAGAAGACATGCAAGATGTGACTTACTGGTTTTGACGAAGATGCAAGTTGATCTCCTTTGCTGTAAACGCTTCTGGTTTCTTCACTTGTCTCTGCTCGGTCAGGTGAAGATCTGGACTCTGTTGATCGCTCCCAATGATTTCTCTTGATTCAAAATCCTTCCACCTTTGATTTTGGTTCGGGGAGCCCATTTACAGGGAGCCGATGGCGGTTACGTAACCGACGGCGGTCGAGTAGGAACCGGCATCGGTAAGGAAAAAGTAGGCTATTTTTAGTAAAATAGCCCACCTTCCCTGCTTTTCTCCCGAGAGATCAGTTGCGGGCTTGGTCAAATGACTAGAAGGTCGGTTTTGGGTGTGAGAAAGGGGTCATTAGTTATGGGTGTAGGTGTGGACCAAGTTATGGGTCTTAATTAGGTTAGTTTAGGGTTAGGGCTAGGTCATGATGAAGTGGCAAAATGAGGTGGTAGGTAAGGTGATGTGGATTTATCCATTACAAGGTAATTAATAAATAATTGTGTAAGGTTTAGGTGATGAGGTTATATTGTGAGATGAGATGTGGGTCACAAGGGGTCGTAAGACACAAATTTGGTGTCTACATTAGCCCCTTATTGTCGTGTAGCTTGTTTTGTAAAGCTGCACGGACAATAATATGAAGTGGTTTCTATTGTTAAGGGTATAGGTAATCCCCCTCAAATCTATCACAGATTGAGAGAATGTGAAATCAGGGATAGGGGTGATAAAGGGTAAATGTTGTAGAGGGGATGGTAAGGTGGTGGGGTAGGTCCAAGGAAGCAGACGCATGTTGAAATGTAATAATATGACTAGGGTACATGATTTGACTAGCAAACCAGCAATGTATAGGCAAAGGTCGATAGTTTATCCAAACAAAGGTTATATAATCCCGGTATCCAAGGCATAAGAAGTAGCTCCAGGGTATATAACAGGTAAGGTACAGGAACGTTTAGGCATGTTCGGCAGTACCAAATGGTTGGTTTGGTTGAGATAAACGTCTCGGTCTAGGTCTAGGCAAAGTTGGTCGACAGATCAAGTCAAGGACCCTAATCATGCTAAAACACGAATAGGTGAGCTCGATTAAACAAAAGGTACATGATGGATGGATAAAATAAAACGTTGATTGTGGGTATGGTATTGAAGTGATACGGCCGTGGGTCGGGCCAAGTTGTTGGGTTACGGCCTTGGGTCGGGCCGGATGGTTAGGGTGAGGCCTTGGGGCGGGCCAAATGGGTAGGCTGAGGCCTTGGGTCGGGCCAAATGGGTAGAGCGAGGCCTTGGGTCGGGCCAAATGGGTAGGTTGAGGCCTTGGGTCGGGCCAAATGGGTAGAGCGAGGCCTTGGGTCGGGCCAAATGGGTAGGCCGAGGCCTTGGGTCGGGCCAAATTGGTAGAGCGAGGCCTTGGGTCGGGCCAAATGGGTAGAGCGAGGCCTTGGGTCGGGCCAAATGGGTAGGGTGAGGCCTTGGGTCGGGCCAAATGGGTAGGTTGAGGCCTTGGGTCGGGCCAAATGGGTAGGGTGAGGCCTTGGGTCGGGCCGAATAGGTAAACAAATGGTGTTCAGCAAAGGTGGATATAGGCGATATGTGGTATAAAAGGGGCAAATGGTAAATAAGGGCAAAAAAATTGGGGAAAGTTGGAAGAAAAACCGATGTCGATTCTACATGACCGAGATCGGTTAAGGGACCGATACCGGTTCATTAGGGAAAAATGAAACCGATATCGGTTAAGGGCAAAAAACCTATAAAAAGAAAAATATGGCTTGTCATTGTCACTTGTGTTATTTGAAAACCAAATTGATTTGTCTGACGTGGAGAGTTGAGATTGGAGGTTTTATTGAGTGAGGTGGAGCTATTTTGCTAGAGGAGTGAGTTGTTTGCGGGCCGAGTGAGGAGGAGGCAGCAATTGATTGGCGGGGACCCAGCAGATCAGAATTGGAGCTATGGCACAGGCAGGAGGAGCAGGAGGGGCTGGACCAGCTGGACCACCACCACCCATCCCACCATGATGACGTGTCGTCGTTCGGGTAGGTTCGGAACTCTTTATTTTGTGCATTTGAATGGTATTAAGCTAAATTGGGGGTTTGGGTAGGAATTTACATGTTTTAGGAAATAATGAGTAAATGGACGTAATTTGAAAAACGAAGAGGATAGATGGGTAAAATAGGGCAAGGCGGCTGGGTGGGTAGGTTTTTAGGGTGTTTGGGTGGGTAGATAAGTAGAAAAATGCAAAAATGTGGGTGGGGGGCGCGCGGGGTTCGGCTCCGGTAAAATACAGCGACCGATGTCGGTTGCTAAGCGACCGGCATCGGTCGCAAATTGTGTGGACAGGGTGCGTTGGGATGGACCGGCGTCGGTCGTATATCGGCCGGCGTCGGGTTGGGTTTGTGTGGGTTTGTTTTGTTTTGGGGTTGGGTGGGTTTGGGTTTGGGTTGGGCTTGTTTTGTGTTGGTGTGTTTTGGGGTGTGGGTGGGTTTTGTGTTGGTGTGTTTTGGGGTGTGGGTGGGGTTTGTTTTGGGTGGGGTGGGTTTGGTTTTGGGTTGGTTTGTTTTGGGTGGGGTGGGTTTGGTTTTGGGTTGGGTGGGTTTGGGTGTTTGGGTTGGGCTTGTTTTGTTTTGGGGTTGGGTGGGTTTGGGTTTGGGTTGGGCTTGTTTTGTGTTGGTGTGTTTTGGGGTGTGGGTGGGGTGGGTTTGGTTTTGGGTTGGGTTTTGGGCTTTGGGTCGGGTAGGGGGGGTTTGGGTGGGTTGAGTTGTGGGTAGATATGGGATTTGTATGGGTTGGGGTTGGGTGGGTTTTGGGTTGGGTGGTTGAAGGTAGGTTGCTAGAGGGGGGTGGTATAGAGTTGGGGTGTGGTCGGGGGGATAAAAGGGGGTTTAGAGGGTAAAGTAGATGTTGTGATAAAGAGTAGGTCTAAGGATGTGGGTTGGTTTTGCAGGCACGTCAGCAGTTGACGATGCGGGATAGGATGCCCCCGCTGTTGGTGCGGATGCGGCCACACGTATCTGCGGCTCATTGGGCGATCATGCGCGAGGTGGGACTCGGCGGAGTCCAGCGATACAGAGCTATTGATAGAGATCACAGCCTGATGGTCGCCCTCATCGAGAGATGGGATCCGGTGACCAATGTGTTCCATCTCCCGACCGGAGAGATGACCATCACATTGGAGGATGTGTATCGCATCCTTCGACTACCGATCGAGGGAGAGGCAGTCTTCCAGGTAGATTCGGAGATGGTGATGGATAGCATCCTGCGAGGTTTTGGAGTTGCGGTCGTACTTACTTACCTATCACGCAAAGTATCGGGTATGGTGACATGTACCGTGCGCACCAACACGAGACACAAATGGTTGTGCTGATGATGATTGGGATCACCTGCTTCGCCCTCCCGGACTCAGAGGAGGCCGCTTTCCACGGGCATTGATGGGGGTGTTGCTTGAGATGGTGGAGGAGCATACTTGCTATGCGTGGGCACCAGTGTATCTGGTGCAGCTATACAGAGAGCTCTGGGGTTATCGCCGGATGCGGCGATTTGGTATTTGTTCGACTTTTTTACTTCACTGTTGGGCATATGAGCACATCATATGCAGACCCGATAGGGGCTGCCCCAAAGCGCCAGGGCCACAGTTATATACGAATACGACTTTCATAGGGTGGTTGGGAGTCGTGGGCCAACCACGCGCTTCTTGCAGGTCGGGATGTGGCATATTATAGACATTTGTTAGAGGGCCTGACAGGTAGACATTGTATGGAGACCTTACAGAGGTCATCACCCGCGCAGAGGAGCCCGCTTACAGTTACGCTGGATCTAGTACACCTTCTAGATAGCAGGACGGAGGCTGGGAGAGTACGAGAGGATACCCCTAGAGAGGGTACGTAGGTAGATGGGGCTGCGACAGGACGAGCCACCTCCCTTCCCTCAGTACAGGAGGGATGATGTAGAGGCCCCACCGCTGCACCACATGCCCATGGATCCAGTTGGGGCTTCTTGAGAGGCCGGAGGCCGAGATGATGGTGTAGATGATGCTAGGTGTACGGGGGCATTCATGGTTTGGTGGGCTAGTCAGAGAGCAGCTAGGATAGCACCGCCTGCACAGCCAGACTTGGCTGCATAGTGATAGTAGAGCGAGATCAGCTCCGGGGCGAGTGCAATCTTACAGGGGTAGGACTTGGCTGCGGCACGAGCACGAATAGGTGTCCTACAGGGGCAGCTAGCCCAGTGTAGGTACGCAGTATAAAAACAAAGGCACCACCACACCAGCGCAGGCGCAGCACATTTGGCCCAGCACGCAGTGCAGAATACCACCGCCGCAGCTGGCACAAACCACCCACGAGCACCACCAAGATAGCACGGGTACGAATTGCGGCGGTAGGAGTCCTAGGGACCAGCCCCAGTACCGACGGTGGCACGGGATAGATACATGGAGGCGAGAGCGGAGGCCCGGTACTATCAGGATGTCCTTGATAGTACCGGAGCTGAGTATCAGCCATATGCGGCACACCGAGCGGAGACCTCGCATAGTCAGAGATCGCAGGGAGGCGCAGCCACAGCCGGCGTGTCCGTTACAGGCAGGAGGCGAGAGGTGCCACAGGGACCAGCAGGGAGAGGTGCCGAGGGCGGTGGGGAGAGCTGAGGGATCCCTGCATTGTTTTTGTATATAGACATGGGCACCGGTCTGCGAACCGGTTGTGTTGATAGAGGCCTGCGTGCCTACATATTATTCATTGATTCATTCATTTTTTTGTATACCGGCCTGCGAGCCGAGTACGGGTTGTATAGTTGATACCGGCCTGCGAGCCGAGTATATTTTTGATATGAGGGACCGGCCTGCGAGCCGAGTCGAGGTTATTGACCTTTATTGCGGCCTACGTGCTGGCTTTGTTGGATGATGAGATCACAGAGGCCCCGATGCAGGGCACATTGTATATTTGAAACTTGTATATATATATATATATAGATGATGTTTTGATCCATATGCGGTGTTCAAAATGTTTTTAAGTATTTCGTCAATGGTTTGTGATATATAGAATGTATGATGAGTTTAATTGACATGTTGATATATGGATGATGTTGATGTCTTTTGTACGTATATATGGATGGCATGTTATATGAGGAAATGTTGCATGTTTTGGTGCTGGTTTTGTGACATTGTTATATATGTATCTGATGAGCTGTATCCAAATGATGTATAGATTAATAATTTTTTGATATCCTTAGTTGATGGTTTGTGTGTTTTTGTAAAATAGACGATGTTAATGAAATTGTAATGATATGTGTGGTGGATGGAGAAATATGGATAATGGTGTTTTTATGCAGGAAAAAGGGCGGGCGCGACAAAAATTAGGTAGAAAATGAAGAAAAGAACCATGTTTCAAAAAGGCAGGTGTGTGACCGACGTCGGTTACATAACCGATGTCGGTATAGTATAGACCGATATCGGCTAGGGAACCGATACCGGTTATTTGAAAATGAGATTTTTCTAAAAATAAAAAAGGCGTAGGTGGCAACTGAAGTTCTGATTTTGAGAGCCATGCAAGATGTTAAATACGTGAATGCGACGCTGTTTTAACGACTGGGACATGTAATTGCATGAGAGATTTGAGTGATTAGGAGTAAAGAGACAGGGAAAGTGATTGTGATCTGAGATTCAGAAGACAGAAAGGCAGGTTTGAAAAAGGTGGTGATAATGGCAGGACGAGGAGAAACATCCAGCAGGCAGGGACAAGAGGGAAGACAAGGGCCACCTCAAGCTACTGCAACCCAAGAGGTAACGTTTTGTTTGTGATTTGACTACTGCATGTTTTGGGAATAAGCTGAGGGAGAGTAAGTGGGTAGATATGAGAAAGAAAACGTGATAGCAAGGGTTATAGATGAGGTGAGTGTTATGGGGTAGATAATCGGGGGTTTTCAGGTATGTCTGTGTATACCGAGCGGAATAAACGATCAATGTTTTGTCGTAGGTGGTTGTTTTTAGGCAAGGTGCATATAATTGACAGTGACCGATACCGGTTAGGGATAACCGATATCGGTTACTTATAACCGATACCGGTTACTGGAGGAACTTCTAGAATGTGAGAAAGAAAAAAAAAAAAAAAAAAAAAAACCCGTGGTGATTTGATTTATTGAACAGTTATTGGTTTTTGTGACGTATGCAGGCAGAGGCAGGGCTAAGGATGAATGATAGTGTACCAGCGCTGTTGTCACGAATCCGAGCGGATGTAACACCAGCTGAATGGATGTTGATAAATCATTTGGGGTTAAGTGGGATCCGCTATTATTCACGAATTGCACGGAACCATGCTATGTTGCAGGCGTTGATTGAAAGATGGAATCCTGAGAAAAATACCTTCTATCTACCAACAGGGGAAATGACAGTAACATTGGAAGATGTGTTCCATATTTTGAGACTCCCAATTACAGGAAAACCAGTATATCAGGCATTACCTAGCGCGGCACGGGGAGCGATAACAACAGTATTTGGTCCATACGCACGAGATTTAACACAGTGAGGTTTGTCATTCACATATGGGATAATGTATGCAGCACACCCTGAGGAGACAAGGTTAGCAGTGATATTAATGATAGCGGTAGGGTATTACACATTACCGAGGGCGGATGGGGGAAGATTTCCAAAGGCATTGATGTGTGTTATTTGGGAGACGATAGAAAGGAACGTGACTTTTGCATGGGCACCTACATATTTGCGAGCTATACAGGGGTCTATGGGCTTGTAGGCAAATCACGGGATGATGCTTTGGATTGTTCATACTTATTACACTATTGGGCCTATGAGCACATTGTTTGTGTGCGACCAATAGGCCGACCCATCCAGTCAGGAGAGACCGGAGTACAAAGGTTGGGATTCAGACGATGGGTCCAAACAGAACAAGAGGCAAGATCCCAGGCTGTGACGGGTGACATTGAGTATTATAGGCAGGTATGGGAGATGGTGACGATTGCGGATATCTGTTGGAGGCCATACGGAAACTATATGGTAACAGAGAACATAGCTGAGGAGTTGAGGGGTGTAGAGCGATTGAGGTGGATCGCAGGGCACAGGCCGGGTGAGTATGAGAGGATTCCTCTAGATCGCGTGCGGCGACAATTTGGATTTGTGCAGGATATACCCCAGGCTTATAGACCATATATGAGGATCGATGCCGAGGCAGCATTCTCACCTCCCCGGCCAACACCTCCGAGAGGGCCGAGGAGATAGCCAGAATGGCGATCGCAGTGTAATGGATGCAGGAACGACAGAGGCCTATAGGTTATGGTGGGTAGCAGAGCTGCGAGGTGTACGTGATCGCCCTGACATAGCTGTGATTACAGCGGAGAGAGATCGTCTGCAGAGTTTAGTTCAGCAGCTCCAAACGCAGGTGAATGAGGCAAGAGGATTGTTAGCGGTTGCGGAGTCACGGGCGGAGAGACTAGAGGCTGGATTCCTCCATGCGAGAGGGCGTATTCATATGTTACAGGAGAGATTGGCAGATCAGTGGGCGGTACCAATAGCCGTGGTACCTTTGAGGACAGAGAGGCCTGGCGAAAGGCGTCGACAATCACGATCATCACCGGGTTCGGGATGAGGCGTGAGGGTCTAAATAAATGTTAGCAAGGTATAAGAATAAATAAGAGTACCGACCTACGTGTCGATGATAGAGAAGATGTATTTGTTTAACATCTAAATAAAATGAGATATGTATGTTGATTTGAGTTATAATAATAAGAATGTTTTCATTTTGACTTTCGGTGTTTTGAAAAAAGGATAAAGAGGAATGTGATTAAATAGAAATACACAAAAATATTTATATTTACCACACATGATAGGTTATGGTAGGGGATGGTCAAGCTAACCTTGGGAGACCCCATGTCTCCGAAGTGCTGCCTACATAGCCCATTGCACAAAGCAAGGAGGGGCCTCAGACCGATGTAGTTCTCCCTTAGGACCAGGGAGAGGTGAATTCAGCAATTTAGGTATGGTTAGGTGATTGGTTGGTTGGTAAAGGTATTGATAGTAATATTGGTAAGGTAAGGTTGATGGTGTTGGCAACGAATTGGTGACGTTGTAAAAGGTACAAGAGAAGCGAAAGTTAGCCTACCCGAGTGGTAGGGAACCATGTCCTGATTAAGATCAACACACAATCCTAGATGCGAGGAAAAAAGGAAAGATTGCTCCGTAGGTGAAAAGAGCAAAACAAACCACACAACATAGAACGCACTTGAAGCCCTAGGTACCGGTGCATAGACGAGAAGTCAATAGGTGAAAAGAGTTGTATGATCACAACCTATCAGGTGTACGACACGTCCCTTGAGTTGAATAAATGGTGAGGTGAGGTGAATGGTATAGTTGAGGTACGGAGAACTCATTACAAAGTGAGTGTTCTGACGAAAGAGAACCTACCCTAAATAGACAAGTCCATGACTCAAAAGTTCTTTTGAATGAGGCTTTTATTTTATTGAATGTAGACTGATCGATGCGGGAAGTCTACAAGGGATATTGATTGTATTATTCTTGAGGTCTTCACGAAGCTGATCAATGCGAGAAGCTTCTGATAAAGGCTGACTGTATAAATAGTCCTTCGAGGAGCAGATCTATTTATAGTAGCAGAGATATGATTTTAGTGCATAGCTGTCCTTTGGGGGAGCAGTCTATATATAATAGCAGCAATAGTTCGGCATATAGCTGTCCTTCGAGGGAGCAGTCTATATTTAATTTAGATGACTAGATGTTCTTTTGGCGTGAAGCATCTAGTTTAGTAGGAAGTTTGACTCAAGAAAATCCTATAAGAATACGGCTTATTTTAATACTTTGAAGTCATGGACTAGACTAAAAAGGGGAAGGCATCGTTTAGGTGAGGTGAGAATCAAACTATGTGAGCTTGATTTTTATTATGAGGTGTAGGAAAACAAAGGGTATGTAGCGGTAAATGAGCTCAAGGGACGAGCAGTAGGTAGATAAGAAGTGATATAACACTAAATTCAACAGTAGAACGGTCGAATATGCAAGGCATTAAGGGGCTCAGGCTCAGGTTTACCATTAAGCGAAACTAAACGATAAGTGCCTGATCCATAGGTGTGAGTGATTATATAAGGCCCAATCCAATTGGGAGCAAATTTTCCACGTTTGCTCTTTTCTAGTTTGGTGACATGTTGATTCTCTTTGAGGACAAGATCACCAACCTTAAAGGTACGCTCATGAAGTCACTTATCATAAGCACGTTTGATGCATTTTTGATAGATTTGAAGGTGATCAAGAGCTGTAAGACGACGTTCGTCAAGAAGCTCCAATTGGGCTAACCGCTCTTGGCGGAAATCATCGTTGGTGAGAATATCCTGAAGAGATATTCTAAGGGAGGGTATTTGTATTTCGAGAGGCAAAACAGCCTCGGTACCGTATACCAAAGAAAAAGGTGTGGCATTAGTGGAGGTACGAATACTAGTACGATAAGCCCAAAGGGCAAAGGGGATGTGATCATGCCAATTTCTGCCGGATTCATTGACAACTTTCATGAGGATTTTGGTTAGTGTTTTATTAGAGGATTCGGCTTGTCCATTTGCTTGTGGATAGTAGGGTGATGAGAAGCTAAGTTTGATGCCAAAGTTGTCGCAAAGGTCTTGCAACAACTTGTTTTTGAAAGATTTTCCATTATCTGTTATCAGGCGATGAGGAACACCAAAACGACAAATAATGTGGTGGTTAATGAACTCTACAATTTTTTCTTTTTTAGTTGAAATGAGTGGAATAGCCTCCACCCATTTTGTGTAATATTCGGTTGCTGTGATAATCCATCGGTGACGTTGCGAAGAGGACGGATGAATCTCACCAATAAGGTCTAAACCCCATTGTGAGAAAGGCCAAAGATCTCGTGCGACCTGTAGCGGATGGCTAGGAGTATGTTGGAGGTTGGCATGTTGTTGACACATGACACAACGCTTAACATATTCGAGGCAGTCATTATTGAGAGTAGGCCAATAATAACCTAGGCGAAGGATTCGTTTAGCCACGGCAAGACCGCTAAAATGTCCGCCACAGATACCATCATGGACCTGTTGGATGGTATGGGTGACTTCCGCGCCGGTGAGACATCGAAGGAGGATGCCATCAAAGCCACGTTTATAAAGGAGTCCCCCCATAACTACATAACGAGAAACATGTTTAAGAAAAGCGCGTTTACCAGTACTAGTAAGGTCAGATGGGAGAACAGAGGTTGTAAGGTAGTCGTGAAATTGGTGATACCAAGTATCCTGTGAATTAGCAGACACATTATTTATCATACAAACAACCGGGGCTGAATAAGATGGGGCAAAGAGTTGTTGGACCAAGACGAAAATGTCAGAGTCAGTTGATGAAGCCGGAATTTGTGAGGCTAAGCAAGCCATAGTATCCACAAATTTGTTAGTGGAGCGGGGAATAGTTTGGATAGAATAATGAGTAAATAAGGCTAGAAGCGAATCCACGTAGTGTTTGTATTTTTGAAGTTCCTCATTTTTGCATTGGTAGATGCCCATAACTTGATTGACTACCAATTGAGAGTCACCGAAAATATTGATAGATTTGATACCTAAGTGCAGCGTAACCTGGAGACCCAGAACAAGGGCCTCGTATTCCGCTGTATTATTAGTGCAAGGGAAATCGAGTCGGAATGAAAGAGGCATAGGCTCGGCGTCGAGAGGAATAAGAACAATGCCGGCTCCTCCACCGCGTTGGCATTTGGATCCATCGAAGAAGAGAGTCATTGGATACGACTCCTCCTTGAGTGAAAGAGTGGCGATGAGTTCGTCGGGGAATGTAAAATTGGTAAATTGTTCCCCAGGTAAAGGGGCTTCCGCAAGTTGGTCTGCGATGGTTTGTCCTTTGATTGATTTCTGGTGGACGAACTCAAGGTCGAGGTCGGCGAGGAGCATGAGCCATCGGGCGATGCGTTGGTTTAGATGAGGTTTGGCATACATGTAATGGATGGGGTCCGTGTTGGTGATGACGAAAGTTTTGTGATTCAGAAGGTAGTGTCGGAGCTTGGTAGCCACGAATGATAGGGCTAGGCACAACTTTTCTACATGTGTATACCTAGTCTCATAGTCCACCAAAGTACGACTTATATAATAAATGGCTTGTTCTCTATTCTCAGAGTCACGATGTGCAAGCATGGCCCCTACAGCGTGGTCAGTGGCGGAAAGGTAAAGGTAGAAAGGGCGGTCGTCTTGAGGTGGGATAAGCATGGGTGGCTGCAAGAGATAAGTTTTGAGAGCTTCAAAGGCTTGGTGGCACTCTTTGCTCCATTGAAAGGCAACGTCTTTTTTAAGAAGGTGATGAAAAGGGTGACATCGATCCGAGAGTTGGGAGATGAAACGCCGGATGGATTGAAGTTTACCCTACAAACTACGCAATTGTTTGAGGTTTTTGGGTGGGGGCATTTCTATGATAGCTTTGACTTTAGATGGATCGACCTCAATGCCACGCAAAGAGACGATAAAACCAAGAAGCTTTCCTGAAAGGACACCAAAGACACATTTCTTTGGTTGAAGGCGGACAGAATATTGTAACAGGCGATCAAAAATAATGGTTAAAACATCGAGATGTTCACTGCGATGTTTAGACTTGCCAAGAAGATCGTCGACGTAATCTTCAAGGATTGTGTGCATAATGTCATGAAAAATGTAGGTCATAGCCCGCTGATAGGTGGCACCAGCATTCTTAAGGCCGAATGGCATTACACGGTAACAGAAGGTTCCCCAAGGAGTTATGAAGGTAGTTTTGTGTTGATCGGCAGGGGCAACCAAAATTTGGTTGTATCCTGAAAAGCCATCCATGAGAGAGAGCATCTCATGGCCTGCAGTGAGATCAACAAGTTGGTCAATACTAGGTAGGGGGAAGTCATCCTTAGGGCAAGCGAGGTTAAGATCCTGGAAATCCGTGCATATCCGAAGTCCCCCCGTCGCTTTAGTGACAGGTACGATGTTAGAAATCCATTGAGGATAGTCAATAGGCAGAATGAAGGAAACAGAAAGGAGTCGTTGGAGCTCCTCTTTGACCAAGAGGGCAATGCGTGGATGCATTTTTCTCAATTTCTGTTTAATTGGCTTGGAATCGGGTTTCAGTGTAATGTTATGGACAGCAATGTCAGGATCAATTCCTGGCATGTCAGCGTAGGACCAAGCGAAAGCTTGGTTGCGAGCACGGAGGAAAGTAGTAAAGGCGACTTGTTCTGATGCGTTAAGGGATTGTCCGATCTTCACAATGTGAGGATCCTCCTCCATGTGGATGTTGATTTCTATAGTAGACTCGTTCAGCATGGTTTGGGTTTCAGATGGTAAGGCTCGTTGAATATAAGAGTCATCCGCGCCAAGGTAAGTGAGGATGGAGTCATCATCCTGGCACTCAACAACGTTAATTGAAGGGGAGTCCTCTTCAATCATGTCTGGATATAGAAGGGGAATAGAAGAGGGGTGCTCATTATCGCGTTGATAAGTGAGAGGACCTAAGAAGATAGCATTTATGAAAAAAAAAAGTTAGGAGGGATAGATTCGTGATCTATCGACTCAGTGGGTGACGATGGCAAAGTGGGTAATGATGGTTTGGTAGGGGTAACGTCGTTCTCTTCCAGAAGGCAACTGTCACGAGGTTCTGTCGATGTAAGTGTTTCCGAAATCCGAGACCACTACGATCATTATGTTTGCGTGTGGTGATGGGGATGAGCGTATGTCGGCCTTGTTCATAAAGACCAAAACCAAAGCCTTTCCAAGCACAAATGAGTCAAGAAGTGAGGGAAGCGAGCGACGATTTGTCAGGTATTGAAAATCGGATTGGAAAGGAACCACACCAAGAGGAGGCTCAGGGGCAACGGAAGACGCGTCGACACCCCCATACGTTAGGTTAGTGCGGCAGTGAGGTGGTCCGTAGGAGATTACTTCCCCCACACGACGGTCATAGTTAGGATGGGCATGTACCTGTCCGTACTCCTGTGGGGTATGGAAAGAACTAACGTTATATAGGCGATACTCCCCCAGCGTAAGGCGCTGAAAAACATCTACTAAGGGGTCCGCGGTTGGGATGTTAGCTGCGGGAAGGGAAGTGGTTTTTGCGACGGTAGTTTCATCAGTTGAAGGCGTAGGTGTGGTTGAGGTGGATGGTTGAGGCACAGTTGAAGAGGATGGTTGGGTTGAATGAACGGGTGTCTTGATTGGTACAAGCACATCGTTTGGGCGGTATAACATATTACAGGTTTTAAAGGGGGGAGGATCAGCTTTTACGGTGTAGGACTTCCCCTCGTACTCAAATTTTATGCATCTATGTAATGTTGAGGGAACGCATCCCATGGCCTAGATCCAAGGACGACCCAGCAATATATTATATTGGAACTCTCCCTCAAGGACATAGAAGAGTTTGGGTAAAGTACGTGGTCCTACCCGAATGTTGAGGATCACGGTGCCTAAGGTAGAGGTAATAGCGTCATTAAATGACCGCAACATGATGGGGTTGGCACACATGTAGCTAGAAGGGATATTCATTTGTTGGAAGGCTTTTGAAGAGATGATGTTTAGGCTAGCGCCCCCGTCAATCATAACACGACGTACCCGAATGTCCCGGATGTAAGCGGAGATGAAAAGGGCAGGGTCAGGGTCTTCTGTACCAAAGTCAACAATTTCATCTTCAGAGAAACTGACTGCAGCAGCTTGTGGTACAGAGACAGAAGTGGTTGGGGCAGTGGGTTGTTTGGTGAGAGAGGCAACATGATTAGGTGTTAGAATGGAGGCAACGGGCAGGGTTTCATTAGGTAAGACCTCGATCCCTTGAAGAATTTCAACGAGAGCTTGTCGATGAGATTCAGAAGTCTGAATGAGATCATATAGTGTCATTTTTATGGGTGATTGGTGAAGCTGTTTAATCATGGCTCGATGGGCAGCTCCATTAGAGACGGGGTAAGCAGGTCCACGAATAACCACTTTGGGTGGTGGTGCAATCGGGATGTTGGACGGAGAAGGAGAGGACGCAGGTGTGCTTTCTTTCGCTTTCTCATTGTTTTTCTGCGCTCGAGTAGCAACACTAATCATATTAATTTCGTAGACCTGAGATGAGGAAGATGGTTGGGACAAATCATGGTCTTCAAGAGGTGGGGTTGTAATAATGACAGATCTTGGTGAGGCGGGGACAGATGGTATAGGAGAGGGAATGGAAACTAAAGGTCTCTCCCTTCGTAAGTTGTCTTTCTTAACCTTTCTATCTGGGAGAGGTGACTGACGAAGGATGGTTTTTAAAGCTTTGCATCCCTCCACATCATGTCCTAGTGTGCGGTGATAAGCACAGATCTTAGACTCATCATAACCTATAGGTCGAGGTTTAGACGGGTCATAAGGTCTAAGTGGGGGTAGGGAAATGGTCGCATTCTCTACTAACATAGCAAGGATTTTGGCGTAAGATCCTTTGAGTGGGTCAAAATCAGAAGAGGATGAGGGTATTGATTGTCTGGGTTTCGATAATGTTTGGGTATGGTTGGTTCGTGCGGGTGGTGGTTTAGCCAAGGGGTGTTGACACGTGGTTTTCACTAAATGTGGTTTCTTTGGCGCAGAAGCTACATTCAGCTGGTTAGATGATAAAGCTACAGATGACGTGGTAGTGGGACACAACCACGGAGAAAGGGGAGTAGCAGAGAATAAATCCTTTGATGATGGAGTTTGTTTAGGGTTGATTGGTGGACCGGATGCGTGGGGTGATAATGTTGATATACCCTTTGATCCCTGTATGGGCGCAGAAGGCGTAGGTCGTTTTGAAGAAAACGCAGGAGGTATGATATATTGGTGCAAGGTGGAAGGATGAGGTCCCAATATGGAAGGTAGGTATGACGATGATGGTTTTGATTGTGATAGAGGCACGGGTTGAGTGTGTCTCCTAGGTGGCAGGGCGGCTTTATTTTTGGATAAATCTAGTCGCTTAGGCGGGTGTGTTAGACTGGGTATTGGTGAGGTCCCAAGTGTAGGGGAAGGTTTGGTTAGGTGGATAGAGGTGGATGGGATACTTGGTATAGATGCGGGGGGTAAGAATGAGGATACAGGCATTTTGAGTTTCTGTAAACGCTTCGGGTATATGGTAGAGGTATCGGGATCGGTCATCTGCATTTGAGTAGAATAGGGAGTACTCAAACGTTCCCATAGGATTCGTCTATCTTCTGGAGAATGACAGTCTTCAGGTTTGAATTGTAAATTTTGTACGGAAGAAAGGTGGGTTGTGATTCCGGTCCACTGTGGGTGTGATACAGGGGGTAAATGAGGCACTGTATCAATAGATGTCAAGAGGTCAACCGGTCGTTGAAAAGATTTAGGCGATGAAGAACTAATAGGTAAGAGGGCATGTTCGAGAGGATCCGTCATGGTTAAAGAATTTGGTGATGTCGGTGCAAGAGATTCCTCGTCTAAGGATGTCAAAAGGAGTGGCGTACCTTCCTCTTGTGCAGCAAGAGGGGTAGAAGGGGAAATCTGGGAAATAGATAGGTTAGATAACATCCGTTCGCAATCTTGTAGGGATGTGGTATAAGAAGACTCATCGATGGGAAGAGAAGTCTGGGCAGTTAACTCCTTTATGGGTAAAGGAATGATTTCGCTTTGGTTCGATGGTGGTAAAGGAGGTTCGGGCTCCTGTGTTAGTGAAGAGGCTTGATTCAAAATTTTGTCGATAGAGGCTTTGGGCTGGGTATCAAAGACTGCATGGATCTCATGAACACTCTCCTCGGCTAAGATATCCTGGTTTACGTTGCTGTTGGAAGAGTGATTCGGGAATGGTTTGTTGAAGATTTTCAAATTTCGGTTGGCAGGGGCATTAGGATTATCGAGGGTTATATCCCCTGCGTCAACCATTTCCTGCACTATGTTTTTCAACATCTTGCAGTTTTCATGACTATGTCCTTTTACGCGGTGAAAGTTACAGAAGTCATTTTCTTTGTACCAGGAAGGTATCGCGCGGGTGGAGTCAAACCCAGAGTGAGGTTTAACAGGAGGCAAAGTGATAGCTCCGGCTTTGAGCAATTTTTCCAAGATGACGCCATAGGTTTCTCCTAAGGGAGTGTAATTGATGGGCTCGGCTTTGTACTTATAGGTGGTTTTTGGTGGAGTATTGGACGGCGCTTGAGATTTGACCATCACCGCGTGGACAGCTCCTTTTGATTTAGAAGAAGTGGACGCGTGAGGAGTGGTGGTATTTGGTTTATTGGTAGAATCAGGAGTTCGAAATTGGGGTTTTTGTTGCGCAACCGCAATTTCTCTTCTTCTAAGGCTCGAATTTCTAGTTTCCGAGCCATGGTAAAGGCCTCATCAAATGTGCGGAAAGTTTGAATTTGAAGAGTAGGAGAAATGTGCTTAGCACATGCCCGCGTGAAAATTTTGATAAGTTCAGTCTGAGGCAAGGCATATGTAAGTTGGTTGATAAAGCCGCGCCATCGTCTGACGAAATCTGCGATAGATTCGTCTTCGAATTGTCGAATGGCATAAAGGTCGGTGATGGATACTTTCTTAGCAATGTTAATGGAGAAGTGATCCAAGAAAGATTGGGCTAGTTGGTTAAAAGAGAAGATTGAGTGCTGGGTTAAAGCACTGTACCACTCCAAGGTGGGTCCAGATAAGGACATGGGAAATGTGCGGAGTAACAAGGCATCATCATGGGCAATCAAATAACAAGCATGTCTAAATGATCGCAAGTGTTGTTGAGGATCCTCTTTACTATTAAAACGAGTAAATTTCGGTAATTCCCATTGAGGAGGATATGAGTGAAGGGGGACAGAAGGGTGAATAGGCTCCCGACAAACTTGCTCGTATGTCAAGGCGCTACGACTTCCCGACACAGAAGCCTCCAGATTTTGCATTTTGTCCATCATTTGTTTGATGAAATCCGTGGTTGGATGGGATGATGGTGCGGTTGTGGTAAACGGAGGCAAATTGGGCCAAGGGCCTCCGCTGGACAATGGTGGGGTTAAGTGTTGATAAGGTATGGAGGATGAATATGTTGAGGTGACAGAATAGGGATGTCCCATATAAGGTGTTGAGGTTACTGGATACGTGTATGGGAATGAAAAGGTAGGCGGAGCTTGAGAAGGAAAGCTCGTGTGGATAGGTGGCAGAGAACAAGTCATGAATGGAGTAGTCTGCAAGAGAGATGAGGTAGGGGCAGTCGGTGGTAATGATATGTGGGGTCCAAGATTAGCCAAAGGAAAGCCAATCTGAGTCGTATGAATCTCTGAAGCTGTCGGATTGGGAGATGGGGCTAAAGGTGCAGGAAGCAAGGCGGTGTTATCAGGTGGAGTGGGAGCTAAATGAGCAGCTATACTAATAGGCATGCCAACAAGGAGCTGACCATCAGGCGTACGGTCAGGGGCATGAGACAAATAGTATTGTACAGTGCTAGAATTAGCATCCAGAAACTTGGCAAAGTCCTTATCTCCCACAGGAATTTTAGGAACCTCGCTGGTATCCGTAGGATTCCCCACAGAATGTGAAGGGGGTGATTCAGCAAAAAATAGAGCAAGCATGTGAAACCATGGCGGCGGCTTGCTTTCGAGTGATAACAACCATGGACAGGAGTTCACAGTAGGGTTTCAATCTGTCAGGAATAGAAACAAACTCAGACTGGTAAAATTGGTAGGTTGCTGGTTTGTCAGGAATTGGAAAAGACAGTAACCGATATCGGTCTAGTAACCGATGTCGGTTATACTATAGCCGACGTCGGTCAGGTAACCGATGTCGGTGTAAGAAGTCTGGGCTAACAAGATATAAAAAGGCTGCTAATTTGATTTTTAACAACGTTTAGTATACTTGTCCAATTATTGATCACAGAAGACAGAGTATGAGAAAGAAAACAGAACTAAAAACAAGCAAGATGCACACGCAAATCCAGAGATTAACCCTAGGGTTAATTTTAATTATCGTGGGCTTATGCCTTTAGACGTAGAATGATGTCAGAATCCTAAACAAGAGACTTAGGGGAAATGTCAAGTTGTTTTGGCTTATAAGGTTACCTCAATCGGTGGAGGAATACCGCGAAAAAAAAGGGGGATGTTTGAGTCATGTTGTGTTAATTGTGAAGTGATTCGGTATGTGTTGTGCGGTGAATGTAAGATTAATTTCCTATCATCAATACCGTGGATATCACCCCCACGAGTACGACACATGCTACTTAATCTACGTTCACTAGAATTGAAAAATAACAAGCAGAATGCAATGCACGTGTTTTAAACCCAAATCGAAAATTATGTTCGATGAAGCAAGAGAGATGACTTTCACTAATGCGAAACTAGGAAAGCAAGACAAATTCTTTACGAAATATATAACAAAAGCAGCAACAGCAAGTATGCTTCCTAAAATGAAAATAAGCAAGAGAAACAGATACCCAAAATGGCTCCACCAAAGGCGTGCAAAATGTTTCGCTTTCGGAATGTTTCGGCTTCTGGGAATAGAGTTGCTTCTATCCTTTCATTCCTTTTAGAAACAGATAGGGTTAGGGCTAGGAGGAATACCTGTTAAATGTCGAGATGGTGTGCGCGTACCATAGAGAAAGATCAGGTTGACTGCGAAGAACTCCTTTTTGTCTTGGAAGGACTACCTGCAAATAAGAACACAAGACCACAAGATTTTGATTAAACAATAAATGAGGAAACTGCCTTGGGCCCAGGAAATATAAAACTTCCTTTCGAAGGTGGTCAGTTTCCCTGCTAATATGAATTAACACAAAAGACTGTAAAGTATCAATTAAATTACTTCGTTGGAATGGATAGGGGAAAGGCTGATTTCTGGTTGTAGTCAGGGTAACCGATACCGGTCTCTGGTAACCAATGTCGGTAGGGTTTAGGATCTGTAGATTGGTTGTTTTGTGGGGTGTTTGTGTTATTTGGTAGCTGTGTTATTTGTAAGGCTGTATATGGGTGATATTAGGAGATAAGGTGATGAATGATAGTTAGATGTAATATGCACGTTGGGTAGTGGCTTCAGGGATGGATTTATGAGGACTGTGATTCAAAAGGCATAAGAAATGTTATAACAGAAGACATGCAAGATGTGACTTACTGGTTTTGACGAAGATGCAAGTTGATCTCCTTTGCTGCAAACGCTTCTGGTTTCTTCACTCGTCTCTGCTCGATCAAGTCAAGATCTGGACTCTGTTGATCGCTCCCAATGATTTCTCTTGATTCAAAATCCTTCCACCTTTGATTTTGGTTCGGGGAGCCCATTTACAGGGAGCCGATGGCGGTTACGTAACCGACAATGCCGAGTAGAACAGCATCGGTAGAAGGAAAAAGTAGGCTATTTTTAGTAAAATAGCCCACCTTCCCTGCTTTTCTCCCGAGAGATCAGTTGCGGGCTTGGTCAAATGACTAGAAGGTCAGTTTTGGGTGCGAGAAAGGGGTCATTAGTTATGGGTGTAGGTGTGGACCAAGTTATGGGTCTTAATTAGGTTAGTTTAGGGTTAGGGCTAGGTCATGATGAAGTGGCAAAATGAGGTGGCAGGTAAGGTGATGTGGATTTATCCATTACAAGGTAATTAATAAATAATTGTGTAAGGTTTAGGTGATGAGGTTATATTGCGAGATGAGATGCGGGTCACAAGGGGTCGTAAGACACAAATTTGGTGTCTACATGCCTATTCGACCTAATTTCAACCATGCCTATACAACCTAAAATTAACCATGCCTAAATGACCTAGAATCCATCATGCCTACATGACCTCAACTTAATCATGCCTAATTCAACTAGTTTCCATAATACACAATAACAAATAAAAATTAAAAATGAGTACATCATCCATCGAGTTAATATTATCAACTATATAATGGGAGTATTTATTTATCAATACATATATACATAGATGTGAATAAATATCAATTCCAGTATCTCAAAACTCTCATGTATAGTATCACATATTTAGCATGCATGATGGTATATATATCAAAAATCAAAATAATGGTACACTATCACATATAGTGACCACTCACCCCCACCTGACACCCTCCTCTCCAGTCTCACATGTCTCCTCCTCCTAGCCCTCTCCCGTGACTAGTCTTTAAGAGATAGTAATTTCACCATGGCCCTGTCTCTGGGGTGAAGGACCCCCTCTACTACCAAAATAATGAGTCTTATATCTATTCCACTCATTGATTGCTTGCTAGGCTCTGTGCTCAGCATATGATGACACATCAATCCCTAAAACTTTCCATAGATGTAGTTTAGGTGGTGTCATTGGTCTAAGTACCCCCTATGAACTCTTCCCGACCAAGATTTTACCATGTCCTTGTGTAGGTGCTTGTACTATGGAACCCTATCCCTGTGCATGTGCTAGAACCTATATAGCTACCTAGACTGCAAGGACAAAATGTGTGCATGTGTAGTGGCCAAATAGCCTTGTAATATGGCCACATGTTCCTATAAGGAAGCTACCTACACTCCATACCCATCTCCACCCTATGCGGGAGCCTTGCGCTAAGCTACCCGGCCTACAAGGCCGTCACCGTACCAGATTGTAAGGTGGTCACATGTTCCTATGACCCTCTCACCTATCTCGCAACCCTATAATCTATGCCTATAGGGAAGCCATTTGACTCGTAATGTATCCCTCTACACTATGACTACCTCTAAATCAGCTTCCCTAGCCTTAATAGTGTCACCCGTATTTATGCCACCCACCATTTCATGTATCCATTAGTGATACCTATATAATAAATCCATGGATATAACACTTTATCCTCCCCGCCACGTGGGAAAACTCGGACATGGTGGAAATATGGTTCTCTCCATGTTATCTCTATAGTATTGTGCAAAAGTTGGGGGCACGTTACGTCATGCAGTCTAAACTATTATTTTACCCTATCCATAGGTATCATCTCATGGTCCCTAACACGTCGTCCCTATATCCATATCGTATCTAAATCTCATATAACTCCTCACCATGCCTCTATAGGATGGATAATCAATGTATGGGTGCCACACAATACCTTCCACCGATAATCCCTCCAATATCGACTCCGTAGTATATAACATCATATGTGGCCATATCATATCATAACAATATATGTGGCCGTGTCCACTCTTGGTTGTGCCCTCGGCTTGTACCCATCTACCGAATCGTACTCTATACAATTAACCCCTAAACTAGTCCTATCATGGTAACCCAACTACATGTACACACACAATGTACTCATACACAATTAGCAAAGTGTAACAAGAATGTGTAACAGATACCAAATATCCTCAACCGACCATAGGCCCATAACTCCCTATACAACTAGAATAGAAAAGTTGGTGCCCAAGAGAAGTATACTTACTCCTTGATCATGTCCTATAACACCCCCATAAGTACTTGTGGGAATCTCCCACCCTTGGAATCTAGGAGAGAAAAACAACCTACTGCCACCATCATCAGAACCGATATCCTTGTCTTTTGTGGGTAGGTCGCATACATCTCCCCATAGCTCTTACTTGCACTATGATAGCTCAATATGCCAATCACCTCACTGAATAATATAACTATTAGCTCCACTTATTCCTTAGATGAAATGAAATAAACTAGCTCACCCACAATAGGAAGTGCAAAGATCCTATATGTGTCCTCTAAGGTGATAGTCATCTAACCCGTCGGTAAATGAAAGGTAATTGCCATTGAGTCCCATCTATCAATGAGAGCGACCATCAAGATATGATCTCAAGCTATACATCTATAGTTCCTGATCGAAATGAGTCCAACCTCTACTAGGTGTGCCCACTTTTTCAATGTCATGCTCTCTCACATCCCTACTAGTATGGGTGGTACTTTGTATCTCATCCTTAGTTGATCTCTTACCTGCATCATCCAAAACAACACTATCAACTCGCGGCCCTCTCAAATTATATATTACTTAAAACCTCAATTGACCTCATACTTAGCCATTTTTTTCCACACCTACATTTAAAACCATTACTCATACCTACGCCTTTACCTAATTCACCTAAAACTTACTGTCTCCATTTTCATACTCACCCAATTCCATAGACCATTTCACTTACATCCCTATCACACACTTGTGACATGGTTCCATACACTCACCTTCATCATACCCTTGCCTCACCGGTTTAACTTTCCCAACTACCTTTGTGTTACCCTAGTAAATTTTTATAGTGATCGACATCGGTTGCCTCAACCGATGCAGTCACTTTGATTGGTGTCGGTCACCCTTTATTTGACCAATGTTGGAAAAACACAAATGACATCAGCTAACCCTTAACCAACGTCGATAATTGTTACAACTACAAAAATAAAAACCCCCTGTCATTTATTATCAAAAATTAATCAAAATAACCTAAACACCTACCCCAACCCACCCAAACCTATCCTACCTTCATTACCAACCCTATTTAAGCTACATTTGACCTTCCCACCCCTCGTTTCATTCATTTTAACCACATTTTCAAAATTAACTTTCTACCCAAACTTAACCCACAAAAAATGATTTTAAGATTTTTAAACCAACTAAAAATTTTCAGATAGTCTTCTACCTCTACTTTGTGTCATCTCCATAGTGACTCCTCTAGTCTCTGTGCCGTGGTCATCCTACTCCATCTTTTACCTCTGTCATGACAAAAAAACAACCACACACATCCCAAGAAATCAAATATCTCTAATTAATACGGTGAACCCACATACCAAATTATAATCACTCGCTAGTCACTTGTCAGCTCAGCTAGAGACCTCGTACCATCACTTTTCCACTTTCCACTTCTTCTTTATCATTTTCCACAAATGGAAAAGAAACAAATGAATCTGTAAAACACATATTTATCCTTTTTTATCCCAAAATCAATATGACTAATGTCACTACTATCGTGCCCTAGCCAACCTATGTCAATTAAGCTATAAATGACATTGCTCACCCGACATAACCATTTGACCTACCCTATGCCCATTTAGCTTGAAACAATGTTTCTCCTACAACTATTACCCTCAACAACACCACTTCCACCTTACCCACTCATATAAATTACTTGTACATTTATTTAATTGCATCTAGGGACATGTTATTTACTTATATCTCATCCCTACCTATTCTCCGATGTACATAACCTTACCTCAACTACCTTTTGTGACATTTTAATTTGTGTAATCACTATACCTTACGATATTGTTACCCATTTTTCTAGGCTAGTGACCTTACCTTTCCTAATGATGTGATTTTTATCCCAAAGTAGTCCCATTCATGCGATGAAACAAAACCTATTACCCATTCCTACACCTAACCTCATAGTGCTTCAAGACCATATCCTATACCTTGGATACCTAAATCACTTCAACCTCATTTGGATAAACCTATCGACCTTTGATAATGTAGAGTTTGCAAGCTCTTCCACTTAGTACCGTATCACAATCTATGCATGTGTATGCATTTAATTTTCATTACCTATTACCCGACCCAACCATTACCCTTACCTACACCCCATCCACCCTTGTTTTTATTAACAACCTATTTATCAAACCACTAAACATTGCTACCTCACACTTTAAAAGTTCCTAGTTTGAGGGGGATCACCTTCACTCCTACCTAGGCCAACCCCACTCTCACCTATATTTGGGGAAACCAATTCTATTTTTTATGCATTACTTACCAAATACAAGCTATGTGATAAAAGGGGCGAATGTAGACACCAAATTTGGGTCACAATCCCCTTGTTCTCTTCAATCAATTAATGTAAAATACATAATTAACCATGACCCCTTCATCCCATATTAATATTCATCCTCACATTATTAATTAATTTGATTATTTTAATCAAGTTATTATCATCCTCACACCTCCACCTCATCATTACACCTCACCCTAGACCCATTATAAGGGCATTTAACTCACAATGACTGATTCATCACTCTCAACACTGATTCATCACTCCCTTTGTTGAGTCACCACTTGGTATCACTAGATAAGGCTTCTTCCTAAACCTAATTGGACTTATTCTATGACCTTCCTACATTTTTTAATGAGAACTCCACTTTCCTAAGTGGAATTAATGAGAAAGCACAACGAATCTGGGAAGATTTTCCTATTTTTGGTAAACCTAGAAATTACCAACTTAACCGAAATTGGTTATTCCTCGACGATGCCAATCACCTAACCATCATCAGTTATTTTATATACAATTTTACAACCTATTACCTGGGTTGGTAATTTTCAATTATGGGAGAATTGCTGCATTCAATGCAAATTTAAGCTTGTCATCAACATCCAAATGACACAAAATACTCAACCACATGCCCAAGAAAGCATTTGGATCTCATCCTAAGGTATTATAATATTCATGGGGACACTCTAGGAGTATTTCCATGACAGTAAACACAAAAGTCTCTTCATGGATCAACTACTTTCCTCCTTCACCTACCAGATCTGTAAATACAAGTATATGTTATTTTAATCATTTTGTGCTTGCTTAAAGTTTAGATCCATTACCTCTTTCATTATACTTTACTTCTCTTTGTATTCCTTTATCTCCACCTTCTCACCAATCCATCAATCCAACCACCTATGAAATTTTGGCTCTCCGTACTTGCCCCCTATGTATTCTTGAGTCTTCTTGGTAATATTACAAACCCAACCACTCTCCCTTCATTCTTTGTGTAATCACAAAGAAATTCAAAAAATGCTTTAAAAAATTATTACCAAATTTCCCGTGCATCGATGTCGGTCACCTTAATCCTAATCGGTCTCACCTTTGTACTGACATTGGTCACTAGACTTACATCGGTCATTGTGTCTTTTTCTAAACCTCCACCAAACAAACCATAACTCTACCATACTCCATCCATAACTTTCCAGATAACCCAATGACCTTACCTAACACCCATGTGACCTTTCCCAACCAAAATTTACCTAGCCTTATGTTAGATTAGTTTATATTTCAATATTCTACTTAATCTAGTGTGTTGATAACATTTTGAGATACCTAAATCAAAGTGTTAGCAATAGGAACTTTATTTCTTGTATTTAATTTCATTAATTTAATAAAAATTCTGGATTGGTCTTTCCATCTAGGATGTATCACACTTCTCAGAACTAGCAATCGTTAGGCGGTCTACTGTCATTTTCTATTTAATATCATTTGGTGGTCTTTTTTTGTTTCTTATACAGGTTTTTCCTCCTCGCCAAAGGGATGCTCTCACATTCACTATAATCAAATTCTACAACACGTGCATACCATCTACATAATCACAATGTAATGCCCCATTCATCATTGCTCCTTTGCTTCTTCGATGATCGTGTTGCTAACCTTTGAATGTCATTGTGTTTCCATTGAAACATTTGTGTCTTTGCCTCATCGAGCTTACCTGTTAGTCACTAGTAATATGATTAATAATTTTATTTTATTTATAAAAGTAAAAAAAAGGAATCATAAAAATAATGATAAAATAACATTGTAATTTATTTTGTCGATTGACGATTAGTTGGTTAGTGTCAATTTATTTTATTAATATTGTTAGTAATTACCATAAACTATTTTACTTTATTATTAATGATCATTCTTGCGCTCGAGCTCTCGAGTAAGTGACTTTTGTTTTGGCACTATTGATTAGTTCGTAAAGACTTTTTTTTTTCGAACCCCATTTTGGTGTTAGAACGTTTTAAAGCATAATAAAAATAGTTAATAAATGAATCCGTATCAGTTGTATTTTTATTTGTGTAAATAAATTATAAAATTTTATGTTGAATTAATAAAGCCTTGTCAGGCCACGTTCCTCATCCACAAACTTGTGAAATTGTTTGGTCATTTTTCTCTCTACTTGGCGTGGAGATATGAGTATCTATTATATTTTTTTGTTATAGACATATGGATCTGCTTAATAAATTTCTTTATTTGAAATTACTAAGCCTTTTCAGGCATCCACGCATACTTATTTCATAATAATGGAAGTGTGCCTTCACCCACCGACCTGCCTTTATGGTTCTTATTCCTTCTGTTTGGCGTGGGGTTGAGGGTTTCCTTGTTTTCTTTGTTTTTTGGCAAGTGGGGTGTGTGGAAGAGTGTATGGCCTCCTACCATATTCTTTTGTATTTTCTTTTGGTGCCTTGTTTGGCATATGGTTGGTGAGAATTAATGAAACTATGTTTATTACCCACCCACCGTATATTTCCTCCATGCTGGCCGCTTACCTTTCAAAATGGGATTTATTATTAAATCTTCCATGTTTTTGTCTTCTTACCTGCTCTTGCCTTGTTGTTGGCTACGTGAGATTGGAGGGGGAGGATTTTGTTGGGGGTTTTGATTGGTGTTTAAGCTCTAGATTAGGCATAGTTCATAATGTTTTGGACAGCCACCTGTTGCATTATTTTGGCCAAGCCTTCATAAGGGAATCCTGGAGTGGCATATTGCAAGAAAAGACCAGTGAAGGACCATTTAAAATGTGGGATGTGTGGACTTCTGGGAGAAGGGGGTATACTAGTGCGTGGTCATGTGAAATTAGGCAATCTAATCCCTACACCGCTGCAATATTCTTCTACCCTTGATAATCCCATGCAACGAAATATTCTATTTTCCTATAATGGTATTTTGTTTGGGTTCTTGTGATTATAGTAGAGTTTACTTTGATTTGACTAGAGGTCTCTTCATTTTTCTTTATTTTTACTTATTCCTTTTGTGTTAAATGACTTACTTATAAGAAATTTTGATCTACGCATGGAGTCATTCTCCGGTTAGTAAAACAGTCTTAGCAATAAATTATTTTGAATGACTATATGATGGAAATCGGCCTTTTGTGTCTAGTGTTCCTCGGTAGTTCCTTTTTTGGACCCGTGCTTTTATTTTTTTAATTTAAGATTGGGAGTTGAGGCCATCAGACACAATTTCATTGGGACTCCCTATTTTCCTTTTTTGGTGAGAAGGGCCTCCATTGAGATGTCATACTCCCCATTATAGCAGCTTGTTTCAGTTCTAAAACCTATCAATGCGCAGATCCTCGCTTTTGTTCCAGCAAGAAAAAAACCAAGAAGCACGGTTAAGGCTTGAACTCCTCCAAATAAATTTTATGGTGTTAAATAGAAAGGAGATCATATTATTGAGGTTGGGAATACCAAGATAAATTGAAATATGTTATGAATTTCATATGTAAGGACTAGAAGTAAATACTTTGAGAAAAACTGTGGTTATCTTCTAAAACTTACCAGCATAGTCCTTCCTTTCATTTTGTATGGAGTTAGAACATGTGAGAAAAACATGGTTATCATCCTCTAAAGCTTACAAGCATAGCTTACGTAAGCCTCTTCTCTCCTTTCGTTCCACCATTAGAATTCTATTTCTTTTACTATCTTAAGGAGGACTCTGCATGAGGCTATCTATCACTTGACCATTTTTTTTTCGCCTATCTACTTGCCTTCCTGTGTGACTAGATGAGCATGGTCACCCTTGGATTTTTCCCGATAGCGCCTTTTTGTCTAGTGAGTGTTATTTTCACCTATCTCAGAAGTTAGTGTTTTTACCTGACAACCCTTTTATTTTTTAATATTCTTAATCTGTCATTAATCTTCTTCAATGTCTTTTTTTTTTCACATAAGTTGTCTTTATTATGAATTGTCTTTTTGCCAGCTGTGTTTGCATGCCTGACAATGATAGAAATATAATTTTCAAAGTTGACCTCTGGTGTTGGTTTACCATTGATCAAGTCTCTAATAGTTATGTTTGGGCTGCTAAAGTCATCTTGGAAGTGTTTCACTCTCATCTAGATTTTTCAATGAACTTTGTGATATTGTGTAATTCTTTTCTTATAAAAGATCTTCAAGGGCCTACTCCTTTGTTTAGAAATTCTGTACAATATTTGGACTAGCTCTGTCCAAATTTTATTTTCACTTTTATAATCAAATTTTTTTAATCATTTATTGATGTTTTTTTAATACTTGAAAGGTTTGAGGTCAGTGTAAATTTAATAAGGGAATGTGCGCACTTGAAATGTGACATGTATGAAATTAGCTTGCTGCTGTGTGTAAATGAGGTTGCTAGAATTGTTGAACTTTCATCTGCAGTGTATTTGTGCCTATTTTACACTCTTGATGTTAGGTATGGGAAGTTGCATTCTGATGTCATTAAAGGTTCCTTGCTCAAGACTACAAATTTGACTACATTAGCTTACTGTGTTTTGAGTTCTATAGTGGGAAATTAGAAGTTTAGATTCAATTAGATGGATATCCAAGGTCCGAAAAGGAAACTTTTGATGTTAGTTAAGTTCGTGGAAATTGATGACACGGTTTACTAGGCTGACTTCTTTCTATAAGAAAAGTTCAATTGTTCAACCTTATGGAATACCGATCTCAGTTGGTAATAATAATAGGTTCCTAATTATATTATTTTATTTAATCGGTGCTTAGAGCTTTGGTTTCAATCATAAAACTTAGATGATTACATGATGTAAATCCTAATGCACTCATTACCCCATGTTTTTGATTCGTAAGTAAAATGATTCCTTGTTTATTTATTTATTTTAACTTTTGTCATTCAGAGACAAGGATTAAAGCTAGTGCTTACGACTTCCTTCTTGCTAGCATTATGAAAACTTTAGCATGATTTGAAGTTGTTAATGTTTTAGGGCTTAAACCATTTCATTAAATAGAAGGTTTCCTTGCATGATATTATTAAATGTTAGCTTAATGTTTCAGTGTGTAGTGTTTATCTTGCTCAGTTCTCATGAACTAACTTGGGTGGATAAATTGTTGTAGATGGATTTCATGACTAGATGAAAAGAAAACTTATAGGAGGTTGATTTCAGTTGTGTATAAGAAAGTTCCTTTTTGTATGAATGCTAAATGGGTTGTAAAACTATGGAATGGGCTTTGTGGAATCTTGGAAATGGTTCGGTGTCATGGTTCATTGTTTTGCGGTGTATTATTGTCTTAACTTTGGAAACTATGGCTTGTTGGCTATCATGGAAAATGTAAGAAAGTTGGATTACCACTTTGTTGAGTGGCCTTAATGGATTATAAGGATCCTAAGAATAATAAAGTATTGATTGATCAATTTTGGTACCTTTGTTTCCCTAGTTATGGTTCCTTAGCATTGTTTTGTCTCTTGGGCTCGTATGCCGTGTAGTATGCCAATGTTGTAATTGTGCTTAGTTTTCAAAGGAGTAATGGTAAGCCTTGCTCTTGAGTTTAAATGTTGTATTGTTAACCTTTCTTTGAGATCGTATCAATGTAATTTGAAACATTTTGATGGGTGGGTAATCCTTTTTAAAAAGTCCTTATAAGTGAATTAGTGTAGAGATGACTTACTTGAGAACAACTAATTCCATAAGTGATGAAAGATGAAACTATCCTTGGTTAAGTAAAATTATATAACTTGATATCCCTAGCTAAACTAGTGAACACTATCCCTTTTTGGTGAACTCTTAAACAAGCTTAAGGGAAAACAATGGTTAGTTTCTGGAAGATAATAAGTTTTAGCAAGTAGGAGAAGAAAATTTAGAAACCACACTATCTATCTCTCAGCCACTTGAAAAGTAAATTGTTTTCTTTTGTAAAAATCTTTTAGTGAAGCCTAAGTAAAATCTTTAATAATTTTGGAGCAATTCTCAAGCTTCAATTAAATCTTGGTAATATTTAATGAGGTCTTAAATATGAATTCAACTTGAACTTCTTCCTCTTAAATTTTTCCCAAGGTGCTTTATAATTTCTCTCTTAAGTATGTTGAACGTGAATCCATGTTGTAATAAGGGTTTGAGAAAATTTTAGTAATGTAAGTATGGATAGATGACCTTGTGGAATTAAATTGTCTCCTTTATTAAATAATTGAATTAAACAAATAATTGTCGTAAAGAAGAAGACTTTAAGTGAACTACTCTACAGTGTATAAGAAAATAACTTAGTTTGGTAAGATGAATTGTGTGAATCATATCCTGAATCTCTCTGAAAACATAAGTCAAGAGTTAAAGGGTGTTTTATCAAAATAAATAACCTTCAATAATTTCTTACTGTGGCTTGCCCTAGCTGTAAGTGTGTCCTGTGGTTGGACTTCTATGTTGTCCTGTCAAAAGAAAAGTGAATTTTCCTTGATGGGCATGAAGGTTTCGTGATTCCTTGTGGTCATTCATGTATCAAGTTGTTCAAATAGTTAATTGTAACCTTGGTGGTGACATGTGTCGTGTTATGTGTCAAGCAAGTCAAAAAAAAATTATCCTACATTTTCCTATGTAGTCTTGTGTGTCTGTTTTTTTTTGTGTGGGTGTTACACACAAGTATTGTTAGCATAATTTAGCATAGGCATATTTATTGCATTTTATTGCATTGTCTTTTATTTAATAATGCGCAACATGTGGACTCTAGTCTAGTGACTTGCATTCAATATTGTTATGTTGGATAACATTCAATATTGGTATTAGTAGTAATTACATGTGCATGTGAGATGGGTCTTATCATCTCATAGTTGGTGTCTGCTAGGGTGTCATGTCTATCCATATGAGGCTATCTAATATCTATAAATATTACAGCTCTTACATTTTAATGTAATCTGATTTCATGATCAATAATATTTGTGAGGCTTTCGTCCCTCTTTGGTCATTACAATCTTATTCTATTCTATCATTTGGTATCTAAGCTATACCATTATTATCATTTGGTATCAGAGCAGGTTCTATCCAAGCAAGGTTGAAGAGGAGCACTATTGGAGAGGATCCATTGGAGAAGAAGATCTGCATCAAAGGAGAGCCATTGAAGCATCCCGCAGCCTCCATTCCTCCCAAGCATCCATCAACTAAAATTTGACCTATCCACTTATTTGGAAGGTAAATTTTTTTATTAGTCATTGGCATAGCCAATTGATCTAACATATTGGCAGAATATTTCAGATTTGGAGATCTTTAAAAAAAAAAAAAAAAAAAAGATCTTGGAAAAAATTGCAGATCTAAAAAAAAAAAGATTTGTGAAAAAAAAAAAAAAAGATCTTAAAAAAAAAAAAAAAGGGGAGAGATCTTGAAAAAAATTGCAGATCAAAAGAAAAAAAAAAAAAAAGATCAGATCTAAAAAAAAAAATCAGATCTGAAAGTGGAGGTGTGCAGAATTCGGGAGCAAAGGTTGAAGCCCCAAACCAAATTCCAGCAGATAGCTCTTAGAAAAAAGAACATAAATTTTTCATACAATGTCAGATTGATGTGACATATTTTTTTTTCTAGAAAGATAAGAAGGAGACGCACAACTTTTCAGTTTACATCATCTTCAGATTCGGCCTCTACATATGACGAAAAGTCTGTACAAGTCGGATCATTTTTTTCTGGAAAAAAATCAGATCTAGCTGGTAAATTGGTAAGATCTCAAAAACTAAGATTCTGATTCTTCTGAAATTTTGTGGGTTTCAAGAAAAATATTGTATGATACTACTGTAAAAATTTTAGAAAAACCTAGATCACGATTTGTGAGAAAAGGTGAAAACAATATTCAGATTGTTTGTTTGGATCTTGGGAACAAACAGGTCAGCGGTTCAATTCCCACTCTCTCCATATTTTTTCTTAAATTATTTTTTTGGAAAATTTGGAGAAATTACTAAATTTTGGGAGATTTCTAAATTTAGAAGCTCACCAAACACATTTAGAGCCACCACTAAATTTAGCGGAAAAACACCTATTGGGGGTAAAAAAATATTTTTGGCCTAAATTGTGTATTTTGTGATTCTAGACCCTTTTTTTGTAAAGAGGGGGGACACAAAAACTTCATTTTAATGTACTTTGAGAGGATGTTGTACTAATCTTGGTGCATAAAGTGAAAAAAAAAAAAAAGTGCACATTTTTTATTTTTGGTTCTATCACACGAGATCTTTGATCTCATAGCAGTGTTCGGTATATACGGTGCCTCTAGGAAGCGCTTACGGGTGATGTCGTCGCGACTACTACTGCACTTAATGCCTAACATAGCTGCCTAAACGTCGTCTAGGCATCGACCCTATAAAATCGACGGGGAGTAATAAGGACACAATACACACACATTTGAGCCCTCCCATCCGTTTGTGCTTGCACAAACCCCTCTCCGTATTGTCTAAGTACCACGTACTAAATTCTTTCACGTGCGTTAACACCTCTTTCCGTACTGAGGTATATTGAAAGGGTGATCTTCTTCCACGTACCGATGGGTATATCGGAAGGGAGCGTATATAGAAAGGTTTGGTATATCGGCCTGACGGTATATTGAGAGGGAGACCATAAACTTGGAGTGATAAGAGCCTTACCCTTTGTTAGAAATTTAGAGTTTCAGAAATTCAGATTGCAGAAATGGGTGCACAAGTACCAAAGTTCTTCTTACCAGATTCACAACTGCTTAGAGGAGACAACTATGCTGCATGGAAACCGAAGATCAAGACGTTACTTGAGTTTGAAGACCTATGGACAGTTGTAGATGGACAAACAACAAGATCACTTGATGATGGAAGAAAACAAGTTCAATTTGACAGGGCAAATCAAAAGGCCAAGTTGATCATCTTGTTTAGCATAATGGACAATGTGCAACCCCACATTAGAGATGCCACATCGGCCAAGGATGCATGGGATAAGTTGAACACAGTCTATGAGGCAAAGAATAAGAATGCCATCCTCAACCTACTATCACAACTACATACTCTCAAGTTCAAGCACAATGAGAAGGTTGAAGTTTTTTTGAGATGATTTGCTACTTTGAGGGCATCTCTATTGGCATTGGGAAAAGAGATAAGTGATGAAGACCTCGTACCAATTGTGTTGCGAGCACTTCCTCCTTCCTACAGAATCTTTTTGACAACTATCAATATGAGTGAACACACAGTCACCTTTGAGAAGTTGGTCAATCTACTCCAACAAGAAGAGGCAATGAACAACAAAGATCATGAAGATGAGCAAGCACTATCTTCCAATCATAAAGGAAAAGGAAAATTTCAGTCCAATCACAAGAAGTTCCAACAAAACCAAAGTCAACGAGACAACACCAAGAAGTGTCCCATTTGCATAGAGGGGGACATGACATCAAAGATTGTTGGTACAATTCCTATAAAAAGGGTTCATCAAGCAATTCAAAACCCAATAACCATCAGGGTAACAATAATTCAAATAAAGGGAAGTCCAACAACAACAACAATCAAGGGCAGAAAAATGGTAATTGGCAAAGAAAACCCAAAAAGATATCATGAATGTTGACTCGGACACCACAACTCGACACATGACCCAAGGACGCAAGGATTGGTTCTACACACTACGTGACTCACCTAACAAGAACCATGTGTCATTAGGTGATGACTCATCATACAGTGTCAAGGGGATTGGAAACATTTCACTACCTCTTGGAAAGCATGACTGCAAAATCACAAATGTATTGTATGTACCTGGGTTGACCAAGAATTCGCTATCAGTTAGTCAACTCCTTGATCACAACTTGAAGTTAGATTTTGATAGTAATAATGGAGAAAAAGTGTACTTGATAAGAGATAAGTCAAGAGGTTCCAAGATTGTAGCAAGAGCCTCCAATGTGGGACGCATGTTCCAACTTGATTTTGTCCACAAGGATGATCAAGCTCTAGTGGCCAAAGACACACAATCTGCAGAACTATGGCATCGCAGATATGGTCACATCAGTTTTGGCTATCTCCAAACACTTCAAAAGGGAAACATGGTGAAAGGATTGCCTACACTCAAGCACAACACTAACAAGTGTCACAATTGCCTAGGCTGAAAGCAACACAAAGTACTCTTCCGTAAGAACACACATATAGAGCTAAGGGAAAGCTTGATTTGGTGCACACCGATCTTTGCGGGCCCATGCAACCAAGTCATTCTGGATGTCAATACTTCATGCTTTGTGTTGATGACTACTCAAGAAAGATGTGGATATATTGTCTAAGAAACAAGAGTCAAGCCTTTGAGACATTTCAGAAGTTCAAAGCACTTGTTGAGAATGAAGTTGGTCGCAAGATCAAAACTCTCCGCTCAGATCGAGGGGGGAATTCACAAGCAATGAGTTCAAGACTTACCTGGAAGCTCATGGGATTCGTCGACAAATGCCTCCTACTCACACACCACAGCAGAATGGTATAGTTGAGAGAAGGAATCGTACTATCATGGAAATGGTGTGATGTATGATTGATGACTCAGGTTTAACAAAGACATTTTGGGCGTAAGTCGTAGAACTGCAGTCTATTTGTTAAACAGAGTGCCCATAGTAGCTCTTGAAGGAGTGACACCTCAAGAAGCATGGTCAAATCGAAACCATCAATTACACACCTAAGAGTATTTGGGTGTAAAGCTAGCATGCACATACCCAAGAAGAATAGGAACAAGTTGGATATGAAAGTTTGAAACCGATATTCATTGGATACGGTGAAGAAGCACTTGGGTATAGATTATGGGATCTCGAAAGCAAAGAGAGTATACACAAGTAGGAATGTTGAGTTCTTTGAGAACAAACAAGTAGATGCTCCACTCAACGACTCAACAAACATGCAGAATACACCTCTTGTGAAGACAGAATTTGATGTTCCCACTGAAGATGACAGTGATGAATTGGATGATGGTGATCCACCACAATCCAATGGAACAGCTAATAAGTTACCTAAATGGTATACTCAATTAATAAGAGATGAAAATTTGGATGAAGCACCGAGCACATCGTCCAATCCTGGACCTAGAACTCGTAGTCAAGCTCGTGAAGAGGTCAATTATGCCCTAATGAGCAGAGTTGTTGAAATAGTTGAGCCATCTACAGTTCAGGAAGCCCTACAATCAAAAGCTTGGAAAGATGCCATGGATTCAGAGTATCAGTCAGTGATGAAGAACAACACATGGCAACTTGTCAACCTTCCACCAGGGAAGAAACCCATTGGATGCAGATGGATATTCAAGACTAAGTACAAATCAGATGGGACTATTGACAAGTATAAAGCAAGGCTTGTAGCAAAGGGGTATGCACAACAAGAAGGCATTGATTATGAGGAGACATTTTCTCCCACAACCAAGATCAAGACAATCAGGATGATCTTTGCTCTAGCTGCACAATTTGGTTGGAAAGTCCACCAAATGGATGTGAAAAGTGCCTTTTTAATGAAGATTTGCAAGAAGAAGTCTATATGACTCGGCCAAGGGTTATGTAATACCGGAAAAGAGATGATGGTATGCGAGACTCATAAAATCTCTATATGGCCTAAAACAGCACCCCGGACATGGTACATCAAAATTGATGAGCATCTCATAAGTCATGGATTCGAAAGGAATCCTTATGACCCCAATCTCTACCTCAAAAAGCAAGGGGGAGATTGTCATTGTGGTTGTTTATGTCGACGATCTAGTCATTACAGGTAGTTCTGTGAAGATGATCGATGCAACAAAGAAGGATTTTAATCGATCGTTCGACATGACAGATCTCGGGCTCATGCACTATTGTCTTGGGTTGGAAGTATGGAAAAAGAGAATCATATCTTTGTGTCACAGTTGAAATACACCAAGACAACACTTGAGAAATTCAGGATGATGGACTGCACTCCTATTGCTACACCTATGGAAGTGAGACTTCAGTTATCTCGTTCCGATCCATCACCACCGGTGAATGCAACTCTCTATCGGCAGTTGATCGGGAGTCTCATTTACCTGACATATACTAGACTAGATATCAGCTTTGCAGTCAGCTATTTATCACGCTTCATGCAAGAACCGAAAATATGTCATTGGAAAGCAGCAAAGAGAATACTAAGATATCTAAAGGGTACAGTTGACCTTGGTCTAGAGTACAAGAAGAATGACAATTTCTTCTTGACAGGATATTCAGATTCAGATCATGCAGGAAACATGGATGATAGGAAGTCAACATCAGGCTTCGTCTTCTTTATGGGATCTGGACCAATATCATGGGGAAGCAAGAAACAAAACTTTGTTTCTCACTCTTCTACGAAGGTAGTATCGAGCTGCAGGTGAAGTTGTTTGTGAAGCAATATGGCTACGCCGAATACTTGAAGGAATTGTTCTACCATAACAGAAATCTACTCCAGTATATGTTGATGATGAAGGAGTTCTAAAGCTTGTTCGCAATCTAGTATTTCATGAGAGAACCAAGCATATTGAAGTACAGGTTCATTTCATACGCGAGCATGTCTTGAAGCACAACATACAAATTCTATTTCTATCCTACAAACCAACAGATGCGATGTTTTCACTAAGTCACTTGCACGTGACAAATTCACACTGTTCAGAGAGTTCCTCTCCACTTCATTGGAAACTATGCAAAATTAAGGGGGGGAATGTTAGCATAATTTAGCATAGGCATATTTATTGCATTTTATTGCATTGTCTTTTATTTAATAATGTGCAACATGTGCACTCTAGTCTAGTGACTTGCATTCAATATTGTTATGTTGGATAACATTCAATATTGGTATTAGTAGTAATTACATGTGCATGTGAGATGGGTCTTATCATCTCGTAGTTGGTGTCTGCTAGGGTGTCATGTCTATCCATATGAGGCTATCTAATATCTATAAATATTACAACTCTTGCATTGTAATGTAATCTAATTTCATGATCAATAATATTTATGAGGCTTCCGTCCCTCTTTGGTCATTGTAATCTTATTTTATTCTATCATTTGGTATCTAAGCTATACCATTATTATCAAGTATCACTTTTAACCATTACCCTATCTATTTTATCGCATACTTTGAGGTGAAATAATTTCATTTAATATTCTGTTGCCACTAATTTTGGCCAAGGCATGAATGTAGTGGAAAGTGCTGAGTTGTCAACTCTACTAATTTTGTTTGAATGAAATTTTTAATTGTTAGTTCTAAATAATAATGAGTTTTATATATCCTAAACCTAAGAGTTTTATTTAGGGGGCACTAGTAGTCCCATGGCCATTAATGAGCCTCAACTTGAGTGAAAAAATGCTTGGGGAATAGAAGAAGGGTTGGAGGAGAAAGGAATGGTTTGGTTTTATACAAAACTCAGATTTTTGAGATCTTTGGATCTACATGTAGTATTTTAATTTTTCAAATGTTCAAAGTGTTGAGTTTGATTTTTTTGCATGTTAAAATTTTCCATTGCATGATGGAAATAATGGATTTTTTTTTGTGTAAACTATAAGAAGAAAATGGGAGAAGTCGTAGAGGCTTTGTTTGGTGTTTTCGTTGGAAATATTTTAGTGGAAGATTTTCTTGAAGTTTTAAAGTAGAGAAGAGAAGACAAGATCACTACCAGGCATAATAGGCTCTATCTCTTTAAGATTTCATGCTTTTATTTAGATTTTTTAATAAAAATAACTCTACTCTTTATGAAAATTTGTCTTAAAATAGTTTCTTGTGTGTTATTTACTTCTTTTTTTGTGAATTTTCTTATGGATATGGTTTCTTGTGGATATAAGTGATATAGTGGTATGAGGTTGTTATTCATGATTCTGGGTTTGTCTATTGTTGGAAAAATAATTGTGTTTGCAATATATATTAAACTATGAATGATTGATAGGGGAAGACTATGTTATATTATCTCTGATAGATAAATATCCTTGTATTTGTAATTTGTTGGCATGAAATGAATGCTCATGGTTATGGAGAAAGTCTTTTTTTAGGATTGTGGTAACGACCCAGGTTGTCATTAAAATGGGTATGGAAAACATTATTTGGGTTGAATTTTTATAAATCTTGTATGGGATTTCTGTATTGGTGTGATGGTCACTCATTTTGGCTTATATAGGTAACTAATCTTTTGATCTTTTTGTTGTTTTTATGTAAGTCTAGTCTCGACCCATACTGGGTACTCTTGATGGAGGTATTTCAAGCACTATAAGTGCATAATATGGAGGTGTCTGATGGAGTTTTTTGTCTCTTTCATTTTAAGATACATTTTGTTGTTTATTACCCTTCACGGGTGGATCTATTTTGGAAATATGGATTGGTAAATCTCTCTCTCTCTCTCTCATTGGTTGTGTTTACTTTGCATGATTACCCTTTTTGGGTAGCTTGCTTTTTGCACTCCTTTGAGTATTGTTCACTCAAAATCATTGTATTTATACTTTGAAATGGTTTTATTTTGTTTCTTTTGTTAAATGCTATCTAAAATCAATTGTTACTCTTTGAAGCGCCATGACAGGGGGATATATTGGGTTAATATCTACTCATGTTCAACCTTGAAGATTCTTGTGATCTAGGTCATCAATGTTTATAAGAGACATTTTATGTGGTGATTGTTTCATGTTTTAATTGAATTTTATCCCTGTAAACATCTCATTGAGACTGAGCTTGTATCTTTGGTTAGTTTGAAACGTTTAAGCAAAGAAACTAATTTATCTCATTGAGAATTCATTTCAAGTGTGAATGGAAGTTGTGAGTTACTGTGATCATTTTTAAAGGAAATTTTTATTCTTTAAACTTGAATGCTAATCTTTCAAGTAAAGACCATGTGAACTGTGATTTTGTTCCTTGGAACTGTTCAGTTTTCATTATCCTGAATTTTTGGAAAGGGTTGCTTGTGCATTCTACTCTAACTTGATCATTTGAATTGCATGCTTCTTTTTCAACTCCATTTTCTCTACCTTGGTTCAATGTATATGATTTGAACAAATGGATTTTTGAAACCAGTTCTTTTTATTAAGTTAGAACTTTTTGAATTCTTATCTTGTGTTGATTCATTTTTTTCGCTAGAGTAACCTCTTGTAGGAATGTATAGTGAGTACACCCAGTTCTTGTTGAGTTATCTCTATTTTTTAGGCATCCTTTTATGGATGGTAATAGGGATTTGGTTAGATGAACTATGGTGGTAGCATCCTGTTCATGTCAATTAATTCATATTGTTCCTAAATACCTTTTAGATTGATTGATAAAGAACTGGTTGTGATTTAGAAGAACTTTGGCTTGGTGAATTAAATTTAAAAGAATGAGGATAGATCATGAACTTTAATTAATTCTCTTCTTATAGTTGGTTACAGTTTGAAATGTTATCATGTTGAAATGATTATCATTACTGTGACATAGATGGAATTAAATTTTGTTGGATTATTTAACTTCTTTTATGGAAAATTGATTCTTAAATAGATTTAGTGACATCTTCTCTATTTCTAACATAGTGGCTTTTGGGTGGTTTATTTTATTGTTCTTATTTTGAGTACTTGGAACATTTTCTTAAATAGTAGGGTTCCTTTTATAAAATAGTTAGATAAAAGCATATTTCTTTAATGTTATTGTGCTTATCATGCTAACAATTTTGTAGATGGACTTCGTGAAAAGAGAAAGGAGAAAGACTTATAAAAAGTTACATTTTTTTTATTAATGATGTCATTTTCTCCATTCAGATGATTTATGTATTGAATTTCTCTTGAGATGAACTTGATGGAGAAACTACGGGATGTATTCAATTGTTTTTGTAATGATGAAAGAAGTTTTTTTTGATAAACTTATGGAATATTTATTAAGTTTGGAGTGTAGTGAACTCTTTTTTTGATAAATTAATTATTGTGTGAAAGCTGTTGATTTCTCATTTATTCTAGGGTCATATATGATTTAGATTTGATTAATAGTCTTAAATATTAACATGCATGATGATATTTTATTAATATTATTAAATATTAACATACATGCCTTAATAGGATTCTAAGGTATAGAATAATTCTTTGATAAGGGACAATATATATTTCTAACTCAATTCATTTTGGGGTAATGATATAACTATGATGACTATCATTTATTGACCCTTATTCAAAATGGATAAAAGGGATAGTTCTATATAGTTGAATGTGGGATTCTTATTATGAATCTACTCTTTGTGTTTTAAGATTTCATTAATAGGACAAAGTCCTTAATCGAAAGAAAAGGATACTTCATTTTTATCATTAAATATGAAATAAGTATGTTTTCTTTAATTATGTGATTAAGTATAAGCATCATTGATGATTGGATGTATGCTGTAATTTATGAAATTGATAAATGGAAATTGGAAAGCTTAAAAGAACTAGTAAGATGGATTTAAATATTATGATATGACTAAGTCTAATTAATAAACTTTTAATCAAGATTGTTTACATTATCAAACAATAGTAAAGAAACTTAATGATCTTTCTTACTTGATATTGAAATAAGATTTATTGATAAAAGGAAATAATAGGTTAAGATTAAAAGTACATATTCTTGAACAAAAATTTTATATGCATACCTTCAACTGGTGTAAAATTACATTTTTAATCCTTTATTGCTATCAATCATACTTAGTGGACCCTTAGGTGCGTTGTTTAACGTTTAATTTAAAACAAGATAATAAATTGACGATTAATAATCTAATGTTTCTTAAATATGTTAGTTTCATTGAAATAACTTACTAGATTATTGTAATATAGGGGTTGCATCATAGTACCCTCATGATGACAGGAGTCATTACGAGGATACTATGATGCAACCAACTATGCTTTAACACCCCACTTAATTTGATTATATCAATTGAAATAAGTGGAATTAGGTTCATAGTTATAATCTAAACAGAGATAAACACATGGAATAGTGTAGTGGTCAACTCATGTTGACTTCGGGTAACTAAACACACCCAATCGATGAGATTTGATTGGGTATGTCTATTTATCTTTATTCATCATGAGTAGAATGGAACACTAGTGTATGTGAACTACCCCCGTATTTAGTGTGAAACTTTGACTCGGGTTTGGTTGATGAATATCATGGAAGACTAATCTAGATAATAGTATGAGTGGGGTGAAAGACATATTCCTTTTGATGAATATGCCATCTTGGAATATAAACATGGTAAATATGTTTAAAACTTTGGCCAAAGTACTCCAAACTATTGGTTAATTTGTCTTATGTCACCTAGTCTATGAATGTGGAATTTCAGATGAATATCAAGAATAAATATAAAGATAGGATTCTTAGACATAAGAACACTGAGTAACCCTTAAGGGTAAAAGAAATAAAGTATACATAGCATACACTTGAACAAGTTAAACATGAGAGATCGATGTTTCATTCCGACTCATTACAACTATATATGGTTTGTTGTTATGAGATGGAATGGAATTGAAATGTGTGTTATGGATTGTATGAATTAAGAAGAGAGAACATTATGTAAAAATAATTCTAATAATTTCCCTTGTTTCTAAGTCAGAAAAACTGGATGTTACATTTTTGTATCATAGCAAAAGGTTGTAACTATCTTGAACCTATTGAGTACATATGCGATAAAAATTAATTTCTTGTTAACAGAAAATGGTTAGAAAAAGGGGAGGTGCTACAAATAATTTACCTCCAAGTGGAGAGGCAACTATCACACAAAAAATTGATGAGATTCTTGTTTCCCTGTTAGAAGCAAGAGATTGTCTTACTATACTTGAACAACAAGTAATGGGTAATGAAAAGGAGGAAGATGATGCTAATAAGAAAAATCAGCCACCTCCAAGAAACAACATCATGCTGGAAATATGAGCATTGGTAATGAGAGTGAAATGAATAATAATGTTACAAATTCCCATAATAATGCTACAAATGTGAATGCAAATGTACCTAATCCACCTGAAAATAAAAAGTCAAGATTAGCAATGAACTTACTAATGACATAAAAAGGATAAGTCCACAAAATTTTGATGGCACTACACTGGGGATGGGGCTGAGAATTGGCTCAGTGAAATGGAGAAGTAATTTTCTATAAGGAACTTCTTGGAAGAAACAAAAGCATTATGGGGAGCTTACCATCTTTCCCATGAGGCATCCTCCTAGTGGGACAACCGTAGGGATAAATTGAATATTGATGAAACAAGCATTACATGGGATAAATTTAAGGGCTAATTTAGGAAACTTTGGCTACCACAACTCCATTATGATAAAAAAATGACAAAAATCATAGTTTAGTTCAAGGAATTTTGATCTGAATCTTACTGGGAGAGGTTTACAAAACTTCTTAAGTATTTTCCACAATATCAAACTGATGAAAATTTTAGGATTCACAAGTTTATTACGGGATTAAATGTTTTCATAGGAGGAGAGGTAGATGTGCACAACCTAACCACCATAGAAGGGGTTGTAGAAAAATCCGTAAGGAAAGAACATAAGTTTAAGGTAATTTTTGCACATAAAGAGGAGAATCGGAAGAAAATTTCCATCTCTTCTTTGTCACTTGAACCGAAGAAGGTGGCATGGAAAAAGTTTGGATTCAAAATAAAGTTTGTAATTGATAACAATAAGAAAAAATTAGCAAATAAACCTGCATGCGAGCATTGGAAACAATTTTGTGAAGAATAACATTAATGGGCAGAAATCTTATAGAGGTCAAAACAGTAATTTCGAGACTGGAAATAATTTTGAACTTAAAAGAGGACCTGTAGGGGGTTGTTTTAATTGTGGTAAGGATCAATATGCAAATCAGTTCCCTCTAAAGAAATATGACAACAACCAACAACATAAGATATATACTGCACTAGCTGATAAACAAGTTGAAAAGTAAGTTACGCCCATATAAGTGCTAGGCAAATTATTTGGTACACTGCTACTATAATTTTTGATACTCGGTGGTACAAAATGTTTTATTTCTAGTAAATTGATGCAAAATAAAAAAGAAAAGTAGGAATAATGGAGAAATCTTTGACTGTGTATTATAGTAATAATGTTGTCCATATTGTTAGTAAATGTCTTTTTGGAGCAATTTTAGAGTTACCAAGTTTTTCAATTAAAATAGATCTTAATGTTACTCCTTTAGGGTCATATGATGTCTTAATTGGTGTTAACTGGATTGTTGATCATGGAGAAAATTTGATTGTTGTGAAACAACATTAGATGCCTTGATGATCTAAAAAACAACAGACATTCAGGGTGAAAATTAGTAAGAAAATTGTCAAAGCAATGCAACTTAAGAAAGCCAAAAAAAAGGATACATGTTATATACGGTAAAATATCTGAAAAAAGTAGAAGGTAGTAATTTCTTGGAAAAATATCCACTGTTAAGATATTTCAGCAATGTGTTTCGAAGAACTACCTAGTCTTCCACCTAAACGGGAATTTGACTTTTCAATAGAAATCAAACTTAGAACTGAACCTATTTCCAAGGCACCTTATTGGATGACTAAAATTAAACTAGTAGAACTTAAGGTACAATTACAAGAATTGTTGTCTAAAGGATTGATAAGATTAAGTGTCTCACCTTGGGGAGCACCGCTAATTTTTGTGAAAAAGAAGGATGGAGCACTTAGGCTTTGTATTGATTACAGAATGTTAAACAAAGCAACAATTAAAAATAGATATACATTTCCTAGAATTGATGATCCATTAGATCACTTGTGTGGTGCATCAAGATATTTGTAGATAGATATTCATTCTAGATATCATCAATTGAGAATTCAAGATGAATATATTCAAAACCAAATTATAAAACAAGGTGTGGACATTATGAATTCACATTTTTACCTTTTGGTCCGACAAATGCACTTGCAACTTTTATGAATTTGATGAATAATATCTCTCAAGAATACTTGGACAAGTGTTTATTTCTATTCTTGGATGATATTCTTATCTATTCTAAGAGAATTGATGAACACCAAGAGCATTTGAAAATTTTACATCAAATCTTGAGAAAGAGAAAATTATATGGTAAGTTTTCCAAATGTTCTTTTTATGCAAAAAAGTTCACTATTTAGGACATTTCATAAGAAAATAGGGAATAGCAGTTGATCCATCAACTATTTTTGCCATAACTTAATGGCTTGAACCTAAAAATGTACATGAAGTTAAAAGATTCATGGGGCTTGTTTGTTATTATAGAAAATTTGTTAAGGAATTTTCAAAATTCGTTGCCTTGATTAATTAGTTAAAAAAGAAGGATAAAAATTTTGTGTGGAGTGATAAATGTGAATTAATATTTAAAAATCTAAAGGAACAACTAAATTATGCACCTATTTCGATTATACCAAATCCAGATGGAAGATTTATTGTAGTTACATATGCTTCTGAGGATGACTAGGAGGTATATCTTGTTGCAAGTTGATTATGTTATAGCTTATGAGAGCAGGAATCTCAAGTTACATGAGTTGAATTATGCTCCCCATGACCTAGAGTTTCCGCCATAGTTCACGTACTTCAAGTATGGATACATTATCTCTTAGGAAGACCCTTTGAGTTAAAAATTGACTACCTTAGGCTGAATTATATTTTCACTTAGCCAAATCTGAATGCAAGACAATGAAGATGGTTAGATTGTTTATCAAAATATGATTTTAACATAAGCTACATTAAAGGTAAATAAAACAGAGTGATAGATGCACTAATTCGTAGGAAACATATTTCGCACTTGTAACTTTGAGAACTCAATTTAAGGATGAAGTAAAGAGTATCATGGATTCTCGATTCATATTTTCAAGCAAGAAAACCAACACTTGCTACAGATCCTCATGATTCAAGATACAAAGGTTCTTACTTTGACAATGAAGAAATTTTAAGATATGATAAGGAGTGTATGTACCTTTAGATAATGAGTTAATCAAAATTTTGATGGTGGAATATCATAATTCACCTTACTCATAAAATCCCGGTGAAACAAAAGTGATTTTTGATGTAAAAGAAAAATGTTTTTGGAAAGAGATGAAGAAAGACATAACTGATTTTGTTTCACATTTCTTGGAATGCCAAAGACGCTAAGGCTGAGCATATGCACCAAGATAGTTTATTGTATCCACATAGCATACCGCAATATAAGTGGAAACTAATAAGTATGGATTTTTTTCAGGGGCTGCCTATGTCTAAAAATAAGCATGATTTTATTTTAGTTATGGTTGAAAAATTAACAAAGGTAGCAAATTTTATTGTTGGTAATCTTAAAGATGAATCACATGTTCTATCAAAAATATTTTTGCATGAAATTTGTAGATTACATGGAGTACCCGAATTGATTATATATGTTAAAGAACCTAGAATGAATTCATGTTTATGGAAAACACTAAATGCGGCCTTGGGAACAAACTAAATTTTAGTTCCACATACCATCTAGAAACAAATGGTACAAATGAGAGAGTAAATCAAGTTTTAGAAGATATGTTACAAATGTACTATATGGATCAACAAGACAAATGGGAAGAAATATTCCTTTAGTTGAATTTTCTTACAATAATACTTATCATTCCTCTTTAAAAATGACACCTTTCAAATAATTATATGGAATGAAATGCATAACTCCCTTAGTTGGGATAGCATTGAAGATAGAGAGGTAATTGGACCTGAAATGCTTAATGACATTAAACAAGTAAAAGTAATTTATGAACGATTAAGAGAAGTTGCTGATAGGAAGAATGTAGTGCCCACTTCCCTTTAGCACCTTTTATTACTGATCATGATATTGTAGACTTTATAATGCAGACATTTTAATATTTTTGATTTAGTATGGTGTTAGATGCTAGATCCTGGATCATTATTGAATATGATTATATATAATTTATGGTGATCATTAGAGACACTCACATGTGGATGATGATATAATATTGACATGGATGTTTAATGGAAGTTATTCGGAAATGTGATTTTCAAGATTATGAGTAAACCTAGAAAAGGAAAATTATTTGATGATGATATAGTGCCAATATAAATTGTAAATGATTTCGCTGATTGCCTTGGTGATTTTTTTGATTCATATGTATAGATGATTTTATGATTTTTTATCTATTCATTTTGGACGTTCGATATGGCCACAAGGGTGAAGGAGATATTTGTGTTTTTCCGGTTTAAAATATCACAACAAAAATCGGGGATTAGAGACTAACCAAAGTGGAATTCTAGGTGAATTCGACAAGGTCACCATGGCAACTTGTTTTGTGTGTGTTTTGTATTTAGTTAGGGGATCCCATGGGGGGATTTCCTTATATGTGACCATGGGTTTGTGTATTTTATTAATGTGTCTCTTTTATTTATTGTTATATGTATTTTATTTGTAATGTGTTCTCTTCTTTTAATAAATTAATTGTGATAGATTAATGTGAGGAATCATATAGTCAAGCTTTATATAAATTAAATTGGGATATGGGAAAGTAATTATTAGAGTTGTTGGCTATTGTATTTAATTTGTAAGTGATGTGTAAGAGGTGTAAGAGTTTGTGTAAGTCATATTTTGGAGTAAGAAATACTCTACCTCCATGGAAATTCGAATTTGACCTTGGGGGCTATTTTGGAGGCTTGTGGGACAAGTAAAACTTGTCCCATACCTCTAAATTTATGTTACCAACCATACTTATGGTTGGGGAAGTGATTTGTGACTTTTTATAATGCATTTTATTCTTCTTGTGCATGTTTTTAATTGCACTTTCTTACATTTTAATTTAATGGTTGTCCCTTGAGGTGTGGGTTGTTTTTGAGTGTGTAAGTTAATTTTTCATTTCATTTATTGTGTTTGGGTGAATGATGTTGACTTTGATCTTGGGGTTGAGGAAGAATGATGTGGCATCCCACATGGATCCACATCATCCTCTTCTCTTCCCTCTCCTTTAAAAATTCAAACTCCTTTCTTGTTGAGGTTGTTGAAACCTTGCCTATTCCTCTTGGGGTGAAATTTCCTTGATTTCTTGGGAGCCTTTATTGTGAAAGGAGTTTGGAATCATTTCTGCATGCATCCTTGGGAAAAAAATTTGTGATTATAACTCTTGATGATTTGGAGGAAATTAGAGAGCATTTGATACTTTAACACTACTATTTTGGGACTATATTTTTGACATTCAAAGCTAGCTGTGTGGAGCAAATCCTTCCATGGAGAGGTAGGAGTTTATTCCTTCTTTTATTGTTGTTATTTTCTTGTTGAGTTGTGTGTATGGAGAATGTTTTATTGCTTTTGTTGGCTGGTTGGGTAGAATGCCTTAGGGAAGGTGTAGGAGAAGGCTATGGAGAACGCATTTTGGGGGTCATAAGGGAATTCCATGGGAATCAAAGTTTTGTGGAGGGAGTTTGGGGTTTGGGATCCACCATGGAAAAGAAATAGCTTGCATTTCTTACTTGTGGGGGGGCATAAGGGAAAATTTGTGGGGGGGCATAAGGAGGGGTTGGGAGGCATAAGGTTTACGAGATATGATATGTTATATTGGTGGTATGATTATAGGTGGATGCTCAATTCCCAATTGGGAGGCATAAGTAGATTCCTCCATAGTCCTTGCTCTGGATTTCTTGATCAAGCCTGAGTTGTGATTTGAATTTTTGTTATTGTAGTTGTAAACTGTTGTTTTGTATTGAGTTATGTTTTATATTGAAATGTGTATGTGAAAGAATGTTATGTTATGGAAGCCAATTGTTGCCATGGTTGAACTACACCTTTAATTGTACTCTAGTTGGGGCTCGGGGGCCAATGATGAAATAAGACTTCTCCTTTAATTAGATGTCTTGGTTGGGTGGAGAGCGTTGCCTTTCCCCTCTTTGTTGTGTTCAACTTGGAGAAAAGATAAAATGAGCATGCTGCTATTCTGGAGCAATGGAAAATATAGTTTGACAGTCCCTTGTGAATACCCTTTTAATTGTAATCCTTTCCCTCTTTTAAGTGGATGATTTGTATAATTATTTCAAATGAGAAGTTTCTTCTATTGATGAGTAAAGATTGAAATTGAAATGTGAAATGTAGAGAGTTATATTCCATTCTCTGTTTTGAAAAGGAATTTGAAAAATGGTTATATGTATTGTATATTGTATTTTGATGTTAAAAGAAAGAGATAAGTTGTAAAGTTGTTGTTGGAAGTCAATAAAGGAATGCCCTACCTTCTCAAACTTGCATGACTATATTGAAATTGAATTGCTATTGTGAACTAAAATCTCTGTCGGAAAGAACAATGTGTAGGAAGGAAGTATGTTGTTTTTTCATCCTTGGAATTATATTAAAATTGAAATCAGAACTTGTAATTTAACTTGGAAATGAATTGTTAGAATCAACTAAAGGTAATGGATTAGTTTAGGTAACTCATGCTACGAGTTTGAAAATGAGAGCGGGCTGCGTGAGGGTTTTGAAAGCATTGTTTCAGCGGCTCTGGCTACTGAATGTCTTTCAAAGGACTGCGATGTAGCCGCTAATGAACCGATAAAAGCTAAAAATGTGATCACTGATGGCAGTTTCGGGTCTAGAGCCTGGGCGGATGTGGTTAAGACTCCTCCTGACAAAAATGCGAGACCTCTATCTGCATGTGATTTTAAAAGTACAAAATATGTTGAAGGGGTGACCCACTTACAGTACCTGATGGATGTCTGCAAAGAGCTCTGGAGAAAACCAATCTGGCCCTTGTCGGAAAATTTTGGGATCAAAACCCAATGTGGACACTATTAGAAAATGGGCCATTCACAGATGGAAACCAAAAGGGGATTTAATAATCACCACCATGGCAAAGGGTTTTTTTCTGGCCCGATTTAATCTCCAATCGGATGTTGACTCTGTTTTGTTGGGTGGTCCCTGGTGTCTGGGTAATATGGGACTATTTTTAAAAAATGGTATCCTGGATTCAATCCATTTGTTGAGAATATTCATGCCATACCCATATGGTGTAGGCTCTCAGGGCTTCCTCTGCATCTATGGGATGATGAAATCCTCCTGCACATTGCCAAATCGATTGGTTCACCCATTGGCCTGGATGGGCCCACGAGAAATAGATCTAGGTTGGCATTTGCTAGGTTCTGTGTCTCCATTGAAATGGATCAGGAGCTTCCCAATCACATTGTTCTACAATCCAAATTTGGAATATGGAATCAACAAATAGAATATGAAGCTTTCCAACTAAGGTGTAGCAAATGCCACAGATTAGGGCATTTTGCAAGCAAATGTCCTGAACATTCAGTTCAAAAGTGGAAGTCATCTCGAGATATTCCCGAAGATCAAAGACAGAATCAGGGAGATAAGGTAGTTAAAGAGTAGATATTTGAACCAGCTATTGGAAATAGGCGTTTGGAGAAGCATTCCAAGTTAAAAGAAAGGAAAAAAGGATTTAAGGCGAAGAGACCACCGGTTTTCAAAAACTTTGGAAACCTAAGAAACTGATTGAGACTCAACAAGAAATAGATCCGGTGTGAATGAGGAAGAAAACAAAAGGGAGATGTTAGCGGATTCAGTATTTAACATCTTGACACCAAATCCGTTAAGTTGAACATGGAGGTTGATGAAGAAAATGAAAAAGTTAACATTTCTCTCTCGTATATGGAAGAAGAGATAGACAAAATCAATGCTCATCAAGAGTCTGCTAAGCAACATGACTCTTTGGAGAAAACTAAAAATGAGACAAGAAAAAGGAAAAGAGGATCTAGAATCCATTGCACGAGATCTAAACCAAGAGAAGGAGGACACGAGATGTGGAGGAGCTGCTCCTAAAATGGATAAGCGGACGATATTGCCACGAAAAGAGGATGGGGAAATTACCCTAATTAGAAAGGAAAATGACTATGATAATGATGGATTCATCTTAGTGAAAAGAAAGAAAAGAGGTTTAAAAGCCTAGAAGAAACTCCGTAATCACTCGTAGTGGAAAAAAAAGTAGCTTGGAAGCTGGGAAGCTTCCACCTCAAGAATCACAAGGGCCACTACTAGAAGAACTACTAATTTTGGAGTAACCTTTAGAAAAGGCATACCATCTAAGAGAGAAGTAAGAGAAAAAGAAACTGAAAAGAAATTGCGGATGGTACACAGAGAATTCTGAACCATCCGGCAAATGCATCTCCAAATTTTTTTTAATGAAGGTTATTTCTTGGAATGTCAGAGGCCTCAATGGGGGGCCTAAGCAAAGAATGCTTAAGGAAATTAAAAGAGAAAACAAACCCAACATTCTTCTCATTCAGGAAACTAAAATGAAAAGTAAAGCAGTTGAAGACTTCAAAAGATATTTTTGGCAGAACGCTACCTTTTCTGCTATTGACTCTCAAGGGGCTTCTGGAGTCTTAGTGACCTTTTGGGATATAAAGATGGTTGATGGTAAGGTACTCTCCTCCACCCAGAATCATTTAGCTATTATTTTTAAAAGCCTTGAAAATAATCATAGCTGGATTCTATCTAATATTTACGCACCCAATACTGCTACTGGTAAAAGAAATCTATGAAAAGAGTTAACCTTGTTCTGAAGCAAGGTTGAAAACATGAACTGGGTGGTTATGGGAGACTTCAATACTCCTCTGAATCTGGGAGAAAAGTTTGGGGGAAGTTCTGAATTCTCCCTTGGTATGGAAGAATTTGCAGGCTTCATCTCGACTCTTAATCTTATGGACATAGAGCTTCATGGAAATCAATTTACATGGTCCAATAGAAGGTTAGGAGAAAACTTAATTCAGGTTAAACTTGACAGAGCTCTTATTTCTGTAAATTAGATCCTGGACCATAATTTCCATCTTTCTTCTCTCCCCAGAACGGGATCTGATCATAATCCAATTGTCCTCAACTTCTTCAATTGGACAAAACCTTTTCATGGCAATTTAAAATTTGAGAAAATGTGGTTCGAACATGAAGACATTATGGCCGAATTAAAGAATGGTGGTTTTGGGAAGGCACAGGGACGGCCCAATTTAGGCTTCTTCAGAGGTTGAAGAATATTAAACATAAGATTAGAATTTGGAATAAAGAGGTATTTGGAAACATTTTTGAAAAGAAGAAAGAACTTAAGCAACAGCTGGAAGAGCTTGAGCTAAATGTTTCCATGAAAGGTATGACTCTAGAGGATAATCAGCGGGAAAAAAAAAATCCTCTCAGATCTGCATAATATAAATAGCCATGAAGAATCCTTTTGGAGAATGAAATCTAGAGCCCTTTGGCTTAAAGATGGAGACAGAAATACAAATTTTTTTCATTTGACAGCCATCAAACATAGAGCTTGTAACAGAATATCTGAGGTTGCTAAAGGAAATGGAAACATTACTAAGGATCCAGAGGATATCAAAACAGAGGCGCTTAATTTTTACAAGAACCTTCTCACTGAAGATAACTCCTACAATGAACAAGTAGCCTCTTTTCTCTTAGACTCCATTCCTAATAATCTCATACCTTCTGAGAGATTTAAAAGTCTTTCAAAAACTGTCACCATTGAAGAATTAAAAAAGGTTGTTTTTGCTTTAGAAGGGGATAAGTCTCCAGTCTCTAGATGGCTTCTCGGTTAACTTTTTACAAAGATGTTGGGAAATATGCTCAAGATCTCTTGAAAGCTATTAATGAATTTTACGTAACGGAAATCTCATTAAAGAACTAAATAATACACACATTGTGCTTGCCCCAAAAAGTTGGATGTAAAAGACTTCAAAGATTTCAGGCCTATCAGTTTGGTTAATGTCATTTATAGAATTTTCACAAAGATCCTCACCACTAGACCGTAACCTATTCTCATGGAGATCATTTCACAACAGCAGAGCGGGTTCATCCAAGGAATAATTATCCAAGATGGAAGTATCATTGTTCATGAAACTATACATTCTATGGATAAAAGTAAAAAGGTGGGGATGGCCATCAAACCGACATGCATAAAGCTTTCGACAAAGTCTCTTGGAGATTCATGGAAGAGGTCTTATCCAAGTTTGGGTTTCAAAGAAAATTTAGAAAAATCATTCACTCTTGTATCTCTACCTCTAGATTCTCTGTGGTTGTTAATGGAGAACACCGTGGGCTTTTTTACCAAAGAATAGAGGTATTCGGCAAGGCGACCCAATCTCCCCTCTTTTATTCATTATTATGGTTGTGAGCTTTAAGCGAGATCTATCTCCAAAGCTATTGACATTGGCATGATAAAAGGCTTCCCTCCAACTCACCGGTAATCAGATCTCCTCTCATCTGCGGTTTCCGATGACACTTTGCTGCTCCCGATGGCTTCCATTATTGAGGCAAAGGCTATCAAAACTGTCCTCGATTTTATGAGGAAGCCTCGGGACAAAAAGTTAATTTTGAAAAAGATCTATTTATTTCTTCAATACTCCTAGGGAAAGGCAAAGAAAGCTTGTTAATATTCTAGGATGCACTATTAATTCTCTACCAGCTACTTACTTAGGATTACCTTTAAGTACTGGCAAGATTTCTGTGGAGGTATGGAATGATCTTATTAAGAGATTTCAAAGAAAGTTGGCTGGCTGGAAAGGAGTAGTCCTTTCAAGTGCAGGTAAGTGCCTTTTGGTTAAAAGCACGCTTCAAAACTTTCCTATTTACATACTGTCAATGTTCAACATGCCTACTCTGCAGTGATGAACAGTATTGAGAAGATTCAAAAACACTTTCTATGGCACGGTAGATCGAGGATGATTTAGATATCACCTTGTGGCTTGGGAACAGTTTGTAAACCTAAGAGGCTAGGGGTTAGGCATAAAAGATATCAAACATATGAGTACTACCCTTAGTGCAAAATTAGGATGGAGGCTTATAAAAGAGCACAGACCTTGGACAGAGCTGGTTAAGATTAAATATCTTTCAAACCAAAACAAGATTTCCTTCATATATGATCAGTCTCTTCCGAGTGGTTCTATTTTCTGGAACAACCTTCTACACAAAGGACACATTATCTCTCGGGGTGTAGCTGGAAGCTTGGAGATGGACAAAACATAAACTTCTAGACTGATAAGTGGATGGATTCTAACTGGATTTCTACTTTTGATCATATTAAAGATAGCTTAATTACTAAGTATGGACACAAAATCTAGGGGTACATTGAGAGGGATGGAAACAAAAGAAAATGGAAACAGCTAAAAGTGGAGAATGATAGTATACAGGCTGAGATTGCATATCTCCAGAATCAACTTTCCCTAATCCATATAAGTAATCAAAACCTTAAGGATGAGCTCATCTGGAAAGATTCTTTCGATGGGGAATACACTGTTAAATCAGGATATAATTCTTTCTTTGTATCCATGGAAAGTGAAATTAAGTGGCACAAGCTGTGGATGCCGGAGTTAACCCCTAGAGTGAACTTCTTTTGGTGGCTAATTATTAATGGCAAGATCCTAACTAATGACAATCTCATCAAGAGGGGATTCATCATGCCAAATAGATGTTGCATGTGTCAGAAAGAGGCTGAAGATATAAAACATTTATTCCTCCATTGTGATATTGCCTCCAAAATTTGGCAGCTTGTTTTTGATAAATTTAATCTGAGATGGACTTTTCCCCTTACCTATCTTCAGGCTTGGGAGCAATGGGGCTCTCCGTTTAAACATTGCATGGTGAAAAGACTGTGGCAACTTGTTCTAGCCCCACACTATGTGGAGAATCGAAAGGCTCGTAATGATAGTATTTTTAGAAACAAAAGACAGGCTTGTAACAAAGTATATAAGGAAATTATCATTGTTGTGCAAGATAATATTGCTAAATTTAAACCCCCTAAAAATGGTCTTTACTCGAGAGAATGAAGCAAGCATCCTGACTGAATGGAATATTGCCCTTTGTCATAGAAATAACAATGGTACTGACAGAACCACAATCAGATGGATTAAACCTCCCACTGATTGGCACAAGTTAAATTTTGATGGGGCCTCAAAAGGCAATCTGGGTGACTCTGGAGGAGGGGGAATCATCAGGGATCAAAGAGGCTATTTTGTTGCTACTTTTTCTGGGAGAATGGGCAGGCAGACTAATCATTATTCCGAAGCCATGGTGGCTCTTTGGGGTATAAAACTTGCCAGGGATTGCAATATTCCAAATATTATAATTGAAGGTGATTCTCTAAATATTATCAATCTTTTGAATAAAAAGAAACACCCCAGCTGGTCTATCAGGGATTATATTGAGGAAGCTATTGATATATGCAAAAGCTTTGAAAATGTCCAAATCACCCACACCTATCGGGAAGGTAATAGGGTAGCTGACAGCTTGGCTAACTTCGGTGTTAATAATTCCTTTCAAACTTGGTTTAGGGGGATGCTCTACCTAGTCATGTCAATAAAGCCATTATCATTGATCTACATGGCAGTGAAAATCATTACTAACGGCTGTAATTTGGACGCTAATGTGTGGATTCTCAAGTACATGATGATGACATCATAAAAGATATGGATGGCTGATGCGATCTCGTGTGGGATGGACTGTCATCATTTCTTAGCATAGGAGGAAAGCTGAGGAGCGAGGCAATAATAACAAGTGTAGCATAATCATTAAATCAACTTTCATGGTAAGGAAAGATTCAAATATCAAAATCAAAGCTAGGCCTGTCTCGCACATTGGTAGCTTTTTTACCATTGAGAATAGAAAATGAAGCAGAGGAAACATGGGGGGTTCACCTTGCAAAACTGAACCGACCCACAATCCTAAGTGGAAAGAGAACGCAGAGCTTTGGGATTACCTACAAATCGGGGCCTATCTAATTTCATTGAAAGGATCCAAGGCTTTGACCAAGACATTTCTATCAAATTTGCCCAGGGTTGGAAGAATAGGATTGTCAAGTATAGTAACATGGAGATGGAAATCACGGAAGAGCTCATCACTCAGATCACAGGCCTCAGCCTAGAAGGCACCAAATTCTTCAATAAGAAGGTGGACAGGGAGGTGGAGACCAAGAAATTTCTGGAAGAGGGGGAAAATCTTGAGTTCGTGGCAGCTGGCATCAAGGTGGCATCGATTCCTGAACCTTTTGCTGAGCTGGCCAAAATGGTGGTTAGGTATGTTACCCTGGAAGGAAGATTTGTGACTATACCTCAAAAGCATCTGATTTTTCTAAATCACTTTCGTAGAAATAACATTATCAGCTTTCCTCACTATTTGATTAACTCTCTGGAGAAATCTATAAGGGAAGTTCAAAGCCACTCTAGGGCTGTCCCTTTGCACCAGGGACTTATCCTCTTGATCAACCGACACTGCTCCAGCTACCCTCCCGTGAATCCTACCCCACCTCCCTCCTCCATACCTCCACCTACCTACACTGCTTCCACTCCCCCTACTTAAAAGAAAGAATGAAGATACTGTTTCTAGCAAGAAAAGCAAGAGCCTTAAAGCTAAAATCCCTACTTCCCAATGGGTCCTAAGGAGCCACAAAGACTTGGAACTTGCTGAAAACCTCCTGCATATTAGCAAGCCGGTGGAGGAGCCCAAGGAGGAGGAATTGTTGGACAGGGTGGAAAGATTAGAAAAGGACATACAAGAGCTCAAAGGGGCTATAAAAAACATGGAAAGAGCTAAGGGTAAAAGAATCCTTCAAACTGAGGAGGAAGAGGGGGTTATTGCTGAAGTTTACAAGAAGCTACAGTCCTTAGATGGCAGATTGGGGAATGCTAAAAGCCATAATGACTGCATATTGTCTGCCCTCAAAAGCATTTATAATTTCATTGAACAACATGTCCATAGTGTTTGCAGTTTAAGTGGGGTTAATGAGGAAATTTTACATCCTAAAGAGAAAAGGGATATTGCAATTACCCAAGAAGATATGCAAGACTCCTCTCGTGCCCACTTTGCCATTTCCTTCTTCATGTCACTGCAGTTATCAAAGACCAAGATTGATGAGTCATTAAGTAACGGGTTATTGTGATGCTTATTTTTGGCTACGATGTGGTTGTCTCTCGCGCTTCGGAGCTATTTTTGCGAGCTCTATATGTTGTTTCTCTTTTGGTTTCTTTTTGATATTTCCTTCTTTATTTTGGATCTTTGTATGTTTAGATCCTTTTTTCACTTATATTGTAATATTTGGCTGTTGAGCCCTTCTTGGTTGACTGTTTTGCCCTTCTCTGGGTTGTTTCTCTCATCTTCACTATCTGGCTTTTGAGCCCTTTTGTATACAGAGTATAGTCCCTTCAAAACTATTTTCCCTTATTAAAAAAATGGATTAGTTTAGGCATTAAATACCATACCTATATTACAAAACTGATAAATAACTCCTTCAAAGAAACTGATCACTGACATTGTGTATAATTTTAAATCGACAAAAAGGAATGCAATCAAATTATACAGTTCAGACCTGCACTTAACAATCAACTTAAAAATGTTATAGATTAGTATGCTAAGACATTTAGGAATTCAAATTGACAAAGAAATCTCAAGAAAACAACTTAACCATTGCTAATTTGAAAATGATCCCTCCAACAGTCATTTTCTTCACTTATTGGAAAAATACAATTTTGAATCAATTCAAAAAATTAACTTTCCAAAAACACCCTAAACCCTCGCTAGACCAGTCCTCCATGTCTATTTGACATGTTGAGTGAAGGAGGAGATCTAATTTAACCAAATTTAGAAGTTGAAAATTTTTAGTTCACTAATTATAAGCTTGCATATCCTTTTTGTAAATTTGACCCTTAAAAACTTATCAAAATGTAAAATTTATGTTTCCTGTGCAAAGAGGGCATTGAGAGATTTCCAAAAAGTCCTCGTTTGCCCAAAAATGAGCTTCCTAGGAAAATTTATGGCACTTTAAATTTTTTGTGCTTTGGTTGGAAAATTTTCCCTAGTGCGCCCATGCCAAAGATTTCTGTCATTTTGTCTTAGAAACTTTTTGGGAAAAATTGTGACTCGGGAAAATTTCACTTTTTCCTCCACCAAAGATGCACACCAATTAGAGGGCACCATGTGTCCGCTTAGGGGCTATGGTGGAGGTGCGGCTTCCTTTCTTCCCTTAGCCTTTTGAAAATTTTAGGGAAAAATTTTCACTTTTGCCTCGCCACTGCTAGCTTCGAATGAGAAGGTGCCATGTGGCACCTTGGGGTGTGGGGGAGGAGGACCCCTTTGATTTTTTTATTTTTTTACCTTGGGAAAATTGCAACAAGATTCCCCATGGCCCTACATCACCGCTGCCACACAGGGCTTTTCTTCCTCCGTGGGCACATGGACCCGTGCGTCCCTTTCCCCCTTTTGTCCTCTGTCAGGTGCAATCCACTAAATCCTCCCACCGCTGCAAATCCCTCTTTCTATCTATTCCTCGTGGCCAACCGTAGAGTGCCAAGTGTCCCAATCAGACCCACAAATTGGCGGGACTACTGGTTTTGTTTCCTCTTCCTTGAGTGAAGCACCCCAATCCTTCTGTTGTTCCACCCTTCCCTTTTCCCTAGCATTGTCTTTGAGACCACCACATGTACATCAAGGACCTACAGAGCTATAGAAGAAACGTTTCATTTTTACCCGCATGATGGGAAAAATTCCCCAAGCCGCCTTGTTACCCATGAACCCGTTGGAGGTGCTTTCCCCTCCTCTTGACACGTGTCCCCTTGGGGAAAATTTGACCTAAGAACTCCACCATGCTCATATCTTGAGTTATGTAAGGAGTTAGGAGGACTTCTTTATATCACCAAAAAGGTGAGAAAATTTCCTATCCAATGGGAATGGTTTATGGAAAATTTGGAAGTGTTACATAAGAAAAAAATCCTATTAAAACTCTGAGCCTATTAGAGAGTGTGTTTGGGGTAAATTTCTTCCTGAACCTAATCGAAACTTCTAGCCAAGAGTGTGTTTGGGCCTTATGACCTTTCAGAATTGTTAATAAAAGAGAAGTTTTTTCTTGTGGATTTTAGTTGTTTCGAAATCTATTAGGGGCATTTGTTGCCGAGCAACCTAGTTATAGACACTCTTAAGCAAGTTCTAGGAGTGGGTAAGTGAGACCTTACTCTGTTGATTTTAAATATGTATTCCTTTCCTCACTGTAATTAAACCTTGCTCTTGTCTTTGATCTGGTGGAAATTAAATACCTTGGGTATTTAATTTTTTTGGGTCCCTTAACCCTAAAATTTCAATCAGGGAATATTTAGCTAAAATGTCAATGTAATCAGAAATTAAATTAATCCCTAGAGAGATTTGAGCTAGGGTGGACTGATTGCACTTGTTTCTCTATAATGTGAAATTAGTAATTATTATAATGGGAAAAAATATCAGTTGAATTTATTTGTCTTTGAGACTTTGGTCATTAAATCCTTATAAAAAAATTATTCCATAATTTTCTAACTAAACCTAGGTTGTTCATGGTTCTCAAGTGGGTTGTTTTAATCGGGATCACAATTGGTATCGAGTAAAGGTTCAAAATCTTGTGCCATTGGGCACACTAGAAAACTTGAGACATGAACTGTAAACCTAGCACACTTTTGAATCTAAGAAAATAAACTTGTTTGAAAATTGAAGAAAAGAAATAAGCATGAAGAAATATTACATTACTCTGTTCATTTGAACTGCCAAAATTAAAATGATAATAAAATAATAATAAGTTGTTTGAGTTGTTGTGCTTGCTTAGTGACATTTTGTCTAAACCTAGGGTAACTAAGAATGTTGGATTAAATTGAATTTGTTAACTTCTAGTATAATGGAAACTCGGTTCCCTTTTGAAAATGTGTTGTTTTACAAGCCATAAAACTTGATTTAATTATATGATGCATTAAGCCCTTGTTGAGACCATTCCTTATTAGATTTGTTGGAATGATGAGTTGTATGATGTGATCCTTGTGGTTGGATAGTAGTGGTTGTGTTCTGGGTTAGGAAGAGTTAATTATAAGTTGTTTAGAGCTTCTGTCCTTGAGTGGTTAAGAAAGAGGGTCTGGTTGTCTGTTTTCCAGTTGTTACCCATATGAGAGAGTGGACACTCAGTTTGGATATCGTTTAGGACCCAATCCTATGTATGTGTTCTTGGAACTAACCTCGAGGTAGAGTACCCCTATTGGCAGCCATGAAAGGCTGCAGAGTGAATGTGGTGTTAACTTTTGTGTTTTACATTCGTAATCTTGTGTATTTTATCAAGGACCAACATCTTATTTTATGTTTGGATTGAAGAAGCTCTGAGGATCTTTTATTTAATTATAATTCTTGCAAGAATTTTCAAACTTTGTAATGCATCTAATTAGCACTTTTATTGATTGCAAATATTTATTAGAATTTATTTGATTGATGACTCAGATCTCATGATGTTGTTGGTTACTTGGATAAACGTTATGTGGTTTCCTTCTTGCATGTTGTTGAGCTGGTTCTATGCTTCATGTATGGTGACAATTTTCGTATGGGGGTACACCCTAGGTGTCTTGAAGGTCCTTTTAGGTGCTTAAAGTCATGCCTTGGTTATGGATGCATGGAACCTTGAGTGTGTCTAAGATCTTAGAGTGACCATTTTTGTTGCTTGACCTTGCTAGAAAGAAATTTTGTTGTGTAGTATGGTCTAGAGGGTAGTCTGACAGCGGTAGTGGTGATTCTATTTCAATCTGGTAGGAGCTTGACCCTCATTGGAGTAGAAGTGTTTAATTATGGGCTTTTAGATTTTGTTAGGATTGGATTGCCTCTTTGGTTGACCATAAATGTTACTGGAAAAGTGTTGTTTTGATTGTGGCTTTTCATCGATGGCATGTTAAATTGTATCTTGGGTTCCTGGTTGCATCGTAGAAAGTTTTGACTCGTGGAATGTATGCATCTTGGTAATTATGGATAGATTTAAGCCTTTTAGGTAGTGTTTTTATTTAAGTGTACTTGTTTTACTCTCTTGACTTATAAATAATTTTACCCTTACCTTAAATTTTCCTTACTATGAATAACATTCTATGACCTATTAATCTTTGGGTTACTTGGAAACATTTATGGATGCTTTGGGTCTTTTGGATTTTTCTCTTAGAAATGTTAGTTTGGTAGATATTAATAGATAATATCTGTGGTGCTTATATTGTGCTTCTTCTTTAAAAAAAAACTCAGTAACTCTTGGTTGTTAAGTTCATGATTTGGTAAATTATTTGGTTGCCCTTGCATTAGATGCCTTTTAGTGTGGATGTGGCTCCTTAGAGTAAAGCTGCATTGTCATCTAGTTAATTTCCTAGTGTTATCTTGTGGGGGCATGAGTATTGATTGGAAAACCTTATTTGGTTATTAGGGAGTAAAATGTTACCATCCTAAACCACAAAAAAGTTGTTAAACCTTGATAGATTCGTAAAAGTAAGATTATGCCTGTTTAATGATCCTTCCTTGAAATTATCTTATGAAACTTATGGAGACCCACTAAGAATGTGTATTTCTTCTAGAAATTATTCAGTGAATCTTTGAAATCTTGGTATGATTCATGTTGACTCATCGTTTCCTAGTTCTTACAAAAATTAATAGTGTGTTTTCTATGTTGAATGTCTCTTGTTCCTTTAGAATAAAAAATGTGGTGTGTTGATTTACATCTCTTTCCCATAAAAGTAATTATTTGATATGTTTGAACCTTCCTTCTCATTAAAATTTTATTGAAATGATGACTCAACTAGAACGTCATAAAACTATAATTAAGGAGATTTGACCTTGGAACTTAACAAATAAACTGGAGCATACAAAAGGGAAGTGATCCTTGTTATACCCTTTGTAGATTAGATCAAGAAATTAAAAAAAAAACCATGAAGAAGAATAGAAAGGAACCTTTTTCCACCCACCTTCCTTGTGAGTAAAATAAATGCTCTCTACCTATACATAATGGTGAGACATCATGCCCACCTTAGTGGTGCTCTGTTAGCATAATTTAGCATAGGCATATTTATTGCATTTTATTGCATTGTCTTTTATTTAATAATGTGTAACATGTGCACTCTAGTCTAGTGACTTGCATTCAATATTGTTATGTTGGATAACATTCAATATTGGTATTAGTAGTAATTACATGTGCATGTGAGATGGGTCTTATCATCTCGTAGTTGGTGTCTGCTAGGGTGTCATGTCTATCCACATGAGGCTGTCTAATATCTATAAATATTACAGCTCTTGCATTGTTATGTAATCTGATTTCATGATCAATAATATTTGTGAGGCTTCCGTCCCTCTTTGGTCATTGCAATCTTATTCTATTCTATCATTTGGTATCTAAGCTATACCATTATTATCATTTGGTATCAGAGCAGGTTCTATCCAAGCAAGGTTGAAGAGGAGCACTATTGGAGAGGATCCATTGGAGAAGAAGATCTGCATCAAAGGAGAGCCATTGAAGCATCCCGCAGCCTCCATTCCTCCCAAGCATCCATCAACTAAAATTTGACCTATCCACTTATTTGGAAGGTAAATTTTTTTATTAGTCATTGGCATAGCCAATTGATCTAACATATTGGTGGAATATTTCAGATTTGGAGATCTTTAAAAAAAAAAGGAGAAAGATCTTGGAAAAAATTGCAGATCTAAAAAAAAAAAAAAGATTTGTGAAAAAAAAAAAAAGATCTTAAAAAAAAAAAAAAAAAAGATCTTGAAAAAAATTGCAGATCAAAAGAAAAAAAAAAAAAAGATCAGATCTAAAAAAAAAAAATCAGATCTGAAAGTGGAGGTGTGAAGAATTCGGGAGCAAAGGTTGAAGCAATCCCGTCAACCAAATTCCAGCAGATAGCTCTTATAAAAAGAACGTAATTTTTACATAAAATGTCAGATTGATGTGCTATTTTTTTAATAGAAATATAAGAAGGAGACGCACAACTTTTCAATTTACATCATCTTTAGATTCGGCCTCTACATATGACGAAAAGTCTGTACAAGTCGGATCATTTTTTTCGAAAAAAATCAGATCTAGCTGGTAAATTGGTAAGATCTCAAAAAATAAGATTCTAATTCTTTTGAAATTTTGTGTGTTTCAAGAAAAATATTGTATGATGCTACTGTAAAATTTTTAGAAAAACCCAGATCACGGTTTGTGAGAAAAGGTGAAAACAATATTCAGATTGTTTGTTTGGATCTTGGGAACAAACAGGTCAGCGGTTCAATTCCCACTCTCTCCATATTTTTTCTTAAATTATTTTTTTGGAAAATTTGGAGAAATTACTAAATTTTGGGAGATTTCTAAATTTAGAAGCTCACCAAACACATTTAGAGCCACCGCTAAATTTAGCGGAAAAACACCTATTAGGGGGTAAAAAATATTTTTGGCCTAAATTGTGTATTTTGTGATTCTAGACACTTTTTTTAAAAAGGGGGGACACAAAAACTTCATTTTGATGTAATTTTGGATCATGTTGTACTAATCTTGGTGCATAAAGTGAAAAAAAAAGGGTACAAATTTTTTTATTTTATGTTTGGTTCTATCACACGAGATCTTTGATCTCATAGCAGCGTTCGGTATATACGGTGCCTCTGGGAAGCGCTTACGGGTGATGCCGTCGTGACTACTACTGCACTTAACACCTAACACAACTACCTAAACGTCGTCTAGGCATCGACCCTATAAAATCGATGGGGAGTAATAAGGACACAATACACACACATTTGAGCCCTCCCATCCATTTGTGCTTGCACAAACCCCTCTCTCAGACTTGTCTAAGTACCACGTACTAAATTCTTTCACGTGCGTTAACACCTCTTTCCGTACTGACGGTATATTGAAAGGGTGATCTTCTTCCACGTACTGATGGGTATATCGGAAGGGAGCATATATAGAAAGGTTTGGTATATCGGCCTGACGGTATATTGAGAGGGAGACCATAAACTTGGAGTGATAAGAGCCTTACCCTTTGTCAGAAATTCAGAGTTTCAGAAATTCAGATTGCAGAAATGGGTGCACAAGCACCAAAGTTCTTCTTGCCAGATTCACAACTGCTTAGAGGAGACAACTATGTTGCATGGAAACTAAAGATCAAGATGTTACTTGAGTTTGAAGACCTATGGACAGTTGTAGATGGACAAACAACAAGATCACTTGATGATGGAAGACAACAAGTTCAATTTGACAGGGCCAATCAAAAGGCCAAGTTGATCATCTTGTTTAGCGTAATAGATGATGTGCAACCCCACATTAGAGATGCCACATCAGCCAAGGATGCATGGGATAAGTTGAGCATAGTCTATGAGGCAAAGAACAAGAATGTCATCCTCAACCTACTATCACAATTGCATACTCTCAAGTTCAAGCACAATGAGAAGGTTGAAGTTTTTTTGAGACGAGTTGCTACTTTGAGGGCATCTCTATTGGCATTGGGAAAAGAGATAAGTGATGAAGACCTCAGTACCAATTGTGTTGCGAGCACTTCCTCCTTCCTATAGAATCTTTGTGACAACTATTAATATGAGTGAACACACAGTCACCTTTGAGAAGTTGGTCAATCTACTCCAACAAGAAGAGGCAATGAACAACAAAGATCAAGAAGATGAGCAAGCACTATCTTCTAATCATAAAGGAAAGAGAAAATTTCAATCCAATCACAAGAAGTCCCTACAACACCAAAGTCAATGAGACAACACCAAGAAGTTTCCCATTTGCAATAGAGGGGGACATAACATCAAAGATTGTTGGTACAATTCCTATAAAAAGGGTTCATCAAGCAATTCAAAACCCAATAATCAACAAGGTAACAATAATTCAAATAAAGGGAAGTCCAACAACAACAATCAAGGGTAGAAAAATGGTAATTGGCAAAGAAAACCCAAACAACAAGGGTACATTGCCGAACATGAGGATGATTCAGATGAAGGACACCACATGTATTCTGCTCAATTTGATGAAGAAACCAATTCCACACAAGATATCTGGTATGTTGACTTGGGTGTAACTTGACACATGACTGGATGCAAGGATTGGTTCTACACACTACGTGACTCACCTAACAAGAACCATGTGTCATTAGGTGATGACTCATCATACAGTGTCAAGGGGATTGGAAACATTTCACTACCTCTTGGAAAGCATGACTGCAAAATCACAAATGTATTGTATGTACCTGGGTTGACCAAGAATTTGCTATCAGTTAGTCAACTCCTTGATCACAACTTGAAGTTGGATTTTGACAGTAATAATGGAGAAAAAGTGTGCTTGATAAGAGATAAGTCAAGAGGTTCCAAGATTGTAGCAAGAGCCTCCAATGTGGGATGCATGTTCCAACTTGATTTTGTCCACAAGGATGATCAAGCTCTAGTGGCCAAAGACACACAATCTGCAGAACTATGGCATCGCAGATATGGTCACATCAGTTTTGGCTATCTCCAAACACTTCAAAAGGGAAACATGGTGAAAGGATTTCCTACACTCAAGCACAACATTGACAAGTGTCACAATTGCCTAGCTGGAAAGCAACACAGAGTACCCTTCTAGAAGAACACATATAGAGCTAAGGGAAAGCTTGATTTGGTGCACACCGATCTTTGCGGGCCCATGCAACCAAGTCATTCTGGATGTCAATACTTCATGCTTTGTGTTGATGACTACTCAAGAAAGATGTGGATATATTGTCTAAGAAACAAGAGTCAAGCCTTTGAGACATTTCAGAAGTTCAAAGCACTTGTTGAGAATGAAGTTGGTCGCAAGATCAAAACACTTTGCTCAGATCGATGGGGGGAATTCACAAGCAATGAGTTCAAGACTTACATGGAAGCTCATGGGATTCGTTGACAAATGCCTCCTACTCACACACCACAGCAGAATGGTATAGCTAAGAGAAGGAATCGTACTATCATGGAAATGGTGCAATGTATGATTAATGACTCAGGTTTAACAAAGACATTTTGGGCAGAAGCTGCAAGAACTACAGTCTATTTGTTGAACAGAGTGCCCACAATAGCTCTTGAAGGAGTGACACCTCAAGAAGCATGGTCAAATCGGAAACCATCAATTGCACACCTAAGAGTATTTGGGTGTAAAGCTAGCATGCACATACCCAAGAAGAACAGGAACAAGTTGGATATGAAAGCTGAGAAAATGATATTCATTAGATACAGTGAAGAAGCACTTGGGTATAGATTATGGGTTCAAAGCAAAGAAAGTATACACAAGTAGGGATGTTGAGTTCTTTGAGAAGAAACAAGTAGATGCTCCACTCAACGACTCAACAAACATGCAGAATACACCTCTTGTGAAGACAAAATTTGATGTTCCCACTGAAGATGACAGTGATGAATTGGATGATGGTGAAAACTTGGATCCACCACAATCCAATGGAACAGCTAATAAGTTACCTAAATGGTATACTCAATTAATAAGAGATGCAAATTTGGATGAAGCACCTAGCACATCGTCCAATCCTGGACCTAGAACTTGCAGTCAAGCTCGTGAAGAGGTCAATTATGCCCTAATGAGTAGAGTTGTTGAAACAGTTGAGCCATCTATAGTTTAGGAAGCCCTACAATCAAAAGCTTGGAAAGATGCCATGGATTCAGAGTATCAGTCAGTGATGAAGAACAACACATGGCAACTTGTCGACCTTCCACCAGGGAAGAAACCCATTGGATGCAGATGGATATTCAAGACTAAGTACAAATCAGATGGGACTATTGACAAGTATAAAGCAAGGCTTGTAGCAAAGGGGTATGCACAACAAGAAGGCATTGATTATGAGGAGACATTTGCTCCCACAACCAAGATCAAGACAATTAGGATGATCTTTGCTCTAGCTACACAATTTGGTTGGAAAGTCCACCAAATGGATGTGAAAAGTGCCTTTCTTAATGGAGATTTGCAAGAAGAAGTCTATATGACTCAGCCAGAGGGTTATGTAATACCAGGAAAAGAGATGATGGTATGTAGACTCATAAAATCTCTATATGGCCTAAAACAGGCACCCTGGGCATGGTACATCAAAATTGATGAGCATCTCATAAGTCATGGATTCGAAAGGAATCCTTATAACCCCAATCTCTACCTCAAAAGCAAGGGGGGGAGATTGTCATTGTGGTTGTTTATGTCGACGATCTAGTCATTACAGGTAGTTCTGTGAAGATGATCGATGCAACAAAGAAGGATTTTAATCGATCGTTCGACATGACAGATCTCGGGCTCATGCACTATTGTCTTGGGTTGGAATTATGGCAAAAAGAGAATCATATCTTTGTGTCACAGTTGAAATACACCAAGACAATGCTTGAGAAATTCAGGATGATGGACTGCACTCCTATTGCTACACCTATGGAAGCGAGACTTCAGTTATCTCGTTCCGATCCATCACCACCGGTGAATGCAACTCTCTATTGGCAGTTGATCGGGAGTCTCATTTACCTGACATATACTAGACCAGATATCAACTTTGCAGTCAGCTATTTATCACGCTTCATGCAAGAACCAAAAATATGTCATTGGAAAGCAGCAAAGAGAATACTAAGATATCTAAAGGGTACAGTTGACCTTGGTCTAGAGTACAAGAAGAATGACAATTTCTTCTTGACAGGATATTCAGATTCAGATCATGCAGGAAACATGGATGATAGGAAGTCAACATCAGGCTTCGTCTTCTTTATGGGATCTGGACCGATATCATGGGGAAGCAAGAAACAAAACTTTGTTTCTCGCTCTTCTACAGAAGCAGAGTATCGAGCTGCAGGTGAAGCTGTTTGTGAAGCAATATGGCTACGCCGAATACTGGAAGGAATTGGTCTACCACAACAGAAATCTACTCCAGTATATGTTGATAATGAAGGAGTTCTAAAGCTTGTTCGCAATCTAGTATTTCATGAGAGAACCAAGCATATTGAAGTACAGGTTCATTTCATACACGAGCATGTCTTGAAGCACAACATACACTCTATTTTTGTCCTACAAACGAATGTAAGGCAGATGTTTTCACTAAGTCACTTGCACATGACAAATTCACACTGTTCAGAGAGTTCCTCTCCACTTCATTGGAAACTATGCAAAATTAAGGGGGGGAATGTTAGCATAATTTAGCATAGGCATATTTATTGCATTTTATTGCATTGTCTTTTATTTAATAATGTGCAACATGTGCACTCTAGTCTAGTGACTTGCATTCAATATTGTTATGTTGGATAACATTCAATATTGGTATTAGTAGTAATTACATGTGCATGTGAGATGGGTCTTATCATCTCGTAGTTGGTGTCTGCTAGGGTGTCATGTCTATCCACATGAGGTTGTCTAATATCTATAAATATTATAGCTCTTGCATTGTTATGTAATCTGATTTCATGATCAATAATATTTGTGAGGCTTCCATCCCTCTTTGGTCATTGCAATCTTATTCTATTCTATCATTTGGTATCTAAGCTATACCATTATTATCATGCTCTTTGTAATGTAAACTCGATGAGGTCATAATATAAGGAAGTTTGTAACTAAGAAAGCATGAAATGAGTGCTCTTATCAAGAAAAGCTATACATTTTGACTTAATGAGTTGATTTATAAAATGAGTAAAATATATGTGTATTGAGTGCAATACATAGTTGCATTTATAGTTCTTTTGCCTACCTAGGATTGTGAAGCACCTGATGGATAGTAATGTGTTCTAGTTGCTTATTACTTCTTGTCCATGGATGTATGTTCCTTTCTTGTGGGATTTTGGGTCATCACACCCTTATCGTGACATAGCTCGATGGCTATGAGTTTTGGTCCTTTTTTTGGATTGAGACTTATCTATTTTTGTGAGAAGAAACCTTTGTGTGTGCTGTCTTGTCCTTGGAGACCTAAGTTATTGTAATTTTAAGGCAACATATGTTAATGCTATAAAATAACTTTGGGAAGTATTCTTTTCTTCATATTCTCTGAGGTCACCTTATGGTCGAAGCCCTTCTTCCCATTAGGGTGGAAAGTGCAAGATGATGTTAATCACCCTTGGATTTGATTGGACCCCTTGTTACTTGCTCTTCTCCATAGCAACCTTGAATGGTCCTTGGTGTTTCCTTGTGTGCTCTCTTTATGGCTATTCTGAGCTTGAGTAGGAAATAAGATAGATAATCCCCATTGTTCTTTAATGTATGGTGCTTGAATTGATATGTTAGTCACTAGGGGAGATATATATATATATAAACTCAAACTGTAGGAAACCTTGTGGTCTTGAATTCACTTAGTATCACCATGAAAAGTTAATTATACCCTCTCGAGTTATAGAAGTGCTTTCCTTGATTAGTTCCTTGATTGTAAATGTTTTCTGATTTAGGTGTCCTTGTTGATCCACCTCATCCTTTGTGATCCTCAAATTGTGGACCTTGAGTAGACTTTTTCCTCATGCAATCTTGGCCATGGTTGATTTTTCTAGCCTTGTCTAAACAAAAACTATGAAAGCATAATTTAACCCTAGTGGAAACCTCAATTTTTGTTAATGTGGTATGTGTATCAGTGGGAAACTGTGTGGTCATCTCAAGTTTATGGAAATTTTCCCTATAATTCCCTTACTTGGTGGTTACTCTTGATGATCTTTTGGAACTCTTCTTGTTATATTGTTATGTGTTGTATCTTGTTTGATAGTGTAAAGTTACTCCTTAGATTCTTATGTTCATATCCTTACATGTAGAAATTTTAGAATTCACCCTTGAAATCTCCCTTCTTCTTGTTAAATTATATTGGACCAAACTGGAGTTCTGTAGACCCACACTTGTTAAAGCAAACAATCCCATAATGGGAGTGATCCTTTTCTATTACAGTTATTCCTATCTCTCTTCCTTGTGACTTCTAGGAGGAAGTCGAGTCTAAGGGGAGGGGGATGTAGTGCCCACTTCCCTTTGGCACCTTTTATTACTAATCATGATATTGTAGACTATATGACAGACATTTTAATAGTTTTGATTTAGTATGGTGTTAGATGTCAGATCCTGGATTATTGTTGAATTTGATTATATATAATGCATGGTGATTATTAGAGACACTCACATGTGGATGATGATATACTATTGACATGGATGTTTAATGGAATTTATTTGGACATGTGATTTTGGAGATTATGAGTAAACCTAGAAAAGGAAAATTATTTGATGATGATATAGTGTCGATATAAATTGTAAATGATTTCATTGATTTCCTTGGTGATTGTTGTGATTCATATGTATAGATGATTTTGTGATTTTGTTATATATTCATTTTGGATGTTTTGATATGGCCATGAGGCCGAAGGAGGTATTTTTGTTTTGTAGGTTTAAAATATCACAACAAACATCGGGGATTGGAGACTAACCAAAGTGGAATTCTAGGTGAATTCGACAAGGTCACCATGGCAACTTGTTTTGTGTGTGTTTTGTATTTAGTTAGGGGATCCCATGGGGGATTTCCTTATATGTGACCATGTGTTTGTGTATTTTATTAATGTGTCTCTTTTATTAATTATTATATATATTTTATTTGTAATTTTTTCTCTTCTTTTAATAAATAAATTGTGATAGATTAATGTGAGGAATCATATAGTTAAACTTTAAATAAATTAAATTTGGATATGGGAAAGTAATTATTAGAGTTTTTGGCTATTGTATTTAATTTTTAAGGGATGTGTAAGAGGTGTAAGAGTTTGTGTAAGTCAGATTTTGGAGTAAGAAATACTCTATCTCCATGGAAATTCGAATTTGACCTTGGGAGTTGTTTTCGGAGGCTTGTGGGACAAGTAAAACTTGTCCCATACCTCTAAATTTATGTTACCAACCATAATTATGGTTGGGGAAGTGATTTGTGACTTTTTATAATGAATTTTATTCTTATTTTGCATGTTTTTAATTGCACTTTCTTACATTTTAATTTAATGGCTGTCCCTTGAGGTGTGGGCTGTTTTTGAGTGTGTAAGATAATTTTTCATTTCATTTATTGTGTTTGGGTGAATGATGTTGAATTTGATCTTGGGATTGAGGAAGAATGATGTGGCATCCCACATGGATCCACATCATCCTCTTCTCTTCCCTCTCCTTTAAAAATTTGAACTCCTTGCTTGTTGAGGTTGTTGAAACCTTGCTTATTCCTCTTGGGGTGAAATTTCCTTGTTGTTTTGGTAGCATTGCTTGTGAAAGGAGTTTGGAATCATTTTTGCATGCATCCTTGGGCACATTTTCTATGATTAGAACTCTTATTGATTTGGAGGAAATTGGAGAGCATTTGATACTTTAGCACTGCTATTTTGGGACTATATTTTTGACATTCAAAGCTTGTTGTGTGGAAAAAATCCTTCCATGGAGAGGTAGGAGTTTATTCCTTCTTTTATTGCTGTTATTTTTTGTTAAGTTATGTGTATGAAGAATGTTTTATTTCTTTTGTTAGCTATTTTGGTCGACTACCTTAGAGAAGGTGTAGGAGAAGGCTATAGGAATCCATGTGGGGGCATAAGGGAATGCCTTAGGCATCGAGTTTTGTGGAGAGATTTTTGGTTTGGGATCCACCATGGAAAAGAAATAGCTTGCATTTCTTACTTGTGGGGGCGCATAAGGGAAAATTTGTGGGGGCCATAAGGAGGGGTTAGGAGGCATAAGGTTTACGAGATATGATATGTTATATTGGTGGTACGATTATAGGTGGATGCTTAATTCCCAATTGGGAGGCATAAGTAGCTTCCCCATAGTCCTTACTCCTTTGGCTTGCTTGATAAAGCCTAAGTTGTGATTTGAATGTTTGTTATTGTAGTTGTAAACTATTGTTTTGTATTAACTTATGTTTTATATTGAAATGTGTATTTTAAATAATGTTGTGTTGTGGAAGCCATTGTTGCGATGGTTGAATTACACCTTTGATTATACTCCGGTTCCGCTCAAGGGGCCTATGATGAATGAAGGATTCTCCTTTCATTGGATGTCTTGGCTAGGTGGAGAGCATTGTCTTTCCCCCTCTTTTTGTGATCAACTTGGAGAAAAGAGAAATGAGCATGCTTTGCTATTCGGAGCAATGGAAAATACGGTTTGACTGTCCCTTATGAATACCCTTTTAATTGTACTCCTTTCCCTCTTTTAAGTGGATGATTTGTATAATTATTTCAAATGAGAAGTTTCTTCTATTGATAAGAAAAGATTGAAATTGAAATGTGAAATGTAGAGAGTTATATTCCATTCTCTGTTTTGAAAAGGAATGTGAAAAATGGTTATATGTATTGTATATTGTATTTTGAAGTTAAAAGAAAGAGATAAGTTGTAAAGTTGTTGTTGGAAGTCAATAAAGGAATGCCCTACCTTCTCAAACTTGCATGATTGTATTGAAATTGAATTGTTATTGTGAATTAAAATCTCTGTTGGAAAGAAGAATGCGTAGGAAGGAAGTATGTTATTTTTGCATCCTTGGAATTATATTAAAATTGAAATCAGAACTTGTAATTTAACTTGGAAAATAATTGTTAGATTCAATGAAGGTAATGGATCAGTTTAGGTACATTAAATACCATACCTATAGGATAAAACTGATAAATAACTCCTTCAAAGAAACTGATCACTGGCATTGTGTATAATTTTAAACCGACAAAAAGGAATGCAATCAAATTATATAGTTCAGACCTGCACTTAACAATCAACTTTAAAATGTTATAGATTAGTATGCTAAGACATTTAGGAATTAAAATTGACAAATAAATCTCAAGAAAACAACTTAACCATTGCTAATTTGAAAATGATCCCTCCAACAGTCATTTTTGTCACTTGTTGGAAAAATACAATTTTGAATCAATTGAACAAATTAACTTTCCAAAAACACCCTAAACCCTCCCTAGACTAGTCCTCCATGTCTGTTTGACATGTTGAGTGAAGGAGGAGATCTAATTTAACCAAATTGAGAAGTTGAAAATTTCCAGTTCACTAATTATAATCCTGCAGATCCTTTTTGCAAAATTGACCCTTAAAAACTTATCAAAATGTAAAATTTATGTTTCTTGTGCAAAGAGGGCATCGAGAGCTTTCTAAAAAGTCCTCATTTTCCCAAAAATGAGCTTCCTAGAAAAATTTATGGCACTTTGAAGTTTTTGTGCCTTGGTGGGAAAATTTGGGAAAATTTTCCCTAGCGGGCCCGCAAGCCAAAGATTTCCCGTCATTTTTCCTTAGAAAAGTTTTGGGAAAAATTGTGACTTGGGAAAAATTTCACTTTTTCCTCTACTATCCAAAGAGCTAATTAGAGGGTGCTGCTTGTCCTCTTGGGTGCTACGATGGAGGTGCAACTTCCCTTTTTTAGCCCTTAGCCTTTTGAAAATTTTGGAGAAAAAATTTCACTTTTTCCCAGCCCAACTCTGACCCAATGAGAAGGTGCCATGTGGCACCTTGGGGGTGGCAAGTGGGGAGGGAGGACCCCTTTAATTTATTTGGTTTTTGGCCTTGGGAAAATTGCAACAAGATTCCCGCAGCCCCACATCACTTGCCCCCACCTCGGGTTTTTTCTTCCTCGCGGGTGCGCACCCGCGCGTCCCTTTCCCCCTTTTGTCCTATGTCGGGTGCAATGCGCTAAATCCTCCCACCGCTCCACACCCCTCTTTATCTCTACTCCCCATGACCAATCATATAGCACTAAGCATCCCCAAGCAAACCCGCAGAGCATGGGAGTGCTCGTTTGTTTTTCCTCTTCCTAGGGTGAACCACCCAAATCCTTCCATTGGTCCGCCCTTCCCTTTTCCGTCGACATTGTCTTTGAGGCCGCCACATGTCCACCAGGGACCCATGGAGGTGTAGAAGAAAATTTGCATTTGTGCCCACATGATGGGAAAAATTCCCCAAGCCACCCCACGACCCGCCAACCCATTGGAGGTGCTTTCCCCTCCTCTTGACACGTGTCCCCTTGGGGAAATTTGACCTAAGAACTCTACCCACTCATATCTTGAGTTCTGTAAGGAGTTAGGAGGACTTCTTTATATCACCAGAAAGGTGAGAAAATTTCCTATCCAATGGGAATGGTTTAGGGAAACTTTGGAAGTGTTACATAAGAGAAAAATCCTATTGAAACTCTGAGCCTAGTTAGAGAGTGGGTTTGGGGTAAATTTCTCCCTGAACCTAACTAAAACTTCTAGCCCTGAGTTTTGGGCCTTGTGACCTCTGAGAATTGTTAATAAAAGAAAATTTTGTTCTTATGGATTTTAGTTGTTTCAAAATCTATTAGGTGCATCTGTTGCTAAGAACTGGTTGTAGACACTCCTAAGCAAGTTTTGGGACTAGGTAAATGAGACATTACTCTATTGATTTTAAATATGTATTCCTTTCCTCACCGTAATTAAACCTTGCTCTTGTCTTTGATCTGTGAATTTAAATACCTTGGGTATTTAATTTTTTTTGGGTCCCTTAACCCAAAAATTTCAATCAGGGAATATTTAGCTAAAATTTCAATGTAATCAAAAATTAAATTAATCCCTAGAGAGATTTGAGCTAGGGTGGACTAATTGCACTTGTTTCTCTATAATGTGAAATTAGTAATTATTATAATGGGAAAAGTGATCTATTGAATTTATTTATCTTTGAGACTTTGGTCGTTAACTCCTTATAAAAAAATTATTCCATAATTTTCTAACTAAACCTAGGTTATTCATTGTTCTCAAGTGGGTTGTTTTAATTGGGCATTACACAAAAAAGTTATGAAGATCTGAAAAGAGTCGATAAGAAATTTGAACTTGGTGAAAACGTCTTTTTACGTGCTAAGCCTAAAAAGAGCTCTATTACCTTTAACAAGGCAGCCAAATTATCAGCTCATTTTTTTGGACCTTTTGAGATTGTTTAAGTGATTAGCCCTATAGCTTCTCACTTATTATTACCTCCCACCTTGTCACAAATGTATTATGTTTTCCATATTTCTTTTCTTAAAAATACATTTCAGATTTATCAAATGTATTAAATTGGGATTCATTGTAGGTCCAAGACCCGGGAAATAATCATGGTTGAACCCATAAGTGTGTTGGAAACTCACTAGTTGCATTTACAAAATTATGAAATTAGTCAATGCAAAGTCTAGTGGGACCAGTTTAATGAAGAAAGTACAACATGGGAAAACCTTAAGGATATGAACATAATTAATTCTGATTTTGAGATAATTAAAGACTTTGTTTGAAATTTATATTTAATTTCTACCAATTTTGGGCAGGTACTATATTTTGTTAGTACAGGGACAACTATTTGATGTTGTAATAAGTTATGAAAAACTTGAATTCTACAAATTTGGTTTTTGTTTGAAAAATTTTGTGGATAGAAGAACTATAATTATGATTATTTTTCTTGTTTAAAGAATGTGGATTAAGTTAATCATCGATATGATGATGATTTTTAGAGGGGAGGTATGTAATGCCTCTTCCATGGTTGATATCCTTGATCACTTCTGTAATTGAAGTTGCAAATGTTGATAGGTGATTCTTGTTTGAAGATGGTGTACTCTTTTGAACTAAGTAATCATGTTTTTGTAGATGATATGTTTATCTTCTAAAATTGGATACAATCATGCCATGACAATTCTGAATTTATAATGAAGTATTTCATATACTCTTTATGCTGATTTTTAAATGTATTCTACATGTGGATGAAGGAAATAAATTCAGTCTAATTCATTCATTTCCTATTTTGCAATATTGAACTTGTTCTTTAGTCTATTTGATTTCAAAATGCATGAATAGCCATACCTTGGATCAATTGTAGTGATCTAAGGCATGTCTTTAATTTTACAATGTTTTTATCAATTTATCAAGTGATCGAGAAAGTTTGATTTCTGAACTCAGGCTTTCTTTGGGATCACAGGGGCATCTGATAGCATCTTTAGCATGCACCCTTTTAAGTTATCTAAAACGTCTGTGTGATACATCGCAAAAGGAAATGTAGTTTTCTTAGTTTATTGAGACCTAATTAATCTAAGTTCTTTGTATTTTTGTTAGTCCTATCTTAAACCTAAGTTAAGGTGATTATATTTATGGTGATGATTAATTCTTAGAAGGGGTAATCCTAAGTCTTTGACACTAATTTATCCTAAGCTAAATTGAATTACTCCTAAGGTCCTAAGCTTTGTTTATAAACTAATACTATAGAAACCTAACCTAAGGGAATCGAACTAACCTAAGGGGAAATTAGGTTGGCTTGGATGGAAATTTTTTGGATGGTGGTGACACCATTCCAAAGGAATTTTGAAGGTTTAAATGTTGCATTTAATATTTTGTTTCTACCAATTTTGGCCAAGGCATGAAGGTAGTGGAAAGTGTTGAGTTGTCAACTCTGCTAATTTCATTTGAATGAAGTTTTTAATTATTAGTTCTAACTAACAGTGAGTTGGCATTGGAGGGATTTTTAGGGGGACACTGGTAGTCTTGTTGGCATTAATGAGCCTTGACACTGAGCAAAAACCACTTGGGGAATAGAAGAATGGGTTGGAGGAAAAAGGAATGGTTTTGTTTTATAGTACATTCGATATTTTGAGCTCTTTGGCTCTGCATGTAGTATTTCCATTTTTCAAACTTTCAGTTTGATTCTATTGCATGTTAAAATTTTCCATTGCATGGCGAAATAATGGAAAAAATTTGTTGTGGAAACTATAAGAAGAAAATGGGGAATTTGCAAAGGCTTTGTTTGGTGTTTTCATTGGAAATCTTTCGGAGAGAATCTTTTCTTGAAGGTTTGAAGCAAAGAAGAGAATCCAGGAGCACTACCAGGCATGATAAGCTCTATCTCTTTAAGATCTCTTGCTTTTATTTAAATGTTTTCATTAAAAGAACTCTCTCTTCATGAAAACGTCTCTGAGAATATTTTCTTGTGTGTTTTTTACTTCTTCTTGCTTCTGTGAAGTTTCTTATGGATATGGTTTCTTGTGGATATAAGTGATACAGTGGTATGAGGTTGTTATTCATGATTCTAGGTTTGTCTATTATTGGAAAATAATTTTTTTCAATATATATATATATATATATATATATATATATATATATATCAAAATACAAATGATTGATATGGGAAGACTATGTTATATTATCTCTGATAGATAAATCTCCTTGTATTTGTAATTTTTGGCATGAAATGAATGCTCAGGGTTATGGAGAAAATATTTTTTTAGGATTGTGGAATGACCCAAGTTGTCATTAAAATGGGTATGGAAAAACATTATTTGGGTTGAATTTTTATAAATCTTGTATGGGATTTTTGTATTGGTGTGATGGTCACTCGTTTTGGCTTATATAGGTAATGAACTTTTGATATTTTTGTTGTTCTTATGTAAGTATAGGCTCGATCCATCTTTTGGTACTCCCGATGCGGTATTTTGAGCATTGTAAGTGCATAATATGCAGTGTCTAATGGAGTTTGTTGTCTCTATCATTCTAAAATATGTTTTTTTGTTTATTACCCTTCATGGCTGGATCTGTTTTTGAAATATGGACTGGTAAATAAATATATATATATATATATATATATATCTTATTGGTGGTGTTTACTTTGCATGATTGCCCTTTTTGGGTCAGCTTGGGTTTTGGACTCCTTTGAGTATTGGTCACTCTAGGTCATCGTATTATACTTAGAAATGGTTTTCATTAATTTATTTTGTTAAACGTACTCTTAATGAAATGTTACTATTCAAATTGTTATGAGAGGGAATATCTTGGGTTAATATCTACTCATGTTCAACCTTGAAGATTCTGGTTATCTGGGTCATAAGTGTTTATAAGATACATTTTACATGGTGATTGTTTCATGTTTTAATTGAATTTTTATCCCTTTTGAACGTCTCATTGATAATAAGATTTTATCTTTGGTTAGTTTGAAACGTTTAACTAGTAACAATTTCTTTCATAGAGAATTCATTTTGAGTGTGAATGGAAGTCAGAGTTATTGTGATCATTGTTAAAGGAAATTTTTATTATTTAAACTTGAATATTGATATTTCAAGTAAAGACTGTGCACTGTGATTTTGTTCCTTGGAACTATTCAGTTTTCATTATCCTGAAGTTTTTGGCAAGGGTTTCTTGTGCATTCGACTATAGCTTGATCATTTGACTTGCATGCTTTTTTTGACTCCTTTTTTATTTTGGATCAGTTGATATGATTTGAACAAATGGGTTTTTTAAACCAGTTCATTTTGTTAAGTTATAACTTTATGAATTCTTATCTTATGTTGATTCTTTTTTTTTTTTTGCTAGAGTAACCTCATGTAGGAATGTAAAGTGAGTATACCCATTTCCTTTTGATTTATCTTTGTTTTATAGGCATCCTTGTATGGATGGTAACAGGTATTTGGTTATATGAACTATGGCGGTAAGATCATGTTCATGTCAATTAATTCATATTGTTCCTAAATACCTTTTAGATTGATTGATAAATAATTGGATGTGATTTAGTAGAAATTTGGCTTGGTGAATTAAATTTAAAAGAATGAGGAAAAATCATGAACTTTAATTAATTCTCTTCTTATAGTTGGTTACAGTTTGAAATGTTATCATGTTGAAATGATTATCATTACTATGACATAGATGGAATTAAATTTTGTGGATTATTTAACTTATTTTATGGAAAATTGATTCTTAAATAGATTTAGTGACGTCTTTCTATTTCTGACATAGTGGCTTTTTGGGCGGTTTATTTTATTGTTCTTATTTTGAGTACTTGGAACATTTTCTTAAATAATAGGGTTCCTTTTATGAAATAGTTAGATAAAATCATATTGTTTTAACATTATAGTACTTATCATGCTCAATTCTTGTGAACTGACTCATGCTAACAATTTTGCATATGGACTTCGTGAAAAGTGAAAGGAGAAAGACTTATAAAAAGTTGCATTTGTTTTATTAATGATGTCATTTTCTCCATTCAGATGCTTTATGTATTGAAATTATCTTGAAATGAACTTGTTGGAGAAACTATGAGGATGTATTAAATTGGTTTTGTAATGATGAAAGAAGTTTTTTTATAAACTTACGAGAATACTTATTAAGTTTGGAGTGTAGTGAACTCTCTTTTTGATAAATGAATTTTTGTGTGAAAGTTGTTGATTTCTGATTTATTCTAGGGTCATATATGACTTAGATTTGATTAATATTCTTAAATATTAACATGCATGATGAGATTTTATTAATATTCTTAAATATTAACATGCATGGCTTAATAGGATTCTAAGGTATAGAATAATGCTTGGATAAGGAACAATATATATTTCTGACTCAATTCATTTTGGGGTAATGATATAACTATGATGATTATGATTTATTGACCCTTATTTGGAAAGGATAAAAGGGATAGTTCTATATAGTTGAATGTGGAATTCTTATTATGAATCTACTCTTTATGTTTTCAGATTTCATGAATAGGACAATAGTCCTTAATTAGGAAGAAAAGGATACTTCCTTTTTATCATTAAATCTGAACTAAGTATGTTTTCCATAATTATGTGATTAAGTATAAGCATTATTGATGATTGGTTATATGCTCTACTTTATGAAAATGATAAATGGAAATTGGAAAGCTTAAAATAATTAGTAAGATGGATTTAAATATTATGATATCACTAAGTCTAATTAATAATCTTTCAATCAAGATTGTTTACATTATTAAACAATAGTAAAGAAACTTACTGATCTTTTTTACTTTATGTTGAAATAAGATTTATTGATAAAAGGAAATAATAGGTTAAGATTAAAAGTTTAATATGCTTGAAAGAAGATTTTATCTACATACCTTCAGCTGGTGTAAAAGTACATTTCAAATCCTTTATTGGTATCAATCTTACTTAGTGGACCCTTAGGTACATTGTTTAACATATAATTTAAAACAAGATAGTAAATTGAAGGTTAATAATCTAGTGTTTCTTAAGTATGTTAGTTTCATTTAAAGAATTTAGTAGGTTTTTGTAATATAGGGGTTGTAGCAGAGTACCCTCTTAATGATGGGAGTCATTATGAGGATAATGTGATGCAGCCACCTATCTTCAACATCCCACTTAGTCTGATTAACTCAATTGACATAAGTGGAATTAGGTTCATAGTTCTACTATAAACAGATATATACACATAGACTAGTGTAGTGGTCAACTTATGTTGAATTCAAGTAAATAAACACACCCAATCGATCAAATTCAACTGGGTATGTCTACTTATGCTTAGTCATCAAGAGTAAAATTAAACACTTGTGTCTGTGAGCTGCCCCTATTTAGTGTGAAACTTTGACTTAGGTATGGTTGACAGAAGTCAAGGAATACAAATATAGATAACAAAAGATTTGGTTAAAATACATATTACTTTTTACAAGTATTCCATCTTGGAATATAAACATGGTAAACATGATTAAAACTTTGGCCAAATTATCGCAAACTGCTATTTACATTGTATTTTTTCACCTAGTCTATGAAAGTGGTATTTTAGATGAATATCAGTAACAAATATTTAGATAGGCCTCGTATACATAATAAATTGAGTAACCCATAAGGGTTAAAAGAAAAAAGTATACATAGTATACACACGAACAAGTTGAACATGAGAGATCGGTGTTTCACCAAGTCATTACGATGCATATGGTTTTGTGTTATGAGATGGAATGACATTGAAATGTGTGTTACAATTGTAGGAATTTATAATAGAGAAAATTATTTTAAAAAATCCCTTGTTTCTAAGTCATAAAAATTGTATGTTACAATGGAGACCATAGGTTGATTAGCCATGGAGGAGGTGACCAAAGTGTTGGAAGTAATGATAGAAAGTGTTGAATTTTATTAGGAAGTAATAGTAGAAATAATAATGTTGTTGGATGTCATGGTTTGTTCCATTTTTCTTTCTTGAGAACATGTAATAATGTGCATGAAACAAAGAATAAAACAAAACTATTATGATTATTAATTACACCAAATAAGTCATGCAAATAGTTTTACTTATCTTGATTATTATAAAAATGTGAGGAAAAAAATTGAAAATGGGTTTAAAGGGAACTTAAGAAATTTCTAAACTATGGATGGTTTCAGGTAGTTTTGGATGGATTCCTCGATATACCTGAAGGTATATATGAAGCAAAAAAATTTATGACTACATGTACGGGGCCTTCCCCCACACTTCACAAACCAAAGTGATAAGGGTGTTGGGTACTTATCCAATATACCGATAGCCAAATAAATCTAATGCTACCAAAACACCACGACATATTTCTTACTAAGTGATAAAATCCCAATAGTTCCACCTGGAAGGAGTTCTTTAAGATGTGTATTTTTGATGTGTACATTTTGGATATGTGTGGAAAATGTGAATGTAAAGTATTAACCTCCTAATTAGACTATGTTATAAATCAAGATTGGGAGGTTATTTTTAGATCCCAAAATCAAAATGTGAAATTTGATGAAGTAAAGAAGACAAGAAAAGAAATACAATGCAAAAGGAGAAAATATGAAAAAACAAAGAAAACCTAGATAACTCTATTTTCCTTTTTATTTCTATTTTTAAGTAGGAAAACATGTTGTTTATCCAAGAAAGAAATCCACCAAAGTAGGAAGTAAGAAAATATCCTAGCTGCATGTTTAGTAGGAAGAGAAAGATGGAAAATGGAAATGAAAATCGATAAAAATCTCACCAAATAAGGGTGGTACCACTGACCGTGATAGAATGTTGAACCAATCTTCTCATTCTTGTTTCAGATTAGTGAAATGGTAATAAGAAAACAAAAAAATCCAATATGAGAGGGTTTAAGGTACCTCTAGATAATATGATGATGAATATAGGCACAAATGAGAGACCCTCTGCACAATGAGTTTGATTACTGCACAATAAATAGAAACTAAAAACTATAAAGGATTAGTAGATAGGATGGTGGGTTACCCAATAACGCTAGTCCCGAGAAGTGAAAATCTCCTAGGATGGTTGTTAACCCACTTTTTGATAAGATAAAGTAATGATGGATCTGAAATGATGCAACGAATAGGATATAAATCGAAAGATGAAATGTAATAGATAAAGTAAAATGTATATATGATCTAAAAAATGAAAATGAAATCAAACCTAGGTGGGTTGATGGAGACCCAAGATTATGAGAGCACAAGATAGAAACTAAGACATTATAGAAAGAAAATTCAAAAAAGCATACCTAAAAGGGTTACTAAGGCCTGATTTGGAGCTGATCTAAAATGGGGGTGATGTTGGGTTTTTATGTGAAGTCTAGATTTGATGAGAATAGAAATGATGTAAGAAAATTGAAGGAAAATAATAACTTCTTACCAAGTTCAATGCTTGACTAGTATCGATCGGCGAGTGAATGGATCTTGTAAAGTTGCGATCTAAAGTTGTAGGTGTGTAGAATGAAAAGATTAGAGGATTTAAAAGACAAGGATTAGAAAACATATGTGTGGGAGGATGAATGAAAGAAAGAAAATAAAAATGAGAATTGGGTTGATGATGACTAGACAGGTCGATGGTGATTGGGCATGATTTAGGGTTTGATGGAAAAAGATGGGTGAAAATGAAAATTTGCAGATGGAAATGAAGATAAGAAAATGGAGAGACAGACTCCTAGATGACTGATGGACATGTAAAAAATTTGATAGGAAAGAGTGATGCAAATGGTGGATCCAAGCATGCAAGAGAAAGAGAGGACTTCAGTCTTTAAGGGTGAAGTACAAGAACTCCAAAATAGCTCCAAGATAGTGATAAAAGCTGCAAAGAAGAGAAAGAAATGAAGGAAAGATCACAAGAAATCTTGAAGTCTCAAAAGTTACATCCTGGAAGAAGGATGGGTGTAGGTGTATTTATAGGGTTGATAGTGACCCATACGGGTGACCGGTGATTGTGGAAGACCATTTGTTTAGGCAGTGGTATGATGTCCAACTCAAGGGATAATGGTCCTAATTAGGGTAGATTAGGGTTTTAGGTGATAATGATGAGCTAGGGTTTCCTAAGGGAGATAAAAGGGTAGGTGAGAGGTGGAAAACATTAAATAAAGGAAAAGGGAAGGTAAAATTATTAAATGAAGGCCTAGGGAGAACAAAAGGGGTTTATAGGAAGAATAAATAGATTAGATGGGGATTTAGGATTAATTAAGGATGATTAGGGATGATAATTTTATCATGTTATGAAGATGAGATTAAGGATGTGGAAAATAATAATTTAAAGGGATAAATTGAATTTAGGAGGGAAAGAGGAATTTAAGTGGGAAGAGAGGCATGTATGTTCAAAATGATGATGAAGGGGAGCAAACGCGAGATGATGGGAAAAAGATACCATAAATTGTTTTCTATAAAAGGCTCATGCAGATAAGGAAAAGGAAGATGCATGAAGAAGGGATAAATATAGGAATTAATGCAAGCTATTTATAACTTGAATTATTGTTAAGAGAGAGATGAAAAAGTATGTGGGTTATTTTAAGAGCCTACCTATTATTAGGAGATGCATGTAGGCGGTGAAGGACAAGTCTCGTGCTATGTATATAAAGGGATAATGTGTCCTTATATGTAGGATAAACCAAGTCTTTGAGTCTTTTGAACTCCATAGGATGAGTCCTGTTGCGGTATGTGAGTCTATATGAGCATTAGGTGAACATGCATGGTCTAGCACATGGTTGTAATAAGTTTTGGTGTAACCAAAACTATTGTTATGTAATGAATTTGGCTATGCAATGGATAATGTGGTTTGGATAGCTGAAGTAATAGATATAAGTATGGGGTTATGGAAACTCAAATCTTGTTGATAATTATTTATGTTGATTGAAATTCCTTATTATATGTGTTGCCAATTTAATATACTATGATGTAACTTCTTGTATGAATGGTTATGATTGTGACTATTCATGTTAGCATAATTATAAGAAAACAAATGAGGGACCTCAAGGATGTGTGTGCTTTGGGTGAGCTTCCAAACCTCTCTAGATGAAGTGCCAGTACACCTAGCTATATTGGGTAAATAAAGGCTATATTTTAGTTTCATTGCTAGGACCTATTTTAAATCTTCTACTAGGATGTTCAAGTAGATGGAATTCGACTATCTTTGGAGAATATTCATAACTAGATATATGATGTTCATGAATATTTTCTTAGAGGTATATCACTTTAGACTAAACTTTAATGCATTAAAGTACGTGGAAGACAATATCTATGAATTCTTATATAAGACATTCTTCGATTCTTTCCAATAAAATTGTATTAATGGTCGGAAGCCTACATAGATAATCGGGTGTCTAGATAAGAAGAAAGTAAGTTTGGAGACATGAATATTACTAGACATGCTCTGATTTTGGTGTGTCATGGAAAAAAGTTGTGGATCATTGGTGGGAAGGTGTGCTACATAGTTATACCTTGTAGTATGTGATTTCGACATACTCATGCCCGAGGCAATAGATTTGTAGTTTTTACGTGAGGTAAGAGGATCCTATTTATGCGTGACACCTTTAGGTATCAATATCTTGATGGTTTATGTTTCATTGGATTCTTAACAAGTTAAAGAAACATACAGAGGATGACTAGCCAAGGAGGAATACATGTTTATGATGTTAGTTGAAGTTTATGCGTGCATTATAATTTCTTGATCCAAAGATCATTGCGAGAGGTCCATTTTGGGTTAGAGGAACTACCTATAAAATGAAAAACAATGCCACCTAATAGAGTTAAATAAAAAAGGAGTGGACTTCCTAGAAGAATCTAGATCAGTAACGGTGATGGTTCTGAATAGGCTTCCAATCTACTTTTATATAACAAAGATGTTAATGTTGTCAAAAATAAACATGAGATAATAATCTTATTGGAATTGAAATGATTTAGGTATCTCATGTAAAAAAATAAGAAAGGTCAGATAAAAGGTGATTGAGGTCAAAACAGGTTAGGTGATGGGCTAGTATTGGGTTGCAGGTCTAGTATAGGCTCTATGTAAGATCTGGTAAAGATTAGGAGTGATTCTAGGCTATTAGGGAATGGGTATGAGCTCGTTGGTCTAAGGTATGTTTTCAAACATAGTAACCGACATCGGCTATGTGACTGATGATGATTGTGTAGGATGGTCGACGTCGGTTGGATAACTAACGTTGGTAGGGGAACTTAGTAAAAGGATCTTAGAAACTAGTTTCCAATCTCTCTATGATTGTTGAGAGGATAGAAATGGTGAAGGTGAGGTCATAAAATGGCCTTAGTGACTCAAGGATGACTAGGAGAGGGTGAAGATAGGTGAAAGGGATATATATGGTAAGGTAATAGGTTGGTCAGAGGAAGGAGGTGTACGGATTTACTGAAAAAATAAATTATTAAGGGAATGATGATCTTACTTAAAGAAATTAGAAATAACTGAAAATATGTTAGGTAATTATTGAAGAATGGGTCTGAAGAGTGTAGGTGATGAAAAAATGATGGCATAAATCCAGAGAGAAGGGACGTCATGTACATGCCATGGCAGTTTGAGCCTTTGTGCTTCTATGTGTAAATCCATGATCATGAAGAAGGTGATGGATGCCAATGGTTGTTGGTAGTGCTCCCCGGTGCTTTCTTTTCCTAAATGCTTTAGAAATTTGAGTGCTCCAAGTCTCTATTCATGTGATATTCTGAATCAAATGACCAACCTCAGGAAAGGCTTTTGGAAATGTATTTAACCTAACGAAAGTGGTTAGGGGACCGACCTCAGTTGAGGTATAATCGACATCGTTTAAGGTGGGAATATCTAGGTTGGCCAATAATATCCTAATTTTTACTATTTTTAGCATGTTCTTCAATCTTTGTCAGAATCTTGAATGATAGATCATGGGAGGATGAGTACGAGTCCTCTTATGTTTGTCATTAGAGAAGCTAATTCTAGGCTTAGACTTGATCTCGAGGTCATTAATGGGGTTTGAGTGGGTCACGGAGTGAGGTGGATAGGTGAGTTGGTTGGGTGAGGTGGTCAAGTGAGGATGTTAATTAAATTAATTAAGGTAATTAATTCAATCAATCATGTGCACTATGGGATATGAATAGGTAAGGTATGGTTAATTTAATTAAAAATGTTTATAAGGGTAGTATGACCTAATTTTGGTGTTTACATTTTGCCCCTTTTTTCACATGGCTTATATTGATAAGTGACACCGAAAAATAGTAAGTGATTTCCCCATGCATGGGTTTCCTTAAGTGTGGGTGAAGGTGATCCCCCTCAAACTAGGAACTGATGAGGTGGTATACAGAGTCGGTGAGTGGTTTGATAAATGTGTAGTTGGTGAAAGTGAAGGTAGGTGGGTTGTGGGTAAGGGTATAGGCACATTGGGTAAAGGGTAATGGTCAAATCAGGTAATAGGGAATGGGAAAGGGTCAAATTGGGTAATGGGTAAGGGAAATTGAATGTACACACATGTATAGAATGTGACATGGTACCAGGTTGAAGAGCTTACAAAATCTACATCCTCTAAGGTTGATAGATTTATCCAAACAAGGTTGAAGTGATTCAAGTATCTAGGGTATAGGATATGGTCTGGAAACACAACATTGGTTAGGTGTAGGAATGTTTAGGTATGATCCAATAAATCATATGTTTTCTCGAGATAAATTCCATGAAAATAGGAAAGGTATGGTTGTTAGGCTAAAACAACATAGGTAACAACATCGCAAGGTATAATGAGTACACAAGTTCAATGGTCACAAAAATTAGGTCCAAGTAAATAGGTCATGGCATAGGTAAGGCCAAGGTATAGGTAAAATAACAAATCCCTAAACCCAATTAATTAATTGTATGGGTAGTTTAGGTTTGTGGGTAGGATACGATTGGTGTTGAGTGCTTTGGAAAAGGTATGTGGCGAATGAGGTTAGTCAAAATGAGTAAAAGGGAGTGTAAATGGTAATGGCAGTAACCAATTCTGGTTTAGGTCTAACCAACATCGGTTTAGTAGGGCACCACATGACCGACATCGGTCATGTTAATTTAGGTATAAAAAAACCTTGTTGTACGTATTCAATTTATCTTGTTATCATTTGGGAAAATGATAGAGTGATAGTGATTTCATAGAAAGTGGTAGTACAAGACTCTAAGTTAAGGTGGAGGTTTCAAAGTGGTGAGAGGATCTAGGTATCTCGGGTCCACGAGATTGGTTAGAGGCGTGTGATTAGTGGAGAGATTTGAGGTATATTTTTGTTATGGAAGAAGTGAGAGAAGGTTTAGGTGGACCACCAAAGGTGCAACAAACAAATGTGCCACCATGTAGGTGACACCATGATGAGGTAAGGGGTATTTATTAACTTGTTGATTTTCTCCAATTGTGTTTTACAATGAAGAAATTTCAAAGCGGGATTTTTAATTTTAAAATGTGGGTGAAAATAGATGAAATTCGGGGGATGAGGTCAAATATAGGCTAAGTAGGGGGAGAAATAAACGTGAGGTGTAATTGGTTGGGATTAAGTAGGGTTGCAGCTATTTTTATCAATTTTTAAGAAATAGAGGAAGGGTTTTCAGTTTTAGGGGTCATGACGAGAGACCAAAATTGGTCAAGGTTTGGATGATGATGGTTAGTCAGTAGATGACATTGGTCAATATCTGAGCTGATTGACAATCACTAGTTAATCGGAACCAATGTTAGTTAAGGAAAATCGGTGATGGTCTAGGATACCATCACCGGTTAGGGTGAAAGAGGGATAGGGGTAAGAAGTGTCATGTATGATTGGAAAATAGGTTAAGAAGGGGCAAGTAATGAGTGGTTATAGAGGGGTAAGGTTAAAATATGATCTACGGTTAGATGGGATATGTGAGTAGGTGAAATAATTTGATGGTAATGAGTCATGAGTGTAAAGGCTAGGATGTTGGTATCCGAATTAGGTAAATGGGGTAAGCATGGTTAGTGTGATTGGGTATGGTGTTGGGGTTAAGACATAATTAGAGGAGGTGAGGTCTTAACAATTTCTTGTTTTGTTGGATGCAAGCTAGGGAAAAACTACGTATGTGGGATAGAGTAACACCATTGTTAGTAGATATGCGGTCGAGTGTGACTGCAGAGGAGTGAGATTATATGATTTATGTTGGATTAATCGATCCGACGTAATAGGTGTGTAACACAAGATCCTAGTTTAATGGTCGTACTCATCGATAAATGGGATTCAATAACCAACACTTTTCGATTCTTGTGAGTGAGATTCTGTCACCCCTTGAGGATGTATACATGATCTTATGGCTATAGATTTTGGGTGTGTGAGTGTATTATATTTCTTCAGAGGCCTCTATGGAGCCTATAGTGGTTGTTTTTGGGGAGGAGATGGGTGATATGAGATACCATAGCATGAGCTTTAGCTACAAAGAGATGTATGCATCCCATCCTCAGGAGATGAGGTTAGTTGTTTTGATGATGGAGGTGGTATGTTGTTTCACCTTACCAAATGCTTCGAGGGTGGTTGATTTCCATGAGCATTGATGGGATTTCTCCAGGATATGGTGGAGGAGTGAACATATTTTTCATGGGAATCAAAATTCCTGGTGTAGTTATATATGGAGCTATGGGAATATGTGAGATTGCAGTGGTTTAGTTTGTGTTACACTTTCCTTTTTCATTGCTAGGCATTTAATAACATCGTATGTCTATGTCCAGTTGGTTTTCCTCGAATTGATTACTTTGGGGGTGGCCTTGTCGAGTTGGATATAGATGGTGGGTACTAGTTGATGGGTAGCACAGGGTGGCCAAGGCCATGCATGATGTTTCATATTACAGTGTTCTTTAGAGGGATTGTTTGGCATGGATATCATTTGGATGCCATATGCTAGCTATCCCTCATACAAGGACATGGAAGAAGAGTTAGAGGGGTTATAACTACTGAGGCGGATTCAAGGGAATTGTTCGTGAGAAAAAGATGATAATTGTAGATAGGGTGATACAAAATTTTGGGCTACCACAAGACATGCCTCCACCCTTCCCACAATACATGAGAGGTGATGTGGAGAGACCTATGTCTCCACCATAACCGAGTGTGCCTATAGGGTAGGAGGAGAAGGTGGTGGAAAGACAAATCAATGATGTGGGGGTCACCTATAGATATAGGTGGTGATGGGTGGCACATATACAAATGGCACCATTAAGGCCGAGGTATCTAGACTTATCTACCATCACAGTACAAAGGGATACCTTATAGGGTTAGGTGGCTTCCCTTCAGGTATAGATTATAGCTTTAGAGTGGAAAATTATTGGGTCAAAGGAATAGGTTACCATTTTATAGGCATAGGGAGTGACACTACGAGCTCAAGTTACACAGGATAGGCACCCGTCAAGGTGGAGAAGGAGATGAGGAACATGTTGTCTCCTTACATGTGTAGGTAGCAGGTTTGCAGGGTCAATTGGCCAATGCACAAAGCTCAAGTTATGGCCATACAGCCCATGTTACATTACAAGAACCACCACATGCTTAGGGATAAGGTCTCATACTACAATTAGCGGTGACATGATAGGATCCCCGTGCACAGAAGGAGGATAAACAACACATGTACAAGGTCCAAGGCCAGCCCAAATAAGAAAAAGCTCACAGGTTGCTATGAGACCTATGGCACCACCTTAGATGGTGTTGATGGTGAGGTTCATGGATGCCCTGAATGAGGCATGGTATTACCAAGATCATTTTAATACCACCAAAGGATAGATGTCCCTTCTTATACTAAGTACATGGCACATCAGGTAGTGAGTGAGAGGACTAGATCCCACACTCATAGTTCTGAGAGCACAGGGGAACAACGAGCCCGGAGGTAGTGTCGGGTGTGGCCACAACTTCATGGAGGCCATTCTTAGGTGAGTTACGAAATAGATTAGGATGATACCCATTCTAGGTGGGGAGGTGCAGGCATGTCACCAAGCTAGATGTTAGGAGGAGGAGACAGATGAGACATGCATGGATATCAGATGGAGTGATGACTAGTCACCTGATATGATTGGTGTATTAATTTTTGGTATATACCGGCCTGCATGCCAATGATAGTGAGGATGTACATGAGAGTTTTGTGATTTTGATTATTATATCGGCCTACATGCTAAAGATAGTGAGATTGTATTTGAGCATCTTGAGATACTTGTATTTATTTGTGGTTGTGTACATATGTATTGATACATAAATCTTTTCATTGATATAGATGATGATTCTGATGGTGATGTGTATGTATTAATGATGTACTTGGTTTTAATTTCCATTTTATTGTAACATTCCCATTTTAAAGCTTTAGAAATAAGGAGATTTTTTAATTTTTTTAAATAGCATTCTCTATTCTAAATTATCATAATTTAGAACACACGTTTAAAGTTTTTAAATAAAGTTATCTTTCCTAAATTATCATGATTTAGAACACACATTCCATGCAAATAAATCTCATAACAGATAACCATATATAGCCGTAATGACTTGATGAACTATCGATCTCTCATTTCATGACTTGGTTTCTTACCCATCCTTCATGTTAATTCAATATATTGTATACTAAGTATAATTTTTTATTTTACCCTTTTCAAGGTATTGAAGTTTTTCGTTTAAGAGGCCTATATGAATATTTGTTACCAATATTCATCCAAATCCTTCTTCTTAAACTAGGTGATATAGGACAATGTAACCAACAACCTGGAATACTTTGGCCAAATATTTTCACATGTATTTCATGATCATATTCCTAGATGGCATACTCATCAATGGAATACATCCCTTCACCCCCACTTCATTTTCTATCTAGAATGGTCTTCATTAACTCCTGTCATTCCTATTCTCCAAGGTTTAACCATAACTCAAGTTAACAACAATTATTGGTATAGAGGTCCACTCACGGTGACTAAGGGTACATAGACATATTCAATTTACCTAGGTCGATTACGTGTGTCTAGTTACCTTCAGAATGGTGGTAGTCCTTCCCTATATCAAATCATGTCCCTAAATTGACCTAGAGTGTAAACAAGTCAAGTCTGAGTTTATGTAAACCTAGATGATACGATTCGAAAGGGTTTTGCGACATGTCATGGAACATTGTATCCTCGTGAAGACTTGGTCTTCATTATGTCACATTATTTTAGTTGGCATGTACCAACATCCCATGGAATCCCCTCATCTAGAGGTAGATATACATATAAGAGGTTAAATACTCTCTTATCTTCTTAATTTAAGATTCAGTTTCTACAACTCTATTGATTTTCTAATCTCTTCGATCATTATGGTTGCTAGTAATAAGTGACTTATGGTTGTCATGTAGATTAATCTGTAATCAATCCTTCTTCTTGAAGTTTTGTATGTCATTCTTTAGTTTCTCAACTTTAAGTTTCAAACTAACTTTCCAAACTAGTGTAAGAACAATAACACTAACTTAGTTAACTTGACCAAATTTATCCATGACTGAATTTAAATCCGCACTCCTTAATAATGGACTTCATTAAAATAAATTCTAATTCTTATACATATGTATTCATTTATTTTAAATTACCTTACCTCGCTTAAGTTTTTCTAAGAAGTGGTACAATTTCCTCTTTCTAATTGTTGTTTGGGTATAATACCCGAAAGAGTCACAACGAAATATTTATCCCGAAGCCTAATTATCTTTCCTTTAACATATAATAGTTAGGGTCCATTGCGCTTATTTTCTTATACAAAGATCCATATGTATTTTACTCTTCTATTAATGTCAATTAATAATCCATATTAACCTAGTTGATTGTTCATCTATGTATGCCAACTTAGAAGTTGCATTTAAGAGGAGAATAGAATATCAAATCCCTCTTCCCTATTTCATCGAGTAAAAATTAAATGATTCAAAATATATATGTTTACAAGAGAATAAGAATAAGTCTACAATCCACCATGTCTGTATGCCCAAAAGAACATTACACATAAAATATCAATAACACTCAATCTTTTCTCATTGATCAAACAAAATACATATTTTACAGGTCTAAACATTTCAGACATTTTTCATGTCATTCTTCATTGATAAAATCAAGTAAAATTTACAACTTTTTCCATTTTTCAATTACATCTCAAAAATAATAATAAATCCTCATTCAAAATACAGCCTTTAAGTAAACACATGAAGCATCATAAAGGAACTTGTCTTCTTTAATCACTTACAGAATCGATCTACAAAAATTGCTAGCATGAGTCAATTCATTGAACTGAGCATGATAAGCACTAATCATTAAAGTGATGTTATTTTGACTAACCATCTCATAAAAATAACTCCACTCTTGAGAAACATTAAGCAATACAGATAGATACCTAGTAAAGAATTAAGTACCACTAAAAGAAGAACAGAGTGAGAAACCTTGTCACATTAAATAAGTATCAAGATTAAACAACAATCTTTGTTCAACAATTTCATAAGAAAAGCTACAATAGAAAAGTAATATTACATCCCAATTACTTATTTGTTTCATACTATAGTGTCTTTGAATCATTCCAATTTAAGATAACTCTATCCTAACCTTTTTGTTCAACATCAATAGATTTTACAAGGTTTAAATTTCTTGTACTTCTCCTGAAGATAGTCACACATTGATTCATTACCTTCTTAACAATCAATTTAGAAGGAAATAAAAAGGAAAGAAAGTGATTCATCCAACTATCTACTCTGCAATCCCCTTCAGCTAACCTAACCAAAATGGTCAGCTTCAAGCAAGGTGTAATAATAATGAGAAATAAACAGTCAGAGAGAGATAACAATCAACTACCTTTTGAGCACAAGAGTAATAGTAATGAAATCCACAACTCAAAAAGGAGAGAGAGAACAAGATGGAAGTCAATAATCAAGATGAGAGAGAGATTCTCATTATTTCTTCCCAATACTAAACCAAATTATATAAACTGTAACATGTAAATTAGTTAACAACAATGTACTTCCCTCAACGTAAAACAAGGACAGTTTCAGTAGCTTACTAGCTACCACTAAAGGAAATATTCAAATAATTCATTCTACAACTATACCAAAAGTATCAAGAAACAACTGATCTTCTAAATTCATCCACGTTGATAGCTTTGCACACTATAAAAAAATATTATGCATCCCAAATAGAAAGTGATTAAGAGATTATAGTCAAGTAAAAACATGTTTCCTATTCCATAGGAAGGAAAGAAGTCATTTTCAAATACAATGAAAATAATTCCAACCAGATTCAAATACAATGAAAATAATTCTAATCGATTCAAATACAATTGGTAATAGTGAAAGGATTGTGATCCCCCAAGACATGTGTTCATCATCGAGCCTAAAAGGAGAAGGATAAACTTTATGCTCCAACTGAATTTTGACTAAGATGAAAGAAATCAAAGGAAATGAAACCCCAAATTGGTTCCCAAAATCAAACAAAAGGGAGAAGAGTAAGACCAAACATTCCAACTCTTTCCCCTCAGATAACCAAAACCAAACTAATCCCAAGATCCACTAAAATAGTCGACTTTCACAACAACATATTCATAAGTAAATCGAATGTTTTCCACAAACCATTTAATACATGCAAGTGAGAGAAACAAAAATATCCTCATATAGTCCCTGGAAAGGAGTTAAACCAAAAATTACCATATTTCAAACAAGGAAGGTCAAAACCAAACAAAATCCCTTCTAACAATCCCATAAACATTCCATGATTTAAACGCATTACACTCAAAGGGAGAAAACGTTTCATCATTGTCCTTTTAACAAGTGTAAATTAACAATACATCAAATCCAAACAAATGTTCCAACTTATCTCAAACAGAAACAACAAGATTCAAGGTGATTTTTTTAGTGAAGACGAAGCACTTCATACTTCCCACAATTAAAATAAAAACAAACCCAATTAAAATATTTACCACATAATGTTTTCCCTTAATCCCTTGGCACATAAAACCGAAGCCCACGCAACTTAAGCATCTTTCCAGCTTTAAATATGATAAACACGATTTACTCAAACATGCATTCACAAAATACACATATTGCATTCTTTCAAAAATCAAACTCAAACATAAGATCATAACCAAAATACCCCAAAACAATTCCACAAAGCCATTCATTTTAAAGAGCAGAGTTGTTCTTATGAATACGCTTAATAAAAAGCAAAACTATTTAATAAGAAGAGCCTATCATGCTTGATGAAATTTCTTGTTGACCTACAGAAGATCTCCACTGAGCTTCTCAATAATATCTTCTTTTCAAACAACATCAACAATCAAATCTCCCACCTGCCTCCATGTTTCCATAGGTTCAGAAATAGTTTGGGAATTCTCAATATCACAATGGATCAAAAATAGACTTGCTAGTTCAAAGAACCAAAACAACATGCGAGTAAAAACAAGAAAGACCGAATGACCAAGAACTTCCAAAAAACACCCTTCTCTTCTTTACTAGGCGGTATCTTTGCAAAAATCAATGCCATTGAATGCATTAAATGCAAATTCCCTCTCTTTTCTTGTGCCACCACCACTTCAAATTTGGCGAAGTGGATTTCAAAATTTAACATGCATTTTAAATTTAGCAATGATGCCATCTAGGCATCCTACCTACCTTCCTTGCCTCTGCCAAACTTGGAAAATTAAGATGTAAGGACTAAGATTTAATTCTCATTAATACCTTAGAAACCACTAGCCCCCAACCTTCCATTTTCCATGTAACCCATAGGTCCTCTTTAGGCTTAGTGATAGTTTAGGTTACATTAGCATCAGTTAGGTTTCCATCTTAGTTCTTAGGTCTTTAGAATTTATCTTAGGTTAGTTCAAAAATCATAACCATATAATATACCTTCTTAGGTTAGGTCATAACCCCCCCTTAGGTTAGAATCCATATAGGGAAACATTACAATTTAGGTCAGATCTGAATAACACCAACCATTCCGACCAAAGTTAGGGCATTTTCCTTATAGGACCAATAACAGGTCCTTAATCTCCTCAAGTTAATCAACATTCCAAAACATTAATAAAGGAGGTCCAAACTTACAGTTTGCAACATGATACTAGTAAGGATACCTGAAGCTAGGTCCTTAAAATTTATATCAAAACATAGCTCGGTTCCATAATATGTTTCATTCAACATGTCTATTAACAAGATGACAATAAAGAGAACTGAAGCATACCTTGGATCAATGGAATTGATTCAAGGTGTTTTATTAACATATGGAAGATGTCAAAACAACGGTATAGATTTACAACTTATATTTCATAGAGTAGAATGGCTTCACTTCCAAGTAAGCAGAGTTATAACAAGCATGAATTTTGGACAGTAATAACTTATCCATTGTAAACATGATTTTCAATGTCAAAAGAATACACCTTCCTAAGATAAATCACATGTCAACATTTACAATGTCAAAAGTGGAAGTCGTCATAGTAACAGTCATGACAAAGACATTACATACCTTCCTCCTTAAAAGAATCATCGTCCCGATGATTAACTTAATCAAACCATTAAGGTTTTAGGACAAAATTTAATTATTGTCCTTCCATTCATATGTCCATAATAGGACTAAAATTGAAAAATTCAAGTTTTCAAAATAGTATTTAAAATAGCTGTCAAATTGTTCAGTAACTACCCAAGTTTGGTAGATTTAACATCAAAACATGAATAATTTTTGTTAGATTTTATCAATTTTCATAATCAATTCTGATCAAACAAGTATGGATAAGCAGATCTCATATCTTTGAGATTTTCCCAAGTTACACTTTCTTCATTAAATTGGTCCCACTGGACCTTACATTGACTTATTTCATGATTTCTTAAGTGCAATTGGTGAGTTTAGAGCACTTGAATGGGTTTATCCAATATTATTCCTGGGTCTTGGAAACACAAGGAATTCCAATTCAACACATGTGATAAATCTAAAATGTATTTCTTAAGAAAATCAATATGGAAAACATCATACATTCATGATAAAGTATGAGGTAGATCAAAATGATAAGCTACAAGGTTAATTACTTCAATAATTTCAAAGGGTCCCACATAACGAGGTGATAACTTGGTAGCATTTCTAAAATTTATATAACTCTTTTTCTTTAACTTCCTTCAAACATTCATGAATCATTTTAACTTGTTGTTCCATTTCTATAAGGATTGTAGGCCCTATCACCTCTCTATCTTCAATGGCATCCTAAGTAATAGGGGTTCTGTATTTCCTTCCATATAGTGCTTCAAAAGGTTCCATTTTTAGAGAGGCATGATAAGAATTATTATAAGCAAACTCAACTAATGGAAGGTAATCCTCTCATTTATACTGCTGATCCATACAATACATTCTTAGCATATCCTCTAAAACAATATTAACTATTTCATTCTTTCCATCTGCTTTCCAAGTGATATGCTTTGAACTAAAATTTAGTTTAGTTCCTAGAGTTAAATTAAGCATCTGCCAAAATCTTGATGCCATTCTCGGATCTCTATCCGATATGATTAATTTAGGTATTCCATGTAACCTGAAAATCTCATGCACAAATCTTCTTACTAACACAGGTGAATCATCCTTTAGATTACCAACAATAAAGTGTGCTACTTTTGTTAGTTTATCAACAACAACCAGAATAACATCATGTTTATTCTTTGACATAGGCAACCCTTGAAAAAATCCATGGTTATCACTTGCCATTTGTACTGCAGAATGCTATGAGGGTACAATAATCTGGCTAGATGCATATGTTCCACTTTAACTCGTTGACATTCTAAACAGTGTGTCACAATTTCCATCACATCCTTTTTCATCCCTTTCTAGAAATATTGTTGTTTTATATCAGCCAACATCTTTGTAATGCCAGGGTGTCCAGAAAAAGGTGAGTTGTGAAATTCAACTAATAATTTCTTTCTTAAATAATTTGCCAAAGGTATGTATACCCAATTTTCAAACTATGAAATTCCTTCACTATCGAAATGAAAACCCTTATATCTCACATCATGTGGATTTGTAGCAAGTTCTATCCTTACTTGCTAACAATAAGAATCAGATTCCATGAAACTTTTCACCTCATCTTTAAACTGAGTTCGTAATGTTATAAGAGCATAAATGTGCTTCCTACGACTTATACAATCAGCTACTCTATTTTCCTTTCCTTTAATATAGCTTATATCAAAATCATACTGAGATAGAAATTCCAACCATCTTCATGTCTTGCATTTAGGTTTGGCTAAGTGAAAATATACTTCAACCCAAGATGGTCATTTTTTAGTTCAAAAGGCCTACCGAGAAGATAATGCCTCCATATTTGAAGGGCATGAACAATGACAGCAAGCTCTAGGTCATGTGGAGCATAATTCTATTCATGTAACTTGAGTTTTCTACTTTCATAAGCTATGACATGGTCATCCTGCAATAGAATACCTCTGAGGCCCTCTCCAGATGCATCTATTACAACAATAAAGTATGGATCGTGTACATTCGAATGGGTTCTATAGTTAATTGATCCTTTAGAATCTTAAAAGAAAATTCACATTTATCATGCAAACAAATTACTTATCTTTCTTTTGTAATGAATTTATTGGTGCAAAAATCTTAGAAAAGTCTTTAACAAACTTTCTATAGTAACTGGCAAGACCCATGAAGCTTCTAACTTTATGCACATTCTTGGGTACAGTCACTCAATTATAGCTATGATCTTTGAAGGATATACAACTATTCCATTTTTTCTTATTACATGTCCCAAATAGTGTACTTTTGTGTCATAGAAGGAACATTTAGACAACTTACCATACAACTTTCTCTTTCTTAAGATTTCCAAAACTATCTTCAAATGCTCATGATGTTCTTCAATGATTTTAGAGTATATGAGAATATCGTCAAAGAATACAAGCACAAACTTGTCCAAGTATTCTTGAAAAATATTATTCATCAAATTCATAAAAGTGGTAGGTGCATTTGTCAACCCAAAAGGTAAAACTATGAATTCATAATGCCCATACCTTGTTCTAAAAGTTATTTTATGTATGTCTTCATCCTTTATTCTCAACTGATGATATCTTGATCGAAGATCTATTTTAGAATACACCGATGCTCCACGCATCTGATCAAATAGATCATCAATTCTAGGAAGTGGATATCAATTCTTAATAGTTTCCTTATTCAACATTCTGTAATCAATACACAATCTAAGTGTGCCATCCTTCTTTTTCACAAAAATTACTGGTGCTCCCCAAGGTGAGACACTCGGTCTTATCAATCCTTTTGAAAAAAGTTCCTGTAACTGAGCCTTAAGCTCTACCAATTCAATGGTAGTCATTCTATAAGGTGCCTTGGATATAGGCTCGGTTCTTAGTTTGATCTCTATTGTGAAGTCAAACTCCCATTTGGGTGGAAGACCCGGTAACTCTTCCGGAAATACATCTCTAAAATTTCGTAACAAAGGATATTTTTCCATAAAATCTTTACCTTCTTCTGTAGTTTTGGAAATCTTTACTGCATACAAGGTATAGCCTTTGTTTTTGGCCTTTTTAAGTTGCATTGCTTTGACAAATTCCTAACTAAAATCTTGTGTTTTACACCCTGAATGACTGCTGATTTTTGTAGATCATCTAAACAACTAATATGTTTTTCAAAACAATCAACCTTTTCTTTATGCTCAACTAGTTAGTTAACACCTATGACTACATCATAAGACCCCAAAGGAGCAACATGAGGTTCAACTTCTATGGAAACACTATGAAATTCAAGGATCTGCTCCATTAAGACACATTAATCGTATGAGTAACATTATTTCCATAATGCACATATGACCATTTTCTCATCTTTTCTTTTTTAATTTTGAAGCTAACATAGTATAGATAAAACATTCAAGAGCTCCAGATGCTCAAAACTACATTATAGGTATATCGAATAACTTACCCGAACTTCTATGGGCATGACCTACTTTTTGGCTTGCTTGTCAACTACCACAACATGTATCCTATGCTGCTGATTGCGATCATCCTTCTTCAAAGGACAGTGACTCGCATAATGATCCTTGCCACAATTAAAACAACCTCCAACATGCCCCTTCCTAGGCTCAAATTTATTTCCATCCTTGAAGTTATCATTCTGGCTTCCATAAGACTTCTTCCCATTATTATTATTCTTGACAAAGTTGTTCCACATACTAGAAACATGTTTTTTTATCACTATTTTCTTATTGTTATCAGTGGAAAATTTATTTTTCATGCCAAACCTCTTCCAGGGTCCCTTTTAGGTGTAAGAGATGAAGAAGAATTTGAAATCTTCTTTCTAATTTCCTCTCTATGAGCAGAGATTGATCTTAATTTTTATTCTTGCCTTGTGGCTTTTTTAACAACCCCTTCCATAGTGGTTGCATTGTTAACATCCACCTCGCCTCATATAACAGATTTAATCCCATAGTAATTTTTGTATCCCGAACTTCTCATCGGTTTGATATCGAGGCACGTACTTAAGGAGCTTAGTAAACCTCTCCCAGTACTCTATTATAGTTAATATTCCCTGAGATAAGTTCTAAAATTCAGTCATTTTCTTATCATAATAAAGTTGAGGCAGCCACCATTGCCTAAAATAACTTTTAAATTGATCCCAGGTTATGTCTGATTCAACAATATTCAACTCAGCCTTTACTGTCCCACCATGAAGATGCCTCATGGGAAAGCTGATACACTCCCCATATTGCTTTTGTTTCCTTAGAGAAGTTTCTTATAGAAAAGTACTTCTCCATTTCACTGAGCCAGTTCTCAACCCCATCTCCAAGTGTAGTTCCATCAAACTTAGGAGGACTTATTCTTTTTATATCATTGGTGAGTTCTGCTGCTAATCTTGCCTTTTTATTTTCAGGCTGATTAGGTATGTTTACATTACTATTATCAACACCCAGATTTCCCCCATTGGTGTTGTCCACAAGAGGTGGCTGATCATCATTATCAACATCTTCTTCCTCCTCCTCATTGCCCATTACTTTTTGTTCCAATATCAACCAGGTGATCTCTCATGTCCAACATGGCAGCAAGGATCTCATCAAGTTTTTGGGTAGTAGCTACTTCTCCACCCGGTGGTGGGTTGTTTGCAGCATTTCCTCTTGTTCTAACCATTTTTGTTTATAATTTTTTTTAAGTTTTATCATATTATGAACATAATAGGTCTGAGAGCTACAACCTTTAGTCTGATACCAAGATGTATCATTCCCATTTTAAAGCTTTAGAAACAAGGGATATTTTTTTAATTTATTTCAATAGCATTCTCTGTTCTAAATTATCATAATTTAGAACACACATTTCAAGTTTTTAAATAATGTTCTTTGTTCTAAATGATCATGATTTAGAACACACATTCCATGCCAATCAATCTCATAACAGATAACCATATGCAGCTGTAATGACTCGATGAACTACCGATCTCTCATTTCATGACTCGAGTTTCTTACCGATCCTTCATGTTAATTCAATGTATTATATACTAAGTATACTTGGTTCTTTTACCCTTTTCGGGGTATTGAAGTGTTCCATTTAAGAGGCCTATCTGAATATTTGTTACCAATATTCATCTGAAATCCTACTTCTTAAACTAGGTGATATAGGACAATGCAACCAACAACTTGCAATACTTTGGCCAAGATTTTCACATGCTTTGCATGATCATATTCCTAGAGGACATACTCGTGAATGGAATATGTCCTTCAACCCCACTTCATCTATTATATAAAATGGTCTTCCCCGAATCCTATCAGTCCTCTTATCAAAGGTTTAACCATAACTCAGGTTAGCAACATAGATTGGTATAGAGGGAAACTCACAAAGACTAAGGGTACATAGAAATACTCAATCAACCTTTGTCGATTACGTGTGTCTAATTACCTTCAGTCATTGGGAGTCCTTCCCAATATCAAATCATGTCCCTAAATTGACTTAGAGTGTAACCAAGTTAAGTACGAGTTTATGTAAACCTAGATGATCCGATTCAAAAGGGTGTTGTGACATGTTAGCTACAACATTGTGTCCTCATGAATACCTGGTCTTCATGATGACACATTATTGTAGTTGACATGTACCAACATCCCATGAAATCCCCTCATTTAGAGGTACATATCTAGATAAGAGGTTAAATACTCTCTTATCTTCTTAATTTAAGATTTAGTTTCAACAACCCTATTGATTTTATAATCTCTTCGATCATTATGGTTGCTAGTCATAAATGACTTATGGTTGTCATGTAGATTAATCTGCAACCAATCCTTCTTCTTGAAGGTTTGTATGTCATTTTTTAGTTTCTTAACTTTAAGTTTTAAACTAACATTCCAAACTAGCTTAATAGCGGTAAGACTAAATTACTTAACTTGACAAAATTTATACATGACTGAATTTAAATCCAGACTCCTTAATAATTTACTTCATTAAAATGAATTCTATTTCTTATACATTTCTATTCATTTGTTTTCAATTACCTTACCTCGCTAAGGTTTTCTAAGAAGAGGTATAATTTCCTCTTTCCAAATGTACTTTGGGTATAATACTTGAAAGAGTCACAACAAAATATTTATCCCAAAGAATAAATGTCTTTCCTTTCGTAGTGCCCACATTTTACACACACAATTACAATAGTAAAATACCAGGATAATTTTTTTGACTTACATTGCTCACTACACACAACACAACATGGGCTTCAAGTACAGAAACTTGACTCACATACGACAAACACATAAGTCATCGACTCACATAGACACATGAAAACATCATAGGCATGTCGATACCACACTTTTCCCAATGAATGGTTACTAGCAATGACCCAACCACAAGAACACGACTTCAAGAATGGCAAACCCACAACACATCATTTCTTTATTTGTATTTTAGTTACGGTTAACCCTCCAAGAACATTATTTCACAAGGATAATTTTCTCGATTGGCCACCTCCAGATTCTTAAGTACATTCCGTGGTTAAGTTACCATTCACCCCTTTTAAGTTGGTTTCTTATTCTTTACAAAAGTTTCCATAACTTGCATACTTATTTGGCGTAGTTCAAAAGCATACAAAAATACTTATTATCTCGTTCTTATGTGAAGAATATTCTTCTCGAACATACATTTAACGTCTACCTTTTTACTCTTACCACTCAAGTGAATGTGACTTGAGTGTCCATATAGCGCTATTAGGATTTAACGGAGATTTAAAATACAAGGTATCTTTTTACCACAAAACATTCCTTGATTCACGGAAAAGTTATTTTCCTACCATAGTTATTCTAAATCAATGACTTAATGACTTCCTTTTTACATTTATATATCTTTTGTTTTCTCGTAGTTTGATCACAACAATGCAATACATATTCTTGAAACACATAAAGATATTTAATTGAGTTATAAGGTCTCTAAGAGCGGCAGTATCCCTAACCTCAATTCTATTTTTTTTTTTACTCTTATATGCTTTATTTTCTTTTACGTCACGTTATGGCCTTATTTTTAGCATTGTCTTGTAAAAGGAGTTACGAAGTGTTTATCTAACCTCTTGGAGAACTAATATGATTAAGAGACTTGATGCTTGACATGAACCCTAAGTTAACGTCCAAAACAACTGAGTTTTAGATTAATTCTAGCTTCACCTAAGGGTCTACCCCTCAACTATAAATGAGGTTTAAGTGAGAGGACAAGTTTATGCTAACCCACCTTCAGAAGGGGCCAAGGTGTAATGTTGAGAGACACCAAGGTAAAACATTTAGCTATGAAGAGAAAATGGGGTCATTAACAAGAGTGCAAGGCAAAGAACAACTATGTCCCAATCTCCATTTATGTCATTTGGATCCAACAAGGATTTCATTCGATGAAGAAAATTTACTTTTAAATCTATCTTCGAGAAAAACAAGGTAATCCACTAGGCTACGAAGGAGGAGTTAGCTCTACTTACTCCAAAAGAAGTTTGACTGCATCACTCCTATCAGACGGGTTTAAGACAATGTCACTAAACCTACTGACTAAGACGATAAGTCCATTCTTGAGCTCTGATTTTCCTGAATTAGGACATTCCACCAAGAGCAAAGATTAAGTTCATCCTACGGTGTTCAATGTCTTCTACGGTAAGGAGTATCGCACATGAAAAATAAGTTATGTCCCGATGTTGAACAAGGGTAGTGTGTTTTCGATTAAAACTCTTTATTACATTTACAAAGTATGAATGCACAAGATGACTCGTTAATCATTTATTGAACACTAAACATACACTACAAGATATTACTTCAAATTCATTTACCTTATATAAATATCAACCCCTTTTAACCATGTGTTCTCTGAATCAAAATTGAACCTAAGATTAAATGCACATTTCCTAGATGTCCTAGAAACCAACATCTCATACATAACAACAAATTATCAAATATAACCTTCTGAAACATGAGACTACAAAATACATTTATTCATTTAAAAATGAACTATATAAATTACAATGATAATTAATGCATTACACAATGCCTTTACGTCATCATTCTTTCATCCTATAAAAACACATGAGCATGATATCAATGATAATTCACTGGCATGGCATCCACCCTAACCTAACATAAGTATCATTTTTCAGTTTCCCATTTACATATGACAATAATTACAATTTGCAATCGAAATAAAAAGGTCTAGAAACATGTATTCATTGCATTTCATTTTTTCTTCATTTTGTAACCCAGGAGAGAGAAAGAGAAGGGAAGAGAGAGAAAACACCATTTTGTCAAAAGTTCTAAAGCACACAACAAGTTCCACTATAGAGTTTTAAACAGTTATTTGTATGTGTTAAGAGTTTATAGGGTGGTTTGAATCTTTACGAAGGTCTCATGACTTTTCTATTTAACATTTTCTCACTAGTTACAAAACGTTCAAAATGGGATCGGAGGCTAAGAAACTGCTTCCAAAAGTTATCTTCCGATGAGAACGCACACCAAGATTAACTTTCTATGTGTCCCTAGATATACCAAGAGTTCATAGCAACTGACGGAATTAGGAAAAGGCAAATGATTTGTGTTTGGCGGCTAGTTTTTCGCACTCTTCGGTCGTAGCCGACAAAATTGCCAATGAAAAAAGTTAGCTCAAGGGCCTAGAAAACCACATCCATAACTGATGTTTGATGGATGAGCACACAATGAGACACTTCCTACTAGTTCCCCTATATAAGGAGAATTCATCAGAGTCGACGGGACTGAGAACTAGAAAACTATTTTCAAACGGTGACAAGTTTTCTGGAGTGAAAAGTCAAAATTGGTCCAGTTTGACCTCGTCAAACTACAACCGGAGGCCTACAAAATGGCTTTGCCAAACTATCTAGAAGAGTGCTTTTCCCTAAACTGAGTGTTCCATGCAATTGTCTAGTATAAACACTAGAGGTTTGTGAAGACGGGAAATAATTTCTCTATCCAGGTTTCAAATGGCGGTTCAAAACGAAAGCCAACTTTCTAGATTTGACAGCTTTCTACTGCTGTAAACCAGTGTAACAGGGCTCCTATAAGAGCGTCAAAAAGATCACAAATGTTCATTTGGGGTCAATCCAACGGTCCAGGTGATTCCTCACATAACAAGGTACACGAATGAAGCCTAACATCTCATTTTCAGAGTTCCAAAGGGTACTTAATGAGTCTCCAAAAATGCAAAAATTAACTATTTAAACAGGGAGAAGGTCAACATTATTACTGGAAAGTCAATTTCATCTGGTCGATAAGACAATGTTGTAGTGATCCAGTTGGGTAGGAAGTTTTCTACATCACCTCAGAATGAGGGTGGGAGTTCATGGTTTAATGCAGAAGAGTTATTTTGATTTTGTGAGTTACAACACGACCTTTCATTGTTTTTGCAACGAGTTGATGTAAACATTTAACTGTATTAAAAACCTAATATTTTAAGATTCTATTAATTTGCAAAAGAGAACTAAAACATGAGAATTATGAGAGGTAAGGGAAGATGAACCATGTCCTGAGAATGAATTCGGTCAAAACTGTGGGATTTGGTTCAGTATCTTGTTTGGGCACATCATTAACCAGATCACGAGAATCTTTAGCTCCACCATTTTACATACGCGTCTATCATAAAATCTGTAACTGCAGATTTGAAACCATTCTCGCTACTTTGATCACATTTCTCCTACCTTCTGGATTTGACCCACCACTTGTTGAGCGTGATAAAATGGTTTCTTATTGTTGCTATTTGGATAGAATGATATATTCCTCCTTTTGTGCATAGCCTCAAATCTTGCAACCATGAGACCATGATTTTTGAAGGTATTTTGTAAAAAACTTCACATGCCTTAAGCATGCATCCACATTTTGCACATTCTCATGTGCTCATCAAACACCAAGAAAACATATCCACATAGCCACCACAGGCCAAATTGGCATGTTAATGATACAATATAGGGTTTCCTCAAGATAACCGGCATAGCCAAGAATGTCAATCATGCAAACATAATGATTAATTCTAGGCATGATTCTATAAGAGGCACTCATGCCATCAAAGTATTTACAACCCTCATGCACTGAACCTGCATGGATAAATGATAATTAAACAAAAATGAAGCTTACATGGTCAGGGTATGTTCCATAAGACCACATTTGTTTGAGGCATTTTTTCAAATAGTTGATTTGCAATTTGCATACTTGTCTACTAGCGCACTTGCTACTAAATTTCTCTACCATTATGCTTTGATGGTTGTTTGAGGCCTGCTCTAAAGCTCCCATTTTGATAGAGGCTGGGAGGATGCTAGAAAAGGTTGTGGAGTCTGGCTTTACACGTACCAATTGCATTTGCTTGAAAGTTTCCAAGGCCTTTTCAACAAACTCATTTTTTTCACATCCTGCAATCATTGCAGTCCATAAAGCACATTTCTTTTAGGCATTGTCGAATAGTTCACATGCTTCCACATTTTACATATGTATCTGCCAGGGCACTTGCAACTAAAACACACCAAAAGTCCCTTCTCCATAATGCTTTGGTAGATGTCTGCACCTAGTTTCAAAGCTCTTATTTTGGCACAGGCTGGGAGTATGTTGGTACAGGCTAGGAATGCACTGGTAGATGGAAACTCGTCAGGCTGGAGACCTGTTTGTTGCATGTATGAAGTAGTGTGATGTGTCTTCATGCTTATTTGTCATAGTCGCATTCCATGAGAAGTTGTTTCATTCTTTCCTCTGGTCAAACACTGCAACCACATCCCCAAGGCATTTACAACTACAACATCGACAAAACACCTATGTATTTTGGTGCTAAAAGATGCCACGCAGTCGGAACTTGTTTTTGACATAGGGTGGGGAGGATGTTACAATACCAAGTTTTCACGGCTGCCACAATAGCCAAAACCTCCTCCATCATGCCTTCTTTAACCTCTGGTGGGTGCGTAGAGGAGGTCTAGAGCTTCCTCCCTCCATAGCGGTGTCTTCTCCCCATGACCAACCATAAAGATGTAAACCAACAAAAAAAACAAAAAGGAAAATAACAATTGGAGTCCGAGCCCTAAATCCGCCCCACAAAAAAATCACGGATTTTTAATTTTAAATCTTTTATTTTATTTATTTATTTGTTTGTTTGTTTGTTTTAACTAAAGAACATAAAAACCCTAAAATGAAAAATAAAATGAGGAACGGGCATTACACCTTTAACATATCTTATAAAAGGATCCATATGTATTTTTCTCATAAAAGGATCCATATGTATTTTACTCTTCTATTAATGTCAATTAATAATCCATATTGACCTAGTTGAGTGTTCATCTATGTATGCCAACTTAGAAGTTGCATTTAAGAGGAGAATAGAGTATCAAATCCCTCTTGCCCTATTTCATTAGAGTACAACTGAAATGATTCAAAACAAATATGTTTACGAGAGAATAAGAATAAGTCTACAATCCCCTTTTTTGTATGCCCAAAAGACCATGACACATCAAATATCAATAACACTCAATCCTTTCTCATTGATCAAACAAAATACATATTTTATAGGTCTAAACATTTTAGACATTTTTCATGTCATTCTTCATTGATAAAATCAAGTAAAATTTACAACTTTTTCCCTTTTTCAATTACATCTCAAAAAGAATAATAAATCCTCATTAAAAATGCAGCCTTTAAGTAAACACAGGAAGCATCATAAAGGAACTTGTCTTCTTTTGTCACTTACGGAATCCATCTGCAAAAATTTCTAGCATGGGTCAGTTCGTTGAACTGAGCATGATAAGAACTAATCATTAAATCAATGTGCTTTTGAATAACTGTCTCATAAAAATAACTCTACTCTTATGAAACATTAAGCAATACAGATAGATACCTAGTAAAGAATTAAGTACCACTAAAAGAAGAATAGAGTGAGCAACCTTGTCACATTAAATAAGTATCAAGATTAGACAACAATATTCGTTCAACAATTTCATTGAAAAGATACAATAGACAAGTAATAGTACATCCCAATTACTTATTTGTTTCATACTAAAGTGTGTTTAAATCATTCCAATTTAAGCCAACTCTAGCCTAACCTTTTTGTTCAAAGATCAACAAATTTTACAAGGTTTAAATTCCATGTACTTCTCTTGAAGATAGCCACACATAAATTCATCACCTTATTAACAATCAACTTACAAGGAAATAAAAAGGAAAGAAAGTGATTCATCCAACTATCTACTCTATAATCCCCTTTAGCTAACCTAACCAAAATCGTCAACTTCAAGCAAGGTGTAATAATAATTAGAAATAAAAAGTTAGAGAGAGATAACAATCAACTACCCTTTTTAGCACAAAAGTAACAAGAACGGAATCCAAAACTCGAGAAAGGAGAGAGAGAACAAGATGGAAGTCAATAATTAAGATGAGAGAGAAATTCTTATTATTTCTTCCCAATTCTAAACCAAATTATATAAATCGTAACATATAAATCAGTTACATCAATGTACCTCCCTCAACGTAAAACAAGGACAATTTCAAAGAGCTTTCTAGCTACCACTAAGGGAAAGATTCAAAGAATTCAGTCTACAACTATACCAAAAGTATCAAGCAACAACTGATCTTCTAAATTCATCCACGCTAATAGATTTTCACACTACAAACAAAGATTATGCATCCCAAATAAAAAGTGATTAAGAGAGTACTCTTGTCAATTAAAAACATGTTTCATATTCCACAAGAAGGAAAAAGTCATTTTCGAGATACAATGAAAAGAATTCCAACTAGATTCAAATACAATTGGGAATAGTGAAAGGATTGCGATCCCAGTATATGTGTTCATCATCAAGCCTAACAGAGAACGAGAAATTTTACGCTCCAAATTAATTTCTAAGATGAAAGAAATCAAAGGAAATGAAACCCCAAATTGGTTCCCAAAATCAAACAAAAGGGAGAAGAGTAAGACTGAATGTTCCAACTCTTTCCCCTCAGATAACCAAAACAAAACTAATCCCAAGATCCACTAAAATAGTCAACTTTCACAACAACATCTTCATAAGTAAATCGAAAGGTTTTCCACAAACCATCTAATACATACAGTGAGATAAAAAACAATATCCTCATACAAAGGATCGGAAAGGAGTTAAACTGAAAATTACTAGATTTTGAACAAGGAAGGTCAAAACTAAATGAAATCCCTTCTAACAATCCCACAAAAATTCACAAGTTTAAACACATTAAACTCAAAGGGAGAAAACGTTTCATCATTGTCCTTTTAACAAGTTTAAATTCACAATACATCGAAACCAAATAACTATTCCAACTTGTCTCAAACAGAAACATCCAGATTCAAGGTGATTCATTTTTTAGAGAAGATGAAGTACTTCATACTTTCCATAATTAAAGGAAACAAAAACTAATTAAAATCTTTACCACATAGTTCTTTCCCTTAATCCCTTATGCACAGAAAACCATAAGCCCACACGACTTAAGTATCATTCCAGTTTCAAATACGATAAACATGATTTACTCAAACATGCATTCAGAAAATACCCATATTGCATCCTTTCAAAACATCAAACTCAAACAGAATATCACAACAAAAATACACCAAAAAATTTCCACAAATCCATTCATTTCAAAGAGCAGAGTTGTTCTTATGAAGACGCTTAATAAAAGTAAAACTATTTAACAAGAAGAGCCTATCATGCTTGATGAAATTTCTTGTTGACTTGCAGAAGATCTCCAACTGAGCTTATAAAGAATCTATTCTTTTCAAACAACGTCAACAACTAAATATCCCAAATGCCTCCATGTTTGCATAGGTTCGAAATAGTTCGGGATGACCAAGGTCAAAGTGAATTGAAAAAACTACTTGATGGTTCAAGAATCAAAACCACATGTAGAGCAAAAACAAGAAAGACCGAATGACCAACTTCCACAAAACACCCTTCTCCTCTTTCCTAGGTTGTATCTTCCCCAAAATCAATGACATTGAATGCATTGAATGCAAATTGCCTCTCTTTTCTTACAATACCACCACTTCAAAGTTGGCGAAGTGGATTTCAAAATTTAACATGCATTTTAAATTTATTAATGATGCCAAATAGGCATCCTACCTACCTTCATTACCTCCGCCAAACTTGGAAAATTAATATGTAAGGACTAAGATTTAATTCTTATTAATACCTTAGAAACCACACCACTAATCTTTTATTTTCCATGTAACCTATAGGTCCACTTTAGGCTTAGTGATAGTTTAGCTTACATTAGCATTAGTTAGGTTTTCATCTTAGTTATTAGGTCTTTAGAATTTATCTTAGGTTAGTTAAAAAATTATAACCATATAATATAACTTCTTATGTTAGGTCATAACCCACTATGTTAGAATCCATATAGGGAAACATTACAGTTTAGGTTAAATCTGATTAGCACCAACCATTCCAACCAAAGTTAGGGCATTTTCCTTATAAGACCAATAACATTTCCTTAATCTCCTCACGTTGTTCAACATTCCAAAACATTAATAAAGGAGGTCCAAACTTATAGTTTGCAACATGATAATAGTAAGGATAACTCAAGTTAGGTCTTTAAAATTTATATCAAAATGTAGCTCGGTTCTATAATATGTTTCATTCAACATGTCTATTAACAAGATGACAATAAAGAGAACTCAAGCATACCTTGATCATTGGAAGTTATTCAAGGTATGCTTTTAACATATGGAAGACGTGAAAACAATGTTACAGATTTACAACTTATATTTCATAGATTATAATGCCTTCACTTCCAAGTAAACAAAGTTACAACAAGCATGAATTCTAGACAGAATAACTTATGTATTACAAACATGATTTCCAATGTAAAAGAATACACCTTCCTAACACAAATCACATGTCAACATTTGCAATGCCAAAAGTGGAAGTCATCATAGTAACAGTCATGACCAAGACATTATAGTTATTGTGTATGTGATGAAAACTAGGTAAATCGGCATGTTTGAGTCAAGGTCATGTAGGCAGGGTTGAGTTAGGTCTGTTATGCATGGTGGAGATTGAGGTTTATTAGGCACAACTGAGTTTAGGTTAGTTAGGCATGGTTGAGTTTAGGTTAGGTAGGCATGGTTAATTTTAGGTCAAGTAGGCATGGTCGAGTTAGTTATATGCATGGTTAAATTTATGTCATTTAGGCATGGTTGAGTCAAGTATAGGCATGATTGAGTCTAGGTGAGTTAGGCATGGTGGAGTTAAGGTTTGTTGGTTTTGATTTAATTTCCAAGTTATTGGTAACATGGGAAATAAATGATGATGTATATGTATGTTATGGTGTAGATTTCAAAAATATTTGATGTCATGGAGATGTGAAATGATGGATGTATGATATGATGTTGTTAGGAAAAGGGAAGGTTTTAACGTTTGTGAAATTTTAATTGAAAACATGGGGGGAAAATTGGTTAGGGAAAAGAATGGCCAAGCTAACTTCCAGGGGCTCAATGCCCTCGAGTTCTTCCTACATAGCCTCGGAAAAAGGGGCCTCGTGGCTGATGTAGTTCTCCCATAATCTAGGGAAAAATAAGATGAGGTAGAGGAATGGGTGTATCTAGTTTTAAGCATGATTAAGTATAGGTCATTTAGGCCTAGTTGGGTTTAAGTCATTTTAGGTATGGTTGACTTTAGGTCATTTAGGCATGATTGATTTTGGTGAATGGGGAATCCTTAAAATGTAGGTATTGATGGTCTTGTATTGTATAGGATAATCAATAAGTAATGAAGAATGTGCATGGTAGGAGGAGACAAAAGACCCACCTAATTGATAAGAACCATAATGAGCTCACCATACCTTATATTGGCTTATGAATAGAAGACCCTCAAGGTGTTGCATGATTAACTATGCTACGGGTGAAGAAAATCACATGATCACATAATTTCATGTTTGTTGTAAGTCCCTTGAGAAGGTAGGAAATTAGGGTGAAAAGGCAATGAGGTAAAAATGGTTGGTTTTTAGCATAACCTGGTGTAAGACAACATGCCTACTTGGCAAGATACCTAAGATTAAAATAGGTAATTCCATGACGAAAAAGTTATCATTTTATTCTTTTTGTTATTTTTTTGATAGACTAATTGATGGGGGAAGTCTATATTGGATGATTATATTATCTCCTTGAGGTCTTCGTGAAGCTAATCGATGCAACAAGATTTTTGAATATTTAATTTTCTTTTGCAATAATAGTCCTCTTTTGATGAGAGAATAAGTACAATATGGCTATCTTTTAATAGTTTCCTTCGAGGAGCAGCTTTATTTATAAGAACGAGATTAAAGAGAATAGATGTCCTTTTGAGGGAGTCATCTTTTTGCTAGAATTTTGACTCAAGGAGTTGAATCCCATTTGACTTTTGATATTATAATTATTGTTATACTATTAATTCATGGAAAAGAATATAGAGAAAAATAAGATCTTGGTGAACGACCATGGGATTCCATCTTAAAAAAGATGAAAATTATCCATGAGAATCATGCCGTGAGTAGGGTTGTGGTATTCATATTGAAGATAAGGCTGAAAAATTGGTAGGTAATCACATGATTCTTTTTGATTCATGGATCCTTAAAATAGTTAAAATAGAAGGTGAATGGTGCTCAAGGGATGAGATTTAAATAGAAATAAGGTGATAAACGAATTGATTCAATAATAGAATAGTGAAAGATGTAAGTCATTGACGGGCTCGTGTTTAGGTTTTCCATTGAGTGAAGACAAACAATAAGCACCTAATCTATAGGTATGAGTAATGATATAAGGTCCAAGCATATTAGGAGTAAATTTACCCTATTTACTTATCTTCTCTTTGGTTACATGTTGATTTTCCTTGAGGACAAGGTCAAAACCTAAAAGGTTTGTTCATGGACATGTTTGATTCCTTTTTGGTAGATTTTAATATGATCAAGAGCATTAAGATGAAAATTTTCTAATAACTCATGTTGTGCCTAATGGTCCTGGGGAATGTCATCATCATTGAGAATTTATTTGAGTGAGATATGAAGAGATGGAATCTGGACTTCAAGAGGTAGGACAACTTCTTTACCGTAGACTAGAGAAAAATATGTGGCCACAGTTGAAGTATGAATACTAGTACAGTAAGCCCATAAAGCAAAAGGAATGTGCATGTGCCAATCCTTTCTGTATCGTCAACCACTTTCATAATAATTTTGTTCAAGGTTTTTTTGGTTGATTCAGCTTGGCCATTTATTTATGGGTAGTAAGGTGAAGAAAAACTAAGTTTAATGCCAAAGGCATCACAAATTTTTCGTAGGATTTTGTTTTTCAATTATGAGGCAATGAGGAATGCCAAAGTGACAAATGATGTGATGATTAATGAATTCACATATTTTCTTAGCTTTTGTAGAGACAAAGGGGGTGGCTTCTACTCATTTAGTTTAGTATTTGGTTGTGGTAATAATCCATTGATGGAATTGTGAAGAATAAGGATTGATCTCTCTAACAAGATCTAAACCACATTGAGAGAAAGGCTAAATAACTTGTGCAACCTCTAAGGGGTGACTAGGTGTGTGATGAAAATTAGCATTTTTCCATCATTCCACACAATATTTGATGTAGTCAGAACAATCACAGTTGAGGGTGATCCAATAATATCCCAAGAAAAGGATGCATTTGGCGACAACTAAGCCACTAAAGTGACCTCCACAAATTCCATCATGAACTTCCTTGATGGTATAAGGAACTTTAGAAAATTGTAAGGCCTCGTAAGAGGATATAGTAAAATCCATGTTTATAAATAAGGGCACCCATGATGAAATAGTGAGAGAAACTTTTGTGAAAGGCGCATTTCTCATTATGAGTAAGGTCGGGAGGTAGAATTGACAAGGAAAGGTAGTCTATAAACTGCTTATAACAAAGGTCGTGTAATGAATCGATGAGGTTGATGTCTCGAAATAGATAGGAAGGTTATTACATCCTTTGTATTGTGACAAATATTTTCATGTTGGAGGGTGAGGTGGGTATCTAAGAAGTAATGTAGACCATGGTATTTGCTAATTTGTTAGTGTAACGTGGAGTGGTTTGAAGTTCATAATGGTCAAAGGTAGTCAAAGTTATGTCTACATGATGCTTATAATTTTGAAGTATTTCATTACAAAACTGGTATATACCATTACTTTGGTTTACAACCAGCTGAGATTCACCACAAAAATTAATTGATTTAACATCTAAGGTGATACCAGCTTGAAGACCTAGTACAAGTGCTTCGTATTCGACAATATTATTAGTACATTAAAAATATAGTTTGAAGGATAATGACATACGTTCACTATTAATAGGGATGAGGATAACCCCTGCACCACCCCCATGCTATCATTTGGAACTTTCAAGAATAAGGTCATTTGATAAATGCTATCATCTAAAGAGAGGGTATAAATGGATTCATCCAAAAATTGAAGTTAGAATATTTATTTCTAGAGAGAGGTGCATTTGCAAGTTGGTCAACTATAGTTTGCCCGTTTACATATTTTGGTGAGTGAATTAAATTTCTATATCTGTAAGAAGCATGAGCGAATGTGAAACACATTGGTTTTTGTAGGGTTTGTGTACATGTAATGTAAGGGGTCGTATTGGTGACAATAAAGGTTTTGTGATTGAGTAGGTAATGAATACATTTTTGGTGATAAAAACTAAGGCTAAGAAAAGTTTTTGGCATGGGTATATTGGGTTTCATAATCTAAAAGCATATAACTTATATAATAAATTTTTTTCTCCTTGTGTTACTCTTCGTGATGAGTGAACCTCGGATCCCAAGGAATGATCTCAGAACAAAAATGTACAGCTAAATAGGTTATTCATCCTTAGGAGGAATGAGTACAGGTGGTTGGAGGAGGTACTATTTTAAGTCCTCAAAGAATTTGTGACATTCATCATCCCATTTGAAGGACACATCATTTTTTAGGAGATGATGAAAGGGGTGGCAAGTGGTCAGAAAGCTGCAAAATAAAATGATGGATAGACTCCAACTTGCCTTGTAAACTATGTAGTTGGAGAAGGTTAGTAGGTGGAGGAATTTTGAGAATAGCCTTGATTTTTTCATGATCGAATTCTATGCCATGCAAGGAAATAATGAAACTAAGGAGTTTTCTTGAGAGGACAGAGAAGACACATTTCTTAGGTTAAAGGCAAACACAATACTTGATGAAACAATAAAAATTACCTTAAGGACTGTAAGGTGTTCGGATCAATGTTTTGATTTGACAAGAAGGGTGTCTATATAATCTTCAAATATGTGATTCATGATGTCATGAAAGATATAAGTCATATCCCATAGATATGTAGCACAAGTTTTTTTAATGACAAATGGCATGAACCAATAGTAGAAGGTCCCAGGGAGTGATGAAGGTAGTTTTGTGTTGATCTTCCAAGTGACTAATATTTGGTTATAACTTGAGAATCCATCCATGAGTGATAACATCTCATGGCCGGTAGTGAGATTAACTAGTTATTCTATAGTAAGTAGAGGGAAGACGTCTTTAGGGAAAGATAAATTAAGGTCACGAAATCCATACATATGTGGAGTCCTCTTGTTAATTTTGTGATAGGAACGATGATAGAGATCCATTGGGGATAATCAATGGGTAGCATGAAGCAAATTGAGAGAAGGTGTTGAAGTTATTTTTTGACAAGAATGAAAATGTGAGGATGCATTTTTGCAGCTTCGCTTTACTGTGTTTTCCTTCAAGAACAATTATTATATTATGGACCACAATGATTGGGTCTATACTGGGAATATCGAGTGTAGGACCAAGAAAAAATGTTGCTATAATCCGGAGGAAAGAAGTGAAAGCTTCTTGTTTAGTAGTGTCTAAAGAATGACCTATCTTTAGAATGTGTGGGTCATCCTGAGTGTTAATATTGATTTCAATGGTTGATTCATTTAACATGGTTTACATCTAATAAGTTAATGACTAGTTAATGTAAGACTATTCCGCACTGCTAGGTGAGTATATAATCATCATCCCGACATTGAATGATGTTAATGGATTGTGTATCATCATCGATCATGTTTGAATATATGAATGGAAGAGAAGAGGGAGCCTTACCATCAAGTTGATAAGAGGTCCCAAGAAAATGGTGTTCATGAATTTTTTTTAGGAGGAATAGATTCAGGATCTATAGACTCCTTAGGTGAAGGTGGTGTCATTGGTGAACAGGGGAGAAGGTTTTTCATCCTCGATGCTGGCCTTGTTGGAAGATGGTTTGGAAAATCTAATACCACTATGGTCTTTGTGTTTACATGTGGTACATGGGATGAAAATATGACAACCATGTTCATAGAACTGAAAGCCAAAGCCTTTCCATACACAACGGTGAAGGAAAGTGTGGGAAAAGTTGCGGTTGGTGAGAGATTAGAGGTTGGATGAAAATGATTGTGTTTAGGAAGGTGGCTTGGGTGAATAGGTGGAAGTATCAAGTCCCCCATATGTTAAGTTTGTGTGAAGGTGGGGAGGACCGTAAGGGAAGACCTCTAATATGTGATGGTCATAATGAGGATGTTGGCGTAGGTTACCATACTCTTGTGGAGTAAAGAGTGTGTTTTTGTTATACAAGAGGTATTCCCCAAAATGAGGTGTTGAAAAACATCTTCTAAAGGATCAATAGTGGATATGTGTGTATCCATAATAGATGAAATACTAGGTGATTTGGAAGATGAAGGATGAGTTGGTTGGGAACTAGACAGGTTAGTGGATGGGTTGGCTACAGAGGCCACAAAAGCAAAGTGGGAATAGAAGAGGTAGGTATAGGTGACGTAGCAAAACATCGATGGACAGGGGTAAGGTGGGTGAAGGATAAGTAGCGGTAGTGGAAGATGCCTTAACTAGTATGAGGACATATTTAGGTTGGTACAACATGTTCATATTTTTAAATGGTGAAGGGTCAGCTAGGATGGTATAGTTATGTCCTTCATGTTTAAATTTTACACAATGATGTAAAGTTGAAGGAACACAACCCATGACACAGATCCAAGGTCAGCCAAGAAACAAGTTATACTGGAATTCCCCTTCTAAAATGTAGAATAATTCTAGCACAATACGGGGTGCATAAGAACATGAAGAATAATGGTGCCAAGGGTGGAAGTGATGGCATCATTAAAGGTGTAGACACTAAATTTGTGCCTTACGACCCCTTGTGACCCGCATCTCATCTCACAACTTAACCTCATCACCTAAACCTTACACAATTATTTATTAATTACCTTGTAATTGATAAATCCACATCACCTTACCTGCCACCTCATTTTGCCACCTCATCATGACCTAGCCCTAACCCTAAACTAACTTAATTAAGACCTATAACTTGGTCTAGACTCACATCCATAACTAATGCCTCCTTACTCGCACCCAAAACCGACCTTCTAGCCACTTGACCAAGCCCGCAACTGATCTCTCGGGAGAAAAGCAGGGAAGGTGGGCTATTTTACTAAAAATAGCCTACTTTTTCCTTACCGATGTCGGTTCCTACTCGACCGCCGTCGGTTACGTAACCGCCATCGGCTCCCTGTAAATGGGCTCCCCGAACCAAAATCAAGGGTCGAATGATTTTTGAATCAACAGAGATCATTGGGAGAAGAAAAACAGAGTCCAGATCTTCACTTGACCGAGTAGAGATGAGTGAAGAAACCGAAGAGCATTTGCAGCAAAGGAGATCAACTTGCATCTTTGTCAAAACCAGTAAGTCACATCTTGCATGTCCTCTGTTATAACATTTCTTATGCTCTTTGAATCACAGTCCTCCTAAATCCGTTTCTGAATCCACTACCCAACGTGCCATTGCATCTAACTGTCATTCTTTTACCTCTCATCATCTCATTTCCTAATATCATCCATAAACCAGCCTTACAAACACCATAGCTACCAAGAAGGTCCTAGGCCCAACCGACGTCGGTTACTAGAAACCGGTATCGGTTACCCTGACTATAACCAGAAACCAGCCTTCTCCTACCCGTTTCAACCAAGTAATCTAATTGATATTTTGCAGTCATTTGTGTTAATTCATATTAGCAGAAACCGACCACCTTTAAAAGGAAGTTTTATATTTCCTGGGCCCAAGGCAGTTTCCTCATTTATTGTTTAATCAAATCTTGTGGTCTTGTGTTCTTATTTGCAGGTAGTCCTTCCAAGACAAAAAGGAGTTCTTCGCAGTCAACTTGATCTTTCTCCACGGTACGTGCACACCATCTCGACATTTAACAGGTATTCCTCCTAGCCCTAACCCTATCTCTGCTTCTAAAAGGAACGAAACATTCCAAGTGAAACATTTTGGCACACCACACTGGTGGGAGCCATCTTGGGTTTCTATTTCTCTTGCTTATTTTCATTTTAGGAAGCATACTTGCCTAGCTGATTTTGTTATATATTTCATAAAGAATTTGTCTTGCTTTCCTAGTTTCGCATTAGTGAAAGTCATCTCTCTTGCTTCATCGAACATAATTTTCGATTTGGGTTTAAAACACGTGCATTGCATTCTTGCTTGTTGTTTTTCAATTCTAGTGAACGTAGATTAAGTAACAGGTCGTACACGTGGGGGTGATATCCACGGTATTGACAGGAAATTAATCTTACATTCACTGCACAACACATACCGAATCACTTCACAATTAACACAACAGCTCAAACATCCCCCTTTTTTCCGCGGTATTCCTCCGCCCGATTGAGGTAACCTTATAAGCCAAAAAAACTTGACATTTCCCCTAAGTCTCTTGTTTAGGATTCTGACATCATTCTACGTCTAAAGGCATAAGCCCACGATAATTAAAATTAACCCTAGGGTTAATCTCTGGATTTGTGTGTGCATCTTGCTTGTTTTTAGTTCTATTTTCTTTCTCATACTCGCCTTCTCGTGATCAATAATTGACACGTATACTAAACGTTGTTAAAAATCAAATTAGCAGCCTTTTTATATCTTGTTAGCCTGCTTTTTACACCGACATCGGTTACCTGACCGACGTCGGCTATAGTATAACCGACATCGGTTACTAGACCGATATCGGTTACTCTCTTTTCCAATTCCTGACAAACCAGCAACCTACCAATTTTACCAGTCTGAGTTTGTTTCTATTCCTGACAGATTGAAACCCTACTGTGAACTCCTATCCATGGTTGTTATCACTCGAAAGCAAGCCACCGCCATGGTTTCACATGCTTGCTCTGTTTCTTTGCCTGAATCACCCCCTTCACATTCTGTGGGGAATCCTACGGATACCAGCGAGGTTCCTAAAATTCCTGTGGGAGATAAGGACTTTGCCAAATTTCTGGATGCTAATCCTAGCGCTGTACAATACTATTTGTCTCATGCCCCTGACCGTACGCCTGATGGTCAGCTCTTTGTTGGCATGCCTATTAGTATAGCTGCTCATTTAGCCCCCACTCCGCCTGATAACACCGCCTTGCTTCCGGCACCTTTAGCCCCATCTCCCAATCCGACAGCTTCAGAGGTTCATACGACTCAGATTGGCTTTTCTTTGGCTAATCTTGGACCCCACATATCATTACCACCGACTGCCCCTACCTCATCTCTCTTGCAGACTACTCCATTCATGACTTGCTCTCTGCCACCTATCCACACGAGCTTTCCTTCTCAAGCTCCGCCTACCTTTTCATTCCCATACACGTATCCAGTAACCTCAACACCTTATATGGGACATCCCTATTCTGTCGCCTCAACATATTCATCCTCCATACCTTATCAACACTTAACCCCACCATTGTCCAGTGGTGGTCCTTGGCCCAATTTGCCTCCGTTTGCCACAACCGCACCATCATCTCATCCAACCACAGATTTCATCAAACAAATGATGGACAAAATGTAAAATCTGGAGGCTTCTGTGTCGGGAAGTCGTAGCGCCTTGACATACGAGCAAGTTTGTCGGGATCCCATTCACCCTTCTGTTCCCCTTCACTCATATCCTCCTCAATGGGAACTACCGAAATTTACTCGTTTTAATAGTAAAGAGGATCCTCAACAACACTTGCGATCATTTAGACATGCTTGTTATTTGATTACCCATGATGATGCCTTGTTACTCCACACCTTTCCCATGTCCTTATCGGGAGACCTGCCTTGAGTGGTACAAAGTGCTTTAACCCAAAGACTCAATCTTCTCTTTTAACCAACTAGCCCAATCTTTCTTGGATCACTTCTCCATTAACATTGCTAAGAAAGTATCCATCACCGACCTTTATGCCATTCGACAATTCGAAGATGAATCTATCGCAGATTTCGTCGATGATGGCGCGGCCTTATCAACCAACTTACATATGCCTTGCCTCAGACTGAACTTATCGAACTTTTCACGCGGGCATGTGCTAAGCACATTTCTCCTACTCTCCAAATTCAAACTTTCCGTACATTCGATGAAGCCTTTACTATGGCTCGAAAACTAGAGATTCGAGCCTTAGAGGAAGAGAAATTGCGGTTGCGTAACAAAAACCCCAATTTCCGAACTCCTGATTCTACCAATAAACCAAATACCACCACTCCTCACGCATCCACTTCTTCTAAATCAAAAGGAGCTGTCCACGCGGTGATGGTTAAATCTCAAACACCGTCTAATGCCCCACCAAAAACCACCTATAAGTATAAAGCAGAGCCCATCAACTACACTCCCTTGGGAGAAACATATGGTGTGATATTGGAAAAATTGCTCAAAGCAGGAGCCATTACATTACCTCCTGTTAAACCTCATTCCGGGTTTGATTCCACTCACGCCATACCTTCCTGGTACAAAGAAAATGACTTCTGTAACTTCCACCGCGTGAAGGGACACAGTCATGAGAACTGCAAGATGTTGAAAAACATAGTGCAGGAAATGGTGGACGCAGGGGATATAACCCTCGATAATCCTAATGCCCCTGCCAACCGAAATTTGAAAATCTTCAACAAACCATTCCCGAATCACTCTTCCAACAGTAACACAAACCAGGATATCTTAGCCGAAGAGAGTGTTCATGAGATCCATGCAGTCTTCGATACCCAGCCAAAAGCCTCTATCGAGAAAATTTTGAATCAAGCCTCTTCACTAACACAGGAGCCCGAACCTCCTTTACCACCATCAAGCCAAAGTGAAATCATTCCTTTACCCATAAAGGAGTTAACCGCCTGCACTCCTCTTCCCATCGATGAGTCTCGCTTATACCACATCCCTACAAGATCGAACGGATGTTGTCTAATCTATCTATTTCCCAGACTTCCCCTTCTACCACTCTTGTTGCACAAGAGGAAGGTACGCCACTCCTTTTGACATCCTTAGATGAGAAATCTCTTGCACCGACATCACCAAATTCTTTAACCATGACGGATCCTCTCGAACACGCCCTCTTACCTATTAGTTCTTCATCGCCTAAATCTTTTCAATGACCGGTTGACCTCTTAACATCTATTGATACAGTGCCTCATCTACTCACTGTATCACATCCACAGTGGACTGGAATCACAACCCACCTTTCTTCCGTATAAAATTTCACATTCACACGTGAGGACCTGTCATTCCACGAGAAGATGACAGTTCTATATGGGAACATTTGAGTATGCCATATTCTACTCAAATGCAAATGACCGATCCCGAGACCTCCACCATATACCCGAAGTGTTTACGTGTTTAAGATGCCCATGTTCTCACCTTCACCCCCTCACCTCTACCAAATGCCTCATCCACTTCTATTAACTTAGCCAAATCTTCCCCTATGCTTGGGAGCTCACCCATACCTGGTCCTAACACACCCGCCTAAGCGACTAGATTTATCCAAGAATAAAGCCGCCCCGCCACCTAGAAGACAAGCTCAATCCGTGCCTCTATCACAATCAAAACCATCATCGTCATACCTACCTTCCATATTGGGACCTCATCCTTCCACCTTGCACCAATATATCATACCTCCTGCGTTTTCTTCAAAACGATCTACGCCTTCTGCACCCATACAGGGATCAAAGGGTATATCAACATTATCACTCCGCGTATCCTGTCCACCTATCAACCCTAAACAAATTCCATCATCAAAAGATTTGTTTTCGGTCACTCCTATTTCCCCGTGGTTGTTTTCTGATACCACACCATCTGTGGCCTCATCATCCAATATAGCTTCTGCGCCAAAGAAACCACGTTTATTGAAAAACACGTATCAACACCCCTCGGTTAAACCACCACCCATACGAACTAACCACGCCCAAACATTACCAAAACCCGCGCAATCAATACCCTCATCCTCTTCTGATTTTGACCCACTCAAAGGATCTTACGCCAAAATCCTTGCTATGTTAGTAGAGAATGCGACCATTTCCCTACCCCCACTTAGACCTTATGACCCGTCTAAACCTCGACCTATAGGTTATGATGAGTCTAAGATCTGCGCTTATCACCGCACACCAGGACATGATGTGGAGGGATGCAAAGCTTTAAAAACCATCCTTCGTCAGTCACCTCTCCCAGATAGAAAGGTTAAGAAAGACAACTTACGAAGGGGGAGACCTTTAGTTTCCATTCCCTCTCCTATACCATCTGTCCCCGCCTCACCAAGATCTGTCATTATTACAACCCCACCTCTTGAAGACCATGATTTATCCCAATCATCTTCTTCATCTCCGGTCTACGAGATTAATATGATTAGTGTTGCTACTCGAGCGCAGAAAAACAATGAGAAAGCGAAAGAAGGCACATCTGCGTCCTCTCCTTCTCCGTCCAACATCCCGATTGCACCACCACCTAAAGTGGTTATTCGTGGACCTGCTTACCCCATCTCTAATGGAGCCGCCCATCGAGCCATGATTAAACAACTTCACCAATCACCCATAAAAATGACACTATATGATCTCATTCAGACTTCTGAATCTCATCGACAAGCTCTCGTTGAAATTCTTCAGGGATCGAGGTCTTACCTAATGAAACCCTGCCTGTTGCCTCCATTCTAACACCCAATCATGTTGCCTCTCTCACCAAACAACCCACCGCCCCAACCACTTCTGTCTCTGTACCACAAGCTGCTGCAGTCAGTTTCTCTGAAGATGAAATTGTCGATTTTGGTACAGAAGATCCTGACCCTGCCCTGTTCATCTCAGCTTACGTCCGGGACATTCGTGTACATCGTGTTATGATTGACGGGGGTGCTAGCCTAAACATCATCTCTTCAAAAGATTTTCAACAAATGAATATCCCTTCTAGCTACATGTGTGCCAACCCCATCATGTTGCGGTCATTCAATGACGCTATTACCTCTACCTTAGGCACCGTGATCCTCAACATTCGGGTAGGACCACGTACTTTACCCGAACTCTTCTATGTCCTTGAGGGAGAGTTCCAATATAATATATTGCTTTGGTCGCCTTGATCCGGGCCATGGGATGCGTTCCCTCAACATTACATAGATGCATAAAATTTGAGTACGAGGGGAAGTCCTACACCGTAAAAGCTGATCCTCCCCCCTTTAAAACCTGCAATATGTTATACCGCCCTAACGATGTGCTTATACCAATCAAGACACCCATACATTCAACCCAACCATCCTCTTCAAATGTACCTCAACCATCCACTTCAACCGTGCCTACGCCTTCAACTGATGAAACCACCGTCGCAAAAACCACTTCCCTTCCCGCAGCTAACATCCCAACCGCGGACCCCTTAGTAGATGTTTTTCAGCGCCTTACGCTGGGGGAGTATCGCCTATATAACGTTAGTTCTTTCCATACCCCACAGGAGTACGGACAGGTACATGCCCATCCTAACTATGACCGTCGTGTGGGGGAAGTAATCTCCTACGGACCACCTCACTGCCGCACTAACCTAACGTATGGGGGTGTCGACGCATCTTCCGTTGCCCCTGAGCCTCCTCTTGGTGTGGTTCCTTTCCAATCCGATTTTCAATACCTGACAAATCGTCGCTTCGCCCTCACCTTCTTGACTCGCTGTGCTTGGAAAGGCTTTGGTTTTGGTCTTTATGAACAAGGCCGACATACGCTCATCCCCATCACCACACGCAAACACAATGATCGTAGTGGTCTCGGATTTCCGGAAACACTTACATCGAAAGAACCTCGTGACAGTTGCCTTCTGGAAGAGAACAACGTTACCCCTAACAAACCATCATCACCCACTTTGCCATCGTCACCCACTGAGTCGATAGATCACGAATCTATCCCTCCTAACTTTTTTTTTTCATAAATGCTATCTTCTTAGGCCCTCTCACTTATCAACGTGATAATGAGGACCCCTCTTCTATCCCCCTTCTATATCCAGACATGATCGAAGAGGACTCGCCTTCAATTAACGTTGTTGAGTGCCAGGATGATGACTCCATCCTCACTTACCTTGGCGCGGATGACTCTTATATTCAACGAGCCTTACCATCTGAAACCCAAACCATGCTGAACGAATCTACAATAGAAATCAACATCCACACGGAGGAGGATCCTCACATTGTGAAGATCGGACAATCCCTTAACACATCAGAACAAGTCGCCTTTACTACTTTCCTCCGTGCTCGCAACCAAGCTTTCGCTTGGTCCTACGCTGACATGCCAGGAATTGATCCTGACATTGCTGTCCATAACATTACACTGAAACCCGATTCCAAGCCAATTAAACAGAAATTGAGAAAAATGCATCCACGCATTGCCCTCTTGGTCAAAGAGGAGCTCCAACGACTCCTTTCTGTTTCCTTCATTCTACCTATTGACTATCCTCAATGGATTTCTAACATCGTACCTGTCACTAAAGCGACGGGGGGACTTCGGATATGCATGGATTTCTGGGATCTTAACCTCGCTTGCCCTAAGGATGACTTCCCCCTACCTAGCATTGACCAACTTGTTGATCTCACTGCAGGCCATGAGATGCTCTCTCTCATGGATGGCTTTTCAGGATACAACCAAATTTTGGTTGCCCCTGCCGATCAACACAAAACCGCCTTTCATAACTCCTTGGGAACCTTCACATTCTTTGTAATGCCATTTGGCCTTAAGAATGCTGGTACGACCTATCGGGCTATGACCTACATTTTTCATGACATTATGCACACTATCCTTGAAGATTACGTCGACGATCTTCTTGGCAAGTCTAAACATCGCAGTGAACATCTCGATGTTTTAACCATTATTTTTGACCGCCTACTACAATATTCTGTCCGTCTTCAACCAAAAAAATGTGTCTTTGGTGTCCTTTCGGGAAAACTTCTTGGCTTTATCATCTCTTTGCGTGGCATTGAGGTCGACCCATCTAAAGTCAAAGCTATTCTCGAAATGCCCCCACCTACCAATCTCAAACAATTGCGTAGTTTACAAGGTAAGCTCCAATCTATCCGACGTTTCATCTCCCAACTCTCGGATCGATGTCAACCTTTCCATCACCTCCTTAAGAAGGACATTGATTTTCAATGGAGCCAAGAGTGCCACCAAGCCTTTGAGGCTCTTAAAACTTATCTCTTGCAGCCACCCGTGCTTATCCCACCTCAAGACGACCGCCCTTTCTACCTTTACCTTTCCACCACTGACCACGCTGTAGGGGCCATGCTTGCACATCGTGACTCTGAAAATCGAGAACAAGCCGTTTATTATATAAGTCGTACTTTGGTGGATTATGAGACTAGGTATACACATGTAGAAAAGTTGTGCCTAGCCCTATCATTCGTGGCTACCAAGCTCCGACACTACCTTCTGAATCACAAAACTTTTGTCATCACCAACACAGACCCCATCCATTACATGTATGCCAAACCTCATCTAAACCAACGCATCGCCCGATGGCTCATGCTCCTCGCCGACCTCGACCTTGAGTTCGTCCACCAGAAATCAATCAAAGGACAAACCATCGCAGACCAACTTGCGGAAGCCCCTTTACCTGGGGAACAATTTACCAATTTTATATTCCCCGACGAACTCATCGCCACTCTTTCACTCGGGGAAGAGTCGTATCAAATGACCCTCTTCTTCGATGGATCTAAATGCCAACGCGGTGGAGGAGCTGGCATTGTTCTCATTCCTCTTGACGCCGAGCCTATGCCTCTTTCATTCCGACTCGATTTCCCTTGCACTAATAATACAGCGGAATACGAGGCCCTTGTTCTGGGTCTCCAGGTTGCGCTGCACTTAGGTATCAAATCTATCAATATTTTTGGCGACTCTCAATTGGTAGTCAATCAAGTTATGGGCATCTACCAATGCAAAAATGAGGAACTTCAAAAATACAAACACTACGTGGATTCGCTTCTAGCCTTATTTACTCACTATTCTATCCAAACCATTCCACGCTCTACTAACAAATTTGCGGATACTATGGCTTGCTTAGCCTCACAAATTCCAGCCTCATCAACTGACTCTGACATTTTTGTCTTGGTCCAACAACTCTTTGCCCCATCTTATTCAGCCCCAGTTGTTTGTACGATAAATACTGTGTCTGCTAACTCGCAGGATACTTGGTATCACCAATTCCATGACTACCTTACAACCTCGGTTCTCCCTTCTGACCTTACTAGTACTGGTAAACGTGCTTTTCTTAAACACGTTTCTCGTTATGTAGTTATGGGGGGACTCCTTTATAAACGTGGCTTTGATGGCATCCTCCTTCGATGTCTCACCGGTGCGGAGATCACCCATACCATCCAACAAGTCCATGATGGTATTTGTGGTGGACATTTTAGTGGCCTTGCCGTGGCCAAACGAATCCTTCGCCTTGGTTATTATTGGCCTACTCTCAATAACGACTGCTACGAATATGTTAAGCGTTGTGTTATGTGTCAACAACATGCCAACCTTCAACATACTCCTAGCCACCCGCTCCAGGTCGCTCGAGATCTTTGGCCCTTCTCACAATGGGGTTTAGACCTTATTGGTGAGATTCACCCGTCCTCTTCACAACGTCACCGATGGATTATCACAGCAACCGAATATTACACAAAATGGGTGGAGGCTATTCCACTCATTTCAACTAAAAAAGAAAAAATTGTAGAGTTCATTAACCACCACATTATCTGTCGTTTTGGTGTTCCTCATCACCTGATTACAGATAATGGAAAATCTTTCAAAAATAGGTTGTTGCAAGACCTTTGTGACAACTTTGGTATCAAACTCAGCTTCTCATCACCCTACTATCCACAAGCCAATGGTCAAGCCGAATCCTCTAATAAAACCCTAACCAAAATCCTCATGAAAGTTGTCAATGAGTCTGGACGAAATTGGCACGATCACATCCCCTTTGCCCTTTGGGCTTATCGTACTAGCATCCGTACCTCTACTAATGCCACACCTTTTTCTTTGGTATATGGTACCGAGGCTGTCTTACCTCTCGAAATACAAATACCCTCCCTCAGAATATCCCTTCAGGATATTCTCACTAACGATGATTTCCACCAAGAGCGGTTAGCCCAATTGGAGCTTCTTGACGAACGTCATCTTACAGCTCTTGATCACCTTCAAATCTATCAAAAACGCATCAAGCGTGCTTATGATAAGCGAATCCATGAGCGTATCTTTAAGGTTGGCGATCTTGTCCTCAAAGAGAATCAACATGTAACCAAACTAGAAAAGAGCAAACGTGGAAAATTTGCTCCCAATCGGATTGGGCCTTATATAATCACTCACACTTATGGATCGTGCACTTATCGCTTAGCTTCGCTTAATGGTAAACTCCGAGCTCGAGCCCCTTAATGCCTTGCATCTTCAACCATTCTACTACTGAAAATTAGTGTTATATCACTTCTTATCTCGCCTCCGCTCGTCCCTTTGAGCTCATTTTCCGCTATCATTAATATCACTGCTAACCTTGTCTCCTCAGGGTGTGCTGCATACATTACCCCATATGTGAATGTCAAACCTCGTTGTGTCAGATCTCGGGCGTATGGACCAAATACTGCTGTTATCGCTCCCCGTGCCGCGCTAGGTAATGCCTGATATACTGGTTTTCCTGTAATTGGGAGTCTCAAAATATGAAACACATCTTCCAATGTTACTGTCATTTCCCCTGTTGGCAGATAGAAGGTATTTTTCTCAGGATTCCATCTCTCAATCAACGCCTGTAACATAGCATGGTTCCGTGCAATTCGTGAATAATAGCGGATCCCACTTAACCCCAAACGATTTATCAACATCCATTCAGCTGGTGTTACATCCGCTCGGATTCGTGACAACAACGCTGGTACACTATCATTCATCCTTAGCCCTGCCTCTGCCTGCATATGTCACAAAAACCAATAACTGTTCAATAAATCAAATCCCCACGGGTTTTTTTTTTTTTCTCACATTCTGGAAATTCCTACAGCAACCGGTATCGTTTATAGTAAACCGGTACCAGTTTAGTAACCGATACCGGTTATTCCTAACCGATATTGGTCACTGTCACCTTCATACCGCCTGCCTAAACCTACTGCCTACGACAATAATTTGAGCGTTTATTCCTTTCTATACCTACAAACATACCTGAAACCCCTGATTACCTACCCCGTAACACTTATAACCCTTGCTATCATGTTTTCTTTTTCATATCTACCCACTTAATCTCTTATTCATAACACATGCAAAAATCAAATCACAACCAAAATGTTTACCTCTTGGGTTGCAGCAGCTTGCGGTGGCACTTGTCTTCCCTCTCGTCCCTGCCTGCTGGATGCTTCTCCTCGTTCTGCCATGATCACCACTCTTTTCAAATTCGCCTTTCTACTTTTTGAATCTCAGATCGCATTCACTTTCCTTGTCTCTTTTCTCCTTATCACTCAAATCTCTCATGCAATTACATGTCTCGGGCCACAAAAAGCGCGCGCGTTCGCGTATTTAACTTCTTGCATGGCTCTCAAAATTAGAACTTAAGTCACCACCCTAGCTTTTTTATTTTTAGAAAAGCTCATACCTAAATAACCGGTATCGGTTATGTAACCGATATCGGTCTACTATCTACCGACGTCGGTTACCTAACCGATATCGGTTATACACCTGCCTTTTTGAAACATGGTTCTTTTCTTCGTTTTTTACCTAATTTTTGTCGCGCCCGCCTCTTTTCCTGCATCTCATCACCATTATCCATATTTGTCCATCCACCACACATATCATTACAATTTCATTAACATCATCTATTTTACAAAAACAAACAAGTCATCAACTAAGGATACCAAAACAAAACAAAAAACTATCTATCTATACATCATTTGGATCCAACTCATCAGATACATATATAACAATGTCATAAAACCAGCCCAAAACATGCAACATTTCATCATATAACACATCATCCATATATCAACATGTCAATTAAACTCATCATATATTCTATACCACAAACCATTGACGAAATACTTAAACACATTTTTGAACACTGCATGTGGATCAAAACATCATCTCTATATATATATACAAATTTTCAAATATACAATGTGCCCTGCATCGGGGCCTCTGTGATCTCATCATACAACTAAGCCGGCACGCAGGCCGCAATAACTATCCAAAATCTCGACTCGCTCGCAGTCGGTCCCTCATTTCAAAATATACTCACTTCAGCAGCCGGATCAAATATACAACCCGTACTCGACTCGCAGGCCGGTATATAATGAATAAATGAATCCATACATGAATAAATGATGGCACGCAGGCCTCTATCAACACAACCGGTTCGCAGACCGGTGCCCATGTCCCTATACAAAAACTATGTGGGGATCCCTCAGCTCTCCCCACCACCCTCAGCACCTCTCCCTGCTGGTCCCTGTGGTGCCTCTCGCCTCCTACCTGTAACGGACACACCGGCTGTAGCTGCGCCTCCCTGTGACCTCTGACTATGCGAGGTCTCCGCTCGGTGTGCCGCATATGGCTGATACTCAGCTCCGGTACTATCAAGGACATCCTGATAGTACCAGGCCTCTGCTCTCGCCTCCATGTATCTATCCTGTGCCACCGCTTGAGTATCTGGGCTGGTCCCCGACTCCTACCGCCCCACCTTCGTGCTCGTGCTAGTGGTGCCTGTGGTCATTGCTTTGCGCTGCTTTGCCGCACTACTGCTCGTACTGCACTGCACTGTGGCTGTGCTGCTGGTGGTGGTGCTGCCTGTGCTCGTACTCACGAGCTTTGTAGGCTACCGCCTTCGTAAGACCCCTATCTGTGCCTGCGCAGCAGCAAGCTGCCCCTGTAAGAGCTGCACCTGACCCCTGAGCTGATCTCTCTCTGCTGCCACAGCTGCCAAGTCTGGCTGTGCGGGCTGTGCTACCCTCGCCACTCTCTGACCAGCCCACCACACCATGTATGCTCCCGTACAACCAGCATCATCTACTGTGTCATCTGCTGGCCTCTCAGCAACCCAATCTGGATCCAAGGGTCAGTGGTGCAGCAAAGTAGGGGGGCTCTACATCATCCCTCCCATACTGAGGGAAGGGAGGTGGCTCATCCTGTCGCAGCCGCATCTGCCGCATACCCTCTCTAGGGGTATCCTCTCGTACTCTCCCGGCCTCCGTCCTGCTATCCAGAAAGTGTACTGGATCCAGCGTAACTGTACTCGGCCTCCTCTGTGTGGGTGATGACCTCTGTAAGGTCTCCATACGATATCTACCGCTGTCAGGCCCTCTAACAAATGCCTGTAGTAGGCAACGTCTCTCCCCGCAAGCACTGCTCGTGGCTGCCCCATGACTCCCAACCACCTCTGAAAGTCGTATCTGTATATAACCTGTGGCCCTGGCTGCTGGGGTAACCCTACTGGCCTGATGCATATGATGTGCTCATATGCCCAACAATGCAGCAAAATGTCGAATGATACCAAATCACCTCATCCGGCGATAACCCCAGAGCTCTCTCAGAGCTCAAGCCGCACTGGATACACTGTGCCCACGCATGCAGTGTATGCTCCTCAATCATCTCAAGCAACACCCCCATCAACGCCCGTGGAAAGCGGCCTCCCTCTGAGTCCGGGAGGGCGAAGCAGGTGATCCCAATCATCATCAGCACAGCCAGCCGTGTCTCGTGTCGATGCGCACGGTACATGTCACCATACCCAATGCTCACGCTGTGATAGGTAAGTAGCGCGGCTGCATCTCCAAAAACCTGTAATATGCTGTCCATGGCAGTCCCTCGACTACTCGAAGACCGCTCTCCCTCGATAGGTAGTCGAAGGATGCGATACACATCCTCCAACGTGATAGTCATCTCCCCAGTCGGGAGATGGAACACATTGGTCACCGGATCCCATCTCTCGATGAGGGCGACCATCAGGCTGTGATCTCTCTCTATCGCTCTGTACCTCTGGACTCCACCAAGTCCCACCTCGCGCATGATCACCCAGTGAGCTGCGGACACATGTGGTCTCATCCGCACCAACAACGGGGGCATCCTATCCCGCATCGCCAATCGCCGACGTGCTCGCAAAACCAACCCACATCCTTAGACCTACTTTTTATCACAACATCTACTTTATCCTCTAAACCCCCTTTTATCCCCCCGACCACACCCCGACTCTCTACCACCCCACCCAAAACCCAAACTCACCCCACCTCGCAAAACCAAACTCACCCCACCCAAAACCCAAACTCACCCCACCCAAAACCCAAACTCACCCCACCTACAAATCCAAACCCACCCAACCCCAAAACAAAACAAACCCAACCCACCCCACCCCAACCAAACCCCACCCCAACCCAACCCCACCCCACCCAACACCCCGCCCCCACCCAACACCCAAACCCACCCAACCCACAACACAAAACACGCCCCCAACCCAACCCAACCCACACTCACCCAACACCCAAACCCACCCAACCCAAAACACAAAACACGCCCAACCCAACCCAACCCACACTCACCCAAAACCCAACCCACACTCACCCAAAACCCAACCCAACCCATACCCATACAAACCCAAACCGACGCCGGCCGACATACGACCGACGCCGGTCCAGCCCAACACACCCTGTCCACACAATTTGCGACCGATGCCGCCATCACTTAGCAAACCGACATCGGCCGTCAGAATTCTGGGGCCGAACCCCGCGCGGCCCCCCACCCATATTTTTGCATTTTTATACTTATCTACCCACCCAAACACCATAAAAACCTACCCACCCAAATTGACTTGCCCTATTTTACCCATCTATCCTCTTCGTTTTTCAAATTACGTCAATTTACTCATTATTTCCTAAAAATGTAAATTCCTACCCAAACCCCAATTTCGCTTAATACCATTCAAATGCACAAAATAAAGAGTTCCGAGCCTACCCGTGCACGACACGCTGTCGTGGTGGGATGGGTGGTGGTGGTCCACCGGGTCCAGCCCTCCTACTCCTCCCGCCTCGTGCCATGGCTCCACTTCTACTCTGGGTCCTCGCCAATCAAATGCCGCCTCCTCACTCGGGCCCGCAAACAACTCCCTCCTCCAGCAAAATAGCTCCACCTCAATCAATAAACCTCCAATCTCAACTCTCCACGTCAGACAAGTCAATTTGGTTTTCAAAATAACAAAGTGACAATGACAAGCCGTATTTTTCTTTTTATAGGTTTTTCGCCCTTAACCGATATCGGTTTCATGTTGCCCTAATGAACCGGTATCGGTCCCTTAACCGATATCGGTCACGTAGAATCGACATCGGTTTTTTCTTCCAACTTTCCCCCAATTTTTTGCCCTTATTTACCATTTGCCCCTTTTTAACCACATATCGCCTATATCCACCTTTGCTGAACACCATTTGTTAACAAACCGGCCCGACCCAAGGCCTCGCCCTACCCTACCGGCCCGACCCAAGGCCTCGCCCTACCCTACCCTAGCCCGACCCAAGGCCTCGCCTACCTACCCTACCGGCCCGACCCAAGGCCTCGCCCTAACAAACCGGCCCGACCCAAGGCCTCACCCTCCTAACAAACTGGCCCGACCCAAGGCCTCGCCCCTACCCTACCCGTCCCAAGGCCCACCCAGGGCCTCGCCTCTACCCTACGGCCCGAGCCAAGGCCTCGCCTCTAACCAACCGGCCCGCCCCCCCAAAGGCCTCGCCTCTACCCATTTGGCCCGACCCAAGGCCGCAACCCAACAACTCGGCCCGACCCACGGCCGTATCACCCAATACCTTACCCAAAATCAAAACCATCCACTTTTATCCACCCATCCTCGTAGTTTTTTGTTCAATCGAGATCACCTGCTTCGTGTTTTAGCATGATTAGGGTCCTTGACTTGATCTCACGACCAAATTTGCTCGACTCTAGACCGTGACATTTATCTCAACCAAAACCAACCATTTGAATGTACCGCCGAAATGCCTAAACGCTCATGTACCTTACCCGTTATATACCCCGAGCTACTTCCTATGCCTTAGATACCGTGATTATATCACCCTTGTTTGGATAAACTATCGACCTTTGCCTATGCCTTCTGGGTTTACTCACAAATCATGTACCCTAGTCGTATTATTGCATTTTACCATGCGTCTCGCTTCCTCGACCTACCCCACCATCTTACCATCCCCTCTACCCCATTTACCCTTTATCAACCCTATCCCCGATTTCCCGCTCACTCAATCTCACGTGATAGATTTGAGGGGATTACCTATACCCTTAACAGGGAAACCACTTCATATTATTGTCCATGCGCAGCTTTACAAAACAAGCTACACGACAATAAGGGGCTAATGTAGACACCAAATTTGTGTCTTACGACCCCTGTGACCCGCATCTCATCTCGCAACTTAACCTCATCACCTAAACCTTACACAATTATTTATTAATTACCTTGTAATTGATAAATCCACATCACCTTACCTACCACCTCATTTTGCCACCTCATCATGACCTAGCCCTAACCCTAAACTAACTTAATTAAGACCTATAACTTGGTCTAGACTCACATCTATAACTAATGCCTCCTTACTCGCACTCAAAACCGACCTTCTACCACTTGACCAAGCCCGCAAATCGATCTCTCGGGAGAAAAGCAGGGAAGGTGGGCTATTTTACTAAAAATAGCCTACTTTTTCCTTACCGATGCCGGTTCCTACTCGACCGCCGTCGGTTACGTAACCGCCATCGGCTCCCTGTAAATGGGCTCCCCGAACCAAAATCAAGGGTCGAATGATTTTTGAATCAACAGAGATCATTGGGAGAAGAAAAACAGAGTCCAGATCTTCACTTGACCGAGCAGAGACGAGTGAAGAAACCAGAAGCATTTGCAGCAAAGGAGATCAACTTGCATCTTTGTCAAAACCAGTAAGTCACATCTTGCATGTCCTCTGTTATAACATTTCTTATGCTCTTTGAATCACAAATTCTCCTAAATTTGTTTCTGAATCCACTACCCAACGTGCCATTGCATCTAACTGTCATTCTTTTACCTCTCATCATCTCATTTCCTAATATCATCCATAAACCAGCCTTACAAACACCATAGCTGCCAAGAAGGCCCTAGGCCCAACCGACGCTTCGCTACTTAAAACCGGTATCGGTTACCCTGACTATAACCAGAAACCAGCCTTCTCCTACCCATTTCAACCAAGTAATCTAATTGATATTTTGCAGTCATTTGTGTTAATTCATATTAGCAGGGAAACTGACCACCTTCGAAAGGAAGTTTTATATTTCCTGGGCCCAAGGCAGTTTCCTCATTTATTGTTTAATCAAATCTTGTGGTCTTGTGTTCTTATTTGCAGGTAGTCCTTCCAAGACAAAAAGGAGTTCTTCGCAGTCAACTTGATCTTTCTCCACGGTACGCGCACACCATCTCGACATTTAATAGGTATTCCTCCTAGCCCTAACCCTATCTGTTTCTAAAAGGAACGAAACATTCCGAGTGAAACAAAAGGATAAAAACATAATTGGGTTATTATGCATGCAATTTGAAGGAATGCACATTTGATTATAGATGTGGGAGGAGATGATATTGATGGTGGCACAACCATCGATCATAACATGTCGAAAGTGAATATTATCAATATAGATGGAGATGAAAAGAGTGGGATCAGGGTCATCTGATTGGAGAGGTACAATCTCCTCATCAAAGAAGCTAAGGGTGGACACTTGATGAGTGGGAGTGGGGGCAGAATAAGGAGATGATTTGGTAAGAGAGGCCATGTGGTGAGTGGTGATAATAGAGGTCAGTAGACACCTATAGTTTGATCAAAGCACTATTATTCGTAATATTGCACTAATTATTCTCTTCCTTTCCAATTGACGACACATCGTCGCTAGATTTATCTAACTCCCCTTTTATAACACTCTTCAGTCTTATTCCTCATATAAGTCAATTAAATAGGCTATTATAACATCTTCTTAGCTAAAATAATCTTCTTCACCACTTCTATTAGCTTCCTTGACTATTAATCCATTTCATTGGATTGATTAGGCCTTTTAGAACCCTCCCAAAACCTTGTTTTCTCTCTAAAACAAGATTAATTAGTCTAACATAGGTTAGTTACCCCAAATCATAATCAACCTCTTCTAAAAATAGTCTCTACTTTGACTTTCTAATTAACTTTTTTGACTCCCTTTTAGTCCTACATGCACTTTGAAAAGCCTTCCACTTCCCAAATGGAAATCTATAAATAACCCACTACCTCCCTCTCATTTTTAAGAAAACTTCTTCCCTCTAACATAAAGTTGGTGGAAAATCGCAGCACCCCTGAATGTATGCAACACGATGGGTTAAGACTCTCAGTACGATTGCATAACATGGAGCTTTTCCCAAGTGTGGGACCTTACGAAATCGGAAAAGCTCTCCGATTAAGGCCAGTTCCTATTCCTCTGTTCAGATGCACAAATAAAATGCAGAGGGTTTACTAAAAACCTAATCTAACTTGCCAAGGAGATAGGGTAAGAAAATGCATAAAATAAAACCTAAACTACAAAGGTGATGCACCGAGGAATGAAGAACACCTGTCTTGCCAATAAACACAGACCATTAAAATGCAATGCAAGATCATGCACAGATAGCCAGATTCACAGTGAAAGATCAGTAGGATGCAAATGAACACAGAGAGGGTTGAGAATCATCCACAGACATGCATTAATTTTCTCCAAAGATTGATACAACACACTGCAAAATGCCAAGAGGCAAGGTTGCATTACAGTTTCAAATGGGAGGTTTTAACTCCACAAGTTCACCTGCCAAAGAGAAGAAGGGAGGGGCAAAACAAAAATGTCCAACCTTTAGAAAGAAGCCCCTCCTTACAATTTATAGGAGGAAAAAGAGAGGGAGAAGAGAGGAATTTGAAATCTGCCCCAACCACCTCCAGACTGCACCTAACTCATCTCATTATGGCGGTAGGTGAGATCCCCAACAAACTCAAAATATGGCAAACTATATTTTGCATTTTTAAGAACTTGTTCTCACCCAATTAAATATATCTAGCTGTATTTGGGTAGAGGACCTTGTAATATTTCCAAAAAGTCCAACCTTGCGTGAATCCGAGCTCCCTGTGAAAAGTTATGGCAATCTGAATATTTCCCGCATCGTGGTTTTCTCGCCTCAAGCCTGGTTTGGGGTTCTCCTCTACATTTGCATCGGGTTTGGAGGATGCCTCGACATGTGTTTGATGCTTATGTTTTCCCAAAACCCGCTTCCACTAGTATTTCCAAGATTTCCTTTGTTTTGGGGGCGGAAAATGGACCTGCATGTGCATCGGGTTTGGAAGGTGGCTCGACATGTTTCCGCCCCATGCTTTCCCGACATGTTTTCCCGACTCCAAGACCCAATTTTCCTAGGAAGTGTTTTCAGGTTTGCGGAACTCTCAAGCATCGGGACATCCTTTGTGATTTGCATGCTTCATGTCTCATGTTTCCCGAAACCCGAAACCTGAATTTTCTTTGTGTCGGGTTTCTTGAACCTCCGACATATTTTCCCTTTGTGTCGGGTTTCTGAACCTCCCCGACATATTTTCCCTTTTCTATGTTTATCTATATTTACCTAGGGGGTAAATATATATAACAATTTGGCGACTCAACGGGATTACCTGCTTGCTAGGTAGAAGATCAGTGGCCTTTTAGCGATCCATTGGGCATGGAGTCATAAGCAATAACCTAAAACCAACTTGATATCCGATCCCGAGCCTCGATATCGCAACTCCTTCTCTCGAGAGAATGCTGAATCAGAAAATCCAACCTAGGAGCAACAAAACTGTGCCAAGGCACTTAGGGAAATTGAAACCTAACTACAACAAGACAATGTGCATACGCACTTAGAGGAATTTTAAATCTAGGCTAATATTTACAAGGGTAAACCTTTTCCTTTTAGTAGCAATGTTTAAGATAGATTCCGTTAACCGGAATCGGGAGTTCTTCTCCATCCAATGTAGACAATTGGAAGGCATTACTACTTTTGCATTCCGTGACCATATAGGGGCCACTCCAAATGGCATCAAACTTGGAATGCTTTCCTGGTTTTGCCCGATCTGCATCCCATTTCAGGACTAGGTCCCCTTCCTGGAAGGTCCTTGCTCTTGCCTTCTTATCAAACCATCTTTTTACTAAGGCCTGATCCTTCTCAATTGTTTGAACTGCATGTTCTCTAATTTCTTCCAATTCCATCAACTTCGCATACCTAGCTTCCATTGGTTTGAATTCAGCCAACTCCAACGCTTCATGAGCTCTAATGCTGGCAATTCTAATGATATAGGCACATCGCTCTTTCCCATAGACCAACTTGTAGGGAGAAATACCAGAGACCTCTTTGGTGTTATCCTGTCACCCATAATGCTGATTTTAGCTTGGTATGCCATGTTCTTAGATATTCATACAGAGTCCTCTTGATGATTCTTCGAAAATTTTGTTCATGGACTCTGCTGTCCATTACCCTGTGGGTAATAATTGGAAGAGGTGCTCAAGTAGATTCCATTCTTGACAGCCCATTCTCGTAATCTTGGAACCTATGAATGCCAATGCATTGTCGATATGATAGTGGTGCACACCAAACCCGTGACTATTCCTTCATAAAATTCTAGTATATTAGACTCGTTTGCCTCTTTGAGCGCTACTGCTTCGGTCCACTTGGTGAAATAGTCAGTCACTGTGAGAATCCACTTGTGGCCTTAGCTTGAGTTTGGGTTGATGACCTCGATGAAGTCAAATCCCCATTGCAGAAATGGTTGGTCAACCAAAATTGGGTGCAATGGAAGCACTGCTAGTCTTTCTTTGCCTGTGAAGAGTGCACATTTCTTGCACTTTCTTATCCATGTATAACAGTCACTGAACACTATGGGCCAATAATACCTGCCTTCATTATCTTGACAAATATTACTCATGGGGTGAAATGTCCTCCGAATCTCCATCATGAAAATCTCGTAACACCCTCTCAACTTGACCAGCCCCCAATGCACCTCAATAGAACCCCGTTGATGTCTTTCTTGAATAAACACCATCAACAAGCACATATGGAATGGCTTGTAATCTAAAGTATCTCCTCTTTGCTTTGCTCATTTCTGGAGGGCATAGGCTTGTCTGTAGGAAGTGTATCATACTCTGAGTCCAACAAGGAGTAGGCACGTCATCATTTTCTTGTTCTTGACCATCCTGCAGTACCAAGGCAGTCTCTTTTTCATCACCTGCTTCAACATTCTGACTCAAAGCTAGTTGTTCACATAGTCCTTTTCCACGTACTAGCTTAGTGACCTTAATTTCGATGTCATATTCCATGACACGAGTGATCCATCCTGCACGTTTCTCATTCAGATCCTTGTTTAGAAGGAAGTCCTTGACTCCCACATGAGAGACCAATAATTGGATCTTGTTGTTTGAGACTAGGTGCTTGAATTTCTTTAAGCTCCTGATTACTGCAAGGACATGCTTTTCAATGAAAGAGTACCTAGTTTCGTATTCCTCCAAGCCTTGACTGAAGAAAGCAACTGGTTGTTCTAATCCTTCTTTGTTTTGTTGTACTAGGATTGCAGTAAAACATGTCCCCACCACCAAAGGCATATAAAGATGAAGCCCTTGGAGAAGTCTGGATTGAAGAGAGTTGGAGCTTGAGATATAGCCTCTTTTATTGCCTCAAAACTTTCCTTGCCTTCGATGTCCACTTAAAACCATGCTCTTCTTCAACATTAGTGTTATTGGCTTCACAAGAGCTGCAAAGTTTGGAACAAATCATGGACAAAATTGATCCTTCCCAAGAAGCTTTGAAGAGCCTTCTTGTGACTTGGCAATGGTAACGCTTGAATTGCTTCAACTCTTTCAGTTCAATCGTCAACCCCTCCTTTGAAACAATATGGCCTAGAAGTTTTCCCTCGTGAGCCAAGAATATGCATTTTTGGGATTCAATGATACTCCAAATCTTCTACACCTCTCGAAATACTTGCCTCGATGAAAGAGGTGATCCACCGCATTTTTTGAGAATACAGGTGATGTCGCAAGATATATCAGAACTATTTTATTGATCAACCCCTTAAATGCCATATCCATTGCCCTTTGGAAGGTGGCTCCAGCATTTGATAGCCCAAATGGCATCTTCTTGTAGGCATAGGTCCCCCATTTGGTGGTGAAAGCCATCTTGAATTGGTCATCTTCTTTCACCATCACTTGATTATACCCTGAGTAGCCATCTAGGAGAGAGAATCTCTCTGAACCGGATACTACTTGCAATATTTGTTCCATTGAAGGAGCGGGTAATGGTCTTTGAGAGATGCCCTATTGAGGTCTCGAAAGTCCACACATAACCTGATTTCTCCACTCTTCTTCCTGATCGAACCAAGTTTGCAACCCAGCTTGAGTGCTTGATCGGGAATATAATGCTTGCCTCTATTAGCTTGTTTAGCTCTTTCTTCATTAGAGGCTCAATGTGAGGGTTGACTGGTCTCTCGCTTCACTCGATGGGCCTAGCATCTCGGATCCAATTCTATGGTATGTTGTGCCAACTTCGGATTGAATCCTCTCAAGTCTTCATAGCTCCAAGCGAAGACATCTGGAAATTCTTGGCAAAGCTGTATGAAATCTGATTTCTCTTGCTCAGTGGCCACTTTACCAATTTGAAGTGTTTTGCCTTCCCCAACCAGAATTGGCCCTGAATCTTCTCTCTTGACCTGTATGTTATCCTTTTCCTTACGGAACTAGTCATTAGGGTTGAAGACAGAATCCAACATTACTAAACCCTTGGGAAGCTTATTTGTCCACAACTGCACTACTTGATCCCCATACTGCTGCTCTAGTTTGTCCTGATTTCTAGCTAAGAATTCAGCCTCTTCTTGTAAAAAATTGATGATCTGTTGATCATTCTCAAACACCTGCCAGCTTATGTTATTATCTGGAACTGCTGGCCTCACAATCACATGGATATGTGGTTGTGTTTTTTCCCTTCTGATGTTGTCAACCACATCAAACGTTGCTCCAACTGCTGCGAGCCTATCTGCGGCTTCATTTTTCTTCCTGGGTATGGACACAATGTTGAAAGCTTTGAAATCCTCAATGAGGTCCCATACCCTATTCTTATAGCTCTTCAACAGGTCATTCTTTGTAGCATGTTGTCCCCTAAGTTGGTTGACGATTAACTCGCTATCTCCAAACACCTGTAAGTTCTTTATGCCTCTTTTCCTGGCCCAATGAAGTCCATGAATCAATGCCTCGTATTTAGCCGTGTTGTTTGAACAGAGAACTAGAAATGAAAAGCTGAAAAATATTTGATGTCTTGTGGTGAAATCAACATTTCACCACCTCTAAGACTTGTCCTTTCTCGAACCATCCAAAAATAATTTCCAAACTTTGTTTTCATCCTTTTGTTCAGGCTGAATGATGTCAGGAATGGGTGAATTTTCTTCGTGTACACAATACATGCCCAATTCAGATTCTTCAATTTCCTTATATGGGTCAAATTCATGACTCTTGTTTGCCCATTCATCCAAAGTCAAATCAGGAATTCCCTCGACCTTAGTACCTGCTTTTAGATCACTTGAACACTCCTCCTGATCAAAAGCTGAGCAATTTGCATTGATAGGACTTGGTACATGAGGCTCAATATGGAAATTGGCAATTGGTTCTGACCTGATTATTGCTTTGGCCCCATACCTTGTCCTGAAAATCATGTGTGACCAATCTGCAGATAAATATCCACCAATTTTTGCAGTGAAGTCCCTTGATAGACACAACACAAAGAGTGGTGGAAGGTCAATCACAGACACATCTTGCAAAACTGTAACATTAGGACATGAATGTAGTGTTAGGCTTAACCCCTTGATGACCCCAACTATTCCCACTGCCGTTCCATCTAGCTGCACTACTCCTTTCAGCACTGGCTCATACTTCAAACCTAGTTGATCCGCTATTTGCTTCGGCATCACTGAACTACTTGCCCTTGAGTCTATCATGTAGTTATGAACCAAGTGGTTTCAACAACAAATGACACATAGAATGGTGGAGGCTTCAAATTCGTTCTTGTCTCGGTACCCATCCTGTTGCAGACTTTGCATTAGTGAGAACTTTCTCATGTCCCTGGTTTGATACATTTGTGGCGTACCAATTAGCCATTGCAGAACTTGCAAATAAATCTTGTTGCCACTCTGGGATCGCTGAAAGTGATTCCCACATGGAAATGTTCACATGTGTCTTCTTCATTTGATCAATGATGTTGAAGGGGATGAATTGTCCTTTTGTTGTCCCTTACTTGGTGCAAACTTTTCTGGAGCTTGAACAGTGCATGTGTTGCTACAACAGGTACCTTAGGCTGATTTTGCACATTTGGAGTTGTGTTTGGTCTACTGACCCCTTGTTGTGTGGAAGTGGGCTGATAAACAATTGGATTAGACGGTTGTCCCTCTTCTATGTTTCTCTTCTTTGACCGTGTGTTGGCCGCCATGCCTTGAAAAGGCTATTGGTTAATTCCACAGAAGTCTTATGTTTGCCAATTGGCCAACGTGGTTTCGTTGGAGGTCCTTCTTATTGCATTTCTTGCTATTGATTCTCCTCCTGGCATGGTTCTTGAGGGACACCAATGGTTTGCACCATCAAGGCCTGATTTAGTGCACCATTGAAACACACTGACTGATTGTGAGGTAGATTGCAAGGGTAACACCAGTCGTACTCTTGTGCCATGTTATTTTGTGTTGGAACCAAGGATCTTGAGGATGTCGTTGCATTTGGATCATACGGTCGAAATGGCCTAGCAGCTTGAGGTTTTCCATGGCTTTGATTTTGATTTGCAGCATGAGGTGGTGGTCTATTTTGTTGGTATGGGGGCCTAGCTTGGTACTAGCGCTTGAGGCTGATATGATCTAGCACTTTGAGCTTGATGTCTTTTGATAGTCACAAGCTCATTTCCAAGGTTCTGCAGCTTGTTTCATGACCTCCTGCAATTCCTTTGAAGTATTTGAAGAAGTCGATGCCTCATTATTGCTTTGATCTCTAGGAGTTGGAATGGGATTCAACTCGTGTGCTTGATCGGTTGTAGGATTTCCCATATCCAGGATAGAGAGGCATTGGCGGCCTTGGTGCAAGCTTTGCCGCTTGAATCAAACAGTTTTTCTGCTCGATAGGTCATGTGTCGTAGGCCCCAGCAGCGTTGTTCCTCCCATTGATTGGATCATCATGGCTATGTCTGAACTTATAGCCTTTAAGAAATAAAGGAATGCTCCTTCGGTAGTTGGTCTAACAACTATTGGAATCCTTTCCCATGTCCATTGGAATCTGAAGTTGAAATCTGTCATTTGTTCATTAGGAGCCCTTTTGATTGTTGTCACTGTTCTAATAAAAATAAATTGTCCGCCCTCTCCCCGAATTGGTTGCAAAGAGCTAAACAAAGTTGGTTCCAATTCGTAATAGACCCTGCTTTGCTAGGCTCCTAAACCATTATAAGGCCTTACCTTTGAAAGATGAAGCCAATAACTTAACTGCAACATCCATTTCATTTATTTCATGGATTACACATGCATTAGCAATATCCTGGATGTGATCAATAGGAGTAGTATGATTTTCTCCTGTAAAATAGGGGATATTCTTTAGCGCTGCAACTGGAATTTGATTCTAAGCATTTAGGGCAAGTGGACTACTACCCATGAAATTGACAAAGGGATTCGGTGGTAGATGTGCCATTATGATTGGCCTAAGAACCCTGGTTGATGCGAGAAAAGGTCTACCAGGTGGAGGCGTAGACAAAGTCCTGTTAGGTGGAGATGGTGATCTTTGTGGTCTCCTTCCTCTCCTCCCTCTACCTGGTGATAGTTGCAAGTGGAAAAATAGCCCCTCTTCTCAAGTATTAGACCTGGTTTGAATTCTTCTCATGTGCCTAGGCAACTTGTGCTGCTACACCACTAAATTCTATCCCCTCGGAGTCGCCAGATGTGTTAGAGAACGAGCCTCAAAAGACTATATTTTGCCAAGTTACACACCAAACTTGACAATATAAAAAATATCATTTAAACTTCGAAGGACCCAGAGGAGACAATCTTCAATCCGAATTCGGGCCTTGTTGTGCAGCTGCGGATCCCCGAAAGGTACAGGTGGAACTCAGGTCATGCAATGCAACTTACAAAACCCGAATTGCCATGTGTCAGAACTTGGGACATGCCCGACACCCCTAAACCTAAAATGACTGTTGTCGAATAGGACCATGCAATGCATCCCCCAAAACCTGAAATGACTGTTGGGTCTTCTTTGATGTTCTCGGACCTCGAAAACCCGAAACACTAAAAACCATGAAATTTTGAAAATCAAAATCTCAAAAAACTAAGGATACCCTTTTGAAGATTACCCTCAGATCTACCAACTGGTGAAATTTTGACTTGTTTTGAGCAAGTTAAGCCCTTGAAAATTGATTTCGGAGTTCAGCCTGGAAGGTGCAAAATCCGAAATTGTAAAAACTACAATTTTTAGTCCGAATTTCATGAAAACTCCTTCAAATCTTGTGGAATGACCTCTTGGTCCCACCGGCATGCCAAAACTATTGGTGGCAAATCGCAGCACCCCGAATGTCTAGCAACACGATGGGTTAAGACTCTCAGTATGATTGCATAACATGGAGCTTTTCCCAAGTGTGGGACCTTGCGAAATCGGAAAAGCTCTCTGGATGAAGGCTGGTTCCTATTCCTCTGTTCAGATGCACAAATAAAATGCAGAGGGTTTACTAAAAACCTAATCTAACTTGCCAAGGAGACAGGGTAAGAAAATGCATAAAATAAAACCTAAACTACAAAGGTGATGCACCGAGGAATGAAGAACACCTGTCTTGCCAATAAACACAGACCATTAAAATGCAATGCAAGATCATGCACAGATAGCCAGATTCACAGTGAAAGATCAAGTAGGATGCAAATGAACATAGAGAGGGTTGAGAATCATCCACAGACATGCATTAATTTTCTCCAAAGATTGATACAACACACTGCAAAATGCCAAGAGGCAAGGTTGCATTACAGTTTCAAATGGGAGGTTTTAACTCCACAAGTTCACCTGCCAAAGAGAAGAAGGGAGGGGCAAAACAAAAATTTCCAACCTTTAGAAAGAAGCCCCTCCTTACAATTTATAGGAGGAAAAAAAAAAAAAAAAAAGAGGAGGGAAGAGAGGAGCTCAAATCTGCCCCAACCACCTCTAGACTACACCTAACTCATCTCATTATGGCGGTAGGTGAGATCCCCAACAAACTCAAAATATGATGAACTGTATTTTTCATTTTTAAGAACTTGTTCTCACCCAATTAAATATATCCAGTCGTAGTTGGGTAGAGGACCTTGTAAGATTTCCAAAAAGTCCAACCTTGCGTGAATCCGAGCTCCCTATGAAAAGTTATGGTGATCTGAATATTTCCCACGTCAGGGTCTTCTGCCTGTCGGGTTTGGGGTTCTCCTCTACATTTGCATCGGGTTTGGAGGATGCCTCGACATGTGTTTGATGCTTATGTTTTCCCAAACCTGCTTCCGCTAGTATTTCCAAGATTTCCTTTGTTTCAGGGTCGGAAAATGGACCTACATGTGCATCGGGTTTGGAAGGTGGCTCGACATGTTTCCACCCCATGCTTTCCCGACATGTTTTCCCGACTCCAAGACCTGATTTGCCTAGGAAGTGTTTTCAGGTTTGCGGAACTCTCAAGCATCGGGACATCCTTTGCGATCTGCATGCTTCATGTCTCATGTTTCCCGAAACCCGAAACCCAAATTTTCTTTGTGTCGGGTTTCTTAAACCTCCGACATATTTCGCCTTTGTGTCGGTTTATGAACCTCCACGACATATTTTCCTTTTCTGTTTATCTATATTTACCTGGGGGTAAATATATACAACACATAAATTATAGTATTATTGCTAATATTAGGAGTTTTATTTCATATTATTGATCTATTTTTCTTTATCTTTTCCATTTCACCACACAACATGTAGTAAATGGGAAGAACCATTGGCCTTGAAGCCATTAATGGTGAGACCGCATTCTCTTAAATCATAAACTCGATTACCTAGATCCTTATTAGGCTCATTTAATTAAGCTTTGAATAATAGAGATTAATTACATTTGCTAAATAAGATTTTTTTCTTTAAACTAATGCATGCAAAATAGGAATCCTTGTTTATTTCTTAACCGATGGTCCATTGATCGGTTTACACAAAGCTTACGAGTTCTTGAGTGTTCTTACCCCATTCCATAGCTTTTTCCACCTTTCTTTGAACACATTTGGAATTCTCGATGCGACACTTATATCCATCCTCCATTAATGGAGGTCTTTTAAGTTTTTTAAAATTCACTTACGGTTTTTTAGAGGAAACAACTTGTTATATGCTTATTTCCATTTCAAACTAGTTAAATCACACTTATTTACATATATTTCATGTGTTTGAACTAGAAATAAGCTTATTTGACTAACAAATAACTTGTTTTATTTTGAAATTTTAAAAATTTGTGAATTTTGTAGATTTTTTAGGGGGTACGCGTAGGTGTCTTAACAGGGGTACATCTCTGTCGAAACCCTAGCGTTGGCCTTGAGTTGGTTGCGCACCCATCTAAGCTTAATACATAGTTGACAACTCATTTAGAATGGGCCGTGTCTCTGTCGAGAGGTGGGCATCTCCATCGGTTGGCGAGCATACCTTTCACTCTGGACATATTGTCGTATATTGGCATACTATGTAAACTCTATCATTTTGACCTAGGTCACGTCTCCGTGGAACCGCCAACGTCTCTATTGACCATTGAGTGTGTTTGTGTCTCTGATGTGTTATTGTCTTCTCGCCATAATGTGTTTTTGAAAAATTTTACTTGTAGGCATACCCGTTGAATAGAGAGCACACACATAAAAATCCTAGCGTACACTGTCAGGAAGGCCTGTAGGCATTATAGCCCTTCTTCAATTTTTCCTACCATGTGTTTACATTAGCTAGGGTGCATATCCATTGGCTGGGGTGCACTGATGTCGTTCGAGCATGCATGCATCTCTGTGTTAAATTTGGAAAAAATTATCCAGTGTGAAATCATTTAGCTAAAATTTTATGAGGTTTTTTAAGACTAACAAGGTATATGTAGGGTTTTGTTTTGTTATTTCAACTTGCATAGCTTAGGTGGCTTCATTTATTGTCTTGAACAAATCTTGTAAAGTGTGTATTCTCTCTCCTTACGCCTTCTAGGTGATCTTGGAGATCAAAATCACTTGTACAACTTTATGTCACACTTTAAAAAAACTTGTTCTATGATTCTAAAGAGTAAAATAATTTTGATATGATTTGTCTTAGTATAACTTTTACATTTCATATGCTCTTCCTTCACGCCATTTGGCGATCTTAGGAATCAAAAGAAAAGAGTCAATTCTCTTTCTTGATATCAATTTGTGAAATGGAAAATTACTGAAATTATTGTCTGTAGGACCTAATGCTTGCTAAAGAAATGCATAAAAAAAAACAAAATACTTATAATACATGTGTTTATATGCATATTGCCAAATGGTTTGCTACTTGAAACCATGTTTAAGTTTAAAAGATAAACAAATACACCATTTCACTTCACATTGTATTGTATGTTTTGAAAAAGGGCACGTATTTATCCGCTAAATTGGAACATAACCCTTTGTCATAACACCTTAAGCTACAACAATGGGGGTGGTTCCAAGAACCCTAAAGTAATCCACCACTGAGTAACCTTGTGGATGAAACAAGAAGCACTCCGCTTACCCACTTGACTAGTACGCCTTGTGAGTTAGAGTCAAAGATTGTTTGTATCATGGCTCTAGTGACAAGACAACTAAATGCAAAGTAGTTTCTCATTATATCGTAACGGGTACCCTAAACCGAGATATTCCCAAATCATTCATTGTGACTCTTTGGGAAAATTACACTCACATCTAGACAATCTTCTGACACCTAGTTGAGAGAACTTATTAAGGAGGCCATTCTGTCTTGGAGCCCACTTTTCTAGTCCGTTGTCACATCAAGCCATCATGAAGTGATGACTCACTTGGAGTTTGAACCTTGTTCCTCGAACAAGGCAAAGAACCCACGTAAGTTTTATCTAAGTGTCTTTCATCATGAAAATTATACGACGTCTCACTTATCTTAGCTTATTTCTCACCTTCGGATGAGGTGAAGCTCTACCCAAGTGGCGCTTAGTTTATTTTTCATCTTTTCAATCTATACCCATGCATTCTCACTTCCTACTTTTGGGGTGAGAAGGAAGAATATCTCACACGCCTCATCAAAGATAGTACTTGCCACTTTGTTTATTTGTTTACGCCCATCCATGTTTGCAGATGGGTTGTTAAACATATAAAGTGTGCAAGTACATTTTTGTATCTTTGATAGTCCTTTGATCTTGATTTCAAGATAATATTTTCTCTTTGTGAGTTCAGTTCATCATTTGTATCTTCTTGAGTTGATAGTTTTTCTCACATTCTAGTCACACAATGTTGGCACTTATGTCATGTTTTTAATTCTTTTGAGAGCGTGATATAAGTCCCTTTATTACGTAGTTATGTTGCTTACACAATTAAAAACTTCTTGTCATACTCATTACTTGGTTTCAGTTTCGACGTCATCTGAGTCTTTTAAAAAGTGTCGATATCACCTTATATATATCACAATAATGTTGTCTTGATACTAACACCTTGTTTTCTTAGTTAATGTATCAAGATAGCATTGTTACACTATATCTAGTTGTGAATTCCATTTTTCAGAAGACTTAGCTTTCATCGGCATTCAAACTAGTTTTAGTATACCTCGTCAAAAGACCGCTTCAATACCGCTTTGATATTTAGGCCTTGTTATAATTCTAAGTTGATCTATGCATTGATACAATATTGTCACTATTTATTTTAGAGTATAGGATTGGTAACAAAAAAATTGAGTGATCATTATATTTAGGAGTGCACATGAATGTTCTTCGATAAAACCGACTACATAGTATTGCATCTAGGACACACTATGGAATATTTCAAACATCACCTCAAACAACTTGCAAAATCATACAATTAGGATCCATGCTAGATTCATACAAAAATTGTCTAATAATGCCTAAAAACATGAAGATGGCAATCAAATCAAATGAGAATGACTTAGGAGAAAACCCTTTCAAAACCTTCCCATTTAGCAGAAACAACTTAACGCATCTCTTTTCTCAAGTCAAGGATGCAGAGCCATTAATTGACCATAGTGGAGAAGAGTCAAACTCTTTTGGAGAGAAAAAAAGATTATACCTAGGAAAATTTGATGAACTCCTATATTATAATAGAGATCAAGTACTAGCAAGAGTCTTAGAATTAGGAGCTAAACTCATGCATGAATGTGAAGTAGAAACCAAGGTCATTAATCACAAAATAGGAGAACGAGTATCACTCTTAGACATAGATAACCCCTTTGAGACATGGTACACTTCTACTTCTAGGAAACATCATGCCACTATCGAAGGAGACCCATCACGACAGCCTCACTATAAAGCTTCACGTAAAGTGAAGATTGAGCATAAAGCCTCGCCACCTCCTAAGTTCGATGAAGAAAAGAACCCTCTATTTGAAGAGGATATCCTTCACAAAAAAATCGTGAAATTGAACTAGAAATTATAAAACCTAGGCTCTTTAAGAAGAAACATATACAAATAAAAGACAAAATGAAATCTAGCGAGTTTCACTTTGATCTATACACTGACATTACCTTTAAGGCGGCTAAGAAACAAAGACCAATGTCACCTACTAAAGAACAACTCATTCGAGAGAGAATTAAAATCAATGAAAGATACAATTTCTATGCTACAAGAGGGAAATGTAAGCCATAATAGGAAATATTGGTATGAAGAACTTTGCCCTTACCCCTCTAATAAGGACATGTTACATAAACCCTTCCTAGAACACTTTACCGTTCTCAAGTTTGATAAGTGTAATTGCAAGAGTGATCCTCGTGATCATATAAAATACTTTTACATGGCTTTCCAGGAGTTCACATATAGCAATAACTTCTTAATATGACTTTTCCCTTGTAGCCTAGGAGGGATGGGATTGGAATGGTTCTAAAGGATACCCACGGGCTCCATTTCAATATGGTGCGCATTAGCGAGAAAATTTGTATGGCATTATTCCTATAACATGGAAAATGATATCACAATGAATGATTTATGAAATACAAAATGAAAACCCAATGATACCTTTGCAAGATTTTTACAACGATGGCGAGGGTTGGCAAGTTTTTTCCCTTGTGCATTACTAGAAAAACAACTAGTGAGAATATTTTTTCCTAACTTAAACCCAAAAATAGACTTCCATTTATATATGCATTGTGGCTCAAACTTTGAAGAGGTCATTGAGAAAGGAAGTAAATTTGAGGAATCCCTCATTGTGAAGGGGACATTTAATTCTATTATTAAAGACAAACATGAAGACAAATCTGTAGTAAAACCAAAATTATTCAATAAAAACAAACACGTTGTTCATGATGGCATTATGCACTACAAGAGAGTCCAAGCCATGCAAACATACCCACTTTTAAATCTCTCACAAGGACCTCATCCCAAGGCACCCACTAAACATACATTCATGCCATTAATGAAATCCCTATCTGCCATACTAAAGCAGTTAGATAATGTAAAAATGGTGGAATATCCAACTGTGATAGTACCATACCTAGAAGATGCTCCAAAACCTGGTTGGTTCAAAGACCATGAGTACTAAAACTCCCACCATGTTGAATGACACAAGATAAATAGGTGCTTAAGACTGTGTCATTACATACAAGACCTCATTGAAGAGGGTAAGATCACCATAGATTCTCCCCTTGACTCAGGACAAGGTCCAAACGAGAAAATGGGTATCTACAAAGAGCCTTTTCCTAATCATGTAGATAAAAAGAAAAGGAATCCAAATCACGGACAAACCTCCAATGATTATAGGACTTCTGCTTATATGTATCCCACTAATGACAACCCCTTTGATTCTTTAATAGGATGTATTTTCTCATCTGATGAACAAGTCAACACTATCTGGATATTAGAAAAGAGTTACATAGTGGGGACAAGACATGCTCGTTTAATCATACTAAATCCCATGCCTATCCCTCAGGAAGCTCATTATAATTTGATAGACCATTTAGAGAAAACACCTACTAGGATATCCATTTTTGATCTCCTCAAAATCTCTACTGCCCATAATAACATACTATATAAAACATTACAAAATTCTGGAGTCTCAATGGATGTAGATCCGACACACCTCCAAGCCATGATTGCACACCTCTATTCCAATGATCATATTACTTTTGATCACACCGCAATCCCACGTAACAACCTAGAACATAACTTTCCCTTATACTTAGAAGTGGTGGTTACCCGTCACAAAATCAAGAGGGTACTTGTGGACGGTGGATCTGGTCTAAATATTTACACTTTAAAGCTGATTAAGATGCTAGGACATTCATAAATGGATCTAGGAGCCAAGACTATTGTGATCATATCCTATGAAAATGAAGAATGTGAATCAATGCGTACTATAGTAGTTCCCATGGAATTAGGCCCAACTTTTCATGACACAACATTTTATGTCCTTGAATTATACCTTCCATATAACATGCTCTTGGGGCACCCACGGATCCATGCCATGTAAGCCATTCCATTGAATTTGCATCAGTGTATCAAACTATGTCATGAAGGATAGGTGGTTACCATTATGGGTGACCATGAAACATTCACACACTGTAGGGCATTGCACATTTTTTCTTGTGTAGCTTATGAATGTCCTTCGGTGAATGTTGTTATCCCCTAAAATGGAAGCTATCAAGCAACAAGTAAATTCAAAGTCACTCATGCCTTATAATCAAGATTTTCCTTCATTGGTCAACCTATCCTCTTCATGGGAGGAAACGTTAGAAAAATATGACCCGGTGAGCCATTCATACTTGAACAATATTTGTTAATAGCAGATTTATCATTATCTCTCGTAACATGGGGTAAGCCTTATTTTCAGTTAAGAACACTCGAGAGCAGTGTCCTAAACCATTGGAAAATTTTGTCCATATAAGTCTCCTATCTGAGGAGAAATGTTAGAATATCCTACTAGCAGAGTGCTAAAGGTACCACGTCTTCATTCCATTAAGCATCCCAAGATATCAAAGGTCACCGCATGATGTTTGTCATGGGTTACAGTGGGTTTTGATATGGAATCAACGCACAAGGTTGGCTAGAGCCTATTCCCATCCACAATTTCAAGTCTGATAAAAATGGCCTGGGGATAATGCCTCATAATTCTCTACCCTTTGAGATTGATGCCACCTCTTCTAAACATGAGGACATTTCATTTCATTGTTATTGCAACACAAATTCTCAGTGTAGCCTCTACGAGGATCTTGTTTCCACTAACCTATTCCCAGATTCAACTATCCTTACCTTATCTGAATCCAACCCACTAACCAATTATCAAATAAACCTCGTGTATCTTGAACTTATAGATTTGGATCAACAACATCACGTGCCACTAGACTTATTTGAAAATGATGAGGCACTTGCCATGTTAATGGGACTTGGGGATTCTATTTCAGTTGGGGATCATGAGAAAGGATTTGCAATTCAACTAGACACATGTGCATACTTTGGAGAATAGGTAGAAATGTGTGTACATTTGAATAAGAAGTTAGTAAACAAGAGTACAAACACTTTAGAGAAACCTTGAAAAAAAGATAAACGGAAGTCTCATAGTGACAAACTCTTTAAAACACTCATAGATAAACAAAACGAAGAGTCTGTGGATGAAGTGGTTTATCCATTTAAAGATGATGATGAGCTACCACAAGAGGTTGATCTTACTCTTCCCCCTGATCCTACATGGATGGAAGATGCTTCTAAGATGCTTGTTGAGGAAACAATTAATGTCAACATTGGCTCAGAAGAGCAACCTATAATGACAAAGTTGGGAGGTTCACTCTCAACTCAGGAACATAAGGTCTTTATAGAGATCTTAAGAGAATATGTGGATATATTTACATGGACATACACAGATATTCCTTGTTTGGATCAAGAGTTATTTTTTCACAACCTCGTCATGCACCCAGGATGCCAAACCCATCAAGTGAAAGTTGAGAAAGATGCACCCGAGGTTGCACTCCTTATCAAATAAGAATTGGAAAAATGTTAGCTACTGATTTCATTAAACCCATTGATTATTAAGAGTGGATCTCTAACATAGTCCCCGACAAAAGAATTTTGTCGGCATACGGCTACACTTATTTCCACAACATCAATAAAGCATTTCCTAAGGATCATTTCCCCTTGCCTAACATTGATACAATAGTTGATTCAAGTTCTAGTTAGAAAATGTTGTCTTTAATGGATGGGTTTTCAGGTTATAACCAGATACAGATTGCAGAAGAAGATCAACATAAAACATCCTTCATTACCCCTTGGGGACCTTTTTCTACAAGGTCATGCCTTTCATACAAAGAAAGTCATGGCCACTTATTAGTGGGCCATGATTGTTATCTTTCATGATATGATGAATGACATCCTAGAAGATTATGTTGATTACATCCTAGCTAAATCCAAGATTAGAAGAGAGCAACTTGAAGTGCCGAGACGTAATTTTTAGCATATCTAGATTATAAGGTTTGCTTGAACCCTAAGAAATATGTCTTTGGTGTTTTATCAGAAAGCTCCTAGGATTCATTGTTTCACAAAGAGGGATAGAAGTGGACCCTACAAAGGTTACGACTATCACAAAAATGCCACCACCTACCACTCTCAAGCAACTAAGGAGTCTACAAGGGAAAATTCGGAAATCATCGCATAAGTGCCACCCATTTACCCATTTACTGAAGAAGGATGTTGCATTCAACTAGGGACCAGATTTCCAAAAGGCCTTTGCACTACTAAAATAGTACTTGGTCAACCCACCTGTACTCATGCCGCCTACCCTAGGAAAACCTCTCCTCTTGTACATTTCCACTACCTAGTTTGCTATTGGTGCACTACTTTCCTAATACGATCTAGACCATAAAGAAAGGGCGGTTTACTATCTCAATTTCACCTTTATTGCTTACAAGTTGAATTACCCACAGATTGAAAAGGCCTTCTTGGCATTTGTCTTTACCTTTCAAAATCTTTGCCATTATCTCCTAAACAATAAAACCAAACTCATATCTAAAGTTTACCCTCTCAAGTACCTTTTATCCAAACCCACCCTCACATGTCGAATGGTTAATTGAATTATTCTCCTGAGTTAATTTGATATTGAGTTTGTAAATCAAAAATCATTGAAAGGACATGTATTAGCTGATTAATTTGCATAAGATCCTCTACCAAGAATGAACCTTTATGCCTTTATCTACCGTGACGCATCTATGATGTACATTGAAAAATCAGTGAGAATGGCAGGCCTATTTTGATGGATATTTCACCTTCCATGGATCTGAAGCAAGAGTGGTGCTCATCACTCCCATAGGGAGGTCATACCAAGATATTTCTGATTAGGATTTCCATGCACTAATAACATTGTAGAGTATAAAGCACTTATTTCTAGCCTCAAGCTAGCTATTAATTAGAATATTAGACAACTACAAGTCATTGGAGACTCCTAACATATCACTAAAAAAGTTAATGATGAGTTTAAAGTTAAAGATGAGAAGCTCATTCCATATAATAAAATTGTCAAAACCTTGAAGGAGTACTTTCACATATTATATTTGAGTAAAAGCCAAGGTTACATAATAGATCCGCAAATGCTATGGCTATAATTCAATCTCTCGTTATGCATTCCACCTCGGAAAGTAAAATTCCTTTCTTTGTAGAGAATTTACACATTCCCACATATGATATGCCAGTTTCATGTTTGGCATTTGAATTTTTGGTCCATTATCCCCCGGTATGACCCTATCTTTTGATACCTACAAGATGGAACTTTTCCACCGGACATTACGCATTTTGAAAATAAATCCCTTATCAACTCGTATAGCATGTTATACCATCCTAGGAGGAACCCTTTATCATCGTGGCTATGATGGCTATCTGCTTCGTTGTTTGGATGTTACTGACTCAATCCACACTATTAAGGAAATACACAGTGGTATTTGTGGAGCACACACTAGCGGCATGGTCTTAGCTAAAAACCATTAAGAGTATAATATTTTTGGCCTACCATGGAATCAAACTACTGCAATTTTGTAAAGAAATGTGAGCTATGCCAAAAGTATGGAAACTTAATAGATGCACCAGCCCAGGCTTTTCTACCTATCATAACACCTTTGTCATTTTCTAAATGGGGGTCTAGATCTCATAGGGAAGCTCCATCCTTAATCCTCAAATGGCCACAACAACATTATCACTTCCACATAGTATTTTACCAAATGGGTAGAGGTTATGCCTCTTACTTATGTCATCGATGTGAAAATTTCTAAATTCATTATGAACCATCTCATCTTCCATTATGGTATCCCCTTCACCATTATCATTGATAATGGTAATTCCTTCAAAAATAAAATGGTTAAGAGATTGTGTCAACATTTCCATATTCAACTCAAGTAGTCTAACCTCTATTACCCCCAAGGTAATGGAAAAAAGAGGCTAATAATAAAACCATTATATGGATCATGGAGAAAATGGTCAGTAAGACTAGCCATAATTGGCACTTACAGATACATCCCGCCTCTGGGCCTATCGAACCTCCATCCACACTCCTATTGGTGTGACCCCATATTCACTGTCTATGGGCCCACCAATCCATCATACCTCTTGAAGTGGAGCTTCCTTCCCTAAGAATATCTCTTAGGGACTATCTTCATAAAGACAAGGACTACAGAGTTGCTCGAATGGAAGAGTTATAACTATTAGATGAAAAGTGTATCAGAGCACTCAATCACTTGAAAATCTATCAGAACAAAGTATCTAGCGGATGTAACAAATGTGTCATTCATTAGGAATTTTATGTAGGAGATCTAGTTCTAAAATAAAATTAGAAGAATATCTTCAAATACGAGAGAAAAGAAAGGCAAGTTTGAAGCTAATTGGCTAGGCCCTTATGTGGTGGTTGCTAAGTATGGATCAGGAGCCTATAAACTTGCATACTCGGATGGTGACAAGCTTCCAAAACCTATGAACATCATAAACCTCAAGCGGTTCTACACTTAAGCATGACAAGAATATTAGATAAGAACTAAAAAATAGAAAAACAAAGAAAAAATGAACAAAAATTGAAAATTGAGAAAACAATAAAGAAAAAAGTAGGTCTTCCATGTGTGAAAACCACATAATTATGGCGCAGTGGGGAGGTCTTTGAGTGAAAACTGGTCTCGATGCTCAAAGAAGATTCACCAGTCACAAGTCACTCTCAGAAAGTCAAGTAACCCTCGGTTCTTTCTAGATATAAATTCCTTTTCTAGGTCTAGGATCCCTACCGGATCCATCTTCTCTCGAACCATGATCGACTTATTTACTCTTATATCTACATGAAGGATGTTGTCTTTGTATATTCCCATATAATGTAGGGGGCACCTTCACATTCCACTTTCTCGTATATACATGCATGTAATTATGCCTTTTGTATATTCTCACATCACATTGGGGGCATCCACGCTTCTTTGACCTAGTACATTACTTTCAAAACATGACCTTACAAAATCCAAAAACATTGAAAAAATTCAAAAAATGAACTAAAATTTGTAAAGGCTCATTTGTAGCTGAAATATATGTCTCTCACATGGCACTCATCTCGTATCTTACTGATGTTTTCAAAATATTTTGAAACAATGACTCATGGATCATCTATATCTTCAATCATCTACAAAATCTACGCGCTTAATTTGTTCGCACTCCAGGCACTATAAGTTGCCCGGTACTTTTTTTTCATGCACATCACTTTTTCATTGAACCCAAGTGTCCTCAATCTTTTCCCTTGCATATAAATAGATTTATTGGGTCATCACTTTAACCCTTGTCATTTTTTAGAACATTTGGTACTACATCTCGATAACAAAATATTTATGCAACTATCTTGATTGTTGTTAGTTTGAGTGTGTGTGATTGCACTTATTTCCCTATTGAGAGAGTTTATTTACTTCTCGTATTACATTACATGTTTGTATGTTGCATGGAGTTGTTATTTTATCAATGGACATATGTTTGTATCATGTATTTTTCATGTCATTTTACGCTGTCATCGTATGCTTACATTTTCATAGGGGTGATGATGAGGATTCTAAGAAAAATGATGATTTAAAAGTTGTTAGCACTGGTTTGTGGATAGCTCAATCTCCGCTTTTTCTTATTGTTTTTCTCATCTCCTCTTTACAATTTTTATTCCTTCTATTCTCTTTTCAATATTTAATCGAGTTCCTCTATCACCTCATCGACACTCGAGGGTGCATCCTTCATCCTACCTTCATCCTATTAATTTTTATTCAAAACATTTTACTCATTTATACTTGTCTACTTTCTTCGACGTGACGTAGCTTACCTCACCCCAAAGAGGAGAAAATGTAGACACCTATGGTTTGATCAAAGTACTATTATTCCTAATAATACAATAACTATTCTCTTCCTCGCCAATTGACAAAACATTGTCGATTAGATCTATCTAACTACCCTTTTACAACACTCTCCGGGTCTTATTCGTCTTCTAATTAAAATTAAATAGGCTAGTATAGCCTCTTCTTCGATAAAATCCTCTTCTTCATCACTTCTATTAGCTACTTGGACTATTGATGCATTTCATTGGATTGATTAGGCCTTTCGAACACTCCTAGAACCCTAATTTCTCTCTAAAACAAGATTCATTAGTCTAACCTACGTTAATTACCCCAAATCGTGATCAACCTCTTCTAAAACTATTCAAATCTTACTTTGACTTGGTAATTAACTTATTGAATCCATTTTAGTCCCACATGCACCAAAATTCCTTCCATTTCCCAAATGGAAAACTATAATTAGCCCACTACACCCATCTCATTTTCAAGAACACTTCTTCCCTCTAACATAAACTAAAGTATTATTGCTAGGATTGGGAGTTTTATTTCATATTATTGAGCTATTTTGCTTTCTCTTTTGCATTTCACCACACAACATGGAGTAAATAGGAAGAACTATTGGCCTTGAATCCATTAATGGTGAGATCCCCTTCTCTTAAAGCATAAACTAGATGCTTAGATCCTTATTAGGCTCATTTAATTAATCTACCAAGAATAGAGGTTAATTACATTTGTTAAGTTTGCTTGTTTACTTTAAAATAATGTATACAAAGTAGGAATCCTTGTTTATTTCTTAAGTGATGGTCCATTTATCATTTTTTCACAAAGATTTAGGGTTCTTAAGTGTTGTTACCCCATTCCATATCTTTTGCATCCTTTATTTGAACACAAAGGCAATTGGTGTGGGGTCATTAGGTAAAAAATTGATGGATTGAAAAACCTCCATGAGGGCTTGTCGATGATATTTAGATGTTTGGATGATATCGTACAAAGAAATTTTTAGAGGGGATTGGTGCAATTGTTTTATCATTGTATGATGGGTGTCCCCATTAGAAATAGGATATGTGGGTCCTAAAATTGTGATTTTTGGTGCATGTGCAGATGGTATGTTAGGCACAAGATTAGTGGATGAGATGGTTTCTTTTCTTTTGTCTTTTTGGGCGTGAGTGTCGAGATTAGATCATGTTAATCTAAGGAAGAGAGGTGGATAGGTAAGGTATGTTATGAATAGTATAATGACCAGATCGATGAAAACCTAATACGGGGTAAGAACCTTGTGAAATGAGTAAGGTGCACTAGAATTTTAGTGGGGTTTTGGTGAGATCTCTTATGTGGACCATGTTGATCTCAATTTTTGAGGTGGATAAAAGGGTTATGGAGGTGGTGATGCAGGTCACTGAATAGGTAGTGGGTGAGGATGTATGGCGACGGTGAAGATCGATCGGGGGTCCTCATCAAGAAGATCATCATCGTCAAAATTTGATTTAGGAGGACATAATTAGAGGAGAATAGTTTTCGAGCCTTACAACCTTCTACATCATATCCTAGCACACGATGATAGGCATAAATTTTAGTTTTGTCAAACCCCTTTGGTTTAAGTTTTAGTGGGTTGTAAGGGCTAAGTGGCTATAATATTACAACTAAGGTCTCTAAAAGGTTAGATAAAATGTTGACATAAGACCTTACCAATGGATCATAGTGTGAAGTGAGTGTGGGTTTGAGTGAAGGTGTGGATGATTGTGGTGGAAGAGGTGTTATAGGAGGTGGAATAGGTTTAACCACTAGTTTAGTAGGTGGTACTATCTTAGGTTTTGATCTGTCTCCTTAGGTAAAGTTATGGTAGATGAACTAGCAATAGAATTTTTGTGGGTCTAAATACCTTTTTAGAGGGTAGTTGGTTCTTATCCTTGGATTGCACCATCTTGGGTAAAGTTGAGGTAGGCTTACTTGATGCGAAGGGAGAGAAAATGATGACAAGATAGGTTAGCCGTGGTGATAATGGAGTTGTGGTAAAGGTTTCTGGAATAGGATAGGTGAAAGGTATGGGTTGAAGAGAAGTAAGTCTCATAGGTAGTGATGGGGTTATGGTAGTTGGTGGGGGTGTATGTGGTAAGAAATTTATGGGTGATGGCAAAGGTTACAAAGGTCGATTGGATGTAGTAAAATATCATGATGAAGAGGAGGGGTGCTACACTTTTGATTTGCTTTAGGTAGGAGGTTACTTGACCAGGGTAGATGAGTGAGGTCCGAGGATAGACGGAAGGGGTGAAGGTGATAGAGGCATGGTGGGTGAAACTAGTGTGTGCAACCTAAAAATTTGGGTCCTCTTTTTAGGTGGAGGATTGGTTTTTATGTGAGCTTGGGAGGATGTGGCTAAGTCCAATTTGATGGGTGGATGGACAAGGCTTGATGTTGGCATGACACCCAAGGTAGTGATAGGTCTAGAGATGGGAGAAGATTTAGGTGTAGGTAGGTTCTTAGGCATAAGAATGGGTTTGGTTATGGTTAAAGGTTCGGATGTAGGAAAGGGTGACGAAGAATAATCTATTTCTATAGGCATGGTCATGGTTGATTTGGTCACTTGAAATACCTTTGGATAGATCATGGAGGTATCGATTAGCGACATATGCATTTGGGTTGAAAAGGAAAATGAAGGCATTCCCAAAGCATGGAATTATCAACATAATCCAAGCATTTTCCAGGATTTAAAACCATACCATTGTAAGAGGAGATGTCATTGGTTTAGTGGAAATCCTTGTAAAATATTTTTGTGAGATAGGGAAATGGTTAGCCTCGATATTTGTATGTAAAAGATCTAGAGAAAATCAATGGGATGCTATAATGCTAATAGGAAACTCTCACCAATAGGAAATGACGAATCTAAAGGATCCTCGATGGGTAGGATAGATGAAAGGTAGGGTGAAGTAGATTACTATCTTGGTGGAGAAGAAAGTGAGGATGATTCTCTCGTGGGTTAGATAATTAATACCATTGATCTTTCGTTAGGTTATGAGCTAGATGGTGAAATAGCATTGGAAGAAATTATGGACACCTCCATGGGTGAAGGGGGAGATGAAGGGGACTCCTTTGTGGGTGATGGAGTAGATGAGGTTGGATCCTCCATGGGTAGAGGATCTTGTGTGAGGATATTCTCCATAAAAGGGATAGGAGGAAATTGAGGGATGGTTAGTACGACTTCAAAAATAATATGAACTTCACGAAACTATTGTTGTTGGTTGAAGGTTCACCATTTTGATTAGATTATGGTGTAAGTTTAGGGAATGGATTCTTAAATATATGTAAGTTTTGATTTTTCGGTGTGTTTGGGTTTTCCAGGATAAGATCTCCATTATCTAACATCTCCTCGATAATGTTTTTGAAGGTCATGTAGTTACCATTGTTATGGCCTTTGACGCAATAATAGTTATAATAATCATCCTTGTTATACTATGCAGACATAGGATAAGCGGGGTTGAAACTAGTATGTGGTTTTATAAGTGGATGTACAATGGCTCCGGCCTTAAGAATATTTTCTAAGACTGAAGAATAGGGCTCTCCAATTGGAGTGTACTATTGTTGTTTCCATCCGAACTAAAAAAATTTAATGGGTGAAAGATTCGAGGAAGGTTTTTCTTGGTTAGATGGGTGAGATGGGCCAACTTTGAGAACTACCACATTGTAAGATCCTTTGGCTTTTGAATAATTGTTTTGGGGTTTTGAAGATGAAGAGGAATCATTTGATTTGAATGTGGTGTTTTTTTTTTGCAATTGAATTTTATTCTCTTTAATGGCATGAATTTATAGTTTTCATGCCATGGTAAATGCTTTGTCAAAGGCATAGAAGGTTTGTAATTACATATTTGGTGAGATGTGCCTGGAACAAGCTCTAGTGAACAACTCTATAAGCTCAGCTTGAGGTAACTAGAATCTTAATTGGTTGATAAGTCTTAGTCAACGAGTACTGAAATTTGTGATAGATTCATCGTCATACTATCGTGTTGAGTATAGCTCAGTCATGGTAACTTTTTTAATGAAATTGATTGAGAAATTGTCTAAGAATGTTTGATCCACTTGGTTGAATGAGTAAATGGAATGTTCGGGAAACCACTATACCAATCTAATTCAGGTCCTATTAAGGACATGGGGAGTTTGCATAGGAGTAAAGCATCTCATGGGCAATTAGATAACACCCATGTTTAAATGACCATAAGTGTCGTTGTGGTCTTATTTATTGTTGAAACAATATAAACTTGGGCATTTCCCAATGTATAGGGTATGCACGAATGGGGATAGATGGATACATAGGCTCATTATAAATTTCATCATAAGTTAAGGAGTTGTGAGAGCCGAAACCGATGCCTCTATTGTTTGCATCTTTTCCATCATCATCTTAATGAGGTCATTAGTGGGTTGTGATGATTAGGCACCCCTATGGTATAAGAAGGTTGATGATGGATGTATGACATGGATGAAATCTCGGTATATGGTGGTGCCAAGTATGAGAACCGTAAAGGGGAACAGTGGAGGTAGAAGGAATCCTAACTAGGTGATAGAAGAGATTGGGAGTTGGTGATATGTATAAGTAGGTGGGGTAGTCGTAATGAATCTTGTGGTAATTAGGGGTAGAGATTGTGGGATGGAAAGGACAAGGTTTTGGAATGGGGTATGGGTTGCCGACACCATGGGTGGTTGTGATGTAACTGGTACATATGAGATAAAGGGTGCAGATGGGGCTATGCTTAAGGAAACTAACGAAGGAATAGTTGACACCACGGGTGTGATAGATGTCATAGGTGTAGTAGTTATAGAGGATGTGGGGTCTAGTTGAGACACCACAGGTGGTAAGGTGGATGAAGGTAATGTTGAGCTAGTGGTAGCTAACATGAAAGTGGGGCAAGGGAAAGAGGTGTAGACACGGGCATACCGTATTCCAATTATCTGAGGAGTCTCGGGTAGATAAGTGGGAGAGATAATACTGTAGGGTAGTGGGATTCTGGTCAAGGAGTCTTGTGAACTCCTCGTTTCCGGTACTAATGGTGATGGGATGAGTTGGATCCATAGGTGACAGGATGGAAGGTAGTGATGGGCTAGGTGGGAGTGGTGAAGGCTAGCGTGAAACACAAGGGTGTTGGATTGGTTGTGAGTCAAAACCATGTGAATTAGCATAGACCGGGTAAATTGTTCTCTATAAATGACACAAAAAAACAACAAAAATGGAGGAGAATAGATTCTGGGAGGTGAAATTGGTATATTTTAAATTAAAAATTAAAACAAAGGAACCGACGGTGGTTAGGTTAACTAATGATGGTTATAGGGTGACCAATGATAGTTAGGGAAACTGATATTGGTTACTATGGGAAATCAATAGTTTTGTAAATGAGGCAAAAATGATGAAAATGAAATAAAGAAGTTGTATTTGACTATGATTTTAAAATTCTGGGGGTATGATGATGTCTTGAGAAATTCAAAAATAACAAAAGATGTGATGAATGTTATTTTTGGTAGAATGACCAAAAAGAGCTAGAAACTGAAAATAGCTATGTAAATTGATGACGGTCACTACAAACTAATGATAGTCGTTGGGTGATGCCGGTCAATGTGAAATTTGAAAAAGTGAAGAAAAATTTATTTTTGTGAATTAAGTCAGATGAAATATCAACCCAGAAAACTGAGTATGATAATAATGGATCCTGACACACTTAGAAACAATTAGAATACACCAACTATGATGGCGAGTGTGAAAGGAAGAAGAAAATGAAGAACATAACCTCACAAATCAAAACATAACTCAAGAAAAAGCTAAGAAAAACATGCAATCCTATAAGTGAATTTTATGTTTTATCTTATGTTATTTTAGACTAACTTTGTGAATCGAACAAAGTTTTTGGTTGGGAAGGTGTCCTATGAAGAAGTAAGATCTAAGGGTGGTTTCAGGTTATGTTTTTGTGGGGACTATCCTTTCTTTGAGTTAATGAATGGACAAAGAAAATAGTTGGGTTCCCAATGTTAATCCTTTGATCGTGTGATCATTGACAACTTATTCCAGGTTAGGTGTTGTTTAAGAAGATTTGTGAATTTTTATTTGTGTAGTTTGGCAAAGAGAGAGAGAATAGAAATTTATCTATGATTAAGTTATGTTAACCATTAACTAGGCATGACTTCCACATATAGGTTGCCCTCATTTTTAATTCGAGATAAAAATTCAAGCATAGAATTATGAAATACAAATATTTTAGAACCAAAATTTAAATTTGATGTTCGATGTAACTAGAGAGTGAATAGGAAAGAGAATAAATTTCACTAATGTGAATTTAAGAAGAAAAATAATGATTATTTTTGTGCCAAAATACAAATGTCACTTAGACAAACGGAAGAAAGAAAAGTTTCCCAAGGAGAAATTTTAATGTTAACTTCCATTTTAAAAAGAAACAAACATACAATAGTTCCCTAAGAATGAATGAATGTAAGGAACTCCAGATGAGTCCCGCCGAGCATGCCAAAATGTTTCACCAAATTCTTAAAACGTTAATGAAATAGATAGAGGGTGATAGTCCAAGGAGGAATACTTGTATGTGCTATCAATTGAAGGTTATGCGTGCATTATGGTTTACTTGATCCAATGTTGATTGCGAGAGTTCCCTTATGACTAGAAGGAACTACCTATAAAATGCAAAACAATACCACCAAATAGAGTTAAATAAAACAACGAGTGGAATTCCTAGTAGAAGCTAGATTCGGAAGCATGATGCTTCTGAACATATTGTTAATCCACTTTTACATAACAATATTAATGCTATCCAAAATAAACATGAGATAACAATCTTATTGGAATTGATATGATTTAGGTATCTTGTTCAAAATAAATAAGAAAAGTCATATAAAAGGTGACTGAGGTCAAAATGGGTCGGTGATGGGTGGGTATTGGGTTACAGTCCAGTATAGCACATGTAAGATATGCTAAATATTAGGAGTGATTCTGGGATATTAGGTAATAGGTATGAGCTCACTTTGGTATGAGGTATATTTCCGGACACATTAACCAACGTCGGTTGTGTGATCGATGCTAGTTTTGCAAGATGACCAATATTGGTTGGCTAAGCGGCGTTGCAAGGGAGGTTAGTAAAATAGTCTTAGAAATTGGTTTCCAAGATCTCTATGATTATTGAGAGGTTGGAAATGGTGAAGGTGAGGTTGTAAAATGGCCTTAGTGACTCAGGTATGACTAGGAGAGGGTGAAGATAAGTGAAAGGTATAGATATGGTATGGTGATAGGTTGGTGAGAGGAAGGAGGTGTACATATTTTTAGAAGAATAAGTTACTCAAGGGAATGATGATCTTACTTTGAAAGAAAGTAGAGATAATTAAAGAGATATTAGGTACTTATCAAGAATGGGTCTAGCGAGTGCGGTGATGAAAAAATGATGGCGAAATCTAGAGAGAAGGGAGTTCATGTACGTGTCATGGAATTTCGAGGATCCTTGCTTCTCTATGTAAATCCGTGATCATGAAGAATGTGATGGATGTTGATGGTTGTTGGTAGTGCTCTGAGTGCTTCAAAATTTCGAGTGCTCCAGTATTTATTCGTGTGAGATCTTGAATCGAATGACCAACCACAATAAAGGATTTTGGAAATTTATTTAACCTAACGATGATGGTTAGGGGACCGACGCGTCGGTTAATGTGGGAATATCTAGGTTGACAAACAACAAAATTTCTAATTGTTTCTATTTTTGACATGGTCTTCAATCTTCGCGAGTCTTGAGTGATAGATCATGGGAGGATGAGTAAGATTCCCTTTAGGTTTTTAATAGGAGTTAATTCTAGGTTTAGACTAATTCCTAGTTTGTTAGGATAGGCTTAGACTTGGTATTAGGTCATTAATGGGGTTTAAGTTGGTCATGGAGTGAGGTGGCTAGGTGAGTTGGGTGGGTAAGGTGGTCAAGTGAGGATGTTAATTAAATTAATTAAGGTAATTAATTCAATTAATCATGTGCACTATGTGTTTCACACCGAATGTTTCCATTCTGGAATAGATTTGCTTCTATCCTTTCATTCTTTTGAGAAACAAATAAGGGTTAGGGCTAAGAGGAATACCCGTGAATGTTGAGAGGGTGTGCGCGTACCATAGAGAGAGATCGATCGATTGCGAAGAACTTCTTTTTCCAGGAAGGACTACTTGCAAGTAAGAATACAAGACCACCAGATTTTAGTTAGACAATAAATGAGGGAACTGCCTTGGACCCAGGAAATATTAGACTTCCTTTCGAAGGTGGTCAGTTCCCCTTTCAATACGAATTAACACAAATGATAATAAAGAAGCTATTGTGAAATCACGATTTAGGTGCCTCGTTACAAAGCAATAGAGACTAAACTACCAATAATAAAATGTCACGTTGTTTGTTTGGTCAATGGTCGTTGATACGTTCAGCTCGAGTTACAGGGATAAACCAGATTGGATCTGAGGTTGTTAGGAGACAAATAGGTGAGAGGAAGGTTTTGGGTATAAGTCACAGTGACCGATGCCGGTCACTAGATAACCGACCGCGGTTTAGAGAACCGCTGCCGGTAGAGGATAACCGACACCGGTAGGGTCAGTAATCTAGGTGCTCCTGGAGGGAGGTTGGTTGCAGGGTGATTGTGGGGTTTTTAAGACTGGTGGATGGCTGAGGGGAATAGTGAGATGACAGGGAAGACTCAGAGTGTGATAAAACTATCTTCTGGGCAATACAAGGCTGTATGGATGAAGGTTAAGTGCAGGGTGCCGGTAGGTGGTAGATCTAAAAGTGAGCTTATAATTACTATCAATCAAAAGACTCAGGAAATGGTGCTTAGAAACATACAAGACACTACTTACTCATCCTTGATGAAGATTCAGGTCCAAGGAATGTGGTAGTGACAGTAAGGCTCAGTTGGGATGATCTGGTATTGGAAAATGAGCTGATGAAGCTATCCTCAGTCTTTTCCAATGCTTGAAAGGGGGTGGTAGCAATCCAGTGGCTCAGTTGCAGTCTTCGGCTCGATGCTCTTCTCTTTTCTTCACTTGTCTCTACTCTGCCAAGTGAATTTTTGGATCCTTCCAATGAATTCCCGATCCTTTTTTTTTGGTTGGGGGAGGTCATTTATAGGGAACCGATGGCGGTTATGTAACCAACGGCGGTCGAGTAGGAACTGATGTCGGTTAAGTCAAAGTGGGCTATTTTTAGTAAAATAGCCAACTTTCCCTCCTTTTCTCCCGAGGGATTAGTTGTGGGCTTGGTCAAGTCATTATTAGGTTGGTTTTGGTGTGGGTAAGGAGTAATTAGTCATGGGTGTGGATGTAGACCAAGTTATAGGTTTTAATTAGGTTAGTTTAGGGTTAGGGCTAGGTCATGATGAGGTGGTGAAATGAGGTGGTAGGTTTGGAGATGTGGATTTATTAATTATAAGGTAATTAATAAATAATTGTGTAAGGTTTAGGTGGTGAGGTTAGGTTGCGAAATGAGATGCGGGGCATAGGGTGTCGTAAGACACAAATTTGGTGTCTACATTAGCCCCTTGTTGTCGTGTAGCTTGTCTTGTAAAGCTGCACTGACAATAATAAGAAGTGGTTACTCCCGTTAAGGGTATAGGTAATCCCCCTCAAATCTATCATAGATTGAGGTGACGTGAAATCAGGGATAGGGTTGATAAAGGGTGAATGGTGTGGAGATGATGGGAAGATGGTGGGGTAAGTTCCAAGAAGCAGACGCATGTTGAAATGCAGTAGTGTGACCAGGGTACATAATTTGAAGAGCAAACAAACAATTCATAGGCAAAGGTCAATAGTTTATCCAAACAAGGGTGATATAATCCTGGTATCCAAGGCATAGGAAGTAGCTCCAGGGGATATAACGGGTAAGGTATAGGAACGTTTTGGCATGTTCGGCAGTACCAAATGGTTGGTTTGGTTGAGATAAATGTCACGGTCTTGGTCTAGGAAAAGTTGGTTGACTGATCAAGTCAAGTACCCTAATCATGCTAAAACACGAACAAGTGAGCTCGATTAAACAAAAAGCTACATGATGGGTGGATAAAATTGTAATTTGCGGGTTTTGGGTGAGGTATTTAATTGGTGTGGCTTTGGGTCGGCCAATTGATTAGTGAGGGCCGTGGGTCATGCCTGATTGGTTGGGTGCGGCCTTGGGTCGGGCCTGATTGGTTGGTTGTGGCCTTGGGTCGGGCCTGATTGGTTAGTGAGGGCCGTGGGTCAGGCCTGATTGGTTGGGTGCGGCCTTGGGTTAGGCCTGATTGGTTGGTTGTGGCCTTGGGTCGGGCCTGATTGGTTGGGTGCGGCCTTGGGTCGGGCCTGATTGAGTGGTTGCAGCCTTGGGTCGGGCCTGATTGGTTGGGTGCGGCCTTGGGTCGGGCCTGATTGGTTGGTTGCGGCCTTGGGTCGGGCCAATTGAAGTCAAAGTAAGGCTAGTCAGCAAAGCCAGGGGTAGGTGATGGGGAAAAGTTGAGATTGGTGGATAAGGGCGGGAGTTAGGTGAAGGAAGTAGGTAACCGATATCGGTTATGTGTAACCGATATCGGTTAGAAGACCGATACCGGTTTTCTAGGGCACAAAATAACCGGTATCGGTTATAGGTCAAAACCTATAAAAAGAAAAATATGGCCTGTCATTGTCACTTTGTGAATTTGAGCACCCAAATTTAGTGTGTGAGGTGTGAAGTGATTTTGTGGAGTTTGTGGGCTGAGGTGGCATTATTTGAGTGGAGGAGTGAGTGGTTGGTAGACCCCAGCGATCAGGAGGTAGAGTTTGATTGGTGGAGAACCCAGCTGAGGAGATTTGGAGCCATGGCACAGCCAGGAGGAGCAGGAGGTGCTGGACCAGCTGGACCACCGCCACCTATCCCACCATGACGACGTGTAGTCACCGGTAGGCTCTGAGCTCTTACCTTTGTGAATTTGATGAGTTTAACTTAGATGTGGGTTTTGGGTAGGAATCTTGAAATGTGAATAAAATAATGAATGAATGGAAGTAATTGATAAAATGGAGTGGGTAGGTAGGCTAGTTAGGCTAAAACGGCAGGGTGGGTAGGTAAATGGGTAGAAATAGGAAAAAAAATGTTTTATAGGCTATGTTGGGTTCGACCCAGAGGGATGGGACGATGGCCGTGTCGTCACTACTAAGCGACCGCATCGATCACCGAACATTCTGGAATAATTTCTTTGCCGATAGATCGGCGTCGGTCATATGTCGTTTTTTTTTTTTTTTTTGTTGTTGTTGTTGTTGTTTGTTGGAATTGTCTTGTTGGTTTGTTTTTGTGTTTGGGGGTGAAGGGGAGGGGTAGAGTTGATAGGAAAGGTGATTGGGGTGGGGGAAATGGGGTGGTTGTGTGGTTGGTCGGGTAGGATAGATTAGGTGTTAGGTATGAAGTAGGAGGTGTTAAATTGGCGGGGGTATAGTTAGATGACTAGAGTAGATCGGGGTGGTTGGTAGGTTGAGTGGGTAGAGAGAGTTAAAGTAGTTGTTATTGTAAAGGGTAGGCCTGATGAAGTGGGTTGTTTTTGCAGGCACGCCAGCAGCTCACGATGTGGGATCGGATGCCCCCTTTATTGAGATGGATGCGGCCACATGTGTCCGCAGCGCATTGGGCCATTATGCGAGAGGTGGGACTCAGCGAGTCCCGGTGGTATAGGGCTATGGATAGGGACCACAGCTGATGGTTTCCCTCATCGAGAGATGGGATCCGAAGCAACCAATGTTTTCCATCTCCCTACTGGAGAGATGACGATTACTTTAGAGGATGTGTATCACATCCTGAGACTGCCGATCGTAGGGGAGGCAGTGTTCCAGGTGGATGCGGAGATGGCGATGGACAGCATCCTGCATGTATTTGGGGATGCAGCCCCATTGTTGACCTATCACAGCGTGAGCATTGCCTATGGCGACATGTATCACACACACCGACAGGAGACACGGCTTGCGTGTTGATGATGATAGGTATCACCTGCTTCGCCCTCCCGGACTCAGAGGGAGGCCACTTCCCACGGGCTTTGATGGGAGTGTTGCACGAGATGGTAGAGGAGCATACATGCTATGCCTGGGCACCAGTGTATCTGGTGCAGCTATACAGAGTTGTGGGGTTATCGCCGTATGAGGTGATTCGGTATTTGCTCGACATTTTTGTTACACTACTGGGCATACGAGCACATCATCTGTATACGACCAGTAGGGCTGCCCCAGCAGCCAGGGCCACAGATTGTATATAGATATGGATTTCAGAGGTGGTTGGGGGTCGTGGGCTAGCCACGAGCGGTGCTCGCAGGATGGGATGTGGCCTACTACCATCATATGCTAGAGGGCTTGACCGCCTGGACATTATATGGAGGCCCTACAGAGGCCATCAGCCCCGAGGAGGAGCCCGAGCACAGATGTGCTGGATCCAGTATAGTTTCTAGATAGCTGGATGGAGGCCCGAGAGTATGAACAGATACCCCTAGAGAGGGTACGATAAGCGATTGGGCTTCTTGCAACAGATGAGCCACCTCCCTTCCCATAGTACCGAGGGATGATGTAGAGGTGCCACTACCTGCACCGTAGCCCGTTAACCCAGATTAGGTAGTAGAGAGGCCGGCGGACGATACAGTGGATGATGCTGGAGTGACAGGGGCCTTTTTGGTTTGGTGGGTAGGGGAGAGAGCAGCTAGGAGAGCACAGCCCACACAGCTAGATTTGGTGGCTGTTATAGCAGAGAGGGACCAGCTCTTAGGACAAAAAGTGCGGTTATTACTGATGGCAGGCTTGCAGCTGCGTAAAGCACTGATTGGGGTGCTATAGGGCGCTTAGCCCAGCACAAGTTCAGCACAAATTACGCAGCACCAGATACGACCACGAGTGCACATGCACCGCAGTGCTGGGTAATGCCACAACACGCAGCACCGCCACAGCAGTAGTACGAGCATAGGGTGTCTTGGCAAGACATGGGCCAAGATTATTAGGAGTCGAGGACCAGCCCCAAGAAACTGCCATGGTGGCACGGGCGTGCTATATTGAGGCAAGAGAAGAAGCCCGATATTATCGGGGCGTCCTTGATGGTACCGGGGCTGATTATCATCCGTATGTGGTGCATGAAGGCCGAGACATCTCGAGCTAGAGATCCCAAGGAGGCACAAATGGCCACCTAGTGGGTCTGTTATAGGGAGGAGGCGAGAGCCAGCACAGGGACCAGCAGGGAGACAGCCGAGGGTGGCGGAGAGAGCTGAGACATCCGGGGAGCGGCGATGGGTTTTTTTATATTGGATATAGACACCGGTCTGCGAACCGGATATGTATATTGAGGCCTGCGTGCCCATATATGATTTAGTTATTCATTCATTTTTGTTGTATATACCGGCCTGCGAGCCGAGTACATGTTGTATAGTTGATACCGGCCTGCGAGCCGAGTATATTTTTGACATGATAGACCGGCCTATGAGCCGAGTCGAGATTTTGACAGGGATAGCGGCTGCGCATGCCGGCTTTGTATTATTTTTAGATCACAGAGGCCCCCATGCAGGGCAAATTGTATATTTTGACATTGATATATATAGATGATGATTTTGATCCACATGGTGTGTATAAAAATGTCTTATGTGTTTTGTCGATGGTTTTTGAAATTTAATGTATATAGATGATGAGTTTGATCCACATGGTGTGTATACTGATGGGTTTGATGTATATATTAAAATGTCACATGTATTTTGTCGATGGTTTTTGAAATTTAATGTAGATAGATGATGTTGATGAAATTGTGATGATATATATATGTGTTGATGGGATTTTGATGACAAATATTGATAATGATGTCGTTATGTAGGAAAAAGAGGCGGGCGCCACCAAAAATTTGCAAAAATGAAGAAAAGGCCTAGGTTTAAGCAAAGGGAGACATATGACCGATATCGGTTAGCTAACCGATGCCGGTAGATATATGACCGATACCGGTTAGGTAACCGATATCGGTTATGCTAAAACAAGCTTTTCTAAAAATAGAAAATCTTGGGAGACAACTTGAGTTCTTATTTTTAGAGGCATGCAATAAGTTAAATACGAGGATGCGACGCTGTTTGATGACTGATACAGATAATTGCATGGGAGAATTGAGTGATAGGGAGGAAAGAGACAGGTAAAGTGATTGTGGGCTGAGATTAAGAAGGCAGAAAGGCAAGTTATATTGAAGAGGGTGGTGAACATGGCTGGACAAGGAGAAGCATCCAGCAGGCAGAGACGAGAGGGAAGACAGGTTCCACCGCAAGCTGCTGCGTCCCAAGAGGTAAACTGTTTGGTTGTAATTTAATTCTTGCATGTTTTATGAATAGGATGAGAGAAGGTAAGTGGATAGAGACGAGAAAGAAAAGGTGATAGGTAAGGGTTTGGGATGGGGTGAGTGTTATGGGGTAGGTAAGCGGGGTTTCGCGTATGTTTGTAGGTGTAGAGAGGAGTAAACGAGCAAAATAATTATCGTAGGGGATGTTTTTAAGCAGGCTGTATATGTTTGACAGTGACCGGTATCGTTTAGAGATAACCGGTATCGGTTAGGCAACCGGTATCGGTTATCTATAACCGATATCGGTTACTGTATGAAATTCCAGAATGTGAGAAAAAACACTTGGGGATTTGATTTATTGAATGGTTTGTTTGTTGATTTGATGTATGCAGGCAGAGGTAGGTTTGAGGATGAATGATAGTGTACCAGCTTTGTTGTCACGAGTCCGAGTGGATGTAACACCAGCTGAATGGGTATTGATAAACTATGTGGGGTTAAGTGGAATCCGCTATTATTCACGAATCACACGCAATCATGCTATGTTGCAGCGTTGATTGAGAGGTGGAATCCAAAAAATAATACCTTCTATCTGCCAACAGGGGAGATGACAGTGACGTTGGAAGATGTGTTTAGAATTTTGAGGCTACCAATTACAGGAAGACCAGCAGTATCGTGCAAGGCCTAGCGTGGCACGGGAGTGATAACAACAAAAAGATATTGGTTCAGCTTGCACGAGATTTGACACAACGAGGTTTGACATTCACTTATGGTACAATGTATGCAACACACCCTAAGGAAACAAGGTTGGCAGTGGTATTAATGATAGCGGTGGGGTATTATGCATTACCGAGGGTGGATGGGGGAAGATTTCCAAAAGCATTGATGTGTATTATTTGGGAAATGATAGAAAGGAGTGTGACTTTCGCATGGGCACCCACATATCTGGCGAGCTATACAAGGGTTTATGGGCCTACAGTGAAATCACAGGATGACACTTTGGATTGTGCATACTTATTACATTGTTGGGCCTATGAGCACATTGTGTGTGTGTGACCAATAGGCCGACCAATCCAGGAAAGAGAGACAGGAGTGCAGAGGTTGGGATTCAGATGATGGGTCCAGACAGAACAAGAGGCGAGATCCCAGGCCGTGATAGATGACATCGAGTATTATAGGTAGGTATGGGAGATGGTGACGATTGTGGATATTCATTGGAGGCCTTACAGGAACTATATGGTGACAGAGAACATAGCAGAGGATTTGAGGGGTGTAGAGTGATTAAGGTGGATTGCGGGGCACAAGCCAGGTGAGTACGAGAGGATTCCTCTAGATCATGTGCGGCGACAATTTAGATTTGTTTAGGATATACCCATGGCTTATAGACCATACATGAGGATCGACACCGAGGCATCATTCTCACCTCCCCAGCCGACACCTCCAAAAGGGCCAGAAGAGATAGCAGCCGATCGCAGGGTAATGGATGCGGGAGCGACAGAGGCTTATAGATTATGGTGGGTAGCAGAGCTATGAGGTGTACGTGAGAGGGCCGATCATCTTGACATAGCTATGATTACAGCAGGAGAGAGACCGCCTGCAGGATTTGGTTCACCAGCTTCAAACACAGGTGAATGAGACAATGGGATTGTTAGAGGTTTCACAGTTACGAGTGGAGAGACTAGAGGCAAGATTCCTCCATGCGAGAGGGCGTATTCGTATGTTACAGGAGATGTTGGTAGATCAGTGGGAGGAACCAATAGCAGTGGCACCTTTGAGGATGGAGAGGCTAGATGAGTGGTGTCGACGATCACGATCACCACCTGATTCGGGATGAGGCGCAAGGGTCTAAGTGAATTTTATAGGGGTATAAGAATAAATAAGGATGCCGACCTGCATGCGTCGATGATAGAGAAGATGTATTTGTTTAACATCTAAATAAAACTGAATATGTATGTTGATTTGAGTTATGATAATAATAAGAATGGTTGTGTTTTGAATGTTTGTTTGGAAAAAAAGGATAAATGATGAATGTTATCAAATAGAAATACACAAAAATATTTATATTTACAACACATGATAGGTTATGGTAGGGGATGGTCGAGCTAACCTTGGGAGACCCCCTGTCTCCTAAGTGCTGCCTACATAGCCCATTGCCTAAAGCAAGGAGGGGCCTCAGACCAATGTAGTTCTCCCTTAGGACCAAGGAGAGGTGAATTCAGGCAATTTGGTTGTGGTTAGGCAATTTGTTGGTTGATAAAAAAATATTGATATTGGTAGGGTAATGTTGTTGGTGTTGGTAAGGAATTGGTGATGTTGGTGTAGGTATAGGTGAAGCGAACGTTAGCTTACCCAAGTAGTAGGGAACCGTGTCCTGATTAAGGTCAACACATAATCCTAGATTCGAGTAAAAGAGGAAAAAGTGTCCCGTAGTTGAAAAGAGCTAAACAAACCACATATTAACGTAGGATAAGCTTGAATCCCTAGGTACCTTGCATATGCGAGAAGTCGATAGGTGAAAAGAGTTGTATAATCACAATATATCGGATATACGTCACGTCCCTTGAGTTTTGTTGCTTTGACGAATGGTGAGGTGAGGTGGTTGATATAGTTGGGGTGCAGAGAACTTGTTATAAGGTGATTATTCTGATGAAAGAGAACCAAACCTAAATAGACAAGTCCATGACTCAAAAGTGCTTTGGAATACTGCTTTTTACTTTTTCTGGATATAGACTGATCGATGCGGGAAGTCTACATGGGATATATATTTTGTTGTTCTTGAGGTCTTCACGAAGCTGATCAATGTGAGAAGCTTCTGATAAAGGCTGACTTTGTATAGCTGTCCTTCAAGGGAGTAGTCTATTTATAGTAGCAGATGCGATTTTGTGTATAGCTGTCCTTCGGGGGAGCAGTCTATTTATAATAGTAGAAGTGGTTTTGCACATAGCTGTCCTTCGAGGGAGCAGTCTATGTATAACTTAGAGGTCTAGATGTCCGTTTGGCATGAAGCATCTAGTTTTGTAGAAAGTTTGACTCAAGAATATCCCATAAGCGTATAATTGAGAACGTGTTATTTTGATACTTTTAAGTCATGGACCCGACTAAAAAGGGGAAGGCATCTTTAAGAGGAGGTGATGACCAAGCTACGTGAGCTTGATTCTATTTTGAGATGTATGAAACAAAGTGTATGAGGTGGTAAATGAGCTCAAGGGACGAGCGCAAGGTAGATAAGAAGTGATATAACACTAAATTCAACAGTAGAATGGTCGAAGATGCAAGGCATTAAGGGGTTCAGGCTCAGGTTTACCATTAAGCGAAGCTAAATGATAAGTGCCTGATCCGTAAGTGTGAGTGATAATGTAAGGCCCAATCCAATTTGGAGCAAATTTGCTGCGTTTTCTCTTTTCGAGTTTGGTTACATGTTGATTCTCTTTGAGGACAAGATCACCAACCTTAAAGGTATGCTCATGAAGTCGCTTATCATAAGCACGCTTGATGCGCTTTTGATAGATTTGAAGGTGGTCAAGAGTTGTAAGACAACGCTCATCAAGAAGCTCTAATTGGGCTAATCGCTCTTGGCGAAATCATCATTGGTGAGAATATCCTGAAGAGATATTCTTAGGGAGGGTATTTGTATTTCGAGAGGTAAGACAGCCTCGGTACCATATACCAAAGAAAATGGGGTGGCATTAGTGGAGGTACAAATGCTGGTACGATAAGCCCAAAGGGAAAAGGGGATGTGATCAGGCCAATTTTTTCCAGAATCATTAACAACTTTCATGAGAATTTTGGTCAGGGTTTTGTTAGAAGATTCGGCTTGACCATTTGCTTGTGGATAGTAAGGTGATGAAAAGCTAAGTTTGATACCAAAGTTGTCACAAAGGTTTTGTAACAACTTATTTTTGAAAGATTTTCCATTATCTGTTATCAGGTGATGAGGAACACCAAAACGACAGATAATGTGATGGTTAATGAATTCTACAATTTTTTCTTTTTTGGTTGAAATGAGTGGAATGGCCTCCACCCATTTAGTATAATATTCGGTTGCTATGATTATCCAACGGTGACGTTGCGAAGAGGGCGGGTGAATCTCACCAATAAGGTCTAAACCCCATTGTGAGAAAGGCCAAAGATCTCGTGCGACCTGTAGCGGATGGCTAGGAGTATGTTGAAGGTTGGCATGTTGTTGACACATAACACAACGCTTAACATATTCGTAGCAGTCGTTATTAAGCGTAGGCCAATAATAGCCTAGGCGAAGGATCCGTTTGGCCACGGCAAGGCCACTAAAATGTCCACCACAAATACCGTCATGGACTTGTTGGATGGTATAGGTAACCTCCGCGCCGGTTAGACATCAAAGGAGGATGCCATCAAAGCCATGTTTATAGAGGAGTCCCCCCATGACGACATAACGAGAAACACTTTTAAGAAAATCACGTTTTCCGTTACTAGTAAGGTCAGGTGGGAGAACAGAGGTTGTAAGGTAGTCGTGAAATTGGTGATACCAAGTATCCTGCGAGTCAGCAGACACATTATTTATCATACAAACATCCAGGCTGAGTAAGATGGGGCAAAGAGTTGTTGAACCAAGACAAATATGTCAGAGTCAGTTGGTGAGGCAGGAATTTGTGAGGCCAAGCAAGCCATAGTATCCGCAAATTTGTTAGTTGAGCGGGGAATGGTTTGGATAGAATAATGAGTAAAAAGGTCAAAAGTGAATCCACGTAATGTTTGTACTTTTGAAGTTCCTCATTTTTACATTGGTAGATGCCCATAACTTGATTGACTACCAATTGAGAGTCACCAAAAATGTTAATAGATTTTACACCTAAGTGTAATGCAACCTGAGACCTAAAACAAGGACCTCGTATTCCATTTGTATTATTAGTGCAGGGAAATTGAGCCGGAATGAAAGAGGCATAGGTTTAGCATCCAAAGGAATGAGAACAACACCAGCCCCTCCACCACGCTGGCATTTGGATCCATCAAAGAAGAGGGTCATTGAATACGACTCATCACTGAGTGAAAGAGTGGCAATGAGTTCATCAGGGAAAGTAAAATTGGTAAATTGCTCCCCAGGTAAAGGGGCTTCCACGAGTTGGTCTACGATAGTTTGTCCTTTGATTGATTTCTGGTGTACAAACTCGAGGTTAAGGTCGGTGAGGAGCATAAGCCATTGGGCGATGCATTGGTTTAGATGAGGTTTGGCGTACATATAATGGATGGGGTCCACGTTGGTGATGACAAAAGTTTTGTGATTCAGGAGGTAGTGTCGGAGTTTGGTGGCCACAAATGATAGGGCTAGGCACAACTTTTCTACATGTGTATACCTAGTCTCGTAATCCACAAGAGTACGACTTATGTAATAAATAGCTTGTTCTCGATGCTCGGAGTCACGATGTGCGAGCATGGCTCCTACAACATGGTCGGTGGCGGAAAGGTAAAGGTAGAAAGGGCGATCATCTTGAGGTGGGATAAGCATGGGTGGCTACAAGAGATAGGCTTTAAGAGCCTCAAAGGCCTGGTGACACTATTCACTCCATTGAAAGACAATTTCCTTTTTAAGGAGATGATGGAAAGGTTGACATCTATTCGAGAGTTGTGAGATGAAACACCAGATAGATTGGAGTTTTCCCTACAAACTATGCAATTGTTTGAGGTTAGTAGGTGGGGGCATTTCTAGGATAGCTTTGACTTTAGCTGGATTGACCTTGATGCCATGCAAAGAGACAATAAAACCAAGGAGTTTTCCTAAAAGGACACCAAAGACACATTTCTTTGGTTGAAGACAAACACAATATTGTAACAAGCGATCGAAAATAATGGTTAAAACATCGAGATGTTCACTACGATGTTTAGATTTCCCAAGAAGATCATCGACATAATCCTCAAGGATAGTGTGCATAATGTCATGAAAAATGTAAGTCATAGCCCGCTGATAGGTCGCACCAGCATTCTTAAGGCCGAATGGCATGACATGATAGTAGAAGGTTCCCCAAGGAGTTATGACTGTGGTTTTATGTTGATCGGCCGGGGCTACCAAAATTTGATTGTATCCTGAGAAACCATCCATGAGAGAAAGCATCTCATGGCCCGCAATGAGATCAACAAGTTGATCAATACTTGGTAGGGGGAAGTCATCCTTTGGGAAAGTGAGGTTAAGGTCCCAGAAATCTGTACATATCCAAAGTCCCCCCATTGCTTTAGTAACAGGTACGATGTTAGAAATCCATTGAGGATAGTCAATAGGTAAGATGAAGGAAACAGAAAGGAGTCGTTGAAGCTCTTCTTTGACCAAGAGGGCAATGCGTGGATGCATTTTTCTCAGTTTCCATTAACTGGTTTGGAATCGGTTTTAGGGTAATGTTATGGACCGCAATGTCAGGATCAATTCTTGGCATGTCAGCGTAGGACCAAGCGAAAGCTTGGTTGCGGGCACGGAGGAAGGTAGTAAAGGCAGTTTGTTCTGATGTGTTAAGAGATTGTCCGATCTTCACAATGTGAGGATCATCCTCTATGTGGATGTTGATTTCTATAGTCAACTCATTCAACATGGTTTGAGTTTCAGATGGTAAGGCGTGTTGAATATAAGAGTCATCCGCACCCAGGTAAGTGAGGATGGAGTCATCATCCTAGCACTCAACAACATTAATTAAAGGCGAGTCCTCTTCGATCATGTCCGGATACGAAGGGAAGAGAAGATAGGTCTTCATTATTGCATTGATAAGTGAGAGGACCCAGAAGATAGTGTTTATGAAAAAAAAAAAAAGTTCGGAGGGATAGATTCAAGGTCTATCGACTCTGTGGGTGACGATGGCAAAATGGGTGATGATGGTTTAGAAGGGGTGACTTCATCGTCTTCCCGGATACAACTGACATGAGGTTTCTTTGGTGTAAGTGTTTCAGAAAATCCAAGACCACTACAATCTTTGTGTTTGCGTGTAGTCACGGGAATGATTGTATGTCGGCCTTGTTCATAAAGACCAAAACCAAAACCTTTCCAAGCACAGCGCATCAAGAAGGTGATAGCGGCGATGATTAGTTAGATATTGAAAATCGATAGGAAGAGAACAACACCAAGGGGAGGTTCAAGGGTAATGGAGGATGCGTCAACACCCCCATATGTTAGGTTGGTGCGGCAATTAGGTGGTCCGTAGGAGATTACTTCCCCCACACGACGGTCATAGGTAGGATGCGCATGTAACTGTCCATACTCCTATGGGGTATGGAAAGCGCTAACATTATATAGGCGATACTCCCCTAGCATAAGGCATTGAAAAACATCTACTAAGGGATCTGAGGTCGGGATGTTGTCCGCAGGGAAGGATGCGGTATGTGCAGCGGCGGTTTCATTGGTTGAAGGTGTAGGTGCGGTTGAGGTGGATGGTTGAGGTGTGATCAAAATAGATGGTTGGGTCGATGAATGGGTTTCTTGACTGGTACAAGCACATCATTAGGGCAATATAACATATTACAGGTTTTGAAGGGGGGAGGGTTAGCTTTTACGGTGTAGGACTTCCCCTCATACTCGAATTTTATGCATCTATGTAAGGTGGAGGGAACGCATCCCATAGCCCGGATCCAAGGGCGACCTAACAACATGTTGTATTGGAATTCTCCCTCAAGGACATAGAAGAGTTCAGGTAAAGTACGTGGCCCTACATGAATGTTAAGGATCACGGTGCCTAAGGTAGAAGTAATAGCATTGTTGAATGAATGTAACATGATGGGGTTGGCACACATGCAGCTAGAAGGGATATTCATTTGTTGGAAGGATTTGGAAGAGATGATATTTAGGCTAGCGCCCCTATCAATCATAACATGACGTACTCAGATGTTCCGAACGTAAGCTGAGATGAAAAGAGCGGGGTCAGGATCTTCTGCACCAAAGTCAACAATTTCGTCTTCGGAGAAACTGACAGCAGCAGTTTGTTGTACAGGGACGGAAGTGGTAGATTGTTTGGTGAGAGAAGCAATGTGGTTGGGTGTTAAAATGGCGGTAATGGGTAAGGTTTTGTTAGGTAAGACCTCTATCCCTTGAAGGATTTCAACGAGAGCTTGGCGATGAGATTCAGAGGTTTGAATGAGATCATACAGTGTCATTTTTACAGGTGATTGGTGAAGTTGTTTGATCATGGTTTGGTGGGAAACTTCATCGAGAGATGGCGTGGCGGTTCCATGAATAACCACTTTAGGTGGTGGTGTGATCAGGATGGTGGACAGAGAAAGAGAGGCCACAGGTGTGCTTTCTTTAGCTTTCCCATTGTTTTTCTGCCCTCGAGTAGCAACACTAATCATGTTGATTTCGTGAACATGAGAGGAGGAAGATGGTAGGGATAAGTCATTGTCTTCGAGAGGTGGGGTTGTAATAATGATAGATCTTGGTGAGGCAGGGGACAGGTGGTATAGGAGAGGGGATTGAAGCTAAAGGTTTCTCCCTTCGTAAGTTGTCTTTCTTAGGCTGTCTATCCGAGATAGGTGATTGGCGAAGTATGGCTCTCAATGCTTTGCATCCCTCTACATCATGTCCTGGTGTGTGGTGATAAGCGCAGATTTTAGACTCATCATAACCTATAGGTCGAGGTGTAGATGGATCATAGGGTCTAAGTGGGGGTAGGGAAATGGTCGCATTCTCCACCAACATATCAAGGATCTTGGCGTAAGATCCTTTGAGCGGGTCAAAGTCAGAGGAAGATGAGGCTATTGATTGGGTGGGTTTTGGTAATGTTTGGGTATGGTTGGTTCGTACGGGTGGTGGTTTAGACAAGGGGTTTTGATAATTAGATTTAACTAAACGTGGCTTCTTTGGCGCAGAAGTTATGTTTAGCTGGTTAGATGATGAGGCCACAGATGACGTGATGGCGGGAAACAACCATGGAGAAAGAGGAGTGACAACAAACAAATCCTTTGATGATGGAGTTTGTTTAGGGTTGATAGGTGGACAGGATACTTGGGGTGACGGTGTTGATACACCCATGGATCTCTGTATGGGTGTAGAAGATGCAGGTCATTTTAAAGAAAATGTAGGAGGTATGATGTATTGAGGCAAGGTGGAGGGGTGAGGTCCTAATATAGAAGGTAGGTGTGACGGCGAGGGTTTTAGTTGTGACAGAGGCATAGATTGGACTTGGGCTTTAGGGGATTGGGTTTGTCTCTTAGGTGGATGGACGGCTTTATTTTTGGATAAATCTAACCGTTTAGGTGGGTGTGTTAGGCTGGGTATTGGTAAAGTCCCAAGCATAGGGAAAGGTTTGGTTAGGTTAGTAGAGGTGGATGAGGTGTTCGGTAGAGATGAGGAGGGTGAAGATGAGGACATTGGCATTTTGAGCTTTTGTAAACACTTCGGTATATGGTAGAGGTGTCTGGATCGGTCATCTGCATTTGAGTAGAGTATGGTGTACTCAAACACTCCCATAGGACTCGTCTATCTTCTGAGGGGATAACAGTCTTCACGTGTGAATAGGAACTTTTGTATGGAAGAGAGGTTGGTTGTGATTCCGGTCCACTGTGGGTGTGATACAGGGGGTAAATGAGTCACTGTATCAATGGGTGTTAAGAGGTCAACCGGTCACTGAAAAGATTTAGGCGATGAAGAACTAATAGGTAGGAGGGCATGTTTGAGGGGATCCGTCATGATTAACGAATTTGGTGATGTCGATTCGAGAGGTTTCTCTTCTAAAGATGATAGAAACAGTGGCGAGCCTTCCTCTTGTATAGCAAGAGTGGTAGAAGGAGATGTTTGGGAAATAGATAAGTTAGATAACATCCGCTCACAGTCTTGTAGGGATGTGGTGTAAGAAGGCTCATCTATGAGAAGAGAACTCTGGTGGTTAATTCCTTTATGGGTAAAGGAATGGCAATGATTTCGTCTCGTCTTGATGGTGGTGAAGGGGGTTCGGGTCCCTGCGTTAGTGAAGAAGCTTGATTTAGAATTTCCTCGATAGAAGCTTTTGATTGGGAGTCGAAAACTGCATGGATTTCATGAACACTCTCCTCGGCTAAGATATCTTGGTTTATGTTACTGTTAGATGAGTGGTTTGGGAATGGTTTGTTGAAGATTTTCAAATTTTGGTTAGCAGGGGCATTAGGATTATTGAGGGTTATATCCCCTGCATCAACCATTTCCTACACTATGTTTTTCAACATCTTGTAGTTTTCGTGACTGTGTCCCTTCATGCGGTGGAAGTTACAGAAGTCATTTTCTTTGTACCAAGAAGGTATAGCGAGGTGGAATCAAACCCGGAGTGAGGTTTAACAGGAGGTAAGGTGATAGCTCCCGCTCTGAGCAATTTTTCCAAAATGACACCATAAGTTTCTCCCAAGGGAGTATAATTGATGGGCTCGGCTTTATACTTATAGGTGGTTTTTGGCGGGGTATTAGATGGTGCTTGGGATTTGACCATCACTGTGTGTACAGCTCCTTTTGATTTCGAAGCAGTTGATGCATGAGAATTGGTGGTGTTGGGTTTGTTGGTGGAGTCTTGGGTTCGGAAATTAGGGTTTTTGTTGCGCAACCGTAATTTCTCTTCCTCTAAGGCTCGAATTTCTAGTTTCTGAGCCATAGTAAAGGCCTCATCAAAGGTGTGGAAAGTTTGAATTTGGAGGGTAGGATAAATGTGCTTAGCGCAGCCCGCATAAAGAGTTCGATAAGTTCAGCCTGAGGCAAGGCATAAGTAAGTTGGTTGATAAGGCCCCGCCATCGTCCGTGTGTTCCTTATGGAACTCCTTCATGAGTTCTTCATTTTTATTAGATTTCCTTTCACCTACATACTTGGCCTTTTCTAAAATAAAAATATATTCTAACCTATACAACTCTTTTCTCAATGTGAGAGTGTCCACTCCTTCCTCTTCATCATACATAGCAACAGATTGGTCTTCTTGCCTTACAATAGCTTCACTTTCATCAATTTTTCTTCGTACATTTTCACGGTACTTAGAATTTTATAATTTGTACCTACATACTAATATTCCCATAGAATTATTTAGAAAACTCAATGGTATCTTAACCTTCATGCATGCTTCCCTAATGGCTTCTTCCACTATGTTGGGTTTTAAAATGGTACATTAATAAAAACCACATTCGGGGACAATAAGTCCCTCCTCTTTATGGGAGAGGTTCCCTTATTAAAAGAAAGCAACAAAGCTTATATACAAATGTACACTTTCATCTTAAGGCTAGACATATGACATATAGAAATGCCTTTAACTAAGAATAGCATATCAATAAAAATGAATAGAAGAAATGAAAAGAGGAAAGAGCAGAATATAACAACACTTTTAGGAAATATAGATAGTGAGTATAACCCTATACGTCTTTGAGCAAGAGTAATGCAAAACATAATCATTCACATTCAAAGCATAACATATCATTCCACGAGACACAAAGTTCTAGAAGTCATATCAATAAGAACACAAAGTTTATTATTATAGAAGATAAATGATCCATGATTTCGGTAAGTAGGAAGAGATAATAGATGAGATAGAGAGAAAGGGGAAATTCTTCTATATTGATTGCTTTCGATTCTATTTACACTTCAAAAGTATAAGAGTCCAACCTTTTGTAATGAACCAAGCTGATACATTTATAGACAAAGACAAGAGAGGAGAAGAAGAGAAGGAAGAAAATATGATTTGGTGCCCAACCACCAACCATCAATACCCCCTACCAATCTTCCCGTAGTATGTCGAATCTAGTTCTCGCATGTCTTTGGCGTGCTTAAGGAGGAAGGAAGGAAGATCGAATCAGATTTGATCTAGTTGAAATAGTTGGATCCTGTATTAAAGGCTTGAGAGACATTTTCCATATTTTCACTCAAATCAAGATATCCAATTGGTTCCCCATGTCTATTTGGTGTGTTGAAGAAGAAAGGATGTAAATCGGATCAAATCGATCTATTTTGAAGTAACCAAATCATGTATTAATGGTTGAAATATGTTTTATTTGTAACCATCAAATCCTATTGAAAACAATATTTTATGCTTCCATGGTGTAGAGGAGACCAAGAACTTTCCAACAAAGATTAAATTTGTCAAATTTTGAGCATTGGAGTGAAAGTTATTCTCATTCAAATATTTGAATTGAATCCGTACAATAATGGAAAAAATGCAAAAATGGATCCATGGGCCCAAAATTGGAATTGCACCATTAATGTAAAATTATCAAAGTTCAAAACGAAGTAAAATTATCAAAGTTCTCTGTCTACCCACCTCTCCACACATTTGGTACCTTTCTCCAAATTTTACACTTGAAGTTACACCGAGATGACACGTGGAGGCTTCCGCAAACCCATCTATACTTAGCCTATTCAACAAATCACTCTGTCTCCTTTTTGCACTGGACACATGGAAATCTGGTGCTCATTTGGGGACCACCTTTGGATTCGACCCTTGAAGGTGCACTATTAAGACACGTGGAGAGCTCCACCGGTTATTTTATACTTAGTCGGTTTGAGCCTACTACCCATTTGACTTCTATTGGACCCTAGGCTGTAGAGATCTCGGTGCTAGTTTAGGGTCTCTCTTTGGGCCATGCCTTTGAATTTTTTCCAATGAGACACGTGGAGAGCTGGCACATGTTTGGGGAACCACCTTTGCCTTCAACCCTTGAAGGTGTGCTGATGAGACATGAGGCATCGTGCGTCGATCCTTTTGTACTTAACCAATTTGGACCCGTTCCACTTTCTCCATTTTTAGGCTATGTCTCTTCTGCTTATTTAGGAGTGACTATGTTGGGTTCTGGACACATGAAATCTTCATGCTTGTTTGGGGGCTCGCTTTATATTTCACCTCAAAATTTTTACCGAGCTGGCATGTGGTTCTTTCCACTGGACTTAGACCTTTCAACGACCAATTTAACTTTTGTGAGGCTCTGAACATGTGGAGAGATGATGCTCATTTGGGGTATGCCTTTTGGGTCTCACTTCTAAATTTTCACCGATGAGGCACATGTCGAGTTTGTGCAAACTTGGTATCCTACTTTGAACTTGGCCTTTAGAGGTGCACGATTAAGACGCGTGGAGGCTTCCGTTGCCTCTTTATACTTAGCTGATTTGGGCCTTGATTGAATACTACATTTCTTCATACAAGACCAGAATTCCAAAAGTGACCCGACGACCCACCTTCCTGCATCCAATTAGAGATGTCCACACACTTGTGGATGTTGGGGCCAAAAATTGATAGGAAGATACACCCGTTACTCGTGACTGTGGAAAAATATAGAGAGGGAAAACTCCACCATTTATGCTTAAAAAACAAACTACTCCTTGTGGAAAGAAGAACTATAAACCATACCAGCTCGATGTAATCCATGGCCATAGAAAAGGATTTGAAAATTTTATTCAAATGGAGAAACAATTTTTAGGGATCTAGTGGTACTATGTGGACTACAAGATTCTAAATTAATAGGGAAATTTTTAAATGAGTACCATTTCCTCAAAGAATTTTTTTCTATCTCTCCAGGCTTCTCACTCTGCTCAAACATCTCTCAAAGGCACAAACTCAAAAATTTTGAAATCTTGACTTGAAAAAATGAGGGGAATTTTGAGGGTGATAATAGCTGGCTCTTTCTAGGGATGACTTGGCTGGGATAGAGGAACGAGGAAAGATCAAGAAGCATAGAAAACTTTGGTAAAGTAGACCAAAGTGCCTTGTCCAATGGGCAAATAAATTCAAAGGTAAAACCAATACGAGAAGACAAAACACATGGAAGAGAAACAAACCAAAAAGGAAATACAAAAACAAATAAAACACTACACACATTATATACAAAAGGACTGCTCGAATCACCTATGACTTGAACAATTTCAAATACTTCCCACTATAAGGAAGAGAGAGAGAGGATCCATCCATATAATCCAAGTAGAAATAATTTTCTCCAAAGAAAGTGTTTGATTTTGAAAGGACCAAGCCAAAGAGATTCAAACTTACCATGGATTCCTTGAGGTTCATGTCTTTTGTCCCACAATAGAACAATGTCTCCTACTTGAAAATCTCTGGGCCTAGCCTTCTTATCAAACAAAGCTTTCACCTTTAGTTGATCAGTGAAACCCTATCAAAAACTTGCATCCTATTTCCATCTAGCTTCAAGAAGGTACATCATTCTCTTATCCAAGGAACCGATGAAACTTGAATCCTCAATAGCCTTCATTATGTTCAAGGCTAGTAATTCCACTATTACTTTGGTAGTTGAGCTTCAACACCATACACCACCTAAAATGGAGACATCCCAATTTCTCTTTTGAGTATAATTCTATCTTCTCGAGAGAGCATCATAGAGCTTCTTACGCCAATTCCTTTGAGAGTCATTAACAAGCTTCGAATGATGGTTACTGATTCTTATTTTTTTATTCTGCTTGTCCATTCCCTTGAGGATAATATTCTAAAGAATGAGAAAGGGAAATTCCATATCCATAACAGAAATCCAGAATCTCAGAAGAAGAAAAATTGGAAGCATTATTAGTCACAATCTTGTTTGGTAACCCAAACCTTATCAAGATGTTCTCTTTGATGAAATTACACACCACCTCGAAGTAGTTCTTTTGACTGGAATAGCCTCTACCCACTTTGTGAAGTAATATGTAGCAGTTAACACGTGAGTATTTCCAACACTGGAATGTGGGTTAAGAGTTCCAATGAAATCCAATCCCCACTATTAGAAAGGCTCATCAATCACTACCGGTTTGAGTGGTAAAGAAGCCAACTTAGGTCTCCCAACAAAATTCTGATAGGATTTACACTTACCTAGCCATTTTGATGTATCTCTAAACAATGTAGGCCAATAGTTCCTTACATGAAGGATATTATGGGTAGTGACAACAAAAAAACTACCCTCCACAAGCTTTGATCATAAAAAGATGAAAACAACTTCTTCTCGTTTCTCTTTGTCCACACATTTAAGGAATATTCCATCTATGCCTCGCTTGAATAAAGAATTTTCCCATAATACATACTATGCAAACCTTATCTTAGTATCTCTCTTTTCCTTGGCACTCAAATGGTATGGACATTTTCCATAAGTAAGAAAATTTTCAATATCAGCATACCACTCATTTGTTGAACTAAGGAAGAGGATAACAAGGACATCAACTACTTTTATGGAAAATTCTTCGTCAACCCCTTCAACAATAAGCTCACACAAGCATTTACCCTAAACTAGATTAGTTGGCTTGATATCAAGGTCATATTATTGAACATTTTCTACCCAATTACCTCTCTTAGTTCCAAACTCCTGTTATGTAAGAATAGACTTGATGGTTGTATCAGTACAATTACAACAAGAGTGAGAATTAAGAATATAAAAACAAAACCGCTTAACAACTTTGACCACCGCAAAAGCATGTTTCTCCATCATAGTATATTTTAATTCATGAGCTTTTAGAACATAGCTTATAAAGGGAATTGGAATTCATGATTCTCATAATGTTTCCAAGTTAGCATAATGAGTCAAAGGTATTCTTTGTAGCATAGCAATAGATAATAAAATCCTTGTTGAAATTAGAACATGCTAAGATAGGATGTTTAGAAATGGATTTCTTGATATCTTCAAAATCTCCCTTGCCTTTAAAAGATAAACCAAAGGTTTTATTCCCTCTCATCATTTGAGCAATTCTCATAGTTAGTTCTGCAAAATCTAGAATGAATCTCCTCAGAAATCTATCTTGCCAAAGAAAGAGTGAACACCCTTTTTTTCTTGTGGGAAGAGGATTTTTTTAGGAATGCTTTAACTCTCTCTCATTCTATCTTGATCCTTTATTTTGAAACAATATCCCTTAGTAACTTTTCTTCAGTAACACGAAGACAAACTTATCGAGGATTAAGAGAAACTCCATGTTCCTTGCATTTTTGAAGAACTATTTCCGATGCTAAAGATGATCTGCCCTTGCTTTGGAAAAAAAATCAAATCATCAAGGTACACAATAATAAATTTTCCCTTTAGACTTCCAAAAGATAAATCCATTTCCCTCGAAAAGTGGCACCAACATTGATAAGACCAAATGGAATTATCTTGTAGGAAAAGGTTCCTAAGGGTAGTAAAGGCATTTTTGTGATGATTTGGGGTAATAACTTCCACTTGATTGTATCCAGAATCCATCTAGCATAGACAACATCTTAGAGCGTGAGACAAATTGCAAAACTTGATCCATCATGGGGAGTGGATAGTTGTTGTTTAGAGAGGCCCGATTCAAATTCTTGAAATCCACACAAATGTGAATCTTTCCATTCTTTTTTTAGACAGGCACAATGTTGGCAATCCAAGTTGAATGATGTTTAGGGAAAATAATCTTGGTTCGTAGTAACTTCTGGATCTCGTGAAAAATAGTATCAGAAACCTTAGGATTATACTACCTTTGCTTCGCTTCAAAGGTTTGATCCCAGTCTCGAGGGATATAGTGTTACATATCCTTTGGTTAAAAAGCCTTAAGATCATCATATGAATAGGCAAGAGCATCATCATACTTATTTAGTAGGTTTACTACTTTCTTCTTCTCTTCTTGGCTTTGTAGCATTTTCCAATATTCACCACCTTGGGTTCATCATTGTTTCCAATGTTGACATTGTCATACGAAAAATTGTCGAGTCCCTCGAGAATCTTCGATTTTATGAACCTATCATGTTTGTCAAAACAGATCTTCTAGAATCACCAGCCCTTTGGGAATCTTGTTACCCTTCAACTTAATACAGCCATCCCGATCCATTTCTTCCTTGATATCTTCTCCATTAGAGGGCACATATTATTTAGGAAGAGTTCCACTTCCTTCAAAATATAACCGATTGAAGTTGTCTTTAAGATCCAAGAAAGAGAGCAAGTGTTGATCATCATTGAAAACCTACCAGATTGTTTGCATTATCTCGACACACTAGGCCTATGAATCATTTGAATGGTAAATTTCTCCTAAGAGAAATCTAGATGAGGAATCAACAAAGATCCCGAGAAAGAATCAGCTCTAGTATTCTTTTCTCTTGGCAAAAATTTGATTGAGAAAGCATCAAGGAATTCATAGAATCCCAAACAAAATTTCTATTATGTTTCAATCTCCTATTCTTGACTTGGTAAAGATATCTTACCTATTTCATAATCAACTCTACATGACCACAAGCACAAATATTATTTATTCCTATTTATTTTGCCATTCTCAACCCAAGGATGAGAGCCTCATATTCAATCGTATTATTTGTATTTTTAAAATGGAGCTTAAAATAAAATGGACAAATCTTCCCTTCGGAGAGATTAACACCACACCAGCTCTAGAAGCATATGAAGAGAAGCTTCCATCAAAATCCAAAGTCCAAATGCCATTGGGGTCATGAATCACTCCCTTAGGGAGATTTTCCTCATCTTTTGACATGATCGTATAGTTTCCATACCCTATATCTGCATAGAGTATTTGTGATTTTTAATCATCAATATTTTGCACAATATACTCAATTTTCTTTTCTCGTAACAACTTTCTTATTTTTCCATTGACTAGGATCAAAGCATGTGACTAGTCCATCTAGATTTCACCTCCTACGTTTTTACAAAAATCCCTACTCAGCAACATACCATATGAGGGAGGAATATCAACAACCAAAATAGTGGCTAAGACCCTTTTCTTTGGAGAAGCGGTGAGAAGGCTACTTATGCATCTTTAATCCTCCCAACCAAAGGCATGCGTTAGAGTCGGGCTCAAAGCATGAGCTACTTTTGTGGAAATTACATTTTCTGATCCTCCTAATTTTATGACATAGTTACTAATTTTATGGCCGATATGAGAGAATCACATAAAATGGTTTAATTTTCTCATTAGGAGAAGTGACTCAGCCACAAGGCTTGGTTGAGGTGAGGAAGATGTAGTGGAAAAAGACCTTTAGGAGTATTGGATGAGGCTTTGGATTTGGAATTGAAAAAGTTAACCATTTTAGCAAAGGATTTTTGATGGGTTTCGTAAACTCTTCCTCCGAAATTGGGATTTTGGTCTTTTTGAGGTGATAAATAATATCAAAAGACCTAGAAGTGGATGGTGCATCACTACTAGGAATAGGAGAAACATTTTATTTATCAAATTTAGGAATTGAAGGCCGGAAGTTTTGGAAACGAGGTAGAAGGAGGAGGATTTACACTACTCACATTTTGTGTGGAGGTAGTGGGAATAGGGACTCCTCTTTTAAAGAACCACCAGAAAGTAACAGAAAATCCTTGGATTTCTTAGCAAGTTGCATCACTTTTTCTTTTCTGTTCGTTTTCTCCCGAGTCAAAAAAACAAATGACTTACTATTAATCTTTTCCACTCTTTCATCATATTCATATTCGTCATCCATGCCTTTAGTGGTAAGGAAATGAACTTGAGATTTGCCAAGCTCTTCCAGTTCTTCATCAACCTCTTCTTTTGATTCTTGATAGAGTTCATCAAAATCATCATTAGGTTCTTAAACTTCACAAGTTGCATTGACTAGAACCTTGATAGGTGGGCCTTCAATAGCCAATTTATTCTGAGAAGAAGGCAAATGGTTCCTGGGCTGAAAAATCTTCCTTGGAATATCTTGGTAAGGAGTATGCTGAGCCAATTGTTTCTTGATAGTAATGAGATCATTTGCAAGCTTCTGTACTAACTGATCAGAATTGGCTCCAGGGGAAGAGGAAGAAGAAGATGCTTTAGATTTAGAGGATTCTCTTTTCAATTTACTAGACATGATTAAATCATCCTCAAAACTGATATCCAAGAATTGATCAATATCCGTAGTTACAAGTTTATCCCTCCGTAGTGCATAACCCACTTCGAGCAACCGAGCATCAAGTAAGAAGAACTATTGGATTTGATCTACAAGACAAGTTTTTGTAGAATTTTAAGAACTAGCTTGCTAAATTTATCCACAAACTCCCTCTTGGGTTTATGTGGTTCCTTCTTGATATGAGAAATTTGAGCCAAGAGGGCATGCACATCTTCAGAAGGTTTGAAACGTTGCTCAAACTAAGTTTTCAAGGTGGTCCAATTTGTAATTGACCCAAAGCAGAAGATGATATAACCAATCAAAGCAACATTATCCTACAATGTTTCTACAAAGAGCACGACAAATACGTCTTCATATTCAACCCCAAGAATCCCACACCCAACAATGAAAGATGCAATGTGTTCATCTACGTGTACTTTCCCATCACCTCGAGAATTTAGGAAAACATTTCCTACTACTCCTGGGTAACTCATTCAATGGTTGAGGAAGAGCAAGGGGCCCAATCCATTGTCCCCAAGGCAGAGGTGTTGCCATCTATGGGAAGATTGTCTAAAGGGGAACTGAAACACCAGCAAGTATCAGAGTAAGAAGATTAGGACTGAGTTGTTCTAGAGGAATGTTATTCTTGGAGTTTCTGTCTTTAATAGGAGGTGTGCTTGAAGAATGAGTTCCTCTATTCCTTCTTGCTAGAAGAAGAGGGAATTTTTGTTGCTCCAGAAGTTGAAAATGAGAATATTCAACCCCAAGATATTTCTTCCCATGTGTATATCGTAGAGTCTCTAGATAAAAATGATCTTAAAGTTGTTCTTTTGAAAGGGATATATTTGAAACAAAATCCCGGTGGAGTTACCAAAAGCTGTTGGGATTAAAAATGGTACTTTAATCAAAACCAAAGTCGGGGACGAAAAAGTTCATCCTCTTTATGGGAGAGGTTCCCTTATTGAAAGAAAAAAACAAAGCTTATATACAAATGTACACTTTCATCTTAAGGCTAGACATCTGACATCTAGAAATGCCTTTAACCAAAATAGCTTATCAATACAAATGAATAGAAGAAATGAAAAGAGGAAAGAGAAGAATATAACAGCACTTTCAGGAAATATAGATAGTAGAGTATAACCCTATACGTGTTGAGAAAGAGTAATACAAAATAGAATCATTCACATTCGAGCATAAGATATCATTCCATAGACACGAGTTCTAGAAATCATATCAATAAGAACACAAAGTTTCTTATTACAGAAGATAAATGATCCATGATTTTAGGTAAGTAGGAAGAGATAATAGATGAGATAGAGAGAAAGGAGAAATTATTTTATATTGATTGCTTTCGATTCTATTTACACTTCAAAAGTATCGAGTCCAACCTTTTGCAATGAACTAGGATCTTAAATTTATAGAAAAAGCCAAGAGAGAAGAAGAAGAGAAGGAAGAAAATTTGATTTGGTGCCCAACCACCAACCATCAATTCCCTTGCCAATCTACCTACAATATGTCAAATCTGGTTCTGCTTGTCTTTGACATGCTGAAGGAGGAAGGATGGAAGATCAAATCATATTTGATCTAGTTCAAACAGTTGGATCCCATATTAAAGGCTTGAGAGAAATTTTCCATATTTTCACTCAAATCAAGATATCCAATCAGTTCCCCATGTCTATTTGGTGTGTTGGAGAAGAAAGGATGGAAATCGGATCAAATCTGATCTGTTTTGAAGCAACCAGATCCCATATTAATGGTTGAAAGATGTTTTCTAGATTTTTAACCATCAAATCCTACTGAAAACAATATTTTATGCTTCCATGGTGTAGAGGATACCAAGACCTTTCTAACAGTATAAAATTTGTCGAATTTCGAGCACTGAAGTGAAAGTTATGCTCATTCAAATATTTGAATCGAATCCATACAAAAATGCATTCGCGGGCCCAAAATTGGAATTATGTCCTTAATGAAAAAGATACAAAAGTGTAAAAAATTCCCCACAACCTCACAAGCCCGCAACTTCACATTTTTCATTTAGGTCTTACATGTGGCATTACCTAAGTGGTAACGGAGTCGTGGCTTACTTTATAATTTTACTTCTTTTAGAAAAGAGGTTCAAAACCTCAAAGTTCTCCACGACTGCTTTTACTTTTAACTTTTGATGTGGTCTCAAAATTTGACTTTTCCTACTTAGAAACAAGCCTAAAAATCACAAAAGGCTTTATCGGCTCACCTTCCCGAAAGCTTTATGCCGACTGGACATGTGGAGGCTTCCCACTCATTTGGAGACTCGCTTTGTATTTTCCTCTTGAAAGAGCGCCAAAGAGACACGTGGCTCCTTCTCATTTGCCTCGCCTTGTTTCTTTGTGTTTTAGCTAAGTCCCTTTTTGTTTGGCGGGGCCATATGTCTGACCCTAGACACATGGAGGCTCAGTGCACATTTGGGACCTATCTCCAGATTTTTCCTCAGTTGCACCGAGCCGACACATGGAGGCTTAGCGCACATTTGGGACCTACCTCCAGATTTTTCCCTTGAAGTTATGCCAAGCTGACATGTGGAGGCTTCCACAAACCCTTCTATACTTAGCTAATTCAATGGCCGACTCTATCTCCTTTTCAGACCTAGGACATGTGGAAAGTTGGTGCTCATTTGGGGACTACCTTTAACTTTGACCCTTGAATGTGTGCCATTGAGACACGTGGAGAGCTCTTCTCGGTTCTTTTATACTTAGTTGATTTGGGCCTTCGCCCATTTGACTTCTATCGGACCCTAGACACATGGAGGGTTGGCGCTAGTTTAGGGTCTCTCTTTGGGCCGTGCCTTTGAAGTTACGCTAATGAGACACATGGAGAGCTGACACATGTTTGGGGAATTACGTTTTGCTTCAACCATCAAGGTACATTCATGAGGCATGTGACATCATCCACCAGATCCTTTTGTACTTAACCGATTTGGACCCGCTCCTCTTTCTCCATTTTTAGGTGGGTCCCTTCTACTTATTTAGGAGTGACTATGTTGGGTTCTAGACATGTGGAATATTCACGCTTGTTTGGGGGATCACTTTGTATTTCACCTCTAAATTTGTGCTGAGCTGACACGTGGTTCTTTTCACTAGCCTTAGACCTTTTAACAACCGATTTAACTTTTTGAGGCTCTGAACATGTGGAGAGTTGGCACTCATTTAGGGTCTATCCTTTGTCTCTCACTTTTGAATTTGGGCCGATGAGGCACATGTCGAATTTGCATAAACTTGGGATCCTTCTTTAAACTTGACCTTTGGAGGTGCGTCATTGGGATGCATGGAGGCTTCCACCAGCTCTTTATACTTAGCTGATTTGGGCCTTGATTGAATACTACCTTTCTTCATACAAGACCAAAATTCCAAAAGTGACCCGACGACCCACCTTCCCGCATCCAATCAGAGATGTCCACGCACTTGTGGATGCTGGGGTAAAAATTGACAGGGAAGATATGCCCATTACTCACAACTGTGGAAAAATACAGAGAGGGAAAACTCCACCATTTACACTCAAAAAAAAACTACTCCTTATGGAAAGAAGAACTATAAACCATACCAAGCTCGATGCGATCCACGGTCATAGAAAAGGATTTGACAATTTCATTTGAATGGAGGAAATAATTTTCAAGGATCCAATCAGGAAGCATGCGGACTGTAAGATTCTAAATTAACAGGGAAAGTTTAAAAATGAGCACTAGTTCTTCAAAGCATGAATTTTTCTATCTCTACATGATTCTCACTCTACTCAAACATCTCTCAAAGGAACCAAGTCAATTTTTTTGAAAGCTTGACTTGAAAAAATGATGGGAATTTTGAGGGTGACAACACACTATTATGTCTTCATTCAAGCAACTTAGTGATTTTACAAGGTGGTATTTATGATCGACCATCTCTTTCCCTTTCCCACAACCTCTCTCTACTATCATCTTATTCATATGACCAGCTCCTTGGTCACCAAACACCCTTCTTGGTGCTTATCTTCTCATCTATAACTCATCACAAGGAGACACTTCCTTTACTATTTTTATCTCTTTAACTTGCTCCATTGTCTTATGCAGATATTTCCTCATGGTCATTAACATGACACTTCCTCCTTCCTCATCTCTTTCACCCTTCAAGGGTATGATACTATGCTCAACTCCATCCTTACAAAATTTGTAAACATTAGTTTTTCCATCATGTTTGGCTTTTCTATCAAATTGCCAAGGTCTACCTAATAGAAAATGACAAACATCTATAGGTAGAACATCACACAACATTGTATCCCTATATGTTCCAATTTGAAAATCAACAACACTCTACTCACTTACCAGAATTTGATGGTTCTTTGCACCCATGAAATGTAATAAGGCCTTGGATGTGGAAGTCTTCTTAACTCCAACTTTTGCACCATGTATTTTGACACCACATTATCTGTACTTCCTCCATCTATGATGACATCACATACTTTTCCTCTAGACTTGCATCTAGTTCTAAAAAAATTCCTTCTCTAACTCATATCTATTTATTGACTTCTTAAATCTACTTTTTGAGCTACTAGTTTACCTAAAACTCTCCTTATCAAAAGATATTGACTCTTCACTCCTTCATTTTTCTCACATGACTGATTTGGTCTGAATACCTACACTTTTTCAGTTCTCTTAGGGCATTTTACATCACTACAACTTGAATAGTTATGACAACTAGCATTCACATCTCTAGCATTTACATAGCTATCACTATTTGCATTCATATCACTAAACATAAGCATACCTTTTGAATTAATCCAGAGACTTGAATCATTCTCCTTAATGGCCTATAGAATCTCCTTTGCTATTATACTCTAAATATGGAATTCTCTATGAAAATATGCTGTAAATCATCCATTATTTCCTCCATTTTTGTCCTCATCTCGCTGAAACTTCACCATCTCTTTGATTAGAATTTCCATGTTATTCTATAACCTTATATATCTTTGTGCCATAATCGTTTTGTTGTTTTTGTACAAGATGCTTTCTAATCGACTCGATACCAAAAATAATGCAAAGGGTCTACTTAATTTTTCTTTATTCTTATGTTGGTTATAATTACCTTAAGCATGTATGACTCTTCCCAACCACCATTTCTCTAAGGATCTTCTTCCCCTTTGATCATTTATTTCATATGTAACATATACACATTGGATATATTGTATGCACATTTCACCATGTAAATGTATTCAATCATATATGAAGAAATACATGAAATTCATACCTTAATCATACTTGATCAACCTCCCATGCTATGGCCTATAAAAATATACTAATATAACTTTCCTTTCTATGAATATCACACCTTGTTTAACCTTATCTTCTGATCCACTCCACTCACACACACTATGCTTCTTCAATGGTGTCCACTAAGAAAACCTAATGTGCTTATGATTTCAACATGAGACCACCACATCCCTTACCTGCCCTTATGGCTTCACACTTGTTTTCACTTTCAATTCCATCTACTGTACCTCCTCATACTTCATTCCACTCACACACACTTCATCTTCATGCTTCACTCCCTCATGCATATGCTTCATATTCATAGCCTATAGAGGCTCTCCATAGCTCCATCATTCCAAACCTCTTCTCCATGTTTATTATCATGATAAATTGGTCTTAGACCTCTTATTATACCATACCCAAGATGATAAAACCTTGTATTCCTTCCATTGCTCGACCAATCAACATGAATCTCAGAATTAGGCTTCCAAACTACTAGCCCTCCTAAAGGACAGATGCTCATGGATATAAACATTCATTGAAGGTATTTCAAAACTAAATAATGATCTCAATACCCTTTATGGAGCTCATGCTTATATGTGAAACTCAAGGTTGAATCATTTATATGGTCATTGACTTTCTCACTCTATCCTAGGATAATTAGGCCTAATTAGTTATCCTGAAGGCTACATGTAACACCCTTGACAACTGTTATATTCCTCTTTTGCATTTCAAGTGTTGACATGTGATTTTCTAGATAAAGATGTGTTCTTTTGACTATTGAAGATCATGCTTGATAAGGATAAATCATTTCTATTCTTAAAAATCATTAGACTAAAATCGTATGGTTATCAAGAATTCATTTTCACTATGGAAAGGTGAGTTGCAATCTGGCTTTAAGAGTTGTAGACTTATCCCTTCTTTTGACTCATCCTTGGATCAATTTTAGTGATCCAAGGAATGTTTCAAATCTTTTTCATAGAATTGAATGGTAAATTGACATTCAATTTTTTGAGGGACATAGGGGACTAAACTTTGTATGTTACAAATTATTTGGTCTTATGTGAACGTGTTTTTGTTCAGTTGTATGTTTGTGCTTAGGTCTTTGGTGATTGATCTTGGTAGGAAATTAAGGACGTAAGTAAAATTCAATTTATTTCATGACAGAGGAGGAGTTCAGAGTCCTAAAACCTAAGGATTATCCTAACAGTATCCTAAGCTAGGTAACAACACCTATGTTCTAGCTATGTTTATTTATTTGGATTTTATTCTAAACTAAGCCTCTTATTCAATTTTTTTGGGTTGGCTTCCTAACCTAAGCATTGTGCTAAATGAATAAGGGAAGGTTTACTAAAGTAATGTTAGGATATTTTTAACTAATACCTAATACTAAATGGTTATGAAATGAATCTAACCTAAGGTGGGAATTACTATTGGCAAATTTTTTAAGACCTAAGGTGGTAATTGCTAGACTAACCTAAGTTTTATGGGATCCATCCTAAACTATTAAAAGGGAACATAAGGGTCACATGTCTCTAAGAAAATGTTTCCAATGGAATTTACGTGAGTTGATAGGGTTTAATGGATAGTGGTACTGCTATTTTTAGCAGAGGCTAGTTAACTTTAGTAGAGGAATACGTGGAAGCTCTAATAATGATGGAATTGCATGTTTGGATGGAATTGGCCTTCGCCGATTTAGGAAGTGGTGGAAAGGAAAGATAAGCAGGAATTTTGGAATTAATGGCATTAATGGGCCTCGGTTTTGTGTGCAAACCATCTTGGAAACTTGGAAGGTGCATTTGTAGGATGTTATTTAGTTTTGCATGCACCGTGAATTTTTCTCTCGCATGGAGCTATCTCGGTTCTTCGGACCAGAAGTTTGACCTTCACTTCAAAGATATTTTTGGTTTCTATGGCCTATTTTTGATCAAAGGAAATTATATGAGGCATAGGAAGAAAATATGTTTGATTATTGATCTTTCGTGGAGGAGGAGAAGAGTTGGAAGCTCAACTAGAAGTCTCCTTCGATTTGTGAAACAATATCGGGCATGATAGGTTCTAACCATTAAGATTATTTTATTTCTTCTAAATGATTCATTAAAACAACTCTACTATCATGAGATTCATGTTTTCATGTTCGATTGGTTATTTTCTTGCTAGGTTTTATGAATCTCTGTGATGTTTGGATATGAATCCATGGAAAAAATAATGTTGTTTTGGAAAATTTCTCTCTGTACAAGTTCTATGTCAACATGCCTGTGAAGCTTGTATGTGAAACTTGTTTCTGTAGCTCTTTTTCATTCTGGAACTTGTATTTGAGGTTGTTGTGCTTTGGAATGACCTTCGTTGCAATATAGGGTTCTAAACTTTATGGGAACCTTGAGTTCTATTTTTTTTTGGGCTTCGTGTTTTGATATAAACTTGTGTTGGAGCTTCATGTTGTTCTGAACTAGTGTTTGGAAACTTATGCAACATGGAACTATTACTTGAAGTTTGTATTTGGCACTATACTTGTATTTTAAATTACTTGTGAAGTTCTGAACTTTTATGTGAAGCTCATGTTCAACACTGTACTCATATTTGGAACTTGAGTGTTAAGAACTTTTAATTGAATCGATGAATTCAATTATGTTCTAGTATTTTGTGTTGGGTTTCACTTGTATTAAAATCTTAAAGCTTATAACTCTTTTATAGAATAGCTTACTCACCAAAATGATAGCTTGATTGAGTCATTTTGTAATCCCTTCAAGATTTGGAACTGGGAACGTCTTTTTTAAAAGAATGTGGTACTTCTGTTTTTATGACTGTATCATCTTCTCTGAGATGGTATTGGCATGAGATTTCAGGGGGCTGTTCTTTCCCCTCTTTTTTGAGGAAACCCGTGTTCGGGTTTCTCGTTTTGTTTGAAACTAAGTCACTTCTATCACAAATTTTTTGTTGTGAAGTCTTGTTTCAAATTCTGTTTGGTTGCATAGGAGATAGATGGGACATCTTCTAACTTAAACATTTTTGGGTTCTTTCTCTCTCTTCTGATCCTTTAAAATAATTTTGGGTCTTAGTGGAAGGTTGAGTTATTGCCCTTGTACACTAAATTTTTACGGGAAGGATACTTTTTCCATTCGGTAGTTTTCGCATAGTTATTTTGAATCATGAACGACTTACTCTTCATAATAAGTGGTGAAGCATTTGTGAGTCTTCAATCTTGAGTTCTTGGATAATCCTGAAATTGTTATTTTTTTGTTTCAAGATTCTATTCTTTTTGGATACATCGAATGAGTCCTTGGACTTCTTTTAAAGAGAGAAAATATATATTCTCTTGGGATCGGTATGTTGTTTATGGGACTATACAAATGTTTTTCATTCGATTTCAATTGAAATAGGAAATTCATTTGTTCAATTTAATGAAATGATTGATTATTTGGACCGTTTCTAATAGAGATTCATTTTATTTGTCTTTTGGATAAGCTCATTGATTGAACTTCTCTCGCACTCAATTCTCTTACGAGATGGTGATTTATTTATGTCTTGTTGGTCTACTTTGTTTGAATCATTTGTTGTAATGATGTAGAAAGATAGTAGCTAAGTCTATTCTACTGATAATTGAATGCATACTTTTCGGATTGACTGTTGTTGACTAAGCCTTGCTTTGCTTGCATGGATAGGAGTAGGTTTTGTCTCTAATACTCTATCTTTTTGGGTGAACTCGAGTAGAGATTAACTCCTTTATGGGACTACTTTGATTTGTGAATGTTGGTTTCAGATCTTTGATTGATAACCTCTAACATACAAAATTTGAATTAGAATTGTAGTTAGACTGTTTTGATTTTCTATACTTTCTTGGATTGTTATGAAATTCTATTTACATGTATATCTTAAATGTTGAATTTATAAGATTGTTATCCCTGAAAGGAAACAAATAATTCATGTTATGAACCTGATCTATTTTTTGGATGTTATGAGTTTGGGTATGGTATGTAATGGTTCTTCTTATTCTTTCTTAAGATTTAGATGAATCATCCTAGAATGAACCATGTAAACACTTCTTTTGTCTTATAGAAAAGATAAATGTTGTATTCTATTAGGATATAATTATGAAATAATGGGATGGAAAGATCTATTGTTTTTTTTTTTTTTATAGGATCCATTAGAATTTAAGTCTTTAGGTAGATGTTGTGGATTATATTCTACTATTCTCTTAAAAGTGGATCTAGATTTATAATTGTAGTTCTTTATTGTTTGGTATCACTTATGCTTATTTTATGATATATTAATCATCTCATTAAAGTAGTGTTGATTTAATGAAACAATTAGTGGAATGCACTTCATTTTAATGATTAGTGCTTATCATGCTTAGTTCATTGAATTGACCCGTGCTAGCAATTTTTGTAGATGGACATCGTAAGTGATAAAAGAAGGCAAAAGCTTATATGATGCATTGGCTGATATAAGTATGATTCTTTGTAAAGATTTATGAATCATTCTCTAGTTGTATTGAAAAAGAAAAGTTGTATACTTTTTAGAATGAAGGTTGTTGTTATGCAGTACACCTAAAGTGCATAGTCTTGTAAATTTATAAGTTTATAATGATGAATTACAAGTTGTGATTTATTTGCATTGGTTGTGTAAATTATCTCGTACTTTTATGAAGGAGATGGAAGTTCTATCTTGTTGATATTATTCATATTATATTATGCTTATCTTGTTATCCTTTGATAAGATGGATAAAGGGAATTAGTTCAATTTCCCTTATAATGATGCAAATTGTTAAGTTGTATAAGATGATGTGTATTATCTAAACAATTTAACATAGTAATGTGATGTGTAATGAACATGTAGTAAGAACTATGGATATTGTGAATGATAAACCCTAGCACTTAATTACATAGAGGAAGAATTTTCCTCTCTCAAATGAATGCAAAACAAAAAGGATTGGAGATATGATTATTAATCATTAGACTTCATTTTGTATGAAGTCTACTTTAGTTGGACCTATGTGGTTGTTAAACCTTCCCGAATGTAAAAATACATTTTATTGAAAACTTATGATATTGTTGTCTTTTTTGGTTAACTCGCTTGTTAAACTAAGTAAACAAACATTAAAAGAAATCATAAGTTAAGGAATTTCTTCAATGACTAAATTAATCAAATTAAGAAAAGAACTTATGGAGTGTTGGTTTAGGGTTTAGGAGGATTGTTGTAATCAAGACATAATCCAAATTAATCATGTATTAATAGCCTCCTAGGGGTATGTACATCTTGATGAGGTAGTTTTTGTATGATGTTGGCACATGCCAACTACAGGTTTGTAATTTTGAGAAGACTTGGGTATTCTCGAGAATACAAAGTTATAGTTGACATGTGGCAACACCCTTTTACATTGATCATCTAGATCTACACACAAATAAGGACTTGAACTTATTTTCTCTCTAGGTCAAGTTAGCGGCATGTTAGGATAGGTAGTAGCTTTCAATGGTTCATGGTACCTTAGCACACCCGGTTGACTTAGGTCAACCGAGTATGCCCATATACCCTAAGTCACTGTGACCATCTTCCTATAATAATTTATGTTTCTAACCAAGGCTAGGGTTAAACCTTGGGCAAGTGGACTAACAGTAGTTAGTAAAGACCATTCTTGATAACAAAGGAGTAAGGTGAAGGATGTATTTCAAAATGACAAGTATGCCATATAGGAATAGTGACATACATAGTATGTTGGAAATCTTTGGCCAAAGTATCGCAAGTTGCTAGTTGTGTTGTCCTATATCACCAAGTTTGAAGCAACATGATATCAGATGAATATTGCTAACAAATATTCATATATGTTATTTAAACAGATCACTCAGTACCTAGTTTAGGGTAGGAAAAACCAAGTATAAGAAGTAAACAATAAGTATTAAATACTTAAAGCTAACATAAATAGATCGGTAGACCACCGAGTTATGAAATAAATGGATCGGTAGATCACCGAGTTATGAAATAAATAGATCGGTAGATCATTGAGTTATGAAATGAATATATCGGTGGATCACCAAGTCATTTACAGCTACATATGGTTATCTGTTTGAGATTGATTTGCATGGAATATTTGTTCTAAATAATACTTTATTTAGAACAGAGAACATTATGTAAAAAAATAAAAAAATTCTATTGTTTCTAAAGTCTTAAAATGGGAATGTTACACTATAGGTAGGTGTTAAGGTTTATGAGGTGAATATAACCTTATAAATCCTACAAAAATGTGTAATGGAGCATTTCACAGCTATTCTAAGCTTTACTTAATCTTTGATTACTCTAAAACATCAATAAACCCCTATTGTAGTAGTGAGACTGGTAACTACATGCCTAGAATATAGGGATATCATGGAAAACACATTTACTAGTCTAATTGATCTTTGTACTTCTAGATAGTGTTAGAGGATATCATGAGCATGGTGATTTAAAAAATTGATATTTTTCCACCGTACGGTTTGTGAGATCAAGAAAGCCCTAGTTTGAGGGCAGCGAGTGTAAATTCTAGTCTACATACTTCCTCCCATCATGTCAAGAGCTCAAATAAATTTTTTCGGGCTTGGTTTGGACCCCTCCAACTATTCCATGCATCATAGTAGACTTTCTAGTTTGGAAACCCTAATTTTCACCTTATACCTCTCATCCTGTGCAGGGTTCCCCATGTATGCTAATAGAAAACATGAAGAAAAGTTACAAAATACACCCTAAGATCTTTTCCACCTTCAATATTGATTCATTCACATTCATTCCACCTTGATACAACCATTATTCTCAGGAATTTACATACATGAGGCCAAAATCCAACTTTGGCATATCAAAACAAGCTAGTCCTAGCTTCACTCAACCACTCCTTAAGATAGCTAAACAACTCTTGACTTAGAAAAATAGTTCTAACTCCCTATTCTCGTGGAGATAACATGGAGATAAAATATCTTCAAGTCTCACATTCATATTCCACTTGGCCTTCTTCATACACATAGGCCTTATTTAGAGGCTACACACAAATTTTAGCCATATTTGAATATTTGAAATACAACATTTGGAGGGAAATGATAACATATGCTCCTAAGAAAACCTATACTCTAACATAAACATGACAATGCTCAATGACAACCTACCGATGCCGCTACATCAATTTTCTATAGAAATTTTAGATTATTGTATGTTTTTGAGATTTGTATCACAACTATACAAGGAATAAGAGCTTCATTTCTTCCATTTTGTTTGCTTATGCTTTCCTATTTTCCCTCTCTATTATGCAACTTTTCAAGCATACTGAAAATTGAATAATCAAGAAGAAACTTTGTGTCTTTTATTGATGAATCTAAAGAATCGTGTGTCTCTAGTTTATTAGTCTTGAGCTAATTACTTAAATTTTTTTAATTCAAATTGAATATGGACCTAATCTGGTTATTGTGTGTGAAATTTTATAGTGCCTACTGATAACAATAACCCTCTCTTTCCTAATTTATCCAAATCTCATTTGTCCCTCATCACTAAAACTTCCTCCCTTATAAGTTGTATAAGCACTTTGGTACAGTGTTCAGGTGTAGTGTTCTTGTGTGATCCCTAACCTATTGGACACACCAAAAAATTAGGATAATTTAAATTCAATAATGGGAGTCTCCCCATACCCATGAAGGAGGGTCTTATCCCTGTGACCATTAGTAGAAACACATAATTTGCAACACAAAAATGTATTTCACAAACAACTTTTGGTGACTCTATTAGGGAAATATATACCCTCATGCACGCTTAAAGATCTATGAAAAATAAAATAAAAATAATTTCTTCAAAAAAATTAGTTTTTGAAGTGAAATTCATATGTTGAAGGTTAATTTATAAAGGAATGAATCTATGTCACATTCGCTTTCTTGCATCACAATGATTAAAATTCGATATTCGGTCTAACACTAATGAGTGATAATAAACATGAAGAAGAACAAGATATCCAAGATCTCTAAATTTCTAATCATCCATCATTTTGTACCAACTCTTGCAATGGTAGGGATTCATGAACAACAAAGAGGTCTATTGCTTCAAACAAAAATCTGCAATCAACCAAGTGAAATATGATTAGTGGAGTTTCTATAGTAGTCATGGAAATAATGTCTAAAATGGAAACAATTTTTCTTTTTGAAGATATTTTCATCAAATCTTTGTGACTTCAATTCAACTAGACTACTACTAAAGGATAGAAAATGGTAATTTCACCTATTAATGATCACGAATCCAAGAGCTTAATGAGGTAGATGTAGAAGAGATACAATATGCTATATAAACATAAAGATGATGAACAATCCCCTAGAGATAATGTTTTTAACTTCACACAGCTGACTAAGAAACTCAAAGCATTGTCTTTTGTCTCCCTTCCTATAGATGATTTTCTTGCATATGAAGATGAGTAAATAGAAACTTTGAAAATATATTTCATGCAAAGAATTGATACCATTATAGAAGGAAATTATGATCCCCAAAACAACCTTGAAATTATGAATATGATGAGCATATAAAATAAATATATGAGTATATTGAAGCACTTCATAATGGTGAAAAATAAGAAAATCATATTTCAAAATAATATCTTGATGATTGTCTGTATTATGAGGTGTTTATCCCTGAAATATTCTTGTGCACTTCTCATGAATGATCTATCCTTGAACCTTTCAATGAGGATCAAATCAACACCTTAGAGGATGATGAATAAAGTATGATAGTTGAGCCTCCATTCATCAATTCATTTTGGCTTGAGGCATAACCTTATGGAGAAATAATGTTTATAATAAATGAATATTCTTTATCTATGACAAATGAACTAGTGCTTTCCGAGGATTCTATAAACCATGAAGATATTCAACAAAATCAATTATTCATACTAGACTCAAGCTATTGAGAAAGTTCACTTTGAGGTAATAATTGATGACTTTCTTTCTGATTTGGTCTCTCATTTTGATTCGCGAATGAGCAATGATGAGATGGATAATATTGAATAATCCAGCTTCTTTCTTGATACCATAATGGATGCAAAAATTTAACAAGACCTCGCTAAAGAGATGATGTCCTTATCTTCACTAAAAGGGTTTAATGTTGATCACCATATCAAATATAGAGTCCTTCATTTCCCTTGTGAACAAAAAACTATATAAGGAATGTTCAAGATGGAGAAAACAAATTCATGTTGTAGACCCAATGTTGTATTCTTCCCCCTATCACAAAAATGATCTAGTTGAGCTTGAGCTAAAATGTGCACCTTTCTCGTATAACATGGATCTCTTCTCTCTTTCTGAAAATTATGAAGACCAGGTATTCCAAAGCTTGCTAGAAGGTAACTCATGGATGGAAATAAGTATATATCATAAGGAGAAGAATTTTTTGAATGAATTCTGGCCATGTTTAAATCTTATTTCCATCCATCTCCTTCAGGATCAATTTGAAGACTCTTCAAATGAAGTTGAAAGTAGGCTCATTGCAGCTTTGAAGGAGGATTCTATACAAAACATCTTGAAGATTGTAAAATAGATTAAAGACCCTAAAATGAGTCTTGAGATCTTGACCCACTCCATTGATATGAAAGGTTGGTATGATTTTAGTCATGATCCCTCTTTTGATGCAAAAATACTCAACAATGAGATAAAACAAGAAAATGTGCTTAATTTTATTTTTAAATCATTAATGAAGGAGAATGAATGTGAAAAGGAGTCTCCCTCTTTTTCATTCTATGAATAAGGTTGTATTTATTGTGAATGGAAAGAAAATAAAATGCTTGAATCTCCTATAGATGCTTTCAATTATGAAGATAACACCTTCATCATAAAATATTATACTAATGTTGATGTTGAGATGGGTTGTGTACACACCTAACAGCCACTTATGTAATTTTATTGCTAAAAGTGAACTAATTACCCTCATTCATACTATTTCTATTATAATTAGTGATTTCTACTAATTAACTAACATTTCCCTCTATTTTGGTTAATTAATGACACTTTGTGTATTAACTAACCTCTATCACATTCGAGATGCCAATTAACGACACATAATTAGTTATAATCATCTTTCGAGCAAAAAATTAGTGATTATCAGCTAATTAGGCCTATTTACCCTTGTTTTGATAAATAAACCCTATTATTGGTTAATAGCCCTCTTACAAACATTATAAATCACCTTTTTCCTCCAAGAAATCTCAAAAGGATTCAAAATATTATCCTAGCCTCTTAACTCACCCTAATTGGTTAATTAAGGCTCTTTACATGCTAATCACTTGTTAATTCACTAATCAATATTAAAAATCCTTAATCTACTTTATCCTTTTTAGTCCCACATGCACCAAGATGTAAGTTTTCCCCAAATAGAAAACTATAAAAAGGACTAAGCACCTACCTTTATACTTTACACCATGTTTTGAATAACATTAATCATATAAGACATATGATCTAGAGCCTTACTTCCATTGATAGGAATAGCTTTCTCAATATTTGCATCCAATCTTCATGTTGGTTAGTAGAGGAATATCTAATATGGCCTTGTAGCCATTGTTAGAGAGGTCCTTTCACCATTGTGGAGTAGCAACAACCCAATTTGATTTGCTAGTGGTCTTCATAGGTCCATGTTAGTTAGCAATTCACACTAAGTAGCCATGTATTAACTATGATTAATTGGTATCATGTTAGTTCTCTTAAGTATTCTAATAAGATAAGATCTTAATATTATTATTTATAATTCATATTTTTTTAATAGACTATGTGGTGTTATTCTAGTTATTTAGCCTTACTAGAATTTTGGTGGTGCAATCGTTCAAGAGAAATCCTACCATTCTTCAACCTATGTCTTTAAGCAAGTTGATAAGACCTTCCAAAACTCTAGATGGTGGGGTTTCCGTGATACCCATGGATGTGGATTGTGTAATATTGTGCTCCTTGAATAAAGTGAACAAGGCTTCTTTGTTTCCTGAAAGTAAGCCTAAGAATAAAAAACAGTCAAAAATATGGAGTCAGTAAAATATATGGCAGATTTCTTGGCAAAGGCCACTCCCAAAAATGAATGGACTTCCTTGCAAGGGATGTCAATCTGCGTTCACGAAATTAATCTAGTGATTATAGAATAAATGATAAACAAATGAATACAAAAAAATTATTCAAGGTATTAAACTATGAGTGATTAATAAAATGATGTGAATAAAAGGAACTTCCATGATTTCCACTAACTGATAAGACTGAAAATATGTTATTTCCTTATTTGAGAAGGCTTTGGAATGATGATTTTGTTGATGGCAGAGCTCTGGATTTGATAAAAACCACCCTCTGTTGTTTTGATCATAACTCTTAAACCGTAGCTCCCTTTTGCAAACCAAAAGAAGTGACCAAAAGATAATTTCAAAATATTTGCAGTGATTTATAGAATAGCCGGATATTATATGTGAATATCTAGAGATTGGGAAAATATTCAAAGATTTTGGAAAATCATCAGCGATTGTCAGAAAAAGCACAGACACAAAAGTGGAAAAAAGGACTTGAAAGAAGTGTTATAAGGGTTTATTAAGCTTAGAAATGATGAAAAATGATGTAAGGAAGCAAGATAAACCACTTACCCTACATAATTTGAGAAAAAAATAACAAAATATGATGTTACCCGAGAGAGAATGATTGTTGAAGCAAGAAGATTGTTGGTGTGATTACGGAGATATGAATGCGCTCGAAGAAGCTTTGGCTTTTAATGGATGACCACTGGCTCTGTGAGAATTCTATGATGAAATAAGAATGAAATTACATAGTCATATCCATCTGCCATTAAATTCCAAATAGAATCCAATAACCTCTATTTATAGTGAAAATGGGAGAGAATTGCCGGTGATTTTGGGCAATTCAAGTTAGTGGATGACAAGGATGATTTTCTTGTTTTTTTATCTTAGTTGATTAGAGATTTAGGGGAATCATATCTAAATTAGTTAGAGAGGTTGAGTGGGAGGTTAAATTTTCTATTTTGAACTTAGTTGGTTAGTGATAAGTTAGATATTTTTGGAAGGTTGTTTTAGACGAGGTTAGGTAGTTAGTGAGGTGTCCCAGTTAGTATAGTGAGGTGAGAGGATATAATTAATTATTTAATTCATTTTGATAGAGGTAATGTAACTTTAAGGAATGTGATATTATTAATTAATTAAATGGGTATGGGATCAATGAATTTGGTCTAAGGGCATTGTTAAAATAGTGTGATGACATGGTAAATTAATTAAATGGAGGGTATACGAATATTTATCCAAGTAACTCTCCTAGTTATTTGGGTAACTTGTATAGATATTCTGGCGCACCGAGATATTCATTGTAAGGTTACTCGTAATCAAGTTCACTTGGCACATTACCTTCGTAACATTTCCTCCCACCTTCCCCTTCTTTTCCTCGCATGCCCTTGCACGCTTCATGTTCTTCCTTTCCACTCTCCTTTTCCTCTTTGTTCTAATATTATCTTGAACACATGTTCTACACATCCTTATTATTCGTAGCTATTATTCACCCTACGTATGCACCTCACACTTGCTTCAATTAGCCAAGTCCCTAGCCTTCTCACATGCCCCACACATCTTTGTAATAGTTATGCCTTGACCATGCATTCTCTACTCACCACTTTACCTGATTTCCCCACGTGTGTTATGTGTTCCTTCCTTCTGCCTTCTTCCGTGTGCATACCTTCATGCCCTCCTTTATGCCTTTCAATGCTAGTTCATCCTCTGACATGATTTAGTGTGCCAAATTCAATCAATCTATGTGTACCAACAGGGCACCGAATCCTTGCGAAAAAATCAATGAATGACATGTGGCAAATGACAAGAATATTTACATAGTTATCCATCCTTTTAGCCAATCGGCATGCGCCATGTGTCTTGTGTGTGCATATGACTCTGAAAAAATTCTCGACAGAGTATATTTTTCTATAGATCTTTGATTGGTGAATGTCTAGTCCCAATCGATAGCTGATGATGTAGGCTATAGTGCTAGACATTCAGCTTCAAATTCTTGGTAGATCTGGTAGGTGAGAAATAGGAAAATGTCTTTTTGAGCATTAATAAGAAGATTTAATTTCTCCAACCACCCGATTTGATCTGATTCTCCCTCCTTCCTTCTTCAACATGCCAAATAAACTTAGGTAAGTACATTTGACATATTCCTAGGTGGATTTGCAGGAATTGAATGCATCTTATTGGCACTGGTTTCATTTTAATTTAGGATTTTCTCTCCTCCTCTTCTTCATCCATGGATTCATCTATAAATGTAAGAGATGGAATCATTTTTAATGCTTTGATACTTGGAATCCTTACATATTTTTTCTAAAGAATTCTTATTTTCTATATTTTAAGTTACAGACCTCTAGATCTAGTTCTTGCATGTGGATATCAACCTATTTCGCCATTATAATAGCTCATGTGAATTTATAGAAGTAATATAAGTGTCGTTTTGTGACTATTCTCTATCCTAATGTGTTTGGATTACTTCTTCTTTCCTTTTTCTTTGCATTTCATTCTCATTGTGCCATTCTACATCCTTGCACCTCATTATTCAGTTGTGTTCCATGAGACTTATTTGGTAAATACATTTTAATTCATGCTACATGTACCTAGCCTTCTTTCATGCATTTACTTTCATTTTCACTCATAACAGATAGTTTTCATCTGTATTTTTCTATTGTTATCACCATTTAGTGTAGTTTCCTTTCATGTTATCATTAGCTTATTTTTCCATTTCAGCACTAGGAGTAGTAGTAGTAGTAGAAATAGATAGAGGAATCGGCCTTCTCTGGAGATCCATCTCAAGTGTGCAAGGTCCCACAACTTGATGATGATTCCATTGTGATCTAAAATAACTTGGTTCCTCTAGATCCAAGACACAGGTATGAGTTTAATGACCAACAGTTCTTGGCATGCTCAGTGTGACAAGCATTGAAATATTAAATTTCACATTGCTAAGTTCTCAAAGTGTGGACTTAGCATTTCAGCCTTTGGAGGCTCATTTCAACACATTTGGCAACTTCCAACATTTTCAGATCTCTAGTTTAGCAGCCCTAAGTGGCTTTCATGAGAAGAATGCATTCAAGAAAAATTACAAAAACTGAAGATTCTTTCGAGTACCTCTAGCTATCCCTGAGAAAAGTTCATTTCTAAAATTCTAAGCAAGTATCTCCATCTCTAATGTGTCACACTCATTCAAATCCTCCTTGCAACAAAAAACCAACGTGTCCTACTATGGTACATCATCCACCTCCTCCACTAAGTAAATTTCTTAACTTCACTAAAAAAGTCCCTTGGTACTAGCCGTGCAACATGATATGTCAAATGACATGCTTAAAAGTATTCCATACTTTTCCGGCAAGAAAAAATAACCCCTCAAGAGCAATTCAAGGATATAACAAACGTATTTTCACTCTACTTGATCACACAGGATGATGTAGTAGTCATGATACTTGCAACCTCTTTTAAAGGAAAATTTATTCAATGGTATTGAGGCTTGAGACTTGGATCTATTACCACTTGGGATGAGCTTGGAACAACTCTTTGTAATTACTTTGAAGATAAGTCAAATCACTTGTCTTTGGTAGAGCAACTGAGAATAATAAGGAGGGTGCCCAACGAGCATATGACTTATTTCAACATCAGATTTCAAAATACTTGGGACATAATCCCTCTTGTGGTAAGACCTACAACCCAACATGTTTTTTTGTATTATCTAAAGGTGTTGAATAATGATATATCAGTCATGATTCAATTCAGTAGGACATTGCCACTGCTTATAATATTACATTAAGGGCAGAAAATAGTCTTATTCAGTGGGGAAAATAGCCCCTATATCACCTATGGCCTTGTTCCCAGTAATATCACAAGTTCCCCAACCATCTTTATCCCCTATTTCTATTCCCGAGAAAAGTTCGCAACTGTTGCATTAACATTCTACTCTAAAATAGAGAAAAAGAAGTGAAGACTTAAAGACCATGATTAGAAATTTGTCAAATAAAATCATATCATTAGAGAAACAACAAGAACAAGCCTATAAAGGCATTTCTAATTAGACGCATATCCAAATATATCAACATTGGCGGAATCAATATGGAAACCATAGTTACGTACTCCAACCAACAAAATGAAAGATGACATGTTAACACACATCTACCCTTGCAAGTAGTTCCTCCTGTTTCATCTATTCTAGTACCTAGTACATGTCACCCACTTATTCTAGTTTAGAACAATTTTGCGCAGATTCGAATGGTGCTTCCTTGTAACATACCTCATAGTCAATATAACTATGCCAATTTTGCACATGCCCAAGCCTACATGATCCAAAATGCTTCCAACTTTGAACCTTCAATAAGTGCACCTGAAATATAGAGCCAAGAAAGGCAAGAAGATCCTCCAGAGGAAAAATTGATGTTATTACCAAACTATAGAGGATGTAAGAAGACTGTGTGTGCCCAAGTTGCGAAAACACAAGGTACAAGAAAAGAATGCTCAACTTTGGTACACAAGTGGACTAAAAAAGTAGAAAGATGGATCTAGTGGATCCAATAGTAAAAGAACTTAGGTTCCTACACAAGAGATTGCACACAAAGCTTCTCCGTAAGTGGCTTGTGCGCCTCATTTTATAGGTCAACCTCAACTTCGATAAATCCCTGTTTCCATGCCCGAGTAGTCAAGAAAGGAGGTTATCATTCCCTAAATTCAAAAGTTAGTGAGTCCTCCATTTATCATTATGGACCAGATGAAGAAGAAAAATATAAATGTCACAATGTGGGATGCCCTGACCATTCCATCCCAAAGATGACCTGTTGCATGAAGCTCTATCACAACTCTTGTGCACTAATCCAACTATACATAAGTCGCACACTTATATAAACATTTTCCAAGAAGAGGAGAAACAAGTAAGTAAAATTGTAAAAATCCCACCTTTCTATATGTCCTTGATCATAGGAAAACACCTAGTGCATAACTACATGATTGACTTAGGCACTAGTACTTCTATTATTCCTAAGAAGATAGCTGATGTCTTAGGTCTCAAGTATAGCCCTCTGTAAAAAGGAGTCCTGCAACTTGATGGCTCAATTGTCACTACCTTAGGAGTCATCAAGGATCTTGAGTTGACCCTCCATACATGTCCAAGCCTCACCATAACTCAAGATGTATCTATCATTGATTGACCCTCCTTTGTTTTCCCTATGTCTATCAAGAGAAGTTGCTGCAAAAGTGGGTGGTTGTCTTCTGATTGATCTCATATGTTACTAAAGACAAGGTACAACACTCGGTTACCATAACAGATGAGCCAATATTTTTATATCATGTAAAGACATATGTCCCATCCCCTCTCCAAGCCAACTATATAATCCAAGAACCAACTTCAGTTCATGATGAAGATCATCCTCTTCCACCTTCTATCCATGGTCTTGTACACTATAAATGGGTAGAGAGGCACCATAAATTTGACCCATATGTTGAAGAACTGGAATCTTATGAAACTAGAATTGGTACTTACTACATTCTTGAAGAATAAGTTGTGTTGCAACGCGCACTCAAAAAGACCAAGTTGAACCTGGTCTATGCAAGTTATACTTTGATGGTTCTGTAAGGTAAAATGGCATGGAGTACGAGTCATTATCATTTCCCCTAAGGATGACAATTTCTTCTTCACACACGATTGTAGATTACCTATTTTAACAATGTGCTAGAGTATGAAACACTAGTTAATGGTATTCTTGTTGTTGAAAAGAAAATATTAAGGTGTTGTAGATCTTTGGGGACACAGAATTGGTTATTCACCAAGTTACCAAAAAATTCCAGGAAAGTAATAAGATTCTCAAAGCTTATAAGGATATAGTTTGGAACCTCCTTTAGAGATTTGATGCTCTAAATCTATAGGTGGTGCCATGAAAAATGAACAAGGAAGTTGATCAAATGGCCATGCTTCACCCGTATTTCTCTCTTGCTGAGGATTTTTTCAAAGGAAACACTCAACACATTAAGATGGTGATTATAACATCCATTCCGCATAAAAATACCAAATGGAGAGTGTTTGAAAGTGATGCATAGATTGTCCAGTTCATCTAGAATAAATTTGAATTCTCATCAAGAATGCTATCTAACTTGTATGACAACTATGGGGACCAAGTGATACAATTGAAGACAAACAAGATTCCTAAAGGAATATTCACCTTATAAATAATGTTTAGCCCTGATGATAATTTCAAGGGTGAAGAAAGGTACATGCGCACCATGCAAAAATATTTCTCCCCAGTCACTATTGCGCATGGGAAATAGTTTTTGCTTGGTAAGACTTGCATGCACAAGGAGAAGTAGGCCTTCATCTCTCTCTTTCAAAAATACAATGATATCTTTTCATGGGAGTATGAATACCTCAAAGGTTTTGATCCAAGTATTTCTCAACACTCCATTGATCTTGATCCTGACATCAAGCCTCGCTGACATAAGCACCAACCAGCTTAATCCAAAGATAGAGTCCCTCATAATAAAGGAATTATCAAAACTCATTGAGGTAAAAATAAATTTTCCCATCAAGTACTCTACTTGGGTCATGAATCTAGTTCTAGTGTGAAAGAAGAATGGTGAAATCAAAATTTTGATGATTTCAAAGATTTGAACAAGCCATCTCTAAAGGATCATTATCCTTTACCTTTAATGGATCAGATTCAGAATTATGGCCGGCACATAAATATTCTCAATGTTAAATAGGTATTCAGTTTCAATTAGATCCTCGCTCAAGGAAGAGGATCAATTAAAAACATCATTTACAACCAAGAGGGGAATGTATGCGTATAAAAATATGCCCTTTGGTCTATCAAACATAAGTGCCACATTTCAACGTGCCATGGATATTTCCTTCAAAATTTACACAAATGACTTCATCTTGGTTTACCTTGATGACATACCTATCTTTTAAAGTAGAACATGGATCATATGGCGTACTTAGAGAAAGTATTTGAGAGATGTAAAAAAAATGGTGTATCTCTTAACCCCAAGAAGTAAAATTTTTCTGTGGCATAGGGAAAGCTCTTGGGCCATATGGTTTTGAAGGATGGTAATGTAATCGATACCGAGTGCATTTTAGCAATATTGTCTCTTCCCCTACAGGTGGACAAGAAAGCCTTATAGTCCTTCCTTGCAAAGATCAATTTTGTTAGGTGTTTTATCCCTAACTTTGCAAGACTAGTCCGGCCCATCACCTTGATGCTCAAGAAGGACATGGCCTTTAGATAAATAATGTATGAAGAGAGAGCTTCAACATAATCAAGTAAGAAAATTATTATGCACCAACACTCATCAACTCGGATTACTCAAAGGATTTCATCCTTTATGCTTGTGGCTCTAATGCAAGTATTGTTGTAATCTAAATAAAAAAAATGAAAAAGGGATGGAACAAGTAGTGGATTTCTTCAGCCGTGACGCTAAAGGATTATGAATTAAAATACAATCAAATAGAGAATCAGTCTTCACCATCATGCACGTGCTCAAGAAATAAAAAATTATGCTCGCCAAAAATCATATTAAGATATTAGTCTCCCACTCTTCTCGTTAAAAATTCATCACGGAGCAGAAATTAATGTGAAGAGAGTATGATGGGTGATGAAAATCATGGAATATGATGTGATTATTAATTCCAAAAACTAGTAAGAGGTAGCGTGCTTTACGTAAAGATTTTCGAAGATGCACAAAATGAATCGAGACTTCATTATTTTTGGATGACGACCTCCCATATGTAGAACTTGAGTAGAATACATATCCAAGTACGTGTGGATGGATGAAGGATGTGATCACATTCCTTTCTCGAGGGTGTGTAGACACCAAATTTGTGTCTTACGACCCCTTGTGACCCGCATCTCATTTCGCAACCTAACCTCATCACCTAAACCTTACACAATTATTTATTAATTACCTTGTAATTGATAAATCCACATCACCTTACCTGCCACCTCATTTTGCCACCTCATCATGACCTAGTCCTAACCCTAAACTAACCTAATTAAGACCTATAACTTGGTCCACACCTACACCCATGACTAATGACCCCTTTCTCGCACCCAAAACCGACCTTCTAGTCACTTGACCAAGCCCGCAACTAATCTCTCGGGAGAAAAGCAGGGAAAGTGGGTGATTTTACTAAAAATAGCCTACTTTTTCCTAACCGATACCGGTTCCTACTCGACCGCCGTCGGTTACGTAACCGCCATCGGTTCCCTGTAAATGGGCTCCCAAACCAAAAACAAAGGTGGAAGGATTTTTGGATCAACAGAGATCAGCAGGAGCGATCAAGAGAATCTGGATCTTTACTTGGCCGAGCAGAGACGAGTGAAGAAACCAGAAGAGTTTGCAGCAAAGGAGATCAAGCCCAAAATTGCAACGGAATAGCCAGAAACCTATGATACTCAGCTGATCATCGGGAGGGAGATCTCTCATCTTCTGTGTGTCAAGCCATCTTACCTAAGTTCTGCCTTTGTCATCAGAGTTCCTGGACCTGCATCTTCATCAATAACCAGTAAGTTACATCTTGCATGTCCTCTTTAATAACATTTCTTAGACTTTTTGAATCACAGTCCCCATAAATCCATTCCTAGATCCACTACCCAACGTGTCATTGCATCTAACTATCATTCATTTACCTCTCACCATCTCATTACCTAATATCACTCATATACCATCCTTACCAACAACACCATTACCCTACGACACACAACCACCCCATAAAAAACCAACCTACAGAGATCCTAGACCATACCGATATCGGTTATCAGAAACCAGTATCGGTTATTGTGACTCAAAACCAGAAATCAGCCTTTCCCTACCCGTCTCAACGAAGCAATTTAATTGATATTTTACGCTTTTGGTGTTAATTCATATTAGCAAGGGAACTGACCACCTTCGAAAGGAAGTTTTATATTTCTGGCCTAAGGCGATTCCTCATTTATCGTCTAATCAAAATGTTGTGGTCTTGTGTTCTTATTTGCAGGTAGTCCTTCCAAGACAAAAAGGAGTTCTTCGCAGTCAACCTGATCTTTCTCTACGGTACGCACACACCATTTCGACATTCAATGGTATTCCTCCTAGCCCCAACCCTTATCTGTTTCTAAAAGGAATGAAAGGATAGAAGCAACTCTATTCCCAGAAGCCGAAACATTCCGAGTGAAACATTTTGGCACGCCCGGTGGGACCCATTTCGGGTTTCTGTTTCTCTTGCTTATTTTCATTTTAGGAAGCATACTTGCTGTTGCTGTTTTTGTTATATATTTAGTAAAGAATTTGTCTTGCTTTCCTAGTTTCGCATTAGTGAAAGTCATCTCTTTTGCTTCATCGAACATAATTTTCGATTTGGGTTTAAAACACGTGCATTGCATTCCTGCTTGCTGTTTTCAATTCTAGTGAACATAGATTAAGTAACAGGTCGTACACGTGGGGGTGATATCCACGGTATTGACAAGAAATTAATCTTACATTCACTGCACAACACATACCGAATCACTTCACAATTAACACAACAGCTCAAACATCCCCCCTTTTTTCCGCGGTATTCCTCCACCCGATTGAGGTAACCTTATGAGCCAAAACAACTTGACATTTCCCCTAAGTCCTTTATTTAGGATTGACATCATTCCACGTCTAAAGGCATAAGCCCACAATAATTAAAATTAACCCTAGGGTTAGTCTCTGGATTTACGTGTGCATCTTGCTTGTTTTTAGTTCTGTTTTCTTTCTCATACTCTGTCTTCTGTGATCAATAATTGGACAAGTATACTAAACGTTGTTAAAAATCAAATTAGCAGCCTTTTATATCTTGTTAGCCCAGACTTCTTACACCGACATTGGTTACCTGACCGACGTCGGCTATAGTATAACCAACATCGGTTACTAGACCGATATCGCCATCTTGTCTTTTCCAATTCCTGACAAACCAGCAACCTACCAATTTTACCAGTCTGAGTTTGTTTCTATTCCTGACGATTAAAACCCTACTGTGAACTCCTGTCCATGGTTGTTATCACTCAAAAGCAAGCCACCGCCATGGTTTCACATGCTTGCTCTGTTTCTTTTCCTGAATCACCCCCTTCACATTCTGTGGGGAATCCTACGGATACCAGCGAGGTTCCTAAAATTCCTGTGGGAGATAAAGAATTTTCCAAGTTTCTGGATGCTAATCCTAGCGCTGTACAATACTATTTGTCTCATACCCCTGACCATACGCCCGATGGTCAGCTCCTTGTTGGTATGCCTATTAGTATAGCTGCTCATTTAGCTCCCACTCCGCCTGATGATACCGCCTTGCTTCCCGCATCTTTAGCCCCGTCTCCCAATCCGATGGCTTCAGAGGTTCATACGACATAGATTAGCTTTCCTTTGGTTAATCTTGGACCCCACATATCACTACCACCGACTACCCCTACCTCATCTCTCTTGCAGACCGCTCCGTTCATGACTTGCTCTCTGCCACCTATCCACACGAGCTTTCCTTCTCAAGCTCCGCCTACCTTTTCATTCCCATATACGTATCCAGTGACCTCAACATCCTATATGGGACATCCCTATTCGGTCGCCTCAACATATTCATCCTCCATACCTTATCAACACTTAACCCCACCATTGTCTAGCGGAGGCCCTTGGCCCAATTTGCCTCCGTTTACCACAACCGCACCCTCATCTCATCCAACCACAGATTTCATCAAACAAATGATGGAAAAAATGCATAATCTGGAGGCTTCTGTTTCAGGAAGTCGTAGCGCCTTGACATACGAGCAAGTTTGTCGGGAGCCTATTCACCCTTCTGTCCCCCTTCATTCATATCCTCCTCAATGGGAATTACCAAAATTTACCCGTTTTAACAGTAAGGAGGACCCTCAACAACACTTGCGATCATTTAGACATGCTTGTTATTTGATTGCTCATGATGATGCCTTGTTACTCCGCACCTTTCCCATGTCCTTATCAGGACCCGCCTTGGAGTGGTACAAAGGTTTTTAACCCAACACTCAATCTTCTCTTTTAACCAACTAGCCCAATCTTTCTTGGATCATTTCTCCATTAACATTGCCAAGAAAGTATCTATCACCGACCTTTATGCCATCCGACAATTCGAAGACGAATCTATCGCAGATTTCGTTGGACGATGGCGTGGCCTTATCAACCAACTTACATATGCCTTGCCTCAGGCTGAACTTATCAAACTTTTTACGCGGGCCTGCGCTAAGCACATCTCTCCTACCCTCCAAATTCAAACTTTCCGTACATTTGATGAGGCCTTTACCATGGCTCGGAAATTAGAAATTCGAGCCTTAGAAGAAGAGAAATTGTGGTTGCGCAACAAAAACCCCAATTTCTCGAACTCCAGATTCTACCAATAAGCCAAACACCACCCCTCCTCACACATCCACTTCTTCGAAATCAAAAGGAGCTGTCCACGCGGTGATGGTCAAATCTCAAACACCGTCTAATACCCCGCCAAAAACCACCTATAAGTACAAAGCCGAGCCCATCAATTACACTCCCTTGGGAGAAACTTATGGTGTCATCTTGGAAAAATTGCTCAAAGCAGGAGCCATTACCTTACCTCCTGTTAAACCTCATTCCGGGTTTGATTCCACTCGCGCCATACCTTCCTGGTACAAAGAAAATGACTTCTGTAACTTCCACCGCGTGAAGGGACACAGTCATGAGAACTGCAAGATGTTGAAAAACATAGTGCAGGAAATGGTTGACGCAGGTGATATAACCCTCGATAACCCTAATGCCCCTGCCAACCGAAATCTGAAAATATTCAACAAACCATTCCCAAATCACTCTTCTAACAGTAACGTAAACCAGGATATCTTAGCCGAGGAAAGTGTTCATGAGATCCATGCAGTCTTCGACTCCCAGCCAAAAGCCTCTATCGAGAAAATTTTGAATCAAGCCTCTTCACTAACGCAGGGGCCCGAACCTCCTTCACCACCATCAAACCAAGGTGAAATCATTCCTTTACCCATAAAGGAGTTAACTACCCAGACTTTTCTTCTCATCGATGAGTCTTCTTATACCACATCCCTACAAGACTGCGAACGGATGTTATCTAACTTATCTATTTCCCAAACGTCTCCTCCTCCCGCTCTTGCTGCACAAGAGGAAGGCTCGCCACTCCTTTTGTCATCCTTAGACGAGCAATCTCTCGCACCGACATCACCGAATTCTTTAACCATAACAGACCCTCTCAAACATGCCCTCCTGCCTATTAGTTCTTCATCGCCTAAATCTTTTCAATGACCAGTCGATCTCTTAACATCTATTGATACAGTGCCTCATCTACCCCCTGTATCACACCCACAGTGGACTGGAATCACAACCCGTCTTTCTTCCGTACCAAATTTACAATTCACGCCTGAAGATTGTCATTCTCCAGAAGATAGACGAGTCCTATGGGAACGTTTGAGTACCCCCTATTCTACTCAAATGCAGGTGACCGAGCCAGACACCTCTACCATATACCCTAAGTGTTTACAGAAACTCAAAATCCCTATGTCCTCATCTCCATCCCCCGCATCTATACCAAGTATCTCATCCACCTCTATTAACCTAACCAAATCTTCCCCTACACTTGGGACCTCACCAATACCCAGCCTAACACACCCGCCTAAGCGACTAGATTTATCCAAAAATAAAATTGCCCCGCCACTTAGGAGACAAACTCCATCCGTGCCTCTATCACAATCAAAACCATCATCGTCACACCTACCTTCCATATTGGGACCTCATCCCTCCACCTTGCATCAATATATCATACCTCCTGCATTTTCTTCAAAACGACCTACGCCTCCTACACCCATACAGAGATCAAAGGATATATCAACGTTGTCACCCCACGTATCCGGTCCACCCATCAACCCTAAATGAACTCCATCATCAAAGGATTTATTTTCTGTCACTCCCCTTTCGCCGTGGTTGTTCCCCGCTACCACGTCATCTGTAGCCTCATCATCTAACCAGCTGAACGTAGCTCCTGCGCCAAAGAAACCACGTTTAGTGAAAACCACGTGTCAACACCCCTTGGCTAAACCACCACCTGTACGAACCAACCATGCCCAAACATTACCAAAACCCGTACAACCAATGCCCTCATCCTCCGCCGATTTTGACCCACTCAAAGGATCTTACGCCAAAATCCTTGCTATGTTGGTGGAGAATGCGACCATTTCCCTACCCCCACTTAGACCTTATGACCCATCTAAACCTCGACCTATAGGTTATGATGAGTCTAAAATCTGCGCTTACCACCGCACACCAGACATGACGTAGAGGGATGTAAAGCGTTGAAAGCTATACTTCATCCACCACCTCTCTCGGACAGAAAGTTAGGAAGACAACTTGCGAAGAGAGAGACCTTTAGCTTCAATTCCCTCTCCTATACCACCTGTCCCCGCCTCACCAAGATCTATCATTATTACAACCCCACCTCTTGAAGACCATGATTTATCCCAACCATCTTCCTCATCTCAGGTCTACGAGATTAATATGATTAGTGTTGCTACCCGAGCGCAGAAAAACAACGAGAAAGCGAAAGATAGCACGCCTGCGTCCTCTCTTTCTCCGTCCACCATCCCGATTACACCACCACCCAAAGTGGTTATTCGTGGACCCGCTTACCCCGTCTCTAATGGAGTTTCCCACCGAACTATGATCAAACAACTTCACCAATCGCCCGTAAAAATGACACTGTATGATCTCATTCAGACTTCTGAATCTCATCGACAAGCTCTCGTTGAGATCCTTCAAGGGATAGAGGTTTTACCTAATGAAACATTGCCTGTTACCTCTATTCTAACACCCAATCACGTTGCTTCACTCACTAAACAACCCACTCTGCCCAACCACTTCTATCTCTGTACAACAAGCTGCTGCAGTCAGTTTCTCCGAAGACGAAATTGTTGACTTTGGTACAGAAGATCCTAACCTCGCTCTTTTCATCTCAGCTTACATCCGAGACATTCGGGTACGTCGTGTTATGATTGATGGGGTGCTAGCCTAAACATCATCTCTTCAAAAGCCTTCCAACAAATGAATATCCCTTCTAGCTACATGTGTGCCAATCCCATCATGTTGCGGTCATTCAATGACGCTATTACCTCTACCTTAGGCACCGTGATTCTTAACATTCGTGTAGGACCACGTACTTTACCCGAACTCTTCTATGTCCTTGAGGGAGAGTTTCAATACAATATATTGCTAGGTCGCCCTTGGATCCGGGCTATGGGATGCGTTCCCTCAACCTTACATAGATGCATAAAATTTGAATACGAGGGGAAGTCCTACACCATAAAAGCTGATCCTCCCCCCTTTAAAACCTGCAATATGATATACCGCCCTAATGATGTGCTTGTACCAATCAAGACACCCATTCATTCAACCCAACCATCCTCTTCAAATGTGCCTCAACCATCCACCTCAACCGCACCTACACCTTCAAATGAAACCACTGTCGCAAAAACCACTTCCCTTCCTGTAGCTAATATCCCAACCGCAGACCCCTTAGTAGATGTTTTTCAACGCCTTACGCTAGGGGAGTATCGCCTATATAACGTTAGCTCTTTCCATACCCCACAGGAGTACGGACAGGTACATGCACATCCTACCTATGACCATCGTGTGGGGGAAGTAATCCCCTACGGACCACCTCACTGCCGCACTAACCTAACATATGGGGGTGTCGACGCATCTTCCATTTCCCCTGAGCCCCCTCTTGGTGTGGTTCCTTTCCAATCTGATTTTCAATACCTGACAAATCATCGTTTCGCCCTCACCTTCTTGACTCGTTGTGCTTGGAAAGGCTTTGGTTTTGGTCTTTATGAACAAGGCCGACATACAATCATCCCCGTAACTACACGTAAGCACAATGATCGTAGTGGCCTCGGATTTCTGGGAACACTTACACCGAAGGAACCTCATGTCAGTTGTCTTCTAGAAGACAACGACGTCACCCCTACCGAACCATCATCACCCATTTTGCCTTCGTCACCCACAGAGTCGATAGATCCCGAATCTATCCCTCCTAACTTTTTTTTTTCATAAATGCTATCTTCCTAGGTCCTCTCACTTATCAACGCGATAATGAGGACCCCTCTTCTATCCCCCTTCTGTATCCAGACATGATTGAAGAGGACTCACCTTCAATTAACGTTGTTGAGTGTCAGGATGATGACTCCATCCTCACTTACCTTGGCGCGGATGACTCTTATATTCAACGCGCCTTACCATCTGAAACTCAAACCATGCTGAACGAATCTACTATAGAAATCAACATCCACACGGAGGAGGATCCTCACATTGTGAAGATCGACAATCCCTTAACGCATCAGAACAAGTCACCTTTACTACCTTTCTCCATGCTCACAACCAAGCTTTTGCTTGGTCCTACGCTGACATGCCAGGAATTGATCCTGACATTGCCGTCCATAACATTACACTGAAACCCGATTCCAAGCCAATTAAACAGAAATTGAGAAAAATGCATCCACGCATTGCCCTCTTGGTCAAAGAGGAGCTTCAACGACTTCTTTCTGTTTCCTTCATCCTGCCTATTGACTATCCTCAATGGATTTCTAACATCGTACCTGTCACTAAAGCGACGGGGGGACTTCGGATATGCACGGATTTCTGAGATCTCAACCTCGCTTGCCCTAAGGATGACTTCCCCCTACCTAGTATTGACCAACTTGTTGATCTCACTGCAGGCCATGAGATGCTCTCTCTCATGGATGGCTTTTCAGGATACAACCAAATTTTGGTTGCACCCGCCGATCAACATAAAACTACCTTCATAACTCCTTGGGGAACCTTCTGTTACCGTGTAATGCCATTTGGCCTTAAGAATGCTGGTGCAACCTATCAGCGGGCTATGACCTACATTTTTCATGACATTATGCACACTATCCTTGAAGATTACGTCGATGATCTTCTTGGCAAATCTAAACATCGCAGTGAACATCTCGATGTTTTAACCATTATTTTTGATCACCTGTTACAATATTCTATCTCATCTTCAACCAAAGAAATGTGTCTTTGGTGTCCTTTCGGAAAAATTCTTGGCTTTATCATCTCTTTACGTGGCATTGAGGTCGACCCATCTAAATTAAAAGCTATTCTAGAAATGCCCCCACCTACCAATCTTAAACAATTGCGTAGTTTACAAGGTAAGCTCCAATCTATCCGACGTTTCATCTCCCAACTCTCGGATCGATGTCAACCTTTCCATCACCTCCTTAAAAAAGACATTGACTTTCAATGGAGCGAAGAGTGCCACCAAGCCTTTGAGGCTCTCAAAGCTTATCTCTTGCAGCCACCCATGCTTATCCCACCCCAGGACGACCGCCCTTTCTATCTTTACCTTTCCGCCACTGACCACGCTGTAGGGGCCATGCTTGCACATCGTGACTCTGAGAATCGAGAACAAGCCGTTTATTATATAAGTCGTACTTTGGTGGACTATGAGACTAGGTATACACATGTAGAAAAGTTATGCCTAGCCCTATCATTCGTGGCTACCAAACTCCGACACTACCTTCTGAATCACAAAACTTTCATCATCACCAACACGGACCCCATCCATTACATGTATGCCAAACCTCATCTAAACCAATGCATCACCAGATGGCTCATGCTCCTCACCGACCTCGACCTTGAGTTTGTCCACCAGAAATCAATCAAAGGACAAACCATCGCAGACCAACTTGCGGAAGCCCCTTTACCAGGGGAACAATTTACCAATTTTACATTCCCCGACGAACTCATCGCCACTCTTTCACTCAGGGAGGAGTCATATCCAATGACCCTCTTCTTCGATGGATCCAAATGCCGCAGCGGGGGAGGAGCCGGCGTTGTTCTCATTCCTCTCGATGCTGAGCCTATGCCTCTCTCATTCCGACTCGATTTCCCTTGCACTAATAATACAGCGGAATACGAGGCCCTTGTTCTGGGTCTCCAAGTTGCGTTACACTTAGGTATCAAATCTATCAATATTTTTGGCGACTCTCAATTGGTAGTCAATCAAGTTATGGGCATCTACCAATGCAAAAATGAGGAACTTCAAAAGTACAAACACTACGTGGATTCACTTCTAGCCTTATTTACTCGCTATTCTATCCAAACCATTCCCCGCTCCACTAACAAATTTGCGGATACTATGGCTTGCTTAGCCTCGCAAATTCCAGCTTCATCAACTGACTCTGACATTTTCGTCTTGGTCCAACAACTCTTTGCCCCATCTTATTCAGCCTCGGTTGTTTGTATGATAAATAATGTGTCTGTTAATTCGCAGGATACCTGGTATCACCAATTTCACGACTACCTTACAACCTCTGTTCTCCCATCTGACCTTACTAGTACCGGAAAACACGTGTTTCTCGTTATGTTGTTATGGGGGGACTCCTTTATAAATGTGGCTTTGATGGCATCCTCCTTCGATGTCTCACCGGTGCGGAGGTCACCCATACCATCCAACAAGTCCATGATGGTATTTGTGGCGGACATTTTAGCGGCCTTGCCGTGGCCAAACGAATCCTCCGCCTAGGTTATTATTGGCCTACTCTCAATAACGATTGCTATGAATATGTTAAGTGTTGTGTTATGTGTCAACAACATGCCAACCTTCAACATACTCCTAGCCACCCGCTACAGGTCGCCCGAGATCTTTGGCCTTTCTCACAATGGGGTTTAGACCTTATTGGTGAGATTCATCCGTCCTCTTCGCAACGTCACCGATGGATTATCACAGCAACCGAATATTACACAAAATGGGTGGAGGCTATTCCGCTCATTTCAACTAAAAAAGAAAAAATTGTAGAGTTCATTAACCACCACATTATCTGTCGTTTTGTGTTCCTCATCACCTGATAACAGATAATGGAAAATCTTTCAAAAACAAGTTGTTACAGGACCTTTGCGACAACTTTGGTATCAAACTCAGCTTCTCATCACCCTACTATCCACAAGCAAATGGACAAGCTGAATCCTCTAATAAAACCCTAACCAAAATCCTCATGAAAGTTGTCAATGAATCCGGAAGAAATTGGCACGATCACATCCCCTTTGCCCTTTGGGCTTATCGTACTAGCATTCGTACCTCCACTAATGCCACACCTTTTTCTTTGGTATATGGTACCGAGGCTGTCCTGCCTCTCGAAGTACAAATACCCTCCCTTAGAATATCTCTTCAGGATATTCTCACCAACGATGATTTCCGCCAAGAGCGGTTAGCCCAATTGGAGCTTCTTGACGAGCGTCGTCTTACAGCTCTTGATCACCTCCAAATCTATCAAAAACGTATCAAGCGTGCTTATGATAAGTGACTTCATGAGCGTACCTTTAAGGTTGGTGATCTTGTCCTCAAAGAGAATCAACATGTAACCAAACTAGAAAAGAGCAAACGTGGAAAATTTGCTCCTAATTGGATTGGGCCTTATATAATCACTCACACTTATGGATCAGGCACTTATCATTTAGCTTCGCTTAATGGTAAACCTGAGCCTGAACCCCTTAATGCCTTGCATCTTCGACCATTCTACTGTTGAATTTAGTGTTATATCACTTCTTATCTACCTGCCGCTCGTCCCTTGAGCCCACTTACCACCACATACACTTTGTTCCCTACACCTCATAATAAAAATCAAGCTCACATAGTTTGATTCTCACTTCACCTCAGCAATGCCTTCCCTTTTTAGTCTAGTCCATGACTTCAAAGTATTAAAATAAGCCGTATTCTTATGGGATTTTCTTGAGTCAAACTTCCTACAAAAACTAGATGCTTCACGTCAAAAGGACATCTAGCTATCTACCTTATATATAGACTGCTCCCTCGAAGGACAGCTATAGGCCAAACTATTGCTACTATTATATATAGACTGCTCCCCCGAAGGACAGCTATGCACTAAAATCATATCTGCTACTATAAATAGACTGCTCCCTCGAAGGACAGCTATACACAGTCAGCCTTTATCAGAAGCTTCTCGCATTGATCAGCTTTGTGAAGACCTCAAGAATAGTACAATCAATATCCCTTGTAGACTTCCCGCATCGATCAGTCTATATTCAGTAAAATAAAAGCCTCATTCAAAAGAACTTTTGAGTCATGGACTTGTCTATTTAGGGTAGGTTCTCTTTCGTCAGAACACTCGCTTTGTAACAAGTTCTCTGTACCTCCGTTATATCATCCACCTCACCTCACCATTTGTTTCAACTCAAGGGACGTGACGTACACCCGATATATTGTGATCATACAACTCTTTTCACCTATTGACTTCTCGTCTATGCACGGTACCTAGGGCTTCAAGCTCGTTCTACGTTGTGTGGTTTGTTTAGCTCTTTTCACCTACGGAGCACTCTTTCCGCTTTGCCTCGCATCTAGGATTGTGTGTTGATCTTAATCAGGACATGGTTCCTTCCACTTGGGTAGGCTAACTTTCGCTTCCCTTATACCTTTTACAACATTACCAATTCGTTACCAACTCCATCACCCTTACCTTACCAATATTAATATCAATACTTTTACCAACCAACCAATTGCCTAACCATACCAAATTGCCTAAATTCACCTCTCCCTGGTCCTAAGGGAGAACTACATCGGTCTGAGGCCCCTCCTTGCTTTGTGCAATGGGCTATGTAGGCAGCACTTCGGAGACATGGGGTCTCCCAAGGTTAGCTCGACCACCCCCTACCATAACCTATCATGTGTGGTAAATATAAATATTTTTGTGTATTTCTATTTAATCACATTCCTCTTTATCCTTTTTCAAAACACCAAAAATCACAACGCAAACATTCTTATTATTATCATAACTCAAATCAACATACATATTCAGTCTTATTTAGATGTTAAACAAATACATCTTCTCTATCATCGACACGCAGGTCGGCATCCTTATTTATTCTTATACCTCTATAACATTTACTTAGACCCTCACGATTCATCCCGACCCAGGAGATGATCGTGATCGTCGACGCCTCTCGCCGGGCCTCTCCGTCCTCAAAGGTACCGCGGCTATTGGTACCGCCCACTGATCTGCCAATCTCTCCTGTAACATATGAATACGCCCTCTCGCATGGAGGAATCCAGCCTCTAGTCTCTCTGCTCGTGACTCCGCAACCGCTAACAATCCTCTTGTCTCATTCATCTGCGTTTGGAGCTGATGAACTAAACTCTGCAGACGATCTCTCTCCGCTATAATCACAGCTATGTCAGGGCGATCACGTACACCTCGCAGCTCTGCTACCCACCATAACCTATAGGCCTCTGTCGTTCCTGCATCCATTACCCTGCGATCGGCTGCTATCTCCTCTGGCCCTTCTGGAGGTGTTGGCCGGGGAGGTGAGAATGTTGCCTCGGCGTCGATCCTCATATATGGTCTATAAGCCAGGGGTATATCCTGCACAAATCCAAATTGTCACCGCACGCGATCTAGAGGAATCCTCTCATACTCACCTGGTCTGTGCCCTGCGATCCACCTCAATCGCTCTACACCCCTCAACTCCTCAGCTATGTTCTCTGTTACCATATAGTTCCCGTAAGGCCTCCAACAGATATCCGCAATCGTCACCCTCTCCCATACCTTCCTGTAATACTCAATGTCACCCGTCACGACATGGGATCTTGCCTCTTGTTCTGTCTGGACCCATCGTCTGAATCCCAACCTCTGTACTCCGGTCTCTCCTGACTGGATGGGTCGGCCTATTGGTCACACACAAACAATGTGCTCATAGGCCCAACAGTGTAATAAGTATGAACAATCCAGTGTCGTCCTGTGATTTCACCTACAAGCCCATAAACCCCTGTATAACTCTGCCAGATATGCGGGTGCCCATGCGAAAGTCACGTTCCTTTCTATCATCTCCCAAATAACACACATCAATGCCTTTGGAAATCTTCCCCCATCCGCCCTCGGTAATGCATAATACCCTACCGCTATCATTAATATCACTGCTAACCTTGTCTCCTCAGGGTGTGCTGCATACATTATCCCATATGTGAATGTCAAACCTCGCTGTGTCAAATCTCGTGCGTATGGACCAAATACTACTGTTATCGCTCCCATGCCACGCTAGGTAATGCCTGATATACTGGTTTTCCTGTAATAGGGAGTCTCAAAATACGGAACACATCTTCCAATGTTACTGTCATCTCCCCTGTTGGCAGATAGAAGGTATTCTTCTCTGGATTCCATCTTTCAATCAACGCCTGCAACATAGCATGGTTATGTGCGATTCGTGAATAATAGCGGATTCCACTTAACCCCAAACGATTTATCAATGTCCATTCAGCTGGTGTTACATCCGCTCGGATTCGTGACAACAGCGCTGGTACACTATCATTCATCCTCGGCCCTGCCTCTGCCTGCATACGTCACAACAACAAATAACCATTCAATCCATCGAATCCCTAAAGGTTTTTTTCTCACATTCTGGAAATTCCTCCAGTAACCGGTATCGGTTATAAATAACCGGTACCGGTTCAGTAACCGATACCGGTTATCCCTAACCGCTATCGGTCACTGTCAATTACATACACCTTGCCTAAACAACCACCTACGACAATAAATTGATCGTTTATTCCTCTCTGTATACACAGACATACCCGAAACCCCTGATTACCTACCCCATAACACTCACCTCACCTATAACCCTTGCTATCACGTTTTCTTTCTCATATCTACCCACTTAATCTCCCTCCTCCTATTTACAAAACATGCAAACACCAAATTACAACCAAATCGTTTACCTCTTGGGCTGCAGCAGCTTGCGGTGGAACTTGTCTTCCCTCTCGTCCATGCCTGCTGGATGCTTCTCCTCGTTCAGCCATGCTCACCACCCTCTTCAAATATAGCTTGGATTTCTGTCTTCTTGATCTCAGCCCACAATCACGTTACCTGTCTCTTTCCTCCTTATCACTCAAATCTCTCATGCAATTACTTGTCTCAGTCGTTAAAACAGCGTCGCATTCGCGTATTTAACATCTTGCATGCCTCTCAAAATAAGAACTTCAGTTGCCACCTACGCTTTTTATTTTTAGAAAAATCTCATTTTGAATAACCGCTATCGGTTACCTAACCGATATCGGTCTATACTATACCGACATCGGTTAGCTAACCGACGTCGGTCACATTCCCACCTTTTTCAAAACATAGTCCTTTTCTTTATTTTTTATCTAATTTTTTTGGAGGCGCCCGCCTCTTTTTCCTGCATACCAACACCGATAGCTATAATCTTTTCATCAAATCCACACCTCATTACGATTTCATCCATATCATCTATCTACATTACCAAAACAAACAAATCATCCACAAATGATATCAAAAACCCTTAATCTATATACCATTTGGATCCAACTTAACAAATTCTACATACATACATTTTCATAAAATCAGTGACAAAACATACAACATTTCATAATACAACATGTCAATTAAACTCATCATTTATATCTACATACATCCCATCAACAAAAGACATCAACATCATTAATATATAACACCATGTAAATCCAACTCATCATACATCAAATATCACAAACCATCGACAAAACATTTAACGCATTTTTAAACACAGCATGTGGATCAAAACATCATATCTATATATATATACAAGGTTTCAAATATACAATGTGCCCTGCATCGGGGCCTCTGTGATCTCATAATACAACAAAGCCGGCGCGCAGGCCGCAATAACCGTCAAAAACCTCAACACGGCTCGCAGGCCGGTCTCTCATATCAAAAACAGACTCGGCTCGCAGGCCGGTATCAACTGTACAACCCGTACTCGGCTCGCAGGCCGGTATAATAAATAAATGAATGAATAAATGAATAATATGTAGGCACGCAGGCCTCTATCAACACAACCGGTTCGCAGACCGGTGCCCATGTCTAATATACAAAAAGTGCAGGGACCCCTCAGCTCTCTCCACCTCCCTCTGCCTGTCTGCCTGCTGGTCCCTGTCCTGCCTCTCGCCTCCTGCCTGTGACGGACCCACCAGCTGTGGCTGCACCTCCCTGAGACCTCTGGCTCCGAGAGGTCTCTGCTCTATAGGCTGCATATGGCTGATACTCAGCTCCGGTACCATCAAGCACATCCCGATAATCACCTCCATATATCGGTCCTCCGCTGCCCCATCGCCTCTGGGCCGGTCCCTAACTCCTACTACCAAAGTGCCCCGTCTTGTGGGCTGGTGCTTAACCGGTGGTGCCTGGGTCACCGAGTGGTACCATGCTGTCTTGGTGGGCTATGGTGCATGCTGCACCTCTTTGGTGGTGCTTGCTGCTCGTACACTGTGCACTATGCACTGGGCCGTGGCTCTGCCGCTGTGGTGGTCTTTTGTACTGTACCTATGCTGGGTGTGGCTGTGCCACTTTTGGTGGTGGTCTTCCTATGCTTTGTACTGAGCTGGGCTAGCTGCCCCTTGCCGTAAGACACCTATCGTGCTGTGCAGGCAATTTACCACCCTGTAATAGCTGCACCTGACCCCTGAGCTGATCTCGCTCTGCTATCACCACTGCCAAGTCAGGCTGTGCTGGCTGTGTTACCCTCACTGCTCTCTGACCAGCCCACCAAACCATATATGCTCCCGTACAGCCAGCATCATCTACAGTGTCATCTGCCGGCCTCTCCGCAACCCAATCTGGATCCACGGGCTGTGGTGCAGGCAGTGGGGCCTCTACATCATCCCTGCGAGTGCGAGGGGAAGCGAGGGGCTCATCCTGTCATAGCCCCATCTGCCTGCGTACCCTCTCCAGGGGTATCCTCTCATACTCTCCCGGCCTCCGTCCCGCTATCCAGAATGTGTACTGGATCCACTGCAACTGTCCTCGGGCTCCTCCACGGGGGTGATGACCTCTATATGGTCTCCATACAATATCTACCACTGTCAGGCCCTCTAATAAATGCCTGTAATAAGTAACGTCTCGCCCTGCAAGCACTGCTCGTGGCTGACCCACGACCCCCAACCACCTCTGAAAGCCATATCTATATATGACCTGTGGCCCTGGCTGCTGGGGTAATCCTACTGGTCTAATGCATATGATGTGCTCATATGCCCAACAGTGAAGCAAAAATGTCGAACAAATCCCAAATCACCTCATCCGGCGATAGCCCCACAGCTCTCTATATAACTGCACCAGGTATACTGGTGCCCAAGCATAACATGTGTGCTCCTCCACCATCTCATGTAGCACCCCCATCAGCGCCCGTGGAAAGCGGCCTCCCTCTGAGTCTGGGAGGGCGAAGCAGGTGATCCCGATCATCATCAACACGGCAAGCCGTGTCTCATGTCGGTGCGCACGGTACATATCCCCATACCCGATACTCGCGCTGTGATATGTCAATAGCGCGGCTGCATCCCCAAAAACCTGTAGGATGCTGTCCATGGCTGTCTCTGCATCCACCTGAAAGACGGCCTCTCCATCGATAGGTAATCGAAGGATGCGATACACATCCTCCAATGTGATGGTCATCTCTCCAGTCGGGAGATGGAACACATTGGTCGCCGGATCCCATCTCTCGATGAGGGCAACCATCAAACTATGATCTCTGTCGATCGCTCTGTATCGCTGGACTCCGCCGAGTCCCACCTCGCGCATGATAGCCCAGTGTGCTGCGGACACATGTGGTCGCATCCGGCTCAACAGTGGGGGCATCCTGTCCCGCATCGTCAGCTGCTGACGTGCCTGCAAAACCAACCCACTACATTAGCCCTACTCTTTATCACAACATCTACTTTACCCTCTATACCCCCTTTTATCCCCCCGACCACACCCCGACTCTCTAACACACCCCTCTACCCACCTACCTTCTCTCTCTACACCCCTCTACCCACCTATCTTCTCCAATATCCCACTCCCTCTTCACACCCAAACAAACAACCCCCACCATACTACCACACAACCAAAACGATACCCAAACAACCAAATCCAACAACCGACACAACCTAAATCATATCAAAACATCCCTATCCCACCCCAATCATACCAAAACACCAACTCAACTCAACCACACAACCCAAACTACGCCCACACACCCAAACTATACCCAAAAACTTAACTCCACCACACAACCCAAACCACGCCCACACACCCAAACCACATAAACAAAAAAACAAAAACAAAAACAAAAACAACCAAACCACAAAAACAAAAACACAAACAAAAACAACCAAACCACAAAAACAAAACAAAAAACAAAAACAACCACAACATAAACACACAACACCCACCGACGCCGGCCGATATACGACCGACGCCGGTCAAACACAAAGCACCGTGACCTGAAAATTTGTGACCGATGCGGTCGCTTAGCGACCGACATCGGTCGCTGTATTTACAGAGCCGAACCCCCGCGCGGCCCCCAACCTACATTTTTTCATTTTTCTCCCTCTCTACCCACCCAAACACCCTAAAAACCTACCCACCCAGCCGCCTCGGCTTATTTCACCTATCTACCCTCTCCCTTTTTCAAATTATTTCCATTTTCTAATTATTTCCTAAAAACATGTACATTCCTACCCAAACCCCAAATCTAGCTTAATAACATCAAATGAACACAATGCAAGGTTTCGAACTTACCGGTACGACGACACGTCGTCGTGGTGGGATGGGTGGTGGTGGTCCAGCTGGTCCAGCTCCTCCTGCTCCTCCTGGCTGTGCCATGGCTCCAAATGTCCTCTTCTGGGTCCTCAACCAATCAACTACTGCCTCCTCCTCACTCGGGCCCGCCAATCACCTCACTTCTCCACTCAACTAGTGCCACCTCAGCCAACAAATACACCAATATCAATATTCCACCTCAGACAACTTAATTTGGTTTCCAAATTGACAAAGTGACAATGACCGTATATTTTTCTTTTTATAGGTTTTTAACATAGAACCGATACCGGTCAAATCGTGCCCTAAGGAACCGGCGTCGGTTATCTAACCGGTACCGGTCATAGATAACCGATATCGGTTTTGTCCTTTTTTACCCAACTTTTTGCCCTTATTCACTACTTTCCCTTTCCCACCACATTGCCTCTTTACCACATCGCCTATATGCTCCATTGCTCTTTAGCCGTTTTTGACTTCACCGGCCCGACCCAAGGCCGCAACCAACCACTCCGGCCCGACCCAAGGCCGCACCCCAACCATTTGGCCCGACCCAAGGCCTCACCCTAACCATTTGGCCCGACCCAAGGCCCCGCCACCCAACCATTTGGCCCGACCCAAGGCCTCACCCTAACCATTTGGCCCGACCCAAGGCCTCACCCTAACCATTTGGCCCGACCCAAGGCCTCGCCACCCTAACCATTTGGCCCGACCCAAGGCCTCACCCTAACCATTTGGCCCGACCCAAGGCCCCACCACCCACCCATTTGGCCTCGACCCAAGGCCCCACCCTACCCATCCGGCCCGACCCAAGGCCTCACCCTACCCATTTGGCCCGACCCAAGGCCCCACCCTACCCATTTGGCCCGACCCAAGGCCTCACCCTACCCATTTGGCCCGACCCAAGGCCTCACCCTTCCCATCCGGCCCGACCCAAGGCCGCCACCCAACAATTTGGCCCGAACCACGGCCGTACCACTTCAATACCTTACCCAACATCAGCAACATACACTTTTATCCACCCATCATATAGTTTTTTTGTTCATCGAGCTCACTGTTTGTGTTTTAGCTTTGATTAGGGTCCTTGACTTGATCTGTCGACCAACTTTGCCTGAGACCTGGACCGTGACGTTTATCTCAACCAAACCAACCATTTGAGTCTTTACCAAACATGCCTAAACATTCATGTACCTTACCTATTATATATACCACAGAGCTACTTCCTATGCCTTGGATACCAGGATTATATCACCCTTGTTTGGATAAACTATCGACCTTTGCCTATGCATTGTTGGTTTGCTCGTCAAATCATGTACCCTAGTCGCACTATTGCATTTCAACGTGCGTCTGCTTCCTTGGACTTACCCCACCTTTTCCCCATCATCTCTACACCATTTACCCTTTATCAACCCTATCCCTGATTTCAAGTTCTCTCAATCTGTGATAGATTTGAGGGGGATTACCTATACCCTTAACAGGGGAAACCACTTCATATTATTGTCCGTGCAGCTTTACAAAACAAGCTACACGACAATAAGGGGCTAATGTAGACACCAAATTTGTGTCTTACGACCCCTTGTGACCCGCATCTCATTTCGCAACCTAACCTCATCACCTAAACCTTACACAATTATTTATTAATTACCTTGTAATTGATAAATCCACATCACCTTACCTGCCACCTCATTTTGCCACCTCATCATGACCTAGTCCTAACCCTAAACTAACCTAATTAAGACCTATAACTTGGTCCACACCTACACCCATGACTAATGACCCCTTTCTCGCACCCAAAACCGACCTTCTAGTCACTTGACCAAGCCCACAACTAATCTCTCGGGAGAAAAGCAGGGAAAGTGGGCGATTTTACTAAAAATAGCCTACTTTTTCCTAACCGATACCGGTTCCTACTCGACCACCGTCGGTTACGTAACCGCCATCGGTTCCCTGTAAATGGGCTCCCCAAACCAAAAACAAGGTGGAAGGATTTTTGGATCAACAGAGATCAGCAGGAGCGATCAAGAGAATCCGGATCTTTACTTGGCCGAGCAGAGACGAGTGAAGAAACCATAAGAGTTTGTAGCAAAGGAGATCAAGCCCAAAACTGCAACGGAATAGCCAGAAACCTGTGATACTCAGCTGATCATCGGGAGGGAGATCTCTCATCTTCTGTGTGTCAAGCCATCTTACCTAAGTTCTACCTTTGTCATCAGAGTTCCTGGACCTGTATCTTCGTCAATAACCAGTAAGTTACATCTTGCATGTCCTCTTTAATAACATTTCTTAGACTTTTTGAATCACAGTCCCCATAAATCCATTCCTAGATCCACTACCCAACGTGTCATTGCATCTAACTATCATTCATTTACCTCTCACCATCTCATTACCTAATATCACTCATATACCAGCCTTACCAACAACACCGTTACCCTACGACACAACCACCCCATAAAACAACCAACCTACAGATCCTAGACCATACCGATATCGGTTATCAGCAACCGGTATCGGTTATTGTGACTCAAAACTAGAAATCAGCCTTTCCCCTACCCATCTCAACGAAGCAATTTAATTGATATTTTACAGTTTTTGGTGTTAATTCATATTAGCGAGAGGCCGACCACCTTTGAAAGGAAGTTTTATATTTCACAGGCCCAAGGCGTTCCCTCATTTATCATCTAATCAAAATCTTGTGGTCTTGTGTTCTTATTTGCAGGTAGTCCTTCCAAGACAAAAAGGAGTTCTTCGCATCAACTCCGATCTTTTCTCTACGGTATGCACACACCATTTCGACATTCACATGTATTCCTCCTAGCCCCAACCCTTATCTGTTTCTAAAAGGAATGAAAGGATAGAAGCAACTCTATTCCTAGAAGCCGAGACATTCGAGTGAAGCAGGTGCATACCCTCTTGGGTTAAACAAGGAAAAAAATACATTTGAGGTTACAATCTATCCCTTATGTTTTGATCAATGGAATTTTCTTCAAGAAGAATCTTGATGGTGTGTTGTTAAGATGTATCAATGGCACACAAACCGAAAAGGTGTTAGCGAGAATTTCACGATGGATTCTTTGGTGGACACTTCTATACTAAAACCATCAAAATGAAAATCATAATTACATGTATCTTTTAGCCTAATCTATTTGCAGATGCACACAAGTGGGTAAAAAAATTCAAGGAATGCACTTTCTTTACAGGAAAGAAAAGATTGGCAGTGCTTCCCCTCTAACCAATTCAAGTAGATCAACTTTTTACGTAATGAGGTCTTGACTTCATAGGCATGTTCAATCCACCTTCGGTGCTGACACAAGTGGATGTTGACATCTACGGACTACTTCACTAGATGAAAAGAAGTTTTCATGCTCAAAGAATCAACTGAGTCATTCATCCTTGACTTTCTCGAAGGCATAGTCACAAGGTTTGAGGTTCCTCAAACCATTATCTATGATAATACAAAAGCCTTCCTTGGGACCAAAATCACTGATCGGGCTCTAAATTTGGGAATCTATCTGAAAACATATTCTAACTATTACCCCCAAGGAAATCATCTATCGAGTTAAAAAACAAGAAATTGATCAAAATCATGAAGTGCATAATGAATATCAGCCAAAGACAGTGGCATAGAAAGGTCTTGTGCACGATCACAGACAGAATCATAGTTAAAAAGGAAATAGGAACTTCACCTTACAAGCTTATATATGGTAAGGAGGCTACCCTTCCTTTGACACTGGATTTGAACTCATTGGCACTTGCCCAATAGATGAAATTCAAAGGTGTAGACTAGAGAGAAATAAAAATGGCGAGAATCTGGTTAATCTTGAAGAATCAAGAAACTCTTCCATGATCATTCTAGAGCAACATCGAAAAAACAAATAAATGGTTTGATGGAAATGATAGGCCTCAAGTTTTCAAAGTTAGGGGCTTGGTATTAAAATGGGATGTTAACAAAGCTAAACCAGGGTTTCATTCAAATTTTTCTATAGTTTAGAGTGGCCCATACACCATCAATTCGTAAGAAGAGGCTAACTCTTTTGAGTTAAGTCATCTTGATGGAGGCATGCTGCAAATCCCAATGAAATGAGATCTATCTCAAACCCTTCCATTAATTTTTCTACATCATTTTATATATATCATAGTAGTTTGCATTCCTCTAAGTGTGCTACATGTACATTGTTTATTTGTACATAGTTCTTTCTCCTCGCATGCTTCTTGCATACGCTCTTATTTTGCTTCCAAGATTTCAGCATTTTTAGTAGTTTGCTTGATTTAGAATAAAGTCAAGAAATGATAATTCAAGTGACTTTAGGGGTAGTTCCTCAAAGCTGCAAATAAGAATTCCATGATTATATAGTAGAATCCATGTAGAATGGATGCTTTAATCTACTTATCTATTTCATCTAGCGGGTAGATGGCCCCGAGAGTCACCAAAGATTATCCAAATAACTCTCCTAGTTATTTGTGTAAATTGTATACATATTCTAACACCGAGATCTTCAATACAAGGTTGTGCATAATCAAGTGCACTTGGCACATTCCCTTTATTTCATTTCCTCACACACCCACCTTATTTTCTTTTCATGCCCTTTCTCACTTCCCCTTCTTCCTTTCCACACTCCTTTTACTCTTTTTCCACTCTTGTCTTGCGTGCATGTTCTATGCACCCACCTTATTCCTAGCGAGTTATTCACCACTGCTCATATGCCTCACACTTTCTTCAATCAACAAAGTCTGTGGCCTTCTTTTACACTCTGTATATATTTTTAATAGTTGTATCATGACCATGCATTCTTTGCTCACCTACTCACCTAATTTCCCCACATGTTCCTTCCTTCTACCTTCTTCCATGTGCATACCTTTATGCCCTCCTTTGTACCTTTCTATGCTAGGTCATCCTATGACATGCTTGAGTGTGCCACATGCAACCAATATGTGTGTGCCAATAGGGTGTTAAATCCTTGCAAAAATCAAATAATGACACATGGCGAAAAACAAAAAGAACAATTACATAGTTGGTCATCTTTTTGCCAATCGGCACATGCCAAATGTTTTCATGCGCGAGATGACTCTAAAAACTTATGACAACATTATATTTTGCTATAGATCTCCGATCGGCATGCACCTAGTCTCAATCAATAACTGCTGACGTAGGCTATAGTGCTAGACATTCAAATTCAAATTCTTGGTGGATCTGGTAGGTGAGAAATGGGAAAACATCTTTTTGAGAATTCATGAGATGATTTAATTGCCCCAACCACCCGATTTGATTTGATTCTCTCTCCTTCCTTCTTTAACATGCCAAACAGACTTGGGAAATGCATTTTATAGATTCTTAGGTGGATTTGTAGGCATTAAATGCTTGTTGTTGGTGGTTAAATTTTAAATTCAGATTTTCCCTCCTTCTCTTCTTCTTCCATGGATTCATCTATAAATGTAAGAGTTGCGAAAATTTCTAATGTTGGATACTTTGAATCCTTACACTTTTTGTAAGGACTTCGTATTTTCTGTATTTTTAGTTGTAGACCTCTGGATCTGGTTCTTGCATGTGGATATCAGCCTCTTTCATCACTGTAACAAATTTGTACATTTCTTGAATTAATAGAAGCATTGTTTTGTGAGTATTGTTTATCCTAACATGTTTTCATTCCTTCTTCTTTCCTTTCTTTTGCATTGTGTTCTCCTTGTGCCATTCTACGTCCCTTGTAGATCGTTATTCGGTTGTGCTCCATGAGACTGATATGGTAAATACGTTTTAAGTCCCGCTCCACGTGTCTAGCCTTCTTTCACGCATTTTCTTTCATTTTTACTTAGAACAGATAGTGTTCATCCCTCTTTTTCTGGTGCTATCACCTTTTAGTGTAGTTTCCTTTCATGTTATCCTCCTATCCTGGTCCCTTGGTATCATCATATTAGTTTTCCCTTTTAGCACTAGGAGTAATAGTAGCAGTAGAAATAGATAGAGGAACCAACCTTCTTTGGAGATTTTTCTTAAGTACGCAAGATCCCACAACTTGGAGACAGTTCCATTGTGATCTAAAATACTCGAGTCCCTCCAAATCTAACACATGGGTGTGATTTTTATGACCAACAAGTATATAACCTAACAGGAAGAGTAAAGAAGTAATATGTCGATTAATGATGGATGTGGATTTAAACGATGTATTACAATGATGTTGATGTTGATGTAATGTGATACTGAGGGGGCCTAGCGAACACCGATAGTAGAATTAGAAGTGATAATTTTAGGTTTCTACATGCACATTTGGCATGCTCGATGGGACATATCCCATAACAATCACTTTTGTTAAAAATTTCTAGATTAGTTTCAAATTTTTCATTTAATAACCCTATTTTGCATTAGTTTTGATAATTAGGAATTTTATTAGCTAAATTAGTTGTAGTTAATTTTTTTGTGTTCTTTGCATGCTCAAAGTAGGCGAGGTGTTGTCAAATTTGGATAATATTACAAACGTTTTGAGTTTTTCTAGAATTTTGTCAAGAAAGCTCATTTTTTGATGAGCTACAGGAAAGTCTAGTGCATATGCCTAAAGGGTCACACATATTCTTAAAGGGGAAAGCATACACTCTCGGAGACACACATACACCTCTCTCGGGTTGTGGATATGTATCACTTTTTTCAACTTTCTAACCTTCTATGTCAAAGGATTGTGCATAAAAGGAATGATAACCGGATCGTATCAAGCTAAGAACACATATGCTCATCAAACACCATGATCAATAAGATGAAAGTAATTCACCAAAATAACTTTACATAAACATTTGCAAATAAATAAATATCATATATTATTATGGAACTCAATGAATTATAATGAGAATGAGCCTTTCTTATATAGGAAAGGAATATCAATATAAGAACCAATCAAGGTCGTATATCAATCCATAAATCAAGGAAAGAACTAGTCAAGACCATAAATTTAGGAGAGAACTAGACATCAAGGATCTATTCAATACCATAGATCAAGGAAATAACTATACCTAACAACTAGATAATATCCCCCTAATATCTAAATAAATAAAAATAAATATCCACACACATAAGTGGGTGAGGATAAATATAATAAAGGTAAATAAAGGACCTAAGTGAACATGAGATAAGGTAAATACCTACTCTAACACACCCCCTCAAGTGAAGCTAGGGGCCAAAATAGAAGTAACATGTCCATAATATGAGTCCCACCCACTAGGCTTGATGAGGTACCCATGTACAATAACTGGGAAAAAGGGACAACACAAGGTACCCAAAACCAGTAACAACAAAGTAAAAGAGTAAGAAAATGTTACAAGACATTCTAAGAATCTCAACTAAAAAAAAATCATACAATGCTATATAATTTTAGTGTGAACTATGGTCTAAATCTACTTTGCTCGATCATAGAACTCAAAAACAAATGACACTTGGGATTCACCGAATAGCTCCATACAAGCAAACCTTGTCAAAGGAGTGATGTTGAAAGGGATAAAAATAATAATTTGATGAATTGCTTCAAGTTGGTGTGACATGATCCAAGAACAATAACCAAAGCAATAAGGCAAAGACATAAAATACAAAGTGTCACGATCCAAGAAAATCCAAGGTAACAAGGAAAGGACACAAAACTTAAAGACAAAAATAATTGAATCAATTTTTGTAAATAGGTGTGCAACGATTCAAGAACAATAACCAAAGCAACAATGAAAGAACACAAAATCCAGTGTCAAAATCCAAGAAAATCCAAGGTAACAAGGTAAGGACACAAAACCTAAAGAATCGGGATCAACACTACACCCTCCCATATTGTTGAATTGGTGGAGTGACGCTACAAATTTATATGAGTTGTTAAAAGAACTGTTTGAACATTGACAAACTCACACTATATTTAACAGAATAGCTCCCCAAAGGAGAGACTACCAACATGCCAAAAGTTCTGAAAATATAGATAAAAATATCCGAACAAACTAGAGAGATACACTACACTGCTAAAGAAAAATGCTCAAAACAAGGAGCATTAAAATGCATAAGGTATAGAAAGTGGATCCAGAGGATGAATGGTTAAGAAGCCACATTTTTAGAGTCCTCTAAATGAATGCATATGTCACCACCATGAGTGATCATATATCAACCCCAAATCAACATGGATGGTTGAAGAAGATGTTTGGACATGACTTTATTTAAAATGCACAATGGGTTCATGCAAAGGAACATCAGAATGTGTGTCAGGTAGATCATCTCGAATAGTTGAAAGATCATTTTTCTCAAGCCTGATTGAAGGTGCAAAAATCATGTGGAGCTCATGTTCCTTGATAAGATTTGAGTGAACAAAAGTAGGAGCTCTGACAATGTGTGATCTTAATGAAGTAACTACTCGAAGACCAATGCCATGGTGAGAATTCCACTTAACATGTGGAATAGGAGAAACAAAACCCTGTGAATGTCTTCCAATACCTCTATTAGTGAAACCCATAAAACAGAGCATGTGAGAACCAAATATAGTGGTATGCTTCTTGAAAGAGTCATGCATATGAGCAGAAGTAGGATATACATCATGTGTTACTGCAATAGGCACATATGTGGAAGAACATGCAGTAACAAGCCTCATAGGCTTAGGAGCATCAGGAGCAAGAATAGGCTCGAAACTAACAAAAAAAAGTTCGGTGGGTACCGGAGAAATAGTTACAAGTGGACTAGGAGAGTGGGTAAGAAAATTCACAATATGATGATGATGTTGCAAGTTAGCAAGTTTTTGTTGTAGTGAGTGTATTAGTGTATCCTTATCGTGAATTAGTGCTTGTAGAATATAATTTCATTTCTTGAGTGATCTATTTTCTTAAAAAAAAATTACAATATCTTCTTAAAGTTCACACACTTTAGAGAAAATCATATCATTCTATGAATTAATTATAGATACAAGAAGGAAACACCCAAAATTGTGTCCACAAGTGATTACAAACCACCCCCAAATTTGGTACTTTATAATTAAGTGTGTGTTACAATATGGAACTTTATAATTATAATGTGATTCTCAAAATAAATATTTCCAACAGAAAGACCACAAAAAAAAAGCACTTTTGCTAAAAATGGCACTCAAATCGAGTTGTCGATCAAAAGATACAAGATTTACAAGTTTATGCTCTTTTATTTATTTTAGTTACCACTAAAACAAAATAAAATGTTCTTTCCTTCACCACACAAATAAAATGAAAGGGTGATGAATTTAAACACCTACTAGTAGGAATCACAAGCTTTAAGCCCTCATATGACCATAACATATGACCAAGGGCAAAGAATTTAAATGTGTTTCACCTTTTGAATCTAGTGGAAGGCTCGAGTTTTACATAAAAGAACATAGAAAAACTTACAAATAGATGTCAATTGAAATCTTCTCCTCTGATACCATAAAATGAACGATAACTAGAACATACCAAGCCAAGAACATAGATGCTAAGTAAACACCATGATCAATATGATGAAGCAAAATAACTTTACATAAACCTCTCGAAAACAAATGAGCAATAATATCATATATTATTCTCGGGCCGAATAAATTACAATGAGAATGGGCCTTTCTTATTCATGCAAGGAATAACAATCTAAGAACTCGGTCAAGGTCGCAGATCAAACTATAAATCAAGGAAATAACTATTCATCAAATAACTAGTCAAGACCATAGATTTAGGAGAGAACTAGACATCAAGTATCTATTCAATACCATAGATCAAGGAAAGAACTATACCTAACAAATAGGTAATATCCCCGTAATATATAAATAAATAAAACGAAATATGCACACACATAAGTGGGTGAGGATAAATATAATAAAGGTAAATAGAGTACCTAGGTGAACATGTGATAAGGTAAATACCTACTCTAACAGCACATACATGGTTGGTCTCGTGCATGTACCTCTCAAGTCGCATATACGTAACTTTGATATTTGGCCTTTTGTCAACTCACTCTATGACATGCTTGTGTATCCACTCATCGTGTCGTGCATATGACTCTTAGGTCACGTGTATGTGACACTTACTGTGTTTTAAAGATAGATCCATGCATACGTAAAATATGATGTGCATACACTCTCGAGCTTGTACATATGCTCGCAGGGGCGTGCATACACTCTTTCTTCTACAAGCATGCACATTTTATGTTGTTTTTGACACTTATTTTAAAAAGGCAGTTTTTTATTTGTTTTTTTTTTTTTGGTTGCAAGTGTTTATAATTCTTGTGTAAAGATTTTTATAATTTCTAATTAAATTTCCAACAAATTTTATTAAGTGTCAATGAATGCTTTTATTTCCATGCTTTGTATGATTTTGGGATATAGTTTTTGTATGCTCTTCTCTATCACCATTGTGTGATTTTGAGAATCAAAATAAGCTTTAAACCTCTTTTTGCTAACATTAGAGTAAGGAGGAAATTTCATTATTCATTTTTATGCTTAAGAGAATGAACTTTTCATTTGGAATTTGTTTTATAATTTGATTTAAGATATTTTTATCGATAAAAACTAAGGCTAAAGATTGTGTATGCACTTCTATTGCACCACTGTTTGATCTTGAGAATAAAAAAAATCTTTAGTTCTTCACTAAAAAACACATGGATTAATTGGGAATGAACCTTTCTTTACAAAGCATTATGGTGGTTCTTTTATTTACAAGTTTTTCATTATTATCTAGTTGGGTTGTTTATTTTGTATGCTCTTCTCTCACGTCCTTGGATGATCTTGAGAACCAAAAACAATATTTAATCCTTTTTATGATATTATAGATATTTTTAGACAAAATACTAACTATTTATGTGTAGGACCTAATGATTTCCAAATAAAGGAGAATCTAAACAAAAATCTAATTACACATGTGTTGTAGGTTGCCAAATGTGGTTTAAACCAAATTTATTAATCCAAAAGATAAAAAACACACCACCTCTATTAATCATATTGTATGCACAAGTTTTAGTTAACATTGCTCTTTTTGCTTTAAACTACAAGAATTTCCCTTGGCATAACCCTTAAAATAAAAAAGGGATGTTTGTAGGAACCCCAAACTAGTTCACGCGAGAGGAACCTTCAGAACGAAATAGGAAATTTTTCCACAACCTAATTGATTAGTATGCCTTAGAGATTGGAGTCAAAATTATCTTTACATGACTACGGTGAGATACAATGAACACAATTTATTGCTCATTTTATTGAAGTGGGTAAAGTAATGATAGGATACTCCAAGATTTAGTCGATTTGATTTCTTGGCAAACCACACTCAAAGAGATAGTTTGTGACTCCTAGGAAGTGAACCAATAAAAGGTTATGGCTTGGAGCCAATTTGACTTATGCATCTTATTCTCAAAATATTTGACAACGTAGTAAATTTTTTGGAGTCAAAACCTTGTTATTCAAACAAGGGAGAGTCCCCAAAGTTGAAGTTACATGTTATTTCATCACAAAATTATAAAGTGTTACTTTGTCCTAGTTTTTCACTTGTTCTAAGACAAGGAAAAAATATGCCATAGTTACACCTAGTATTTTTAATCAGCACTAACTATACGCCTTTGTTTTCTTGTTTCCCATTTTGGAAAAAAGGAAACATATATACCTAGTGCTATCGAGAGATTGTGTCCATCAATTTTGCACCACTTACATGCTTCATTATTGTGACTACGATAGTAAGCATTGAAAGTGTGTTGGTACATTTTTATATCTTGGTAGCCATCGTATCAATACACATAATCAAAATTTTATATTATATATATGTTGTCTCATCACTTTCTTCCTTTAATTTTTTACGATGCCCACATTATAGACATAAAATTGTGATACTTACATATTGTTTCCATTGGGAAACATGATCTAAGTCTCTACATTGTATTTTTATGTCACTTGCATGCGTAACAAATTCTTGGTATACTTAGGATTAGTCTTTGATCCTAACATTGCCTTGAGTTTTTGATATTGTTGATGTTACATTGTTCACATCACAATAACATCATTTTGATACTAAAAATATTTATTTCATTGTAAAGCTTGATTCATGTGTCCAAATAGTGTTGTTATGTTGCTCAAATTGGTAACTTCCTTTTCTAAAAATAGGACTTTGATTGTGTCAAAATTGGTTTTAGTATACCTTTTTGGGAGATGATGTCAACAATTTCTTAGTATTTAGGTCTTATTTATTTTAAAACTTGACCTAAGTGGTGATATTTTGTTGTCACTATTTACATCAAACCTATCTTAGAAAAATGTAGGGAGTAACCTATTTTTCTAACTGGATTTATAGTCTTTTGCTTAATTAATCTTATCTTAGGTTCTTCTTGTTATATAAACCTTGTTAGGATATCATTATTTATTCTTTAGTATCCTAAGTTCATATTGATCATTTGAATTCATGACCATTTGTTGCTTCACATTATTTGTGATGAATTGACGTCGTTTGGCAATGTAAATTTTCCTAGGGTCCATTTAAGTCAACCTTAGTGAAATATTTCACATTATGCCCCCTATTACAAGAATGGGGTACCAAAAATTAGGAACATGTCCCTTTGGAAATGAAAACCCAATTTTTGAGGATAATGTCATGGTTGATCACAGTTGTTGTGAGGAGAATTCTCCTTATGAAGACTTGGAGCTTCATCCTTCCCACTTAGATGATAATTTTTTCCAAAATAAACATGAGGTTCTTATGCATGTCATAGATCTAGGAGCTAGGTTACCCTCCATAGTTGACCCTTCTCTCATTTCCAGTATGGTTCATGGAGAAGAAGAAGTAGAACGTCCTTCTTAGAATATTAATGACATCTTAAACCCAGGTCATGCCTCTACTTATGGATGATAGAATGATGAGGAGATACCTTTCGAAAATGATGGAGATTATTAGATAACTAGTTTCAATGTTAATAGTGATGACCATGAAGAGAATGCTCATCATGAACAACCTCCTCCTCATGAAAATCATAAAGAAGTACCCACTCAGGAGGTACCTTTATAACAAGTGCAATCTTTCACTCGCCAATTGAAAAGTTTGGTTTTGCATGTAAACAAGGAACAAACAAAACTTTAAAATAATTTGTACCAAAATCTTCGTTCCATGAGTTCCATACCAACACTCATCATCAAGGGACATGTAAAGAACCTTATGAGGACTTTTATGTAGAAAATAAAGGTGGGGATGCCACTAGATCTAACCATTTGTATATGCCCACATCATCTACAAAGGATAATCTCTTCAATCAAGAGTGGTCAACCATGAAAAATTCTTTTATAGCCTTACAAGATGGAAAAACATGAAACAAAATAAAGTGTCAATTCAAGGAGCTATGCACATATCCCTTCAATAGGGCTATGTTGCAGGTATCTTTCCCACATCATTTTAACTGTCCAAATTTTGATAAATACAAGGGAAAAGGTGACCCTAAAGACCACATTAAGGACTTTTATATGGTGTTTCAAGAGGTCATCTATAACAATAACTATCTCATTCACCTCTTCCCACAAAGTTTAGGAGGTCAAGCATTGGAATGGTTTTTACACATCCCTAAGGGATCTATCTCTACATGGTTAGAACTAGATGAAAACTTCGTACGTCACTTCGATTAAATATAGAAAGTGATGTCACTATGTCACGATTATTTAATGTAAAACAATAACATAATGAGAATTTTTCTAGTTTCCTTTAGTGATGGGAAGGGATATCTATAAAATTTCATTTCTCTATACCAGAGAAACATTTGATCATATATTTGTCCAAACTTACACCCTAAAATTACATTCCAATTGTAAATGTGTTGTGGAAACACATTTAAAGAGGTGAAAGAGAAGGGTAGTCAAATATAAAAAGTGTTGTTAGCCAAAGGGACTCTAAAACCATGCTTGTGTGATCATAATCATAATGATTCCAAACCTAGTGAAAAGAAAAAGTTTGTTCCCAATAAGAACAAAAACATCATAGGTGATGGAATAATTGACTCTAAATGAGTGTAAGTAGTTCAAAACCATGCACCCTTAAAAATTGGAAAGGGAACTCTTCCTTCGAGTATAAACTTCATAACTTCACCCCTCTCTCTCGACTCTATGCACAAAATTCCCATTTAAAAGCTTTAGAAACAAGGGATTTTTAATAGCGTTATCTATTTTAAATCATCATAATTTATAACACACACAATTCGAGTTTTCAAGTAATGTTATCTATTCTAAATGATCATAATTTAGAACACACATTCCATGCTAATCAATCTCATAACAAGATAACCATATGCATTGTAATGACTCGGTGAACTTCCGATCTCTCATTTCATGACTCGGTTTGTTACCGATCTCTCATGTTAATTCAATGTATCGTATACTAAGTATACTTGGTTCTCTTACCCTTTTCGGGTATTGAAGTGTTTCGTTTAAGAGGCCTATCTAAATATTTGTTACCAATATCCATCTGAAATCCTTCTTCTTAAACTAGGTGACTTAGGACAACACAACCAACAACTTGTGATACTTTGGCCAAATATTTTAACATGCTCTGCATGTTCATATTCCTAGATGGCATACTCGTCAACAAAATATGTCCTTCACCCCACTTCATCTGTTATCTAGAATGGTCTTCACTAACTCCTGTCAGTCCACTTGTCTAAGGTTTAACCTTAACCTAGGTTAGCAACATGGATTGATATAGAGAATCACTCACGCTGTCTAAGGGTACATAGACATACTCAATCAACCTAAGCTGATTGCATGTGTCTAGTTACCTTTAGTCACCATGATTTACCTCTTATACAAAAGCATGCTCCTAACTCGACTTAGGATGTAACCAAGTCAAGTCTCGAGTCTATGTAAACCTAGATGATCCAATTCGGAAGGGTGTTGTGACATGTCAGCTGCAACATTGTGCCATTATGAAGACCCTAGTCTTCATGATGTCATAGTATTGCAGTTCGCGTGTACCAACATCCTACAGAATCACCTCATCTAGAGGTACATATCTAGCTAAGAAGTTAAATGCTTTCTTATCTTCTTAATTTAAGATTTAATTTCAGTGACCTACTTGCTTTCTTAACTTCTTTGATCATTATGGTTGCTAGCCATAAATGACTTATAATTGTCATGTAGATTAATCTACAACCAGTCCCTCTTCCCGAAGGTTTGTATTTCATTCTTTGGTATCTTATTATAAGATTTAGACTTATAACGAATCAACATACCAACAATAAGATTATCTTACTTAGCTTAACCAAGTTTAAGCATGTTTGAATTTAGATTCTATTTCCTTATTAATAGACTTCATTAAGATGAAGTCTATTTATTACGTATGTATTTATTTCATTTCAGTTACCCTATTCTAATTTTGATTTAACAAGAGGAAGTATATATTTTCTTCCTTTAGAACCTCATTTGATTATGGTTCTCAAAAGGTATTAACAGAATGTTTGTCCCCTTAGAATGATTGTCCTTCCTTAACTTTAATTCTTTAGGGTTCATTGCTGCCATTTACTTTATACAAGAATCATAAGTAAATTACTCTTTTATTTATGTCATCTAATAAATCATAATGACCTAGTTGAATGTTCATCTATGCATGCCAACTTAGAAGTTGCATTTAATAAAAGAATAGAGTATCAATTCCCTTTTTATCTATTTCATTTGAGTCTAACTTAATTGATTCAAAATAGATATGTTTATGAGAGAATAATGAAAAATTTACAAATTTCCTTTACAGTAAGCCCAAAGTGAATGATACATCAAATATAAATGAAACTCGATATATTTTTTCCATTCCTCAAAGTAAAATACACATTTTACAAGTCTAAACATTTTAGACTTCACTCATGCCAATCAAAATTGATAAACTCAAACAAGAATATAACTTTTCCCTTTTTCAATTACATTTCAATAAGAATAATAATTCCTCATAAAGATCCAGCCTTTAGGTAAACATAAAAAGCATCATAAAAGAACTTGTCTTCTTTTATCACTTACAGATTCCATCTGTAAAAATTGCTAGCATGATAAGCACTAAACATTAAAATGATGTGCTTCCAACTAACTGTCTCATAAAAAGAACTCTACTTTTATGAAATAGTAAAGCAATTCAGATAGATATCTCATAAAGAAATAAGGATCATAAAAGGGAGAACAGAATGAGCAACCACATTACCTTAAGTAAGATCATGATCAAATCAGCACTCTTCAATCAATGATTTCATAAGAAAAATTACATTAGATGAGTAATATTTCAACCTAATTACTTATCTCATTTTTACTATAGTTATCTATAGTTCATTCTTGATTCATGCAACTAGATCAAAGAAGGTTACTAACTCTGACAGTCCCAATTAGAATTATTTTTAAAGAAGCAATGATTCACAATACACATTACTAACATAATTCTTCATATAATATCAAAGACCAAATTCCTTCAATCTTAAAGGATGGAATTTAGGATGAACCAATAACATCCTAAAACAAGAATTCCCTTCTTTCCAACACTAAACCAATTTCGAATCCAATTACAAATTATCGGTTCAAGGAGAAAAAGAAGTGTAGGTTTTCCCTCTAATACCCATTCAGCTTCAAACATGTTTAATGCAGAAGAGAGAAAGTAAACAGATGACAAGTGAGACAAATTTAGTCATCCTTCGAAGTTCAATGAATACAACATCATATTCAATAACTCAGAGAGAAAATAGAATGTAAATTCCTTCAGACTTTGAAGAAGAACAATAATTAATGCCTTGCCCAAGAAGAGAGAGAAGATCTCAATAATCTTTCCCAAGAATAGAAGTACATATCAAAATAAAAGAGCTAATACAGTCTTAATCAAATGATCTTTTAACTTCTTACCAAACACTGAAGGCAAGGAACTAATCTAGGTTGACATAAATGAATGCAACATGCAAGTTGAATACCAAAAATAAGGTCCATTCAATAGATAATAAGAATAATTATGGCAGTGCATTAGCTACGTATAGAAAGAGAGATTCAAATAAATTCAATTGGTAGCATTACATGAAGCGCAACAACAACAGAATGTTGTAATTCCTCTCACGTTAATAGCTTCAGGTATTACAAGTAAAACTTAATCATCCTTGTAGAATACAAATACAAGATCACAGTCAAGTCAACATGTATTCTCAACTTAACAGGATGAAAGAATCAGTCTACAGGTAAGAAAAGAAAGGGCTCAACTCATATTAGAACACAATGAAGAACACAAAGTGACATAATACCCAAGTCAGATGCTCAAAATAAAGTTTGAAAGAAGAATAGCAAAACTGGAAACACCCCATTCCATTTCCCTCAAAGTAATGCTATTGGTTAACTTGCTTCATGAAGAATTCATTCTACCTCACTTACCAGGTTAGGAACTTACAAATATTTCCACTACATACATGTGTAAGCCACAAAATTGACATCTAGCAAGTTCAAGAAGAAGCTAGCACATACAAAATAAAGTTTCAAACTAGAAGGAACCAAAACTCGAAACATCTTCCTTCATAACAGTGACTTCTTTCATACAACTTCAGAGCAGTCCTAACAAGTATTCGCAAATTTAAAATGAAAAAGGCTCAGAAGAAATATAATCATTTCTGTTATATTCAAACAAGTTTGAATCCACAAGGCGTTGAATCCGAACAACTGTTCTAGCATAGCTCAACAAAAACAACCAGATTCGAACAACTCAAGTTTCAGCAGAAGACAACACACTTCATGTTTTCTTCCATTAAAGGAAAACAAACCCATATCAAATCTTTCCAAACAACAAATCCAAGAAGAATAATAAATAAAAAAATACACCATAAGCATTTCCACAAAACCAATTACTTCTAAGAGAAGAATTATTTTAATGAAGATGTTTAGAAAGAAGCAGAACTATTTAATAAGAAGAGCCTATCATGCCTGATAGTGTTTTATTTTGATTTGTAGAAGACCTCCAACTGAGCCTCCCAAAAATATCTTCTTTCCAAAACAATGTCAACAACCAAATCTTCCTACTCCCTTTTTCTTCCACAGGCTTAGAAATAGCTCAAAGATACCCAAGATCACAAAGGGTCAAAAATGGAATTGTTGGTTTGAAGAACCAGAACCCACATGTAGAGAAAAAACCAAAAAGATCAAATGACCATACAACTTCCCACAATTCTGCCTGCCTAACTCCTAGGTGGTTTCTTCCACTAAACCCAAGGCCATTGAATGCATTGAATGCCAATTCCCTCCTCTTTCCTTACGCCACCGTCATTTCAAACTTGGCGAGTTCCATTCAAAATTTGCATGTGTTTTAAATTTAGTAGTGATGTCAGTTAGGCATCCCATTATCATTTTATGCCTCCACCAATCTTAGTGAATTTAGGATGTAAGGACTGAAATTAATCTACGTTAATACCTTAAAAACCATCGCCACAAACTTCCCACTTGCCATGTAACCCTTAGGTCCCCTTAACATTAGTTAGGTTTCCACCTTAGTTCTTAGGTCATTAGAATTTACCTTAGGTTATTTCCAAAATCCCATATCCACTAACCATATTACCTTAGGTTAGGTTATAAACCTTAGATTAGAATCCATATAGGGTAGGAAACTACAACATAGGTTTAGGCGTAAACCGTAATAGTTTAGTAATAGGTCCTAGGTAAGTATTGTTACCTTAGGTTAAAAATCCAATTAGGATAAAACATTACAATTTAGGTCAGATCTGAATAGTTCCAACCATTCCAACCGAGGCTGAGGTATTTGCCTAAATAGCTCAATACAGATCCTCAATCTCCTTACGTTGCTCAACGTTACAAAACATCCATAAAGGAGGTCCAAACTTACCATTTGCAGCATGATGCCAAGTAAGAATACCTGAAGCTAGGTCCTTTACAATTTACAACAAAACACAACTCGGTTCCATAATACATTTCATTTAGAATGTCAATTAACAAGATGACATTAAAGAAGAACTGAAGCATACCTTGGATCAATGGAATTGATTCAAGGTGTGCTATTATCATATGGTAAATATGAAAACAACAATATAGATTTTCAACTTACAATTCATAGTGCAGAATGGCTTCATTTCCAAGTAGACAAAATTACAACAAGCATGAATCTTGAACAGTAATAACTTATCCATTTCAAACATGATTTTCAAAGTCAAAAGAATACACCTTCATAAGACAAATCACATGTCAATGTTTGCAATGTCAAAAGTGGAAGTGGTCATAGTAACACTCATGACAAATATGTTACACTATGTCATCAATATTAAAATAGTTATAGGTAGTTAACATGGTTGGGTATCCTGAAACTACACCTTATGGGGATGACACACCTAATCCATCATGGTTTAGGTAAAATGAATATTGTGGATTTCATCACATTAAGGGTCATAAAAAAATAATTGTTTGAAATTAAAGCACTATATTCAAGACTTAAGTGACACTAGTAATGTAGAAATGGATTCTGCCACCCCTAACTAATCTCCCAATGTAAACATATGAATATATATAGAACATTTCCCAAAGCACAATAAAGGAAAGGAAAAGTCAGATCAAGGGAAGTATTCTCAAGCTAAGAATGCTAATTACATTTCAAATTTGGATAACTCTTTTGATTCTCTACTAGGTGGTGTTTATCCACTTGTTGAACGTATCAATGCAATAAATATTAAATCAAGGGAATGCATTGGGGAAATGTGACAAGATCACCTTATTATTTTATAACTTCCTCCCTATAATTCTAGAGACATTCCTTATGACATATTAGACGAATTAGAGAAAACCACGGCTAAGATTTCCATCTAAGAGCTTCTTAAAATCTATATCATTCATCAAGATATCCTTTATAAGACATTGCGAGGATCAAGAGTGTCCATTGATACCAAATCAACACACTTACAAGAAATGGTAGCCCAAATTTCTCCTACAAAGCTTATAACCTTCAGTCCAATAGAAATTCTAAAAGAGAATCCCTCTCACAATATTCCCTTACATATTGAATTCATAATCAAATGTAACAAGGTCAAAAGAGTTATTGTGGATCTTTGGATCATGTTTAAACATTTTTACTCTAAATTTGGTTTGATAACTAGAGTGTACAAAGGTCATCACCATCAAGGCGTATGAAAGAAAAGAGTGATAGTCGATCGATATGATAAATTTATCATTAGAGGTAGGTCTTATCAATTAGGATACTAAGTTATATGTCTTAGACATGGAGCTCCCTTATATCATATTTCTCATCCACCCATAGATTCATGTCATGCAGCTGTACCTTCAATGTATCCTCAATTCTTGAAGTTACATCATTAAAGAGAGACCCTCACTATTTGAGAAGATCCCCAGCCTTTCACTCATTCCGGATCATTGTCGGGATATTTCCCCACTATTTATGATTACCATTCTACATATATGGTTGTTCTATTCAATGAAAGGAACTTGCTTCACGAATGGATCTAGAAACCTTACCTCCTAATGATAATGGGGAATCTACGTCAGACTCATCCTTTGATACATGAGAGATGAAATTTATTACAAATGGTTTCGGAGAATACAATCTCCAACAATCCCTCTTAGTTTATAACATCCCCTTATTACCCAATGTATGTGGTAGGTCATGTTATAAGTATGAATGGTCCAAAGAAAGCTACAAGTTTGATCCTTTTAGTCTTGTGGTTTATTAGCGGATGAAAATTTTCTCAACGGTATCATATCTCATCCTTTGGATGATGAAATGGATCTATGTTACTAATCACCCAAGTATGTTATCCCTAATAGAATGATGTATGTTATGGGATAATAAGGACGTGGCTATGCCATCAATGAACAAGGTTCACTAGAAGCTCTTCCCATGCCTCATCACAAGGTGTGTAAGTAAGGTATTGGAGTTTGATCGTATGGGTCTAATCCCCATGAGATTGAGGCTTCCTCTTCTAAGCGTGAAGATAGTTCATCTGAATGTGAAAGTGAAATAGATTCCCATTATAGTCTTTACGGATACCTTCCCTCTAGGGTAAGTGCAGTAAGTTGGGGGGACAAAAAGGGGTCATAAGTGGACGTCATATTGAAAATAACAACATAATATCAATTTGTAGGGATTATTAGAACTGCATACACTCAAAATTAGAAAAACTTATATGAATATGAATCGTAGCATCCAAAATCTAGTTTCTAAACTATTATTTTTTTAAAAAATGGACAAGTTTAGCTATACTAAACACTCAAAATTCAATGACTTGGTATTTTTTTTAAAAATGCCTATAATATTGTAGTCAGTTTTCCCATGATTTAGATGACCAAAAATTCATATATATATTTTTCCTTTAGTCGAGAAGTTAGATTCTACTATCTATCTTGGGATAGATTTTATTTTGGCTTTTTTAGCAATATTTTTGATTATGGTTTTTCGTGAAAGTGGTCTCAAAACATAAAGAAAATAGAGCACTTTCCATTTGCTCGTCATAACTTCATCAAAAATATTGTAATCAAATAATTGTTTTTGAACATGTATATAATTTCACCACGGTTGGGATGGTATAAGTTTTATCACATTCGACAAGTGAAAAAAATAGTCTTAAATGTAGACATAAACTTTCACGGGAAAAAGTGTCTTAAAGACCTACTATTAGTAAAAAATTATAAAATGATATTTATCCTATTCTATTCACTTTAAATCAATATTTCTACGAAGCTAAAAGTCTCCCCTATGTGATGGTACCAGGTTTATGACATATTTTTGAATTTTCGGCATGGTTCATGTCTACAAAAGACTAAATTTGATGTTTTGTTGTTTTTGATGTAAAATTCGGATTTGATGTCCACTTAATTGTCCCCCAACTTGCTGTAGTTTACCCTCCATTAACTGTTTTCTAGCATAGTTGTCTTAATTATAACCCCTACCATATCCCCTACCATGCCTATGCTAAATCTTATTTACCCATCACTCATGAATTGATAGAAAAAATAACATGTACCAATTGATGTCTTTCAAAATGATGAATCTATTGGTGAGTTCTTGGGTATTCATGACAACATTCCAGTAGGTGATCACAAGAAAGGATTCTCCATCAAGATTAATGCATGCACATATTTTGGGGAGGAAGTTGTGTTATGTGGCCATCTAAGTAAAAAAATAGTTAAGGGAAACTTTTCCATAGAAAAGCCTTCTAAAAATAATAAGTCTAAGTCCTATAGTGAAAACCTCTTTGAGGCGCTTGTGGAAAAACAAACAGAAAAATCAATAGACAAAATAGTTGACACAACTAAAGACTAAAATATCATAGAGAACCTTTAGAATAATAAGATCTTAATCTCCCTATGATCCTATGCACGCATAGAAGAAATTTCAGTTACTTGTGGAGGAGACCATAGATGTCAATATCGACACTGGAGGAATTGGCCGAATATTCAAGTTCGGATCTTATCTCTTGGCTCAAGGACATAAAAATTGTGTTTCTTTTAAGATAATTTGTAGATATCTTTACTTGGTCTTACATAGAAATGTTAGGGCTAGATACAACATTAGTGGTGCATAACCTTGTTGTGAACAAAAACACAAAGGCCATTAAAAAAGCTCCAAAATGTGTATCCTGACATCACCTTTTTGGTCAAAGTAAAGCTAGAAATATTATGGGCGTAGGTTTTATCAGGTGATTGATTACACATAGTGGATCTTAAATGTTATCCCGGTCGGAAGAAACATGTGAGTATTAGAGCTTGTACTGATTTTATAGATATAAATAAATATTTTTCTAAGGATGAATTTCCTCTTCCCAATATCAACATTATTGTCAATTCAACAACTGGTTACAAGATCCTGTCACTCATGGATGGCTTTTCAGGTTATAACTAGATAAAAATTTCTCAGGAGGACTAAAATAAGACAACTTTTACAACCCCATGGGGGACATTCTATTATGAAGTCATGCCCTTAGGCATTAATAATGTAGGTGAAACCTATCAATGGGTAATGATTGTAATATTTCATGACATGATCAGTGATATAATGTAATATTATGTGGATGACATATTGGAAAATTCTAAGACTCTAGAAGATCATCTGCAGGTGCATATTTCAGCATTTTGGGGACTACAAGGTCCACCTTAACTTGAAGAAATGTGTCTTCAATGTGTTCTCTAGAAAAAGTTTAGTCTTCATTATTTTGCGGAGAGTAATAGAACTATATCCTGTAAAGGTTATGCCTCCTCCGAAGAATATCATACAACTACAAATCTTACAAGGAAATATCCAAACAATTAGAAGATTCATCTCTTAGCTTACAGACCAATTTCACACATTCACGCATCTTCTCAAGAAAGATGTCAGTTTTCACTAGGGTCTAAAATAACAATAAGAATTTTCTTTTCTCAAGAAATATTTGCCTAAACCCCTTATTCTAATGCCACCCATGGAAAGTGAACCATTGTTACTATACATTTTTGCCACATACTTTGCAATTGGGGCTGTTGTCCCAATATGATATGGAGTAGAAAGAAAATTTTTTACTACCTAAGTCATATGTTGATTGCTTACGAGCTCAACTACCCAAAGATACAAAAGGCTTGTTTAATCGTAGTTTTTCCTTTCAAAAATGCATCATTACTTGCTAAATAATAAGGTCAAGCTAATATAAAAATTTGATCCATTACAGTACTTGTTGTCAAATCCTACACTTAGAGGAAAGAAGGCCAATTGGATCATCTTACTCAGGTGTGTTTGATAGCAAGTATGCTCACAAGAAATCAGTAAAAGGGAAGGCTTTGGCAAATCAACTACCCGAAGCCCCTTTGCTAGGTACCGAACCTTTGAGTCTAGAAATTCTATATGCATCTACATTATACCTTGAGGAACATGTGATATGGAAACAATATTTTATTGCTCCTTTACCTTTCATGGTTTAGGTATTGGAGTTTTGTTGATCACTCCTTCAGAGACTTAATCCTCGATAATTTTGAAACGAGGTTCCCATGTATAAATAATATAGCAGAATATGAAGCCCTTATTACAAGGATAAAACTAGTTATCGAGTGGGACATCGGAAAGTAAATTTGATTGGTGATTCCATGATGATTATAAAACAAGTAACATATGAGTATAAAGTTAAAGATGAGAAAATTCTTCCATATAAGGAAATGGTCAATTATCTAAAGAAATAATTTGAAAAAAAACCATTTGAACAAATCCCAAGAGGATAGAATTGAACAGCGGGTGTTACGGCTAGTGTGGGGTCTATGTTATGTGTCCCACCTAGATAGAATGATGTGTTGTTCTATGTAGAACATCTACAAACACCAACATATAAAATTCCATAATCATGTTTGGTATGTGAAGTGTTTGGTCCCTTTTCCCCTTGGTATGTAAAATTTTTAACTACCTTCACGATGGAATCTTTCCTACAAAAATTTCCCATGCTAATAAAAGAAACATTATCCAACATATAGCCTACTATACCCTAATTTATGGAACTCTCTACCATCGAGGCTATGAAGGGAATCTCTTACATTTTCTCAATTCGTCGGAATCTATCCTAGCGATTAAGGAGGTGCATGAAGGCATCTGTGGGGCCCATACTGAATGGGATTATCCTAGCTAAGAAAATACTAAGAGTAGGATACTATTGGCCTACCATGGATAATGATTGCTGCAAATATGTCAAGAAATGATTGTAATGTCAGAAATATGGAAATTTAATACATGCATTGACACAATCATTACAGTGCTATGAAGACACTTTCACCTTTCTCAAAATGGGGGCTTAATCTTATAGATAAGTTTCACCCTACATCCTTCGATGGCTACTAGTTATTTATCACCGCCACTAAGTACTTCAAAAATTGGGTAGAGGTTGTCCCTATTACCTATGTCAAAGGTGCACAAATATCCAACTTTATAATGAATCATATAATCTATCAATACGGCATCCCATCTCCATTGTTGTTGACAATGATATGTCCTTTAAAAATAAAACCGTGAAGGTGTTATGTAAATGATTTCAAATCTGTCTGCGAAGTATTCAAACCCTATTACCCTGAAGGTAATGGGTAAGGTGAGGCTTCAACAAAACCCTTGTCCATAATATGGATAAGATGGTGAGTACAAAAGGTCGTAACTAGAATTTATATATTCACCTTGCCCTCTAGGAATATTGAAAAGCTATCCACACTACCATGGGTGTTAATATGTATTCCCTAGTATTCATCATTGAAGCCATATTACCTCTAGAGATTGATCTCCCTCTTTACGTACAAAGATAAGAGATTACTCGAATGAAGAGGAAGTCTATAGAGTGGCTCATCTAGCGAGTTGGAGCTATTGGATGACAAATGAGTTCACATCCTTGATAACCTAAAAGAGTATTAGAATAAATAGTAGAAAATTTATAAAAAGGTTTGATACATCATCAATTTATAGTAGGAGACTTGGTGTTAAAACAAATTCAGTTCAACACCACTAAGGATAGAGAAAAGAAAGGAAAATTTGAGCCTAACTAGTTGGGGCCATATGTTGTGGTCACTAAGTTTTGTTCAGGTACCTACAAGCTTGCTTACTCATATGGTAAAGAACTATGGGAACCTAGGAAAGCAATACATCTTAAAGGTTTCCATGCTTAATGGTGGGGTCCCTAAAATATCGAAAAAATTATTAATTTTTTTTATAAAAACATATAAAAGTTAAAAGAGAAATAAATACATCCAACAGTGAAAAACATGCAATTGTAGCACTTTGGACAAGTCCTTTGGTGAAAACCAATTTACAGTGCCATTGTAGGGTCCATTGTTCCCAAACATTTTCTGGTTTAGGATTATGATACCCTTGTCCTATGCTAGTCTTTGTCTACATCCGAGTTACTTTTAAGCATGTCCCTCTTAGCCTTTATCCGTTTGACCCTTCTTTTGAATGAGAAGATTCTAACTTTGTAAATTCCCATCTCACGTTGGGGAAACTTTTCATCATCACTCCATGCACATATCATGTGGCATTCTGCCCTTGTACATCCCATATATCATTGGGGAATCTATGTTTCTTCATTTCCTTACACATAGATTTGGAAATTTTCTTAGAAAATTGTAAAAACATTCGTATATATTGTTGAAAAACTTAAAACATTCTAATATGTTTTGTAGAAAATTCAAAAACAATAGAAAATTGTCTAGATAAAATACCAAAATCATCGAAAAATGTTTCAAAACTGTCCCACAAAAAAAAGTAGTAGTTGGCTTCCTTTAATTGTTGGTTTGTTCATAGTTTTGATTGCATTTATTTTCCATCTTGTGTGCTTTAAATTAGATTCGATTACTTAATTAGATTGAGTATTACTTTCACCTTTTTGCATTTCATTTATTTCATTTTATCTTACATACTTATACATAGTTGTGTTTTCTTGATTAGATTTGATTATTTTGTACTTTTTTTTCTAGTACAATTTGTTGTCATTTAATCATCATGTCATCTATCATTAAATCTATACATCATATATCAATAAATTCTAAGTTATATTATCATGAAATTAAAATTAAAAATGTATGCTAAGATAACATCATATAATATCACCAAGAGGGGAAAGAGGGACCACCTCGTATCCCCCTTAACCATTGACCATAATAAAAATGTGGATCAACCATACTATCCGATACAAAAAATTTGATAAGTAGATACATAAATCATCATCATAATGTATCATCATAAATATAAATGTCCATATACAAAAACAATGTGTCTCAATATACATCCAATCAATGAGCCATCATGAGCATCTATACAAAAAAATTTCCTTGAGTACATCCATACAATAATATGCCTTTATGTCGAAGCATACATCAAAAAGAGATACATATGGTACAATGATACAGAATCACCCATGAATCTCACCTACCTCTGCATTACACGACATATGTCCTTGAGGTGTAATTTTTGTGAGCCCTATGATGTGCCAATCGGCTTTGGACCTTGCAGGTGGTAAATATTGCTTGAGAAATTAAAATGCTTGTTGTTTTTCTTGACCCCATTGAAAAATAAAATATTTCTTAAGAATATGTATGAATGTGTGACACTTGTCTACAAGCTGAGAGATGAATCTTCTAATTTTTTGATATTTCCTTGGAATCTTTGTAATTTTCTAATATTCTTCGAGGAGGAATTTATGTTAGAGCAATAACCTTTACGACAGATATACTTTTATTCCTCTCTATGAAATAATGAAGCCTAACAATTTTCTAGATAGAACACCAAAGACACATTTCTTTGGGTTAAGGCTAACCTTTTCATCCCTAAGACATTGAAATATGCATCATAATATGCTTGGGTTATCATCCTAAGTCCTAGACTTCACCAATATGTTGTCCACATAATCTTCCATTATGTAATTGATCATGTCATGAAAGATTACAATCATTTCTCATTGATAGGTTGTGCCTGTATTCTTGAGGCCAAAGGGAATGACTTGATAATAGAATTTCCCCCATGGGGTTGTAAAAGTTGTCTTATGTTCATCCTCAACAATTTTTATCTAATTATATCTTGAAAATCAATCCATGAGCGATAGAATCTTGTAACTAGTTGTTGAATCGAAAATAATGTTAATATTGGGAAAAGGAAAGTCGTCCTTAGGAAAATCTCTATTAATATCTCTAAAATTAGTACAAACTATAATACCAACATGTTTCTTTTGCCGGACAACATTTGAGATCCACTCGAGTAGTCAATCGGCTGATAAAACCTACGCCAATAATATTTCTACCTCTTCTTTGACCAACAAAGTGATGCCATGATACATCTTTTAGAGCTTTCGTTTTATGGTATTTTATACTTTGTGAAAAAAATTTATGCACCACTAATGTCGGATTTATCCCTAGCATTTCTGTGTAAGACCAAACAAAGATATCTTGATTCTCTTAAAATCAATATAATTTTTTTGTTCTTATGTTGAGAGTGAAGCTCCCAACTTGACTATTCTAGGAAATTCCCTTTTTCGATATTGACATCTATGGTCTCCTCCATGAGTAACTTGGACTCATCCTCCATGCACGTAGGATCGGTGGGGAGATTAATATGTTCTTTTTATAAAGGTTTCTCCATGATATTTTCATCTTCAGGTGGCTCAACTATTTTGTCTCGTTGATTTTTCTTTTTGTTTGTCCACAAGTGCCTCAAAGAGGTTTTCACTATAGGACTTGGACTTATTATTTTTACAAGGATTTTCTATGGAACTTTTTCCCTTGCATATTTTTTTTCTTAGATGAGCACATAATACATCTTTCTCCCCAAAATAAGAATATGCATTAAGCTTGATGGAGAAGCCTTTATTGTGATCACCTACTGGAATGTTTTCACAAATACCCAAGAACTCACCAATTGCTTCATCATTTCGAAATACATCAATTGGTACATGTTGTTTTTCATCCCGGTTCACAAGTGACAGGTAAATAAGGTTTAGTGTAGGCATGGTAGGGGATATGGTAGGGGTTATAGTTAAGACAACTATGTCGGAAAACAAGTTCATGGGAGCAAGGTCTTCGTAAATACTACATCGAGAATTTGTTTCTCTTACGCATTTCCATAAACTATCTTCATGCTTAGAAGAGGAATCCTTGATCTAAGGTGGATTAGACCCATATGGTCAAATTCCAATACCATACTAACACACCTTGCAAGGAGGCATGAGAAGAGCATCTAGTGAACCTTATCTATTGATTTCGCAACCACATCCTTTGTATCCCATTACATATGTCATTATATTAGGGGTAAAATACTTGGGTGATTGGTAACATAGAGCCATTTCATCATCTAAAGGATAAGATATGATATTTCTGAGAAACTTTTCATCTGCTAATAAACCACCATGAGTAAAAGTGTCAAACCTATAGTTTTCCCTAGATTGTTGATACTTGTAACACGGACTACGATGCACTTTTGGTGATAAGAGGAGGTTAGAAACAAAGATGGCCTATTGGAGATGTTATTTGATGAAACCATTTGAAATAACCTTCATCTCCCATGTACAAAAGGGATATTATGATGCGAGATACCACATTATCATCAGGAGATAAGGTATCTAGATCCATTTGTGAAGTGAGTATCTCTAATTAAAAAGTAACAACCATCTCTCGTATAATGGAATTTGTAAATAGTGGGGAACTATCCCAAAAATTCTCTGTAATGAGTGAAATGTTGGGGATATCCTTGAATATTTAGGGTATTCTCTTCATGATGTAACTTCAAGCATTGATGATACGTGGAAGGTACAACCTACATGGTGTGAATCCATGGGTGACTAAGAAATATGTTATAAGGGAGATCCAATTCTAAGACATGGAAATTTGTATCCTAATTGATAGGACCTAGCTCTAGTGAGAAAGTTATCATACTGGTTGACTATCTCTCTTCGTTGTCATATGCCTTGATGGTTATGACCTTTGTTTCTAAATCAGCTTCAGGACACCCTAGTTGTTGAACTAGCTTTATAGTATAAATGTTTAAACCTAATCTTCCATCCATAAGCACTCTTTTTACCTTCTTACATTTTATTATGACTTAAATATGTAAGGGTATATTATGAGAGGGATTATCTTCTTGGATTTTGGTTAGACTGAAGGTTATATACTCCATAAGAGCAATCTGGGCTACCATTTCTTGTAACTATGTTGGGTTGATATCAACAGACACTCCTGATCCCTACAATGTCTTATAAATGATATCTCGTATGAACTCTAGAGATCTTAAGAAGGTATAAGATAGAAATCTTAGTTGTAGTTTTCTATAATTGGTCTAATACGTCATAAGAATTGTCCAGAGAAGTAAAGGGAGGAGGTTTTGAAATAATAAGATAATTCCATTGTGTTATCACAGTGCACTCCCTTGATTTAATATTTATTGTGTTGATATGTTCAATGATAGATTAACACAACCTATTAGATCATCAAAATGGTTATCGACTTTGAAATGTAATTTGTGTTCTTGGATTGAGAAGATTTCCCTTGATCTTACTTTTCCTTTCTTTCATTGTGCTTTGGGAAAGGTTCTTTATAGATTCCCACGTTGGTAGATTTTCTAGGGGTGGAAGAATCCATTTCTACTTTGCCACTATCAATTAAGTCTTGAATATAGTTTTTTATTTCAAAAAATTATCTATTTTATAACCCTTGATGTGATGAAATCAACAATATTCATTTTCCATAAACCATGATGGCTTAGGTGCATCATCCCCATAAGGTGTAGTTTAAGGATACTTGACTATGTTAACCACCTCTCATTGTTTTAATATTTTTGACATAGAATAAGAGAGAGGGGTGAAGTTGCAAAATTTATAATTTGTAGGTGAAGTTCCCTTTGCAATTTTCAAGGGAGTGTGGTTTTGAATTGTTTGCACTTGTTTAGAGTCTATTATTCCACCGCCTACAAATTTTTTATTCTTATTGGGAATTTTTTTAATTTTAACTAGGTTTGGATTCGTTATGATTATGATCACATGATGAGAGTTTTACTTTTCCTTTGGCTAAAATCAATTTTCCTATTTTATTCCCCTTCTCTATCACCCCTTCAAACATTTTTCCACAATGCATTTGCAAGTGGAATGTATTTTTAGGGTGTAATTTGGGGATAAATATATTAATAAACTATTTCTCGGTATATAGCAAAGAAAGAGACTAACTATCCCTTGTCATAGTTGCAAGAAACTAGCAAAATTCTCATTATTTCATTATTTTACATTACATAAATCTAACTTGGTGACATCACTTTTTATCTTATATGAGAAGTTATGTACAATGTTTTGGATAGTTCTCACCTTGTAGAGATAGATCCCTTAGGGATGTGTGAGAACCACTCCAATGTTTGACCTCTTAAACTTTGAGGTAAGAGGTGAATGAGATAGTTATCACTATATGTTACCTCTTGACATGCCATATAAATTTCCTTAATATGGTATCTAGGGTAACCTTTTACCTTGTATTTGTACAAATTTGGGTGGTAAAAATGACTCAGAAAGGTACACTATAACTAGTCCTATTGAAGGGATCTGTGCATAACTCCTTGAATTGATACTTTTTGCTATTGCCTATTTTTCCTTCCCATAAAGCTATATCAGAATTTTTCATGGTTGATCACTCTTGATTAAAGAGGTGGTCCTATGTGGGTGGTGTGGGCCTATAAAAATTTTAAATCTATTTATATCCCCACCATTATTGTCCACAAAAATTCCTTAGAAGTTTCTTTATGTGTCTCTTGATGAGGAGTGATGGTACAAAACACATGGTATGAAGCTATTCGTACAATTTTTTTTAAAGGTTTTATTTTTTCCTTGATTACATGCGAAGCCAAACTTTCCAATTGGTGAGTGAGAGCTTGCACTTTTTTGTTCTAAAGTTACCTCTTTAGTGGGTACTTATTTACAATTTTCATGAGGAGGAGGTTGCTCATGATGAGCATGCTCTTCATGGTCCTCACAATGAACTCTGACAATAGGTATACAATAGTCTCCATCATTTTCAAAAGGTATCTCCTCATCATTTTGTCATCCGAAGTAGAGGCATGACCTAGGTTTAAGATGTTGTTAATATTCCAAGAAGGAAATTCTATTTGTTCTCCTCCACGAACCATACCGGTAATGAGAGAAGGGTCAATAGTGGAGGGTAGCTTATCTCCTATCTCTACGACATGTAAAAAACCTCATGTTTATTTTGGAACACATAATCATCAAAGTGTGTGGGATGAAGCTCCAAGTCCACATGATGATAGTTATCCTCACCACAACTATGATCGACCATAACATTGTCCTCAAAAATTGGGTTGTCACTTACTAAAGGGACATGTTCTAATTTTCGATACCCCATTATTTTAATAGGGGAAGAACACAAAATATTTCACTAAGGTTGAATAAAATGGACCCAAAATCATGTTTCCCAATGGAAAAAGACATAAGTATCACAATTGTTTGGCTATAATGCGGACATCATAAAAAATCAAAGGAAGAAAATGATGAGACAACCTAGCTATAATATGAAATATAGATTATGGGTATCAATATGATGTTTACCAAGATACAAAAACATAACATCACACTTTCAACACTTATTATTATAGTCATAATAAGGAAGGATGTAAGTGGGTGAAAAATTGGTGGACACAATATTTGATAGGACTAGGTATATATGTTTCCTTTTATCCCAAATGGGAAATAAGAAAACAAGGAGTATACCAAGTGGTGATGAAAAATACAAGGTGTAACGTTGGCAGTGTTTCACCTTTCCTAGGACAAGTGAAAAACTAGGATAAAGTAACACTTTATAAATTTCATGATGAAATAACACACAGTTTCAACTTTGAGGGACTCTCCCTTGTTTGAATAACAAGGTTTTGACTCTAACAAAGTTGTTACATTGTGAGAGATTTTTAGAATATGATGGATAAGTTGAATTAGCTCCAAGCCACAATCTTCCTATTCATTCACTTCATAGGTGTCACAAACTATCTCTATGAGCGCAGTTTTGCAAGAAAGTCACACTAAATAAATCTTCGAGTATCTCAGATTTACTTTACCCCCTTCAATACAATGAGCAATAAATTGTGTTCATTTTTATCTCACTAAGGTCACGTGAAGTAATTTTGAATCTAATTTCTCCAATGCGTACTAATCAATTGGGTAATAGAGGACTTTCACATTTCATTCACAAGGTTCCCTCTTGCATGAACTACTTTGGGGTTCCTAAGAGCATTTCTTTTGTGATTTTAAGGCTTATGCCAAGGGAACTTCACCTAGTTCAAAGTAGATGAATCGTAGCTCTTAACCAAAACCTACACATATAGTGTGATGAATAGAGGTGGTTTGTTTTTATTGTTTGGATTAATAATTTTTTTAAACAACCATTGGAAACCTACAACACGTGTGATTAGAGTTTTGTTTAGATTCTCATTTCTTTGGTAATCATTAGGTCATACACACAAATAGTTAGTAGTTTATCCAAAAAGATCTACAATATCATAAAAAGAGGATTAAATGTTGTTTTTGGTTCTCAAGATCATCCAAGGATGTGAGAGAAGAGAATACACAACAAGCAACCCAACTACATAACAATAAGAAACTTGTAAATCAAATAACCACCATAATACTTTGTAACTCAATGTTCATTCCCAATTAATCCAAGTTCCTTTTATCTTGAAGAACTAAATTTTGTTTTTATTCTCAAGATCACAAAATGGTGCAAGAGAATAACATACACAAGTTTTATCCTTAGCTGTTTATAAAATTAAAATATCTTAAATCAAAGTATCATACAAATGCCAAATGAAAAGTTCATTCTCTTAAACATAAAAATGAATAATGAAATTTCTCACATACTCTAATGTAAAGTTGCTTTTGATTCTCAAGATAACACAATGGAGCAAGAGAAGAGAATACACAAATGTTATCCCAAACTCATATAAAGCATGGAAATAAAAACATTCATCAAAACTTAATAAGATTTGTTAGAAATATAGTTAGAAATGTTAAAAATGTGTAGACAACAATTAGAAACACCTACAACCAATAACAAACCAAAAAAATCAGAAACTCAAATTTTTAAAATAAGTTTCAAAAACAAAACAGAGCACCCATGCGTGTAGCAGATAGCATATGCACACTTCTATAAGCATATACGCAATATTGAGATTGTATACGCACCACATTTTGTATATGTGTGGCTCTGTGTTAAAAACATAATAAGTGTCACATACATGTGACTCGATATTTGTATACGTGAAGTGCCAAGTGGATATGTGAGCCTCTCCTAGAGTGAGTTAAGAGAAGGCCAAAAATTAACATTGCATATGTGTGACTGAGAGGAATATGCATGAGCCCGAATACGTATGTGTGAGACATTAACATATCAGGTTACAAAGTTGAAAAATAGTGTTTCATATATGCACCTAAGAGGCATATGCCCTTCTCTAAGAGCATATGCATGTCTATTTAATTGTATGTATACCCCTTTAAGTTTATGGGAAATACTTTCATATAGATCATCAAAACATGAGATTTCTTGAAAAATATCTCAAACATCTCCAAACTTTTGTAATCTGATCCAATTTTCTAGCAAATCACCTCTTTTGACCTACTGCAAAGAACACAAAAACAAAGCAACTACAACTAATCTAGCTAAGAAGCTTCATAATTATCAAAACTAATACAAAATAGGGTTAATAAATGAAAACTTTGAAACTAATCTAAAAATATTGAAACTAATATCAAAATTTAAAAATAATACTACAATGGGGTATGTCCCACTGTGCATGCCAAATGTGCACTACCAAAACTCTAAAGAAGACTAAATAATTAGACCAACACCTCATAGTATTTTAACAAAGATATGAATTAACAATAGTTTCACCAAGATCTTAGCTTATTATAATACTTGAGAGAACTAACATGATATCAATCAATCTTTGTTAAATCATGCCTACTTAGTGTGAATTTCTAACTAACATGGACTTATAGAGACAATTAATAAATCAAATTCAGTTTTTCCATGCCAAAATGGTGAAAGGACCTATCTAACAATGGCTACAAGGCCATATTAGATATTCCTCTACTAACCAACATGAAGAATAAATGAAAATATTGAGAATTATCTTCCTATATTCTTCACTACCATGTCTTATTACTATTCAGTTTTCTTCCAAAACACACAGGGCAATAAAAAATCATTTTTATGCCTACCTTATTTCTTCTATCTATTTCCATCAAATTTTCAATCATTGATTGACTTCTTCTATCACCTCATCGACCCTTGAGAGGACATCCTTCATTCTAATGATTTTTCTTCAAAATTTTACTTGTTTATGCTAGTCTACTATGTTTTAATTGATGTCACTTACTTCACCTCAAACAGGGGCAAATGTAGACACCTAAAATCCACTTATGTAGTTTTATTGCTAAAAGTGCACTAATTACCCTCATTCATACTATTTCCATTATAATTAGTGATTTCCACTAATTAACTAATGTTTCCCTCTATTTTGGTTAATTAACGATGCTTTGTTGATTAACTAACCTCTATCACATTCTGGATGCCAATTGACGACACATCATTAGTTATAATCCTCTTCCAAGCAAACAATTAGCATTTATTAGCTAATTATTCCTATCGACCCTTGTTATGAGCAATAAAACCAATTATTGGTTAATACACCTCGTACAACCATTCAAAATCACCCCATTTCCCTACAAGACATCTCAAAAGGCTTCAAAACATTATCCTAGCCTCTTAATTGACCCTAATTAGTTAATTAAGACTCCTCACATGCTAATCAATTGTTAATTCACTAATCAAGATTAACAATCCTTAATATACTTTATTATTTTTAGTCCCACATGTACCAAGATGCAAGTTTTCCCAAAATAGAAAACTATAAAAATGACTAACCTACCTACATAATTTACAACATGTTTTGAATAGCATTAATCATATAAGACATGATCTAGAGCCTTGCTTACATTGATAGGAATAGCTTACTTAATATTTGCATCCAATATTCATGTTGGTTAGTAGAGGAATATCTAATATGGCCTTGTAGCCATTGTTAGAGAGGTCCTTTCACCATTGTGGAGTAGCAACAACCCAATTTGATTTGCTAGTGGTCTTCATAGGTCCATGTTAGTTAGCAATTCACACTAAGTAGGCATGCTTTAACTAAGATTGATTGATATCATGTTATTTCTCTTAAGTATTCCAATAAACTAAGATCTTAATGTTACTATTGTTAATTCATAGATTTGTTAATAGACTATGTGGTGTTAGTCTAGTTATTTGGCCTTGAAAGAGTTTTGGTAGTGCATAGTTTGTATAGAACACAATTATTCGTAACAAAAAGTGAGAATGTGCAAGATCCTTTGAACGGATTCAAAATCAGCTTACTTTCACTATTTCTAAATCCCTTTCTAGTTTTGAACATGAATCCATGATTTTAAATTTAATCAAGAATGAGGAAGGCCTTTGTACGAGTAATGTAGCCTATATTTTTAAAATTAATTGTTGAGAACATGTTGGGATGAGAAAGTGGCTAAGTACAAGCCACAGAAAAAGGATAAAGACCATATGCAAGATTATGCACATGATCCTTAGAAATGTACTAAGAGGTCGGGAGGAAGTGAAAGGAGTACACACGAGAACAAGGAGGTAATACAAGTGTGTGAAGGTGGCATGGAATATGGAGAGACATCGGGCGCGAAGGTTCGCGTATAGAGGGATATTTTAGGAGACACTCATATTTCGAATGATCTGTAAATAAAAGAAAGGAGATTTGGTGTGTTTTTCAAGGAAAATCCATAAATAGACCCAACAATAATAAATCACATGTAGATTGTAGAAATCACATGAATATATGATAAAGCACATGTATGGACATCTAATTATAGGACTAGGCATTGAGCTACCCGGTGACCCTTTCTACTACATGGGGCACATTTTTTCCTCCAATGATGTTTTATGGTGTCATATAACTTTGGTCATTTCCTATGTCTTTTTCTTCCTAAAATTAAAAAATATAAGAAAAATGTAAAATTCAAATTTTTCAAAATAATTGGTAAAATCATTAAAAATCCAAAAATTGTAAAATTCAAAATTTTATAATGGCATGCACTGTTGAAGCATGTATCAAATACATTGTCATTGAACATGGAAATTTGTCTTAAAAATAACTTAGTTTCTTGCTTTCTCTAGTCTCAAATGACTCACGAATCACTTTGATCTAACTCCATTAACAAAGCTAGTTTTCTTACTATCTCGATAATCCTGCAACAATGAGTTATTATAGACTATTTCATAACACACAAATAATTTTTCATGGGAATACTTATGTCCTTGATTATTCCCTTGCATGTATCCATGATTGGGAACCATTTTTAAACCTTGTTGTTAAAACACAAACATTCGGGAACTAAAGCTTGATAAAAAAACATTGATGCAACTTTCTTGACCGTTGTTTTTTTAGTACATGTGATTGTAATTGTTTAACTTTTAGGTTAGCCGAGTTCACTTTCTCATATTTTCTTGATCCTTATGTTAGTGCCCATTCTGATCCTCTGCCATTTTACCATGTTTCCCTTTTGCTCTTTGTGCTCAAACGTTTTATCTTAAATTGGTTGTTTGAAACTTTTCCCTCTAGATTAAATGCCTTGAAATGCTCACAAACTTATTATTTTACCCCAATTTGAAAGAATGCATGCCCTGTTTTGTGCCCTAATTTTTTCTAAATCAATTTCTCTGTCATTTTTCCACTTTTCTCGGCCTTTGAGCTCATGATTTTTCATTTTATACATATATTCCCTCAAAAATTCCTTTCCATGGTCGTAAAATGCCAAAAACACTTTCCATTTGTTTTTTGATAAAAAAATTCTCCACCCACAAAGAAAAAATTGATTTAGGGCATCCCTAGCAATTTCTATGTTTTTTGACAGTCATACGGGTGTCCTTTACCCGTCCCAATTATACCTCAACATCTCAACATACGTGGTCATTTGTGGTTGGACAAGGTTCGGCAGTTTTGTTCTAAAAACTTAGCATTTTTTGTGTTTTGGCAAACATCAAAATTTCCACCGCAGCTCCACAGGTCCTAGAGGAGGTACACGTGTCACATGTAGAATGAAGGCCGATAGGCGGGTCATTTTGTGCCTTAAGGAATTTTTGAAAAAGAGTCAAAGTATGAAGAAAAATGCCTAAGGCCCACATCCAATCGGGGAGGACATGTGTGGCGGCTTCATAGTGTAGGCCCACAATGAGGTAAATGGAACATGTGGTGGCTTTGGAGTGCAAGCCTTCGAGTTCAAAGGTGGACATGTGTCGTATTCTCATCAAAAGAGGGATGGCAAATTAGGGGTGGAAACGTGTTATGTTCTCATCAAAAGTGGGATAGAAGGTTGGTGGAGGACTTAGGAAATTTTGCCTTTTTGGCGAAAGGGATGAAAGTTGTAAAAGGGGCCGTGGGTCTACCAAATAAATCACAGAGGGACACGTGGCAGGGGTAGAGGGGAGTGCGGGTCTTTGGAGGAAAAAGGAAAATTTTTCCCTTTTAACAAAATATGTTAGAGTGATAATTTGAAGCGTGGCCCCATGATGAATCAAACCAACATGTGGTAGGGATGGAATTGGAGGCACAGATCCATGGGGAAAAATGAGAAAAATTTAATTTTTTCCAAAAATGTTGAAATGTGCAAAAGTGAGCCATGACCCTAGATCTAATCATATTGTGCCACTTGTCAACACCAAATTTCAAGGGTGGGGGAGTGGAGTAAAATGTCAAAATTTTACATTTTTCCAAAAATGTTAAAAAGTCAAAAAGTGATCCCAAATCCATTTCCAATCACATTATGACTTGTGGAAGGCTCAGATTTAAGGGAGAAAGGCATATCAATAAGTAACTTTACGTTTTTCGGTTTGGTTTCCATTTGAGCTCCGGAAGTTTGGCGATGTGAAATTTGCATCAATTTTGATCAATTTTTGTCAAATTCATGTCGTTTATGTCTGCAAGGACTAATGCAATTGTTTTTAATGATCAATTTGCATATTTGAGATGTTTTTGAAGTGAACTTTTTCCCTAGCCCATGCAAAAACGTGAAAGATCAAATCAAGAAGTTACAAAGTTAAATTATGGAGGGATAAGGATGAAATAATGAAATGAAAGGGTTCTGCATGCTTTGAGGATGAAAACGTGCACCGACAATGGATAATGAGGAAAGTTTTGTAATGATTCAGCTTTTGAAAGAACAATTGGCAACTTTTTGTGAGTCTATTAGATGTCATTTTCCAAAAATATTGCAAAGCAAAGGTGCTCTAAATATTCCATTTTTGGAGGGAATATTTGTGAGTAAGTGAGTGAAAAAGTTATATATTGCATGAATTTGTCATGCAAATGGTCGGAGAAAATTAGAATTTCATGGGAAAATTTGGGAAGAAGCCCATTTTGAGAAACCACCTAAGAACCATTTCTAATTCCTTTTTGCATCAGATTTGTATCATGTTGAGCTGGTTTCAATTGTAAAGCCATCAAAAAGATCTGATATTGTTCTTGAAACATTCCCCTACTGATAGATTTGATCATTTCTGGATTATTTTGTGTTGTCTCTTGGCAAAATTTTCATACACTTATGTTTTAGAATGTTTTGAATTTGTGTTTCTTACTTACATTACTGATCTTGTGTTTAAATATCTCTTGATCATACATGGTCTCATTTCTGTTGATAGTTTAGTGATATTTGCAATTTCACATTGAGAAGAGATTTCATGTGATTAAGAGATAAACAAATTTAAAATCACTTTACCTTCCTTGAATTCATAGATTGTTTGTAAACCTTTGGGTACACCTTAGGTCATGAGAAAATAGAGATTTCTAGCTACTTTGTTGGTTTATCTACTTGAGCTTTTATGGTAGGTTGTTAAAGATTGTGTGGAAGAGTGTAGATGTAGGCCTCCACTTGGTGCACATATCCTAGTTGAAGGAGTAACTTAACCCCTTTAAAGAATTCTGTTGTTTAGTTCTTAGAAGTTTTTTTGTAAAGGTCCTCAAAGAATTTGGAAAATTCTGGTTAGTCTTGACTAAAGTCTCCCACCCAAAATTCATTCAAACAAACTAATCCTACCCATACTACCCCTACATTGCATTGTGTGTCAATAAAAGAATCTAATCCATCTACAAAAATGCACAAAAAAATCAGGATTTCAAAATGTCTTCATAACCCTTGCCTTGCATTGAAAGTATCTCCAAAATTTGGAAGTGAAAACTTTTGAAAGTCATATTTAGAGTGTTGATCATATTTTCCCAAGGCCTTTTCATAATATTTGCATAAATTGATTGATATCTTCATCTCCTTCACCATTTGAGGGTTACAAAATGGGTCCTCTTACCTTAGTTGAAAGGAACAACCTAAAATAGTTAGGACAAGATCAAGCCCTATGTGAGTGCTATCCATCTCTCCATAAATGAGTGTCGGTTAGATCACATCCCCAGCTACAAAATACATACATCATGATCCATCTACCTTCAAGATTCATTCCATATCTTTGATGCTCGACTAAAAAGGAGAACAAATTTGGGTACCAACACCTTATATGATTAATTATGCACTATGGTTGTGATTTGATTCTTGTTATGATTTATATTTAATTACTTGATTAGGTTATGAAATATATGAATATGCATGCTAAGATCTTGAAAAATCCCACATAAAAGAGGGGCCTTTTACCTTTGTGTGCTTAAGGTGAGCATCAAGATCTATCTTGATGAACTGAGTGCTCCTAGGCAATTAAGGGGAAAAAAAGCTACATTTATGTTCCATTTTCGAGACCTCTTTTCAAATAGTTTTCCATGATGTTATATGATGATGGTGTATGGATTGACTCTTGCAGCTATTAAAATTTGGGTGGACAACAGATAAGATCATTTTGCACAAAGATATGGTTCTGGAAGTGATTTCAATACGTGCATGTGGGTGGAAGATAATCTATATCATGACCTTTATTAGACGTTTGTTTGTTAGCTTCTTTCCACTAGAATTGTACGAGTGGTTGTCAGCATATGCATCAAAGAAAAGCTAGAGTTTTAGACCAAGGGTTTAGATACACAAAGATTACCATACTTTGTTTGATTTTGATGAACCTTGGACTCACATTGTAGATCATTGGTGGTCTTTTGTATGCATAGTTATACTCTGAATACATTATTTATACGTATTCTTGTCCGTAAGTTGTTAAGTTTGAGTTTTTTCACGAGCCTATAGGATATTTCATATGCATCATTCCTTTAGAAATTAAGATCTTAATGGTGGTGTTGAGTTTAGAAATGCTACCTATGGCTAGCTAAACCCACCACCACATGTAGGGGTAGGAGAAGTGTGGATAAATATTATAGACTTAGCATAAAAAGGAAGAGAGAGGAAAGGAGGCTCAAATATAATGAAGCATGGGAGAGGGAATTAACAAAGTAGTGCGATGCTAAGGAGTTTATGGAGTTGTGGAGGTAGATGTCTCATGAGGTTTTTGAATCTCATGTGGAATAAATGGAGCTAGAGCATCTGGTTATCCCAACCTTAGGAAATAATGCTAGAAATTCCCCTTCAAATTTTGATGAGAGCACATTAGAGGAAGAAATATTAAGGACCGTAGGAGCGCATCTCGATCTCACCTAGTTACCTAAGTGCTTGCACTTGGTGTTCTAGTTCCATAAGTAATAATTGATTAGCATGCGAGTGTACGTAATCTATTTTCTATAAGTAGATATCATTTTAATTTGAATATGGAAGTGCATTAAACAACATATACATATACGATAGAACAAACATCATCTTTTTTTTTTTGGGAGCGATTGGAGGAATATTCTCTGTCATCATCAAGACAGAGTGTGGTCACACAGAACATTGGGAATACATCTGGAAGTACTACAACTTCACAAAATGTGGGAGTTTATTTTAGCACTACGCTTAGGACTCAAAGAAGTACATCCACCGGTCTCTGCTTTCCTACTATAGGAGGAGGATCGGTTGGATCATAAGGATTGGGATGCCCAAAATAGAATGGATTAGGTGGTTCTAGTATGGGATCTAGTGGACAAGTTCTCGCACCCTCATTAGATACAACAGGTTGACTATGAGATGTCTCTTCACTTACCAGAATATAGAGGTATTGAAGATGTTACAGATCATGTACAAAAGTGTGAGTTGTTATGGTGTGCTAAGGGAATTATAGCCTAAGATAGGAAGGAGAGTAAACTTTATACTACTCTTCAAGGGCACTTGTATAGCTGGTATACGAAGTATGAACCAAATCAAAATGCGATTGATTATAATGCTTTGTGTTTTGCATTTCTAGTAGAGTTCCATATTCCTAAGTTTTAGAAGAAAAGTATCAATGCACTTAAGGACATTAAGCAGGGTATATCTAAGAGTGTGATTGAATATGACACGTGTTTTAAAACTTTGTTGCCAAATTTTTCTTATGAACTATGCCCTAGTTAGCATGAAAAGTGGTGTTTTGGTGGCTTTTTGATTCCACTCGAAAAACTATCTCATGAGACCTTTGTAGTCTATTATTAGAGGTATAGATTATAGCTATGGAAAAACCATTGGAGAAGCTCTCTGCTAATTCATCTCATGATATGCATAGTTGAATATGGTGTATAGATTGCAAGGTTGAAGGAAAACAAAGGATACCTTCCCTCATAATTTGGTGCACACCATGTTACTAGACTATGAGATTTGTCATTTGGACCATGATGTGAGTAGATGCCCTCTTTTACAAAACACAATCTGGAAGAATGTATCTATATACCGTAACATTTCTAAAACTCATACACATGATACATGTGACTACAGATTGATTAATTACATTCATGAGGCCATTGATAATGGGGTGTTCGAAATTATCATGGTGAGTGGGTATAAGGAAAAGGGAGAAAAACATAATAAAGGGCACAATAATGGTGATAAGAGGAATAAATGCTTTCATGGAGAATATAGAGGCTAAGTTCACATTGGTGGTTGAGGAGGATTTCCTAGAGGAACTTGTTATACTTGTGGATCTCCTAATCATTACCAACTTGAGTACTATCAGAATTTTGTTTTCTCATGGTGTGGAAAATATCACAAGTTTGAAGAATGTACTGATTTATATGATCATATGAGAAAGCAACACAAGCAATACAAGTGTGTGAGAATGATTAAGGTAAAACACGTAGTTGAAGATCAATGGATTCCTAAGGTAGCACCTACTCCTGAGTTACCTATTTTAGTTATTAAATGTGCTTAAGATGTGCACACACACGAACCTCAAAGTATAATCCAACTAAAACAAATAAATAAGTTATTAATGATAAATACCCTAATGTTACATATCAGAAAGAGGTTTACTCAAAGACTATGGATGTTATCAAGGATATACAAGGAGAGATTTATAGATTAAAGGAGTAGGTGCGTGTGATGGAACTAGAAAATAATGTTTAACTACCACAAAAAGATGTAAATGATGTAAATTATGTCTCTAAAGTGTTACGCCAAAATAATATAATCCCTTTGTTAGGAGATTGGTTGAGAGAGAAGATACTGTACATAGGTATTGAGTGAGAGAGGAACATTATTCATGCAAATCTTCCCCCACATAATCATGAGTATGATAAGGAAATTACATTGATCGTAATTATACATGGATGGATTCTAAGAAACATACTAATAGATACACATGTGGAAGTTAATGTACTCAAGTTGGATGATGGGAATTATATGGGAAGACCACAATTGAAACCTTCTTCAAATGTGTTGTATATGGTGAACAAGGCTAGGGATAATCCTATTGAGTATTTTAGGATGTAACTATTATAATTAAGGGAGACAATTTTATCTAGGATTTCAAATTATTATTTCTTTCTAAATTGGATAGCTTCCCAACATTACTCAAGTGCCCCTTTTCCTATTCTAATAATGTAGATTTTTGATTAAAAAAGGGTAGATTAGATTTGAGAACAAGGAACAACACATTATTATACCATCGACAGATGTAAAGGCTACCCCGTATGTTGATCCTTTGAGTGATGAGGACATGAATAGAATATATATGTCCATGATTATAGACCATGAGGTAACCGAGCCATCTCGGAAAAAATTGATATAATGGGATGATGATCGGTCAGTTAGTGATACCACAAATATTTCCTATGACATTTGGGTACATGGAATGTGTGAAGTAGTTGGTTGAGAGATCAAGAAAAAATTACTCATGTGATCATGCCACGTAACATTAGGTTCTTCACTTATAACCGGGTACCTAGGTATACTAGGGAAGGGAATCTGATATATTTAAGCACACCATGGAATCCTAGTGGAAGAATGATGGAGATAGGAGAAACATATGGTATATACTTTGCACAAGCCATCAACATATTGGTGGAATGCAAATAAAGACAACTTAATAGAATGGTGAGAAGTGATAATATCCTTTTCTACTAGGTTCCTAAGGAGAAATGTACCTTCTCAGATATGTGAATTTCATGGGAAGTCCCTTGCTTCACATCACGTCTAGGAGTGAGATACTTTAGATGAAGGTGTAAGAGGCCTTGACACCATCATTTTGGGAACATAATTTCTATGCCAAGCTAGGTGGTTGCCTGCACATATAATATTTCCATGCAGAATTGACAAGAGAAACAATTAATTAGCAAGAATTGACCTCGGGCATGGTTCATAATTTTGATTACTTATCTACAAAACCTCTAGTCATTGAAGCATTGTATATTATGAAGTGCATTACTTTGGGAGATAATGTGAAGGTTCAGAAACTTCTAATAGATATGTTTGAAGAGTTGGATCTAGAGGCACACCTTGACATTGAAGAAATAGAAGAAGAAATGGTCCATGCCTGGGAAGAAAAGGAAAATGGTAAACTGGTATGCATGATAAATGATGATGAGTAAAATAATCTAGATTTTAACCACACTGAAGGTACACATGAGGTAATGGAAAAAAAATATGTGAAGGCATGTGTCTATCATGAGCCTATGAAACCAAATAATGTTTGTACTTGAAATAGATGCGAGAGCCTAGAAAGGCATTTATTAGTGACTACTGGTCAATGCAGAAGTTACTAAGATCATTAAACTCTTGGGTGACTTTCGTGACTTATTTCTCGTGGGCCTATCATGAGTTAAAATGAGTACACCCTTCTTTAGGTGATATTTGAATCAAACTTAAATAAGGTGTGCACCTGATTAGTAACAAGCCTTATAGGATGAATCCTAATCTATGCGTCAAGGTAAAGGAAGAAATTGATAACATGCTCAAGTCTAGTATAATTGAGCCCATTGAGGAGTCAGAATGGGTTAGTCCCATGGTCATTAGTATTAAAAAGGATGGGAGGATAAGGATCTATGTGGACTATAGAGAGTTAAATGCTTCATGTGTCATTGATCCTTTTTCCACCCCATTCATATAAGATATCCTTGAGGGAGTTACAGGGAGTGAGATATACTCTTTTACTGATGGATTTTTAGGTTATCATCAAGTGTGCATAGCGAAGGATTATCGGAAAAGATAAATTTCACCACTAAGTGGGGAATTTTTACATACATAGTGATGCCCTTTAAATTGAAAAATGTGTCTCGGTGTGTTCATGTGCATTGTTATACGGGATTTTTAAGACTTTTTTCATAAGTTTTTACAGTACATGTGAATGACTAGACAGGTTTATGGGTTAGTCAAGGATCCCCTGAGAGAATCTAAGGCTGATGTTTAAGAGGTGCATGTAGTTGAACATCTCTTTGAATATTAATAAGTGCATCTTTTTAACACCTTTTAGCACTTTACTTGGGCATATTATTTGTACAAAGGCTTGTTGGTAGATCTAGACAAGATAATTGTGATCTTGGGTTTGAAAGAAACTAATAATTAGAGTGAAGTGCGTGGATTTCTTGAACATATATGATATTACAGAAATTCATTAAGGGCTATGCAAGGATTACTACACCCTTGGAATAATTATTGAAAGTTAAAGGAAAATTCTACTTGGGTGATCATTATCCAAAATGAGCCCCTTACTTATTTTGGCTAACTTGCATTCATTCTTTCCTTCTTTGTGCCTCAGTCAAATTTTTACACATTTTAGGCACTCAAAATTTTGTGGTATTGCTTCATCAGATAAAGAATTTTCTCCCCTTTCTAGAAAGGTAAATAAGTTCTCCTAACTCCTTGTATTTTACAAGTTATGGCTCGGTGGAGTTTGGAAGGGAAATTTTCCCAAGGCGGGCTACGGGAAAATTTTTTGGCGCTTAGCCTTTTGGGGTCAAAGGGGCAAAGGGAAAATTTTGTCCTAAAAGCCTGCAAGGAAATGAGATGGCTCCACATTTCAGGTTAGAGTGATGAGGGTGGAAGGACTTTGATTTTTTTCAATGTTTGGTCAAAGTACATCAAAGGGAGAAATACAAGCGCATCCCCGCCGAGCAATGTGAAGATGCCACGTGTCCTGTCAGCGGTGGGAGTCGGGGTGGTGGAAGGAAATTAGAATTTTTTCCAAATTTGTTAGTGGTGTAAAGGTAAAAAATGGAGTGCATCCCGCCAAGAAACCAGATGGTGCCACGTGTCCCAAAGTGGCGGAGGCATAGAGTTTGTTTGGAAAATTTTCCAATTTCACAAAAGGGGCAGAATGATCGTTTGAACCCGTGGATCAACTAGGGGGTGCTATGTGGCATCGAAGGTCGAGCTAGTGGAGATTTTTGGGGAATTTTTCCCAATTCGAAAAACAAGGGGAAAAGTTCTAATTTCGGCCCGCAAACCCTAATTTTTCCCTAAATTCGCATGTTTTGCCCTAAATCTTTAGAGGGCCATATCTTTTGATCCAGAGCTTGGATTTTCACATTTTTTATATCATTGGAAATATGTTGAATTTATCCACATGTTGGACCATTCAATTTTTATTTTTGGTGGTGTTTTGTGGTATAAAAATGAGAAAACATCTCTGAACGTAAAAATACGAATCGACATTCAACCACCAAAATTAATGAAGTATGGGTCATTTTTTGGATCTGCATAGCAATGTACTTTTGCATATGGGTTTTTCCATGAATCCCATCAATTTTCAGGTGTGATTGAAGGGATTTGATTGGTGTTTGAGCTCATAAATCAATTTTCCCATCTTTTTACCTTTCCTTCATTCTGCTTTGTTATTAAAAGCTAGTTTTGGCTCATTTGTAAAGGGTTGGATATTTTTGTTCTTGCAGACTCCCCTCTTCCCCTTGGAACATGAATTCAAGGAGTTTTAGACCTTCCATGGATATTGTGGCACGTTTTTTGCCTCTCTTCCATTGTAATGCATTGTATTAAACTTGGGAATGGTAATGCATGTTTTGTGAATGATCCTCCAATCCTCTCATGCATTTATCATTGTCTTATGATCTTTCATTATATTCTAGCAATCATGCATGCTTTGGTGTTACATATCTATGATCTGTGTTTATTTTCAAGACAAAATTTCATCACTCCTTTGGTGTATCACCATTTTTACTTAGTTTTGTTTCCTTTTGCATCTTTTAACTCTGTCTCCTTGGAATCTAGAGTAGGATTTAGCATTGAACCTCTACAAAATTCATGCATACACCTAAACAGAGGGGTAAGAACTAGCTTTCTCTAGATATTTTTCTCACCTTACAAGGTCCCACACCTTGGAGAAAACTCAATGTTGTGTAATCACACTAAATGACCCAATTCGGATTATAGATCTGAAGGTCATTTAGGGGGTGTTGTAGATTTTCACTAACAGTTTTGGCACACCCAGGTGGGACCTTAGAGGTCTTCATCTTCATTAAAAAAAAGTTGATGTGTAATTGTTGTAAGTTTCTTGCTTGAAAGAGCCTTGATTTTCACATCTGCGACTCCAAAGGATAGAATCAACTGGTTTCAGTAGTCTAAGCTTGAAGATTCATGAGAAGGATCCAAACAAGGTCAAGGACCAAAGAAGAGGGATTGTTTAACTATCTGTAATTATCCCCAGAAAGAGGAGAAAGAGGAAGAAGGATTTAAAGGTCTCCATCTCCACCAAATAGAACTCTATCAACTCCTCCACCTGGTATACCTTTCATCTAATCAACAAGGGTTCTCAGGCCAATCAACATGGCACAACCCAATCCTTATGTCAACTTTACTAGCAGCAGCCCACTTGCTCTCAATGCACAAAACCCAGTTCCAATTACAACATTAAAGAACATCCCATACTTTACTAGAGAAAATCGACCACCCCGGTGATCATGTCAAATACATTTCTAATGTTTGTGCAATCCATGAGATTATTGAGATGAAAGTTACTATCGAATTGTTGGCATATTCATTCAAAGGGAAAGCCTTACAATGGTTCAGGGAACCTTGAGGCAGCTCTATTCAAAATTGGAACCAACAGCACAGACCCTCCATAACCAATTTGGAGAGAAAGAGGACAACTTGTCTCTATTAGAGAAACTGACAACTATCAAGAGAGCTCCCAATGAGCAGCTAACAAACTTTAATTTTAGATTTCAAAGAACGTGGATAGAATCTCATTGGCAAAGTGAGGCCAACAAATAAAGCTACTTTCTTATACTTTCTTAAGGATTTAAATTCGACATTTCTATGTTTATCCAATCCATGGGAGGTGTAAATATACCTACACTTACGACATTTCCATTAGGGATGAGAATTGTTTGATCCAAGATGGTAAACTTGCACCTAGGTTTCCTATGCCCTTCTATCAAGAGTTGGAAAGCCCAAGTAATAGTCAAGCACCTACTTTAGCTCCTATTCCCACTCCTAGAAATTAGACTTCAAATGAATCTTCTACTTCATCCTCTAGTGCCTCAAATGAGCTTCAAAAATTATGAAACAATTACAAAGTTTGGGCAATGATATGGTTACGCTCAAGAGGCAACAAGCTCAAAGTTTTAGGCCTTCTTATCAGCCTAAAACTCATCCTAATAGACAACCATATCAGCCTAATAGGCCACCCAACTCATCTGCAAATCAAAATCAAGTAAATACTCCTATGAATAGACCATTTTAGCCCTATAACCCCAATTTTGCATCCACCTCTAAAGCCTTAGTGCCAGTGCTAAATAATATAGCTCAAGAGTATGATTGGTGTTTCCCATGCAATGAACCTCACAACCAATCTATGTCCTTCAATGGTGCTTTGAACCAACCTTTGATGGTGACAAAAACTAGTGTAGAGAGTAAAGTGAGTCAATAAAAAAACCAAAAACAAGGGACATCTCAACAAGATACAATTCCAAATTAGACTACACTTGTGAATTGACAAGTGAAGATTCTTTTGGTATGAATCAAACACCTTCTTAGATTGTAGCAAATTCAACACATAGTCAAAGAATAGGAATATAGGTGAAGGAAAGTCATTAGATCCAAGTGATTCACAACCTTCCATCACTCCATAAGGTGTTGACAAGCAAAATATAGTTTCAAATGTGTAAGAACAACCCAAGCCACCTTCTAGACCATCTCAAATGCCAACTGTTGCAGCCCATGTACAAGAAAATAATGTGTAGACTAAAGGGTAGAAAAGAGATGGTTCATCCCCATTTAACATCACTGAACAAATAAAGAAGACCAATGTGAAGATATCTATGTGGGAGTCACTATCCATCCCAGGCCAAAGGGATCTACTACAAGATTCCTTGAAGAATTGGTCAACCTCAAATCAGCAAGCTCATATGAAAGAGAAGGTACTCACAAATTCTACTTAGCCTGAGGGAAAACTTGGAGGACAACAAGGTAAAATTTTGAAGCCCCCCCAATTCTATGTTTCATTGATCATTGGGGATAAACTAGTACATAATTCTATGATTGATTATGGAGAAAGTAGTTCTGTGATGCCCAAGCAAATAGCTGATCAGTTGGGCCTTTAATATGAAGCCATATCTAAGGGAGTGGTGAAATTAGATGGGACAACAGTAGCAGCAGTTGGAGTAATTAAATATTTGAGCCTTACTTTTCATGCATGCCCCAATGTCATTATTTTGCAAGATGTGTCAGTGATAGATTTTCCACCACTCTTTGCCATATGTTTGTCAAGGGATTTCATAGCTAGAATTGGAGGCTACCTATCTACTAATTGGTCACACATGCTATTTAGGAAAAGGTATGGATCCAAGGCCACAATCAGGTCTGAACCTATTACAAACTTTCACATTGACCCTCATACTCCAAGCCCAATCAATGCCAACTGTCCAACATTTGATCAAGAGGATTATCCAGGCAGACAGAAGTTGACACCAAAGTTGGAAGCATTCTATATTTGACTCTTGATGAATGGGCAAGCAAGGTACATGATTTTTATCCCTATAAGGAAATAGAGGAATCTGAACTACGAGTCTATTACATGCATGAAGAAAATCATCCTCTTCCTAGCATCACCAAGCTAGACCATAAAGATGACAATGAGGTATGGTAGTTGTTCTTTGATGGATCAAGGAGTATACAAGGTACAAAAGGAGGAGCTATGCTTGTTTCACCTCAAGTCATTAAGTATTATTCAACTTTTAGATTTTAGTTTGCATGTTCTAACAACACTTTGCTAATATTGATACATGGATTGCATTGGTCAAGGAAGAGAGGCATCATAAACTTACAAGTCTTTGGTGATAGTGATGTGATATTTAATCAAGTTAAAGGAAAAATTCTACCAAGAATGACCTAATCAAAAGTTATAAGAATAGGGTGTGGGATCTCATTGAGGATTTTGAGGGCTTTGGCATCAACTCCATCCCTAGGAAAGAAAACCAAGCTATTGATAGGCTTGCAGTAGTTAGAGAAAATTTTGATGTTGTGGAAAGTATCAAAAGAGATAAAATGCAGCCAAATATCTATGTGATTGTGAGGCCATTAGTGCTAGACAATAATACAAGTTGGCAAGTGTTTGAGAGTGACCAACAAATCATCAATTTCTTGTAAGAGGAAGCTGAGTTCTCAGCCAAAAATCAAGAAAAGTTAGAATAGTAGTACGGTGATCAAGTGGTACAGTTGAGAACCAACAAACTACCAAAGGGACTTGTGACTTTAGATTCTATTTTCAATCTTAATAATCACATTAGGAAAGAGAAAGCAAACATCCAAGTCAAGGGAGAGGATTTAGAGCCCATCTCAGTTGGAGAAGGCAAGTCACTTCAAATTGGTAAAGTGGAAACTGAGCAAGAAAGGTATGAGTTCATGCAACTTTTCCAAGATTTCTTGAATGTATTTTCTTGGAGCTATGAAGACTTGAGGGGTTTCAATCCCAAGCTATCTCAACACACAATTGAACTAGATCTAAGTGCTAAGCCCATCAGTAGAATCAGAGACCGGTCAATCCTCACATTGAGCCTCTCATGAAGAAGGAATTGAATAAGTTAATAGAGGAAAGTATCATATTCCCCATCAAGCATTCAAGATGGGTTGAAATTTTGGTTCCAGTTAGAAAGAAGAGTGGAGAAATCAGGTTGAGTGAAGAATTTAGAGATTTTAATAGAGCATTCCTCAAGGTTCACTACTCACTTCCTTCTATGGAGCAGATTTTGCAAGTTGTTCTTTGGCTCTAAGAAGTTTTCATTGCTAGATGGTTATTCAAGGTATAATTAGATCATGGTAAAGGAAAAGGATCATTTCAAAACAGCCTTCACCACAAAATGGGGAACCTATGCATATAAAAATTCCATTTGAGTTGTCTAACACCGGAGCTACTTTCTAAATGGCAATGGATATGGCGTTATTGGTTGTCAAATAAGGACTTTAATGAAAGCAACAGTCAGGGGATAGAATTCCCTCCTCTTTAATGGGAGAGGTTCCCTTATTTAAAGGTAAAAACCTATTTACAAATGTACAATGTTTAGTTTTAAAGAGGAACTCTGATATCATGGAAGTGTTTTAAATGACAGATTATCAATACAAAGGGACAAAAGAACTAGGAAGTGGGAAAAGGAAGAGTAGCATTCTCAAGAAATATAGATAGCAAAATAATTCCTTATAAATGCTGAATTAAGATCATATAGAACAAAATCATTCAGTTAAAGCCATAAGATGTTATTTCATAGACACAAAGTTCCAGAGATGACATCCACAAGAATACAAAGCTTCTTGATGTAAAAGAGATTAATGATTCAATAATTTTAACAGATAGGAAAGAATGAATAACCACAGATAGAAATAGAAAGAGAAGTCTTCTTGTATTGATAGATTTTTAACTCTTTACACTTTCCAAAATAGTCAGAGTTCCAGCCCTTTAGAATGGCGTGGAGAGCTCATTATATAGCTTACAAATTAGTTACACTTGGTAACCGTTTCTTTTAACTAAAAGATTAATTAAGGAAATGTTCAATACAATATCCTTAATTAATTTACAAGGAGCTCAGCACTTAAAAATAGGAGGAAAAGAGAATCCAGAAGAAGAAACATCCGATTATGGCTGAGGCGGGCCCACTAATTTGAGGATCCGATATCTGAATTTCTTCAATGCTTCAACTATCTCCATACCTCATGGGATTGTTGTGTTGGCAGTGGCATGAGACCAAGTGCCTAGACATTTTTCCATATCTTTATCAAACTTGGTATGCTCCAGGTATTCTTTATTTTCCTCAACAATTGCAGATTGAAGGAAGCAAATGTCCTTTATCTTCTCTTTGGTAATTAATTCTTCTTTGAAAAATGTTCTAAACTAAGCTTTGATCTCTTGAAGAGAGCAAGGAACACCTGAAGTTTCATCATGAAGATGGAAATGAATATCTTTAAAGGTAGAAGAAACAAAAGTTTTGAAATATTCTCCTTTCTCGCCACACGTTATTTAATTCACCCAGTGCTTCTTCCAGAACCTTCATTCTCCATTCAACACCAAAACCCATGCCTTGGACAAGTTATTCTTGGCATCATCAAATACACTGTTGGCCAATATGATCTTCTCATCAGCTTGGCCCATAAGGTGAAGACATGTAATACAACTAGTCCAGAGCTTTAACTCTTTATCCATAACCCTTATCAAGGAAGTTAGTTTCTATTTTAGATAACTCACCTTCTCGCTTGCCTTGAAGGCTTCCTCAATGAAATTCAAGCCAATATAATCATATCATAAAACATGGCTTCCAAATCCTTTCCATAAGTAGAATACTTATGTATATATTTTATGCTCTATACTTCATCCTGGTTGAGAATCATGGGGGTGGAAGAGCAGCCAGTGGGGCAGGATCCAAAACCTTATCTTTGGCCAATAATGACTTGATAAAGTTGGAGAGTACTTGATTCTATTCTTCCAAATATTCTATAGTTTTATTTCCCTTATCTACTCATTCAATAACCTTTGCCACTGTTTCTTGAAGGTTATGAAACTCACTCTCAGGAGTGTATTACCCCATTAGGATTCTAGAAAGTACTAAATCAGAGACTAAGAGATCTTGCTCTGCCTTATCAACCTTGGGATTTGTAACCTCCAGGAACTACTGGCCTTGAGCATCAGTTACTATCCTTGAAGTGGTCTTGGCTCTCTTAGCTAGAGGAGGAGTAGTTCCTAGAAAAACTGCTACAACATCAAAATTAGGCCTGTTATCCGAGAGGAAGATTTCCTCTTCCTGTTGTCAACCATGGATGCACCCAAGCAAAAGTAGAAGAAGAAGAGGAAGGAACAAGAGGCCCAAGAGCAAGTGAACTCATGACACTTAGAGTATTGACCATTGTTTCCTCTAGCAGAGAAGTGGAGGGAGTATCAGGAGCTTCCTTTGTAGAGGAGTCTATAGTACTAGGAGGCTCTGCACTAGACATTTCCTTTTCCTTTTCAATAGTAACTTTGAGAGTTCTTACAGGATTTAGAACTTCACCATCGTCACTCTCACTAAGAAAATAATGTTCTCTAGTCCTGAAGGTAGCTATGGATGCTCAAGAAGAGGTTCTTCATCAATTGGTTCTGTTTAACCTCTTTGATCTTCTTTTGGTATACTTGAGTAGAAGGAGTAGATGACTCAAGCTCTTTCATTGAGGAAGAATGAGGGGTTTGCTCAAGAACCTCGGTACTGGTTATATGTGCTTCCTTCCCTAGTGTAGAGGTGTCTCTAGAAGAAGATCCACCTTGATTCTTCTTGAACTCATGAACCTTCCTATCCACCAAACTTTAGTTCTTACAAGAACAGGGGCCATAATCTCAACCAAATCATCTCTCTCTTTTTGTACCAATCCAGATCCTCCAAAGGAGTGTGTTTGATTGTTGTCTCATATTCAAAGGACTGTAAGTCCTCATCATCCTCCTTAAGTCCTTCAAGAACTTGGTAGAGATTGAGATCTCTAATGTGTTGTAGAGAGAGTCACCATAGTGCCTTTGTCTGGCCTCAAAATCATCTACACAATCAGCCCAATAGTCTTCAGTATCTGGCCTGTGATGATAGTTTATCCTGAGGTTCTGATCAATAAACTTCTTCAGATCAAAGCAAGTTTTGGGTCTGAAGAAATGAACAGTGATAGAAGTAATAGCCCTTTCTACATTTTGGGCATCCAAAGCTGTTTTACATGTATAGTTTCCCAAAGAGATAGGGAAATGCAGCGTTGATCTTCTTATCTCTACATGTCCTATGTAGCTTATCAAGCTACCTGCATACTTCAACCAGGGCCATTTTATCACTGCAGAACATAGGGAGCTTGAGAGGTGTGCTTTCATAGCCAGCCAACCTGATGTATGAAAACCTCCTGAATTGGATAAAGAAAGACCCATACTTGGCTATCAGGTTCATAGCTTCATCAAAAAATCTCCTTGTAGTGTTTCCCTCCAAGAGTCTTACAATGTACATGGTGAAAGCATCATTGACTCTTCTAAAATTGTGATTGCTAGTTTCAAGGGTAAACTGAGGGCAGTATGCATAAATAGGCTCATTCTTCTGGCCCTCTATGTAGGTGAAACCAAACCACTGCCGGGATGTAGCTAGGGTATACATGAGATAAGAAGTCATATAGAACTTCTTAGTTTGTTGAACACTAGACAACTGCTTAGTCAAATTCATGCAAACAATTTCAGCCCAATTAATGTTCTGCTTTCCCTCGTAGATGATGTTTATGAAGGGGCACATCTAGAAGTGAAACTCATTGGTGGAAGGAAACCCCATGATATGGGTGAGAAAAATAATAAATTCAGATAGCTCCTCATTAAAATCAACCTTGTATAATGCCTTGGAGAGTCGAGATGCTCCCTTCTTAGGGTTCTTTAACCATGATTTTTCTATACGTGCCTTGTATGTGTCACTGTCTTGGTCAAACAAGGTTTGAGCTTGGGCACGAGTGAGAATTATGGAATCCTTAGTCTCTGGAATGCGTAGGGCAGCAATAATGGCGACAACATCTAGTTTCACAATTAATTCCCCATGCACATTGGTGAGTTCCTTAGTATCCTGGTTAAAATGGGCTCCGTAGGAAAGCACCGTGTCTCGCACACTATACCGAGATAGGGAAACCAACCACGTATGCAAGTCCACTGTCACTAATCATTTGTGCCATGGGAACAGATTAGAGCATGTTAATCTTCCCCAAAAACCCCAAAATCTAAGTGTTGAACCTCACTATCTCCGATATCAGGTACAAAGGTCTCAAGAGGTGACATAGGTTCCTAACCCTAAAACTTGATATTCATTCTTACCATGTGCAAGAGAAAGCCTTTCAAGATCAAAATCATGATGAGAATGTAAGGGGGATAGGGGCACAAGCAAATGAATCAAATAGCAAGGATTCGAGCAAGAGATGGCAAGCAAGCAATGTGACAAATGCGTAGGAGATAGTCCAATTAAATAGCCATTTAGGAGAGAGAGAGTCATGAAATGTGCATTAAATTTACCTTGCACCGACTCAAAAAGATAAAAAGCATGAAAAACAGAGAAAAATGGCCCAGATAGTCTTTGGTACATTTGGGACATGACGAATGTGAGGACGTGATCCGGTCTTGGGCCAAATGAGCATTGGCACCAGAACTTAGATACGTGAAAGACACAAGGGACATGAGGATACGAGGGATGTGGGGATGTGATTCGATGATGCGCACTATGTGGGGAAAGAGAGAATAGAAATCCTAGATGAATTTGGGATAGATCGACAAAAGTATGAAAATTACCCAATGTGGCCGATGCGTGTAATCGGGTAAAAGGAAGTCCAAGTGAACTTGGGACAAACAGGCCAAAAAGTTTCAAAAAAGTTGATAGTTAAGGATTTTTGGGGAAAATTATTGATCGGTGAACAGAAGGTCTAGAGATACTTGGGACATGAGGGGCAAAAATGTCTGACAAACCCGCAAGTCACCAAAAAGACTCAAAAAATGCAATTTTCACTATCTCTTATAGTTTTGTCTTATTAGAATATTACTAAAGGTGCATGTTATCAAAATTCACCCCTCAAGGTAATTTTGATAACATGCATCAAATTATTCAGTCCCGAGCAAGTAAGATTGATTTGAGGCCCAAAATCATGTTTTTCGGGGTCCCCTCGGCCTTTTTCTAACTCTCCCATCCAATAAGAAATCCCAACGAGTTAGAGAAAATGGGAAAAAGAAAAAATAAGGTCAGGATTGTTTTAAAGAATTTTGGGTCTAAAGGGTTCGGTCATACCAATGCGGGTTATACCAAGGTTCGTCGTACCAAGCTTGGGGCCAAAATACAAATAAAATCAGCTAAGTCAGACATTTTTGTCCCAGGCGGTCCACGGGACAGTTGGGACATCGGAACACGAGGGACGCGAAAATCCGAAATGGCTAAGAGAAGAAAATGTCTAAGTCTTTTGTTTCACACGCTTTGGGACATCTGGGCCAAAACTACGCGAGTAACGCGAATCGACCGATTTGCCTAAAAGACACTCTATTTCAGCAGCCGAGATATTTATCCTAGGCGATTTGGGACATCCGGGCCAAAAGTATGCAAGGGACACGAAAATCCGAAAGAGCCGCCAATGAATGGAATCTTTCCACGTGTCTTCACCTCAAACAGGAACAAGGAAGCCCGAATCAGCCGAAGCAGGAGATTTTCATCCGGGACATCCGGGCCAAAGGTACGCGAGGGACGCGTGGGACGCGAAAAGATGAAATGGCCAAAAAGAGACAAGGAGGCCCGCAGATGAATCAGAACATGCCACGTGTCAGAAGAGGAAAATTTGGAAATTTGGCTAAGTGTTTCACCAAAAATCCAAAAGGAGTGTTTTGGGCCGCTGCCCCGGCCAACGAATCAGGTCATGCCACGTGTCCAAGTGGCAAGAAATTTTCAAAGGATGAGCCCGCAGACAAACCAGAGCCTGGCACATGTCATCCAAGTGGCGGAGTGCGGGGAAAATTTGAAATTTTTCCAAAAATGCAAAAAGAGGTAAAATTCAAAATTTTTTTTCCCGCCGATCCGTTTTGGGCATGTTTTTGCCCTAAATCTTCAAATCGCCATATCTTTCGATCCAGAGCTTGGATTTTCACGTTCTTTATATCAATGAAAAGTCTGGTGATATTATCTACATGATTCCAGGGTCCATCTTCCATTTTGGTTCAGTTTGGAGAGAGAAAATTGAAAAACACCTCTGGCATGTGATAATGGCCAGAAATGACGTTTCAACAACCATCTTAAATGCAAAATACGGTTCGACGCTTTTGCTAGGGTTCTCACCTACCGCCATAATGAGATGAATTAAATGTAACCTAGAAGTGGTTGGGGTAGATTTGGATTTCTCTCTCTTCCCTCTCTCATTCTTCCTATAAATTGTAAGGAGGGGCTTCTTTCTAAAGGTTTGACATTCTTGTTTTGCCCTCCCTTCTTCTCTTTCGCAGTGAATTCATAGAGTTCAAACCTCCCATTTAAAACTGTAATGCAACTTTGCCTCTTGGCATTTTTGTAGTGTATTGTATTAATCTTTGGAGCAAGTAATGGATGTTTGTGGATGATTCTCAACCCTCTCTCGTGTTCATTTGCATCCTCCCGATCTTTCACCGCAAATTTTGTTATCTCAGTGCATGATCTTGCATCTCATTTTAATGGTTTGTGTTTATTGGCAAGAAAGGTGTTCTTCATTCCTCGGTGCATCACCTCTCATTAGCTTAGGTTTATTTTTATGCATCTTCTTACCTGTCTCCTTGGTAAGTTAGATAAGATTTTGAGTAAACCCTCTCGCATTTTTCCGTGTGCATCCGAATAGAAGAATAGGAACCAACCTTCTCTCGGAGATTCCTTTCTCATGTTTGCAATTCCCACACTTGGAGAAAGGATTCAATGTTGTGCAATCACACCGATGCTAGTATGATCAACATCTAGGGGTACTACTTATTTTCACTAACAGCTTTTGGCATGCCCAAAGGGGACCTTAGAGGTCTTCCACTTTATCTTTGACAGTTGGTGTGTTTCTGTTAAAGATTCAACCTTTGGAGGCACTTTCAAAAGCACATCCGCGACTCCATCTAGTAAACAACTCATTCTTGAAGTTGCAGACCTATTTTCCATTCATTTCCATCCATTGTTCTTTCCATCATTTTCATTCTTTTCCATTCCATGAAGTTGTGCAATCATGACTTCATTTCCATCATGGAATTCACATTTACAACAAAGCAGCTTTATCACACCTCCAACATGTTTTACAAATCCTCAAAATCAGCATTTTGATCAAATTGAAAATCAGCATATCTACCCATATGAGCAGCAAGAGCAAAGTCAGGTTTGGATATGAAGCATGTCAAGCACAAGGGTATGCTGGTTGTGAGGGCAGTCAAGAAGAAAATGCAGATCTGCTGGAACAAATCCAAAAGATGGAGGCAAAGATGGTGCAATCAAGAGCAACAGCTCAAATGAAAGCTTTCAGAATTGGTTGCAGGACTCCTTGTCCATGGGGAGGCCCTTTTCCAAGACACTTCAGCCCTCAGGAGAAGTTGGACTTCATGATGAAGATGCTGCCCCAACTTGCACAATGGACAGCAGAAATAGAGGCCTATACACTTGGTGTTGAACAACCTTGTCAATGGGTACGTTCTACACCATCATCTGGTTTTTCTCTTCCCATTACTCAAGTAGCATCATCTCATTTGGAATTTCAAATTCTAAATCTAGTCAATGTTGCCCCAGGAGTTAATTCCATTTCTCCATTCCCTAGTCTTCCACCACATCTCAATTCTTCCTTCCCCTTTCCTTCCAAACAGTCATCCCCTCCACAAAAGCTAACAGAAATACCCTCTCCTCCAAAGAAACAAGATTTTCTACCTCCTCCACCACCACGAAAAATTGCCAAGCCATTTGAGTTACAATCCACTTCTCCTCTTGCATTCCCAAATCCATGTTGGGAGGATAAAAATCAAAATTCTAGTCAAGGAAAACAACAGCAAAAAGAAAAGCCAAACAAGGATGAAGAAACTCAAAGTCTCAAGAGTTGGGCTCTTAAATTTGGGATGACAAAGATCCCCTTGATGGTTAAGCCTTTAAAAGAGGTTGGAGTTGGAAAAAAAGTGGTGGTTAGGACTGAATTTGCTGTAGTAGAAGAAGAGCAAGAAGAAGAAGTAGATCAGCAATCAGTTTGCTCAGAAAGTAGTGTCCATGTTAGCATTCTATTTGAAGAGAATGCTGATTCAATTCAAGTTGCACAATCAGCCATGGAGGAAGAAAGCTCTGAAGAAGATCCTACAGTCCCAACTTGTCCTCTAGAGTAGCAGATCGAAGAGTTTGACTTAACGAACTTCGTGCTAGAGGAAGAGTTCTATCAAGAACAAGATTGTCTTCAAGTAGTAGAAGAGGGAGAAGCTACTCCAAATCCAAAAGAAGAGGAGCACATTCTAGTTGTGGAGGAGAAAATTGCAGATCCAAGGGCTTTGAGCGCAAAGCAGGCTACAAGAGAACCTTCAATTCTTCTTTCTACTTCATCTCTCTCGAGTTCTAGTGCTAAAGAAGAGTTTGATCTCTCAAACTCAATGTTGGAGGATGAAAGAAACCATGATGATCAAGTTACAGATCAAGAGGATACCATGGAGGAAGTTGAGCATTTGTAGTAGGACAACAATGAGGTAGTTTATCTGTCAGATTTAGAGGACTGTTTTGATGAAGAAGAACCGGTTGAGTTCCTACCATTCTCTCTTTCATCATCCACGTTCCAAACACCTGAGCCTACTATCATGAAGGAGAGCACCCATTTGCAGCAGCCTGCATCTTATAGCAGCTCTTTGGAACCAAGATTGGAAGATTTTAATCTTTCATGTCCTTCATTGGAGGAAGAGAAAGGGAAAAAAGGTTCTACCTTTGCTTCTGCACCATCCATTCAAGAAGGTCTACAAGAAGACTCCATTTTTGGAGTTGAAAATCAGAGCTATGGGCATATCAAATGGATCATACCTTTCCCAATAAGGTATTTGACTTCATTGGAGTCAAAGGAGAAGTCACAACTAGTCATGCTTGCTCCTAAGCATGAGGATGAGCTACAAAGTACCAAGGATCAGTCATTCATACCTCTTCAATCCAAATGTAGAGCAACTAAAAGAGGTATTGAATTTGCCTTCACCGATACCTTGATGATTTGGGTGAGAGACCAGCTTCTTGTTGATTTTCCATTCATCCAATCAGCCATGTTCAATGCGAAATCAGTTGCATGGTTGCCAATTTTGAAGAAAGGAAGCTATTTTGCACACCCAAATTAGGTTTGTTTAGCCCACCTTTTCTTCCAATTAGAGTAAAGTAGGTAGGTTTGCTTTTAGTAAAAGAAGTGCTTGTGCACACTCTGCATGTTCCATTTGGAGCATGTATGATTTTCAGTTTTGTACATAGTTTTTGTGGTGCTGGTTTTGCTCTTGCACGGTCCATTTCAGTGGGTTTCCAAGTGGCTCAGAGAGGAGGTTTTCAAAGTTCAGATCAGTTTGCAGGCTACAACTCATGACTCCATGCCCAATGGATGCTTCAGGCAACTGGTAACTTCATCCAGCAGGTAGATGACCCCACTGAGTCACCAAAATTGTTATCCAAAATTCACCCTCAAGGTAATTTTGATAACATGCATCAAATTATTCAGTCCCGAGCAAGTAAGATTGATTCGAGGCCCAAAATCATGTTTTTCGGGTCCCCTCGGCCTTTTTCTAACTCTCCCATCCAAGAAGAAATCCCAACGAGTTAGAGAAAATGGGAAAAAGAAAAAAATAAGGTTGCAGGATTGTTTTAAAGAATTTCGGTCCAAGGGTTCGGTCGTACTCAATGTGGGTCGATAAAGGTTCATGCATACCAAGCTTGGGGCCGAAATACAAATAAAATCGGCTAAGTCAGACATTTTTTTCCCAGGCGGTCCATGGGACAGTTGGGACGTCGGGACGCGAGGGACGCAAAAGCCAAAATGGCCGAAAGCAAGAAAATGTCTAAGTCTTTTGTTTCGCGCAGTTTGGGACATCCGGGCCAAAAGTACGCGAGGGACGTGAACCAGCCAATTCACCGAAAGATAGTCTATTTCGGGCGGTTCGGAGATATTTGTCCCAGGCAGTTTGGGACATCTGGGCCAAAAGTACGTGAGGGACGCGAAAAGCCGAAAGAGCCGCCAATGAATGGAATCTCGCCACGTGTCTTCACCTCAAACAGGAACAAGGAAGCCCGAATCGGCCGAAGCAGGAGATTTTCATCCAGGACATCCGGGCCAAAGGTACGTGAGGGACGCGTGGGATGCGAAAAGATGAAATGGCCAAAAAGAGACAAGGAGGCCCGTGGATGAATCAGAACGTGCCACATGTCAGAAGAGGAAAAGTTGGAAATTTGGCTAAGTGTTTCACCAAAAATCCAAAAGGAGTGTTTTGGGCACCCCGCCAACGAATCAGGTCATGCCACGTGTCCAAGTGGCAAGAAATTTTCAAAGGATGAGCCCATGGATGAACCAGAGCCTAGACGTGTCATCCAAGTGGCGGAGCATGGGGAAAATTTGAAATTTTTCCAAAAATGCAAAAAGAGGTAAAATTCAAATTTTTTTCCCGCCGATCCGTTTTGGGCCTGTTTTTGCCCTAAATCTTCAAATCGCCATATCTTTTGATCCAGAGCTCATATTTTCACGTTCTTTATATCAATGGAAAGATGGTGAAATTCTCTACATGATTCTAGGGTCAATCTTGCATTTTGGTTCAGTTTGGAGAGAGAAAATCAAAAACACCTCTGGCATGTGATAATGGCCAGAAATGACGTTTCAACAACCAGCTTAAATGTAAAATACAGTTCACCGCTTTTGCTAGGGTTCTCACCTACCGCCATAATGAGATGAATTAAATGTAACCTAGAAGTGGTTGGGGTAGATTTGGATTTCCTCTCTCTTCCCTCTCTCATTCTTCCTATAAATTGTAAGGAGGGGCTTCTTTCTAAAGGTTGGACATTCTTGTTTTGCCCCTCCCTTCTTCTCTTTGGTAGGTGAATTTGTGGAGTTCAAACCTCCCATTTAAAATTGTAATGCAACTTTGCCTCTTGGAATTTTTGTAGTGTATTGTATCAATCTTTGGAGCAAGTAATGCATGTCTGTGGATGATTCTCAACCCTCTCTGTGTTCATTTGCATCCTCCTGATCTTTCACTACAAATTTTGTTATCTGTGCATGATCTTGCATCACATTTTAATGGTTTGTGTTTATTGGCAAGATAGGTGTTCTTCATTCCTTAGTGCATCACCTCTGTTAGCTTAGGTTTATTTTTATGCATCTTCTTACCCTGTCTCCTTGGTAAGTTAGATAAGATTTTGAGTAAACCCTCTGTATTTTCCGTGTGCATCTGAACAGAGGAATAGGAACCAGCCTTCTCTGGAGATTCCACACTTGGAGAAAGGATTCAATGTTGTGCAATCACACTAGATGCTAGTATGATCAACCTAGAAATCTGATCAACATCCGTGGTGTCTTTGCTGATTTGCACTAACAAAGCTGTCAACTCAAAATTTTCAAAATTTAGACTTTCAAAAGAGGGGAAATTTTGAGAGGACAACAGCTGGCTCTTTCTAGGGATGACTTGACTAGATCAAAAGAATGAGGAAAGACAAGAACTCAAGAAAAACTTAGGGGAAGAAGACCAGTGCTTATCCATTGGGCAAAAGAGTCAAGGGCAAACCAATACAGAAGACAACACACCCAAAAACAAGGAAAGGAAAAGAAACACACCCTATACACAATATACATAGGACACCATATTGCTTTAGGACTTGAACAATTTCAGGTACTTCCCACTATAAGGAAGTGGGAGAGAGGATCCATCCATGTAATCAAGATAGAAAGAATTTTCACCAGCAAAGTGCCTGATTCTAAAAGGACCAAGCCAAAGAGAATCAAACTTACCATGGCTTCCTCGAGGTTCATGTCTTTTATCCCACAACAAAATAATGTCTCCAACTTTGAAATCTCTAGATCTGGTTTTCTTGTCAAACAAATATTTCACCTTCTCCTGATGGGTAGATATTCTATCAAAAACCTGTAGCCTATCTTCATTCAATTTTTGAAGATACATGATCCTTTTATCTAGAGAATCACTGAAACTAGTGTCTTCAATGGCCTTCATCAAATACAAAGTCTGGTAGCTCCACTATCACCGGTAGTTGGGCTTCCACACCATACACTACTTGAAAAGGGGACATCCCAATTGCTCTTTTAGGTGTAATCATGTCCACCCAGAGAGCATCATAGAGCTTCTTGTGCCAGTTCCTCTGAGACTCATTAACAAGCTTTCTTACTATGGTCACCAAATTTTTGTTTGTTGATTTTACTTGACCATTCCCTTGAGGATAGTAATCTGAGGAATGAGCAAGGGAAATACCATATCCATAACAGAAATCCATCATTTCAGCAGAAGAAAAATTTGAAGCATTATCAGTCACAATCTTGTTGGGTACTCCAAACCTTATCAGGATGTTCTCTTTGATGAAATTACATACTACCTCTGAAGTGGTACTTTTAACTGGGATAGCTTCCACCCACTTAGTGAAATAATCTGTGGTAGTCAACACATGAGTATGCCCTACACTTGAAGATGGGTTGAGTGTTCCAATAAAATCCAAACCCCACTATTGAAAGGGTTCTTCAATCACAACTGGTTTAAGTGGCAAAGCGGCTAACTTTGGTCTTCCCACAAAAGTTTGACAAGCTTCACATTTATCAACCCATTTTGATGCATCCTTAAACAAAGTAGGCCAATAGTACCCTACACGTAGAATTTTGTGGGCAGTAACAATAGATGAGAAATGACCCCCACAAGCTTGGTCATGGAAGGATGAGAAAAGCTTCTTTTTTCTCTTTGTCAACACATTTCAAAAATCTTCCATCTACTCCATGTTTAAACAAAGCATTTTCCCACAACACATATTGTGTTGATCTTAGCTTGATAGCTCTCTTCTCCTTAGTAGTTAAGTGAGATGGACACTCACCATAGGTGAGGAAGTGGGAAATGTCAGCATACCATTCATCCATTGAGATGAGAAACAAAACAATAGGAACATCATCCTCATTCTTAGGCAACCCATGACCAACTCCTTCAGCGATGAGTTCACATAGGCCTTTACCCCAGACTAGTTTAGTTGGTCTGATGTCAATATCATATTCCTAAACCTTTGCGACCCAGTTTCCTCTCTTAGTTCCAAATTCTTGTTGTGTAAGAATGGACTTGATGGTTGTATCGGGCACAAGTATCACTGAGTGAGAGTTAAGGATATAAAATCAAAACTACTTAACAGCTTTAACCACTGCAAAATCATGTTTCTCCATCATAGTATACTTTAGCTCATGATTTTTAAGAATATAGCTCATGAATGCAATTGGGAGCTCATGGTCTTCAGAGTCTTTCTAGGTTAACACAGCGGCTAGGGTACTTTCTGTGGCATAACAATAGATAATAAAGTCCTTGCTAAAATCTGGACATGCTAAGATAGGAGTCCTAGAAATAGCCTTTTTAATGCCTTTGAATGCTTCTTTCCCTTCAGGAGACCAACCAAACATTTGTTTTCCTTTCATCATTTGGGAGATATTCAAAGTTAGCTCTGCAAAATCAGGAATGAATCTTCTCAGGAAGTTAATCTTACCAAAGAAAGAATGCACTCCCTTTTTACTTGTAGGAAGAGGAATCTACTAAATAGCTTGAACTCGTTTAGGATCAATCTTGATTCCTTCCTTGGAGACAAAATGTCCCAACAACTTTCCCTCGGTGACACAAAAGATAGAATTATTGGGATTCAAAGAGACCCCATGTTCTCTACATTTCAAAAGAACCTTTTCCAGATGTAGAAAATGATCTACTCTAGTTTTAGAAAATACAATTAGGTCATCTAGATACACCATGATACATTTTCCTTTCAGGCTTCCAAAGGCCAAGTCCATAGCCCTTTGAAAGGTGGCACTAGCATTAATGAGTCCAAAGGGCATCCTCTTGTAAGTAAAAGTACCCCAAGGAGTGGTAAGGGTAGTCTTGTGATTATCTATAGTGTTGAATTCTACCTGATTGTATCCTGAGAAACCATCAAACATTGACAACATCTCAGCTCCTGTAACAGCTTGCAACACTTGGTCCATCATGGGTAGGGGATAATTGTCCTTCAGATAAGCCTGATTCAGATTCCTAAAATCAACATAGATCCAAATCTCACCATTTTTCTTCCTAACAGGCACAATGTTAGCAATCCAAGTTGAATGATGAATGGGAAAGATAATCTTGGCCTTCAACAACTTTTGTATCTCCTGAAAATGGTGTCAACAATCTTTGGATTGTATTGCCTTTTCTTCTATTTGAAAGGTTTAATCCCAGGTTTGAGAGGAATGAAATGCTACATTTCTTTAGGCTGAAAAGCTTTCAGATCATCATAAGAATAAGCAAGTACATCAACGTATTTCTTCAAAATATTTACTACCTTCTTCTTTTCCTCTTGTGTGCAACATTTCCCAATGTTCACCATTTTGGGGTCAATAGAACCCCAATGTTAACCTTTTCATATTCAACAAATTGTTGGGCTCCTCTAGAAGCTTTAGCCTTAACATACCTATCATGTTTATCAAATAATTCCTCCAAACTTACTAGCCCTTTAGGGATCTTGTTACCTTTTAGTCTGATGCACCCATCTTGATCTATCTCCTCTTTGACATCCTCCTCATTGGAAGAAACACTTTCTCAAGGAAAATTATCACTTCCTTCAAAATATAATTGTTCAAATTTATCCCTGAGTTCTAAGAAAGAGAGAAAATGTTGATCATCATTGAAAACCTGCCAGTTACTTGCATTATCTGGCACACTTGGTCTATGGATCATTTCAATGGTGAATTTATCCTGAGAGAAATTGGGATGAGGTATGAGCAAAGACCTTGACATGGCTAGGGAATCATCCCTAGCGTTCTTTTCCCTTGGGACTGCCTAGATGGAAAAGGCATCCAAAAATTCAATAGTATCCCAAACCAGATCCCTATAATGCTTCAATCTTTTATTTTTTACATGGAAAAGGTCTCTGACCTATTTAACAACTAATTCTACATCTGCCCAAGCTAGAAGATTCTTCACACCTTCCTCCTTTACCATGCTAATCCCAAGGATGAGAACTTCATATTCTTTTATGTTATTTGTATTTTTAAATTTTAGCTTCAATGAGAAAGGATGAACCTTTCCTTCAGGAGATATCAACACCACACGAGCTCCAGACCCATCCAAGGGACAACTTCCATCAAATTCCAAATTCCAAATGCCATTAGGATCATGAAGTACTTCTTTGGGACATTTTGTTTCATCTTGAGACATAATCATATAGTTTCCATGCCCAATATCTTCATAAAGTATTTGTGCTTTAGGATCATCTGTCTTTTGCACAATATACTCAGATTACTTCTCAGAAATAGCTTCTTCATCTTTCCATTGACTAGTATAAGGGCATGTGACCAATCCATTTGAATTTCTCCTCCCACATCCTTACAGAAGTTCCTACTCAACAACATACCATATGAAGGAGGGATATCAGCTACCAAGATAGTAGCTAAAACCTTATTCTCTCGGTAAAGTAGAAAAAGCTATATGTGCATCCTTAATCCTTTCAACCAAAGGCACCTCCTTACTCTCCATAGAATAGTAGGACCCATAAGTGCATGTGAGAGTAAGACCCAAAGAATGAGCCACTTTGGCAGACGTGACATTATCCAATGCTCTTGATTCTATGACAAAGGTGCTGAGTTTATGGCCAGCTATGAGGAGGGTCACATAAAATGGTTTGATTTTTTCATTAGGTGAGGTGACTGCAGCCACAAGGTTTGGTTGGGGTGTGGAAGATGGAGTAGGAAAAATACCTTTAGAAGTATTGGGTGAAGTTCTGGAATGGGAATTGACAAAGTGGACCATTTTGGCAAAGGCTTTTGGATGAGTTTGATAGTACTCAACCTCTGAAATTTGGATTTTTTTCTTCTTAAGGTGATCGATGATATCAAAAGATCCAGAGGTGGATGGGCTATCATCACTAGGAATCCTAGGCTTATCAGGTTTAGGAGTTGGAGAATAAGAATTTTTAGCAGTAGAATTAGGAAAATAATGATTAGCATAACTCACCTTCTGTGTGGATGCAGTGGGAAAAGGATATCCTCTTTTTGCAATTACGGGGATAGTCATGGGATGCTCCTTGGACCTCTTAGTGCACTGCATCACTTTCTCCTTTTTATCTTTCTGTTCCCGAGTCATAATAGCATATGACTCACTATCCATTTTTGCTACTACTTCATCATAATCATCTTCTTCATCAACACCTTCAGTGGTGAAGAAATTAACTCAAGATCCCTCAAGTTCTTCTAGTTCTTCATTAGCCTCTTCTTCAGGTTCTTCAAAATCTTCATTAATATCTTCATCATCAGGTTCTTCAACCTCACAAGTTGCATTAACAAGGACCTTGATGGGAGGTCCCTCAATTTCCAGCCTTGTCTGAGAGGAGGGAAAATGATTTCTAGGCTGAAAATTCCTCCTTGGAACATCTGTATAAGGAGCATGCTGAGCCAATTGTTTCTTGATGGTAATGAGGTCATTAGCAAGATTTTGTACTAATGGATCTGCATTAGCTCCAGGAGTAGAAGAAGAAGAAGAAGCTCTAGATTTGGAAGGATCTCTTTTCAACTTACCAGACATGATCAAGTCATCTTCAACACTAACAACTAATCTTTGATCCTCATCCAATGTTGCAAGGTTGCTCTCCTTAATGCATAACTAACTTCAGGTAGTTGAGTGTTCAGGAAGAAACATTTTTGAATTTGATCTATAGGTTGGGTATCTGGTGGGATTTTGTTAATCAACTTGTTGAACCTAGCCACAAATTCTCTCATGGGCCTGTGATTCTTTCTTTATTTGAGAAATCTGAGTTAACAAAGTAGGTACATCTTCTACAGGTTTGAAATGGTTCTCAAATCTTGTTCTCATCATGGTCCAACTGGTAATGGCCCCAATAGGAAGATGATAGAACCAATCTTCCACATTATCTTGCAAAGTATCTACAAAAATCCTCACCGAGACATCTTCATGCTCAACTCCAAGGACTCCACATGCAACTATGAAAGCTATAATATGCTCATCAGGATGAACCTTGCCATCACCTTTGAACTTGGGGAATTTCTTCCTGTTACCCATGGGTAACTCATGCAAAGGCTAAGGAATGGCAAGACGCCCAACATGATGGCCCCAAGGTAGTGCAACTTCCATCCTTGGGAAAACTACTTGAAGAGGAACTGAAACACCAGCAAGAATCAAAGCGTGAAGATTAGGGCTGAGTTGCTCTTTAGGGATACCAATCAAAAGGGTTCTATTTTCAATAGGATGTGTGCTTGTAGAGAGAGAGCTCTTCTATTCCTCCCTATCAAGGAAGGGGAAAACCTTGTTGTTATAAGAGGTTAAATTGAGAATCTTTGATTCCAAGAAGCCTCCTATCGTTGGTTAAATGAATCCCAGTAGTCGCCAAAAATTTTTGGTTGCCAAATAAAGACTTTAATGAAATAAATAGTCAGGGGATAGAATTCCCTCCTCTTTAATGGGAGAGGTTCCTTTATTTAAAGGCAAAAACCTATTTACAAATGTACAACGCTTAGTTCTAAAGAGGAACTCTGATATCATGGAAGTGTTTTAAATGACATATTATCAATACAAAGGGACAGAAGAACTAGGAAGTGGGAAAAGGAAGAGTAGCATTCTCAAGAAATATAGATAGCAAAATAATTCCTTATAAATGCTGAACTAAGATCATATAGAACAAAATCATTCAATTAAATCCATAAGATGTTATTTCATAGACACAAAGTTCCAGAGATGACATCCATAAGAATACAAAGCTTCTTGATGTAAAATAGATTAATGATTCAATAATTTTAACAGATAGGAAAGAATGAATAACCACAGATAGAAATAGAAAGATAAGTCTTCTTGTATTGATAGATTTTTTAACTCTTTACACTTTTCCAAAATAGTCAGAGTTCCAGCCCTTTACAATGGCATGGAGAGCTCATTATATAGCTTACAAATTAGTTACACTTGGTAACCATTTCTTTTAACTAAAATATTAATTAAGGAAATGCTCAATACAATATCCTTAATTAATTTATAAAGAGCTCAACACTTAAAAATAGGAGGAAAAGATAAGACAAAAGAAGAAACACCGATTATGGCAATGGTGAGACATGCCCACTGATTTGAGGATCTGATATTTAAATTTCTTCAATGCTTTAGCTATCTCCATACCTCGTGGTATTGTTGTGTTGGCAGTGGCATGAGACCAAGTACCTAGACATTTTTCCATATCTTTATCAAAATTGGTATGCTCCAAGTATTCTTTATTTGCCTCAGCAATTGTAGATTGAAGGAAGCAAATGTCCTTTATCTTCTCTTTGGTAATTAATTCTTCTTTGAACAAGTCTTCTTTGACAAATGTTCTAAACTGAGCTTTGATCTCTTAAAGAGAGAAAGGAACACCTAAAGTTTCATCATGAAGATGGCAATGAATATATTTAAAGGTAGAGGAAACAAAAGTTTTGAAAGATTCTCCTTTCTGCCACACGTTATTTAATTCACCCAGTGCTTCTTCTAGAACCTTCATTTTCCATTCAACACTAAAAACCCATGCCTTTGACAAGTTATTCTTGGCATCATCAAATACATTATTGGCCAACAGATCTTCTCATCAGCTTGGCCCATAAGGCAAAGATCTATAATACAACTAGTCCAGAGCTTTATCTCTTTATCCATAACCCTTATCAAGGAAGTGAGTTTCTACTATAGATTAATCACCTTCTCGTTGGCCTTGAAGGCTTCCTCAATGAAATTCAAGCCAACCTTAACCATATCATCAACCATGGCTTCCAAATCATTTCTATATGTACCATAATTATGTATATCTTTGATGCTCTTAACTTCATCCTGGTTGAGAATCATGGGGGGTGGAAGAGCATCAGTGGGGCAGATCCAAAACCTTATCTTTGGCCAATAATGACTTGATAAAGTTTGAGAGAACTTGATTCTATTCTTCCAACTGTTCTATAGTTTTCTTTCCATTCTCTACTCATTGAATAACCTTTTTCACTATTTCTTGAAGGTTATGAACCTCACTCTCAAGAGTGGATTTCTCCATTGGGATTCTAGAAAGTACTAAATCGTAGACCAATAGATCATGTTCTCGCCTTATCAACGTTGGGCTTTGCAACCTCCAGGAACTGCTAGCCTTGAGCATCAGCTGCAATACTTGAAGTCATCTTCACTCTCTTAGCTAGAGGAGGAGTAGTTCCTAGCAAAACTGATACATCATCAAAATTAGGCCCTATTATCTAAGAGGAAGATTTCCTCTTCTTGTTGTCAACCATGGGTTGCACCTAAGAAAAAGTAGAAGAAGAAGAGGAAGGAACAAGAGGCCCAAGAGAAAGTGAACTCATGGAACTTAGAGTATTGACCACTGTTTCCTCTAGTAGAGAAGTGGAGGGAGTATCAGGAGCTTCCTTTGTAGAGGAGTCTACGGTACTAGGAGGCTCTGCACTAGACATTTCCTTTTCCTTTTCAATAGTAACTTCAGGAGTTCTTACAGGATTTGGCACTTCACCATCATCACTCTCACTAAGAACAATAATGTTCTCTGGTCCTGAAGGTAGCTTTGGATGCTCAAGAAGAGGTTCTTCATCAATTGGTTCCTATTTAACCTCTTTGATCTTCTTTTTGTATACTTGAGTAGAAGGAGTAGATGACTCAAGATCTTTCATTGAGGAAGAATGAGGGGTTTGCTCAAGAACCTCGTACTAGTTGTATGTGCCTCCTTCCCTAGTGTAGAGATGTCTCTGGAAGAAGATCCACCCTGATTCTTCTTGAACTCATGAACCATCCTGTCCAGCAAAAATTTAGTTCTTACAAAAACAGGGACCATAATCTCAACCAAATCATCTCTCTCTCTTTTGTACCAATCCAGATCCTCTAAAGGATTGTGTTTGATTGTTGTCTCATATTCAAAGGACTTTATTTCCTCATCATCCTCCTTAAGTCCGTCAATAACTTAGTAGATATTGAGATCTCTAATGTGTTCTAGAGGTCTTCCATAGTGCCTTGTCTCTGCCTCAAAGTCATCTATAGAATCAGCCTAGTAGTCTTCAAAGATCTTGCCTATGATGATAGTTAATCCTAATTTTCTGATCAATAAACTTCTTCAGATCAAAGCAAGTTTTGGGCCTGAAGAAATGAACAATGGTAGAAGTAATAGCCCTTTCTACATTTTGGGCATCCAGAGTTGTTTTACATGTACAATTTCCCAAAGAGATAGGAAAATGTAGGCTAGTGATCTTCTTATCTCTTTATGTCCTATGTAGCATATCAAGTTGTCTCGCATACTTTCACAAGAGCCATTTTATCACTGTAGAACATAGGGAGCTTGAGAGGCATGATTTCATAGCCAGCCAACCTGATGTTTGAAAAACTCTTGAATTGGATAAAGAAAGACTCAGTACTTGGCTATGAGGTTCATAACTCCATCAAAAAATATCCTAGCAGTGTTTCCCTCCAAGATCCTTATAATGTACATAGTAAAAGCATCATTGACTCTTCTGAAATTGTGATTGTTGGTTTCAAGGGTAAACTGAGGGTAGTATGCATAAATAGGCTCATTCTTCGGCCCTCTATGTAGGTGAAACCAAACCACTACCGGGATGCAGCCAAGGTATACATGAGATAAGAAGTCATATAGAACTTCTTAGTCTATCAACAAAAGACAATCATAGTCAAATTCGTGCAAACAATTTCAGCCCAATTAATGTTTTACTTGCCCTCACAGATGATGTTTATGAAGGGGCACATCCAAAAGTGAAACTCATTGGTGGAAGGCAACCCCATGATATGGGTGAGAAAAATAATAAAGTCAGATAGCTCCTCATTAAAATCAACCCTGTATAATGCCTTAGAGAGTCGGGATGCTCCCTTCTTAGGGTTCTTTAACCATGATTTTTTTATAAGTTCTTTTTATGTGTCACAGTCTTGGTCAAACAAGGTTTGAGCTTGGGAACGAGTGAGAATTATGGAATCCTTAGTCTCTGGAATGCGTAGGGCAGCAATAATGGTGACAACATCTAGTTTCACGATTAATTCCCCATGCACATTGGTGAGTTCCTTTGTATCCTAGTAAAAATGGGCTCCAAAGTCAAGCACCGTGTCTGCACACTGTACCGAGATAGGGAAACCAGCCACGTATACAAATTCACTATCACTAATCTTTTGTGCCATGGGAGTAGGATTAGAGCATGTTAATCTATCCCAAAAATCCTTGAATTCTAAGTGTCGAACCTCACTATCTCCGATATCAGGTACAAAGTTCTTGAGAGGTGACAAAGGTTCCTATCCCTTAAACATGATCTTCATTCTTACAATGTGTAGGGGAAAGCCTCTCAAGATCAAAATCACAATGAGAATGCAAGGGGGATAGGGGCACAAGAAAATGACTCAAATGGAAAGGATTTGAGAAAGAGATGGCGAGCGAGCAATGTGACAAATGCGTAGGAGATAGTCCAATTAAATAGCCGTTTATGAGAGAGAGTCTCATTAAATGTACATTAAATTTACCTCACACCAGCTCAAAAAGATAAAAATTCAAAAAAGTAGAGAAAACTGGCCCGGACTGTCTTTAGTGCATTTGGGACATGAGGGACACACGATGCGATCTCGGTCGATGCAGGTGATGCGGGAAAAGTGGGCCACATGAGCACGGGTGGTCCACGACTTAGATACAAGAAAGACATAAGGGATGCAAGGATGCGAGGGACGTGAGGACATGATTAAGTCGATGTGCATGATATGGGGAAAGTGGGAATAGAAATCCCAAACACATTTGGGATAGATGGGACAAAAGTATGTGAAGTACCAGATGCGAGACGATGTGGGTGATCGGGTAAAAGGAAGTCTAGGTAAACTTGGGACAAATGGGCTAAAAAGTTCTGAAAAAGATGACAGTTAAGAATTTGTGGGGAAAAAGGTTGATTGGTGAACAGTAAGGTCCATAGGTACTTGGGTCATGAGGGACAAAATGTTGTAAGTCACCAAAAAGACTCAAAAACACAATTTTCACTATCTCTTCAAGTTTTCTCTTCATTAGAACATTACTAAAGGTGCCAACTCAAAATTTTCAAAATTCTAACTTTCAAAAGAGGTGAATTTTTGAGAGGACAACAGTGTTCAAGTGATTTATCAACAAAATAGTGTTGAGATACCTAGATGATATTATTGTATTTTCTAAAAGCGTAGCGAGACCATCTCTTTCATTTGACACAAGTGTTCTAAATATGTAGAAGATTTGGGGTATCCTTGAATCCCAAATAATGCATTTTTCTAGCTCATGAAGGAAAGCATCTCGGGCCACATTGTTTCCAAATAAGGGTTAGAAAATTGATCTAGAGAGGGTTGAATTAATAAGATCACTACCATTGCTAAGCCATAAGAAGGCTCTTCAAAGTTTCTTAGGAAGAATCAATTTTGTTCAAAGGTTTGTTCCAAACTTTGCAGCCCTTGTCAAGCCAATAACTATGATATTGAATAAAAATGTGGCATTCAAATGGAAAGCTACAGGTAAGGCAATTTTTGAGGTAATCAAAGAAGCTATGTCACAGGCTCCAACTCTCATTAACCCAGATTTCTCCAAAGACTTCATCCTTTATGCATTTGGTGGTGATGATACAATTTTTGCAATTTTAGTATAGCAGAATGAAGAAAATGTAGAGCAACCAATTTCCTTCTTTATCCAAAGCTTGGAGGACTATGAAGTGAGGTATTCCTTCATTGAGAAGCATGTTCTTGCAGTGATTAGGAGTTTGAAGAAATTTAAGCATATAGTTTTAAACAACAAGGTTCAACTGTTGGTTTCTCATGTGGGAGTTAAAGACTTCCTCCTCAACAAAGATCTAAATGAAAATGTGTAGGGTGGATTACTCATGTCATGGAGTATGAAATTGAGATCTAATTCACCAATCTAGTATGAGGAAAGGGATTTTGTAAGCAATTGGCCTTGAGTCAACCAATTGAAGCAAGCAAAGAGAAGAATGTTGTTTTGATGCTGCAAGACAACCAAGAAAAAAGAGATGTTCAAGAAGAAAAATGGTGGTGTGCTCACTCCTTTCTAGACCCAAGATATAATGCACTTCTTACAAATAGGCCTATGCCTTCTAGAGATGAACAAAGCCTAAAGAAGAAACTTCGATTGCAGGCTATTGTGTATGCACTTGTTGATGGTGTCTTGTTCAAAAAGGATATCAATGGAGTATTGTTGAGATGCATTGGGACAAATCAAATTGAGAAAATGTTAGAAGAGTTCCATGGTGGATCAGCTAGGGGTCATTTTTCTCCAAGAGTGAAACTATCAAGATCATGAAGGTTGGTTATTATTTTCTAAAAATGTTTAGTGATTGTTATGCATGGATCAAGAGGACCAAGAATTGTGCATTCTTCATAGGCAAAGAGAGGTTAGCAGCACTTCCATTGCACCCAATTTCAGTTGACCAGCCATTCATGCAATGGGGTTTGGATTTCATTGGATTCATTAATCCAAACTCAAGCCAAGGGCATAAATGGATTCTAACAGCAATAAACTACTTCACCAAATGGACTAAGGCGGTAACACTCAAAGAGGCAAATGAATCTAGCATTCTAGAATTCTATGAGGGGATAGCAAAAAAATTGGTATACATGCCACTATAATATCGATAATGCATTGGCATTATTAGGATCAAAGGTAACTAAATGGGCTGTTAGAAATGGGATCTATTTGAGCACTTCATCAAATTATTACCCTCAAGGTAATGGCCAAGCTGAGTCTACAAACAAGAATCTATTAAGGATCATCAAGAAGACTCTTGATGAAAATAGGACTTGACAGACTAAGCTGAAATCAGCCCTATGGACTGATAGGATAACTCCTAAGAGATCCACAGGTAACTCTCCATTCAAACTTGTTTATCAGAAAGAGGCGCCTTGCCTATGTCACTTGAGTTGCCAACATTGGAACTCATGAAGCAATTGGAATTATTGAGTATGAGCCCATGGTGGTTAGGTATTCGAATTGATGGAACTCTAAGAAATTAGACAAAGATGCAACCCAAACAATGGAGAAGGACCAAGATTTGATTAAGAGAAGCTTTGATAGGAAAGCTAAGGCTAGAACTTTCCAAGTTGGAGATTTAGTGTCGAAATGGGATATAGACGGAGAAAATCTAGGAAGGCATTCAAAATTTGATGCCATTTGGAGTGCCCCTACATGGTCACAAAATGCAAAAACAACAATTCCTTCCAATTATCTACATTATATGGTGAGGAACTCAGATTCCAGCTTAATGGAATCCATCTAAAGCATTGCTTTACTAGAGGGAAACTTCTCACCTTGTACATATTAGCTTAGATTCTTATTTCTTTCCTCTAAGTGCTTATGCACATTGTTTTTTTGTAGCTTAGATTTACATTTCCCTAAGTGCTTTGGCACAAGTTTTGTTTCCCCAAGGATGCATCTTTTGTAGATCATGTTCCAGGCCAAAATAATTTTCTACTCTCACAATCTTCATCTTAGAGATTTTCTAATGAATTGAGAGTAACAAGTAGTTAAGTTGATGACTCCATTTCCCAATGGATTGCTTCAGGTAGCTGGTCACTTCATCTAGCAGGTAGATGACCCCTCTGAGTCACCAAAATTGTTATCCAAAATGAGCCCCCTGCTTATTTTGGCTAACTTGCATTAATTCTTTCCTTATTTATGCCTCAGTCCAATTTTTACATATTTTAGGCGCTCAAAATTTATTGGGTATTGAATCATTAGATAGATAATTTTATCCCCTTTCTAGAAAGGTAAATAATTCCTCCTAAATCCTTGTATTTTGCAAGTTATGGCTTGGCGAGTTTGGGGGAAATTTTCCCAAGGCGGGCGCGCGGGAAAACTTTTTAGCTCTTAGCCTTTTTGGGTCAAAGGGGCAAAGGGAAAATTTTGGCCCAAAATCGCACAAGGAAATGAGATGTCCCCATGTGTCAGGTTGGAGTGATGGGGGTGGAAGGACTTCAAGTTTTTTCAAGGTGTCTGGTCAAATTATGTCAAAGGGAGAAATAAAAGCACATCCCCGTCGAGCAATGAGAAGATGCCACGTGTCCTATTAGGGGCAGGAGTCAGGGAGGCAACAAGACTTTTGAATTTTTTCCAAAGTCATTAGCAGTGTGTTATCCAAAATTCACCCTCAACGTAATTTTGATAACATGCATCAAATTATTCAGTCCCAAGCAAGTACATTGATTCGAGGCCCAAAATCATGTTTTTCGGGGTCCCCTCGGCCTTTTTCTAACTCCCCCATCCAAGAAGAAATCCCAACGAGTTAAAAAAATGCAAAAAATGCAAAAAATAAGGTTGCAGGACTGTTTTAAACTAGTTCGGGTCATATTGAGGTTTGTCGTACCAAGCTTGGGGCCGAAGAGTAGAGAAAATTGGCTAAGTTGGAAATTTTTGTCCCAGGTGGTCCACGGGATAGTTGGGACGCCGAGACGTGAGGGACGCGAAAATCCGAAACGGCCGAGAGTAGGGAAAATCATCTAAGTCTTTTGTTTCGCATGGTTTGGGATAGTTGGGATAAAAGTACACCAAGTACGCGTGGGACACGAATCAGCCGGTTTGCCGAAAGACAGTCCATTTTGGGCATTTCGGAGATATTCGTCCGAGATAGCTGGGACAAAAGTATGCGTTGGACGTGAATCGGCACTTTCTTGAAAAGACACCCATTTCGGGCGCTTCGAGATATTCGTCCGAGATAGCCGGGACAAAAGTACGCGAGGGATGCATGAGATGTGAAAAGGTGAAAAATCCACAAGCAGGGACAAGGAAGCTCAAATCGGCCGATGCAGGAGAATGTGTCCCAGGAAGTGGCGGGGAAAAGAGGACTTAGAAAATTTTCCAAGTTTCAGTCAAAGTTTTCAAAGGTAAAATTTTTGGCCCGCTGCCCCCGCCATCGAATGGAATCTTGACATGTATCATCCAAGTGGTGGAGCACGGGGGGGAAATGGGAAATTTTCCCAAAGTGAAAAATGCCAAATTTTCGAAGGGCAAAGTGCGCCCCTCAGGCCCGAGCCAATAAAATAGTGCCACGTGTCCAAGTGGTAAAAATTTTAAGGAAGGGCCCGAAAGAAATTTTCAAAGGATAAGCCCGCAGAAAAATCAGAGCCTGACACATATCATCCAAGTGGCATAGTGCGGGGAAAATTTGAAAAAGTTTCCAAAGACCAAACGGGTAAAAAATTCAAACTTTTTGCCCGCTGATCCGATTTTGGCCTGTTTTTGTCCTAAATTTTCAGATCGCCATATCTTTCGATCCAGAGCTCAATTTTTCACGTTCTTTATATCAATGGAAAGCTGGTGAAATTATCTACAATATTATAGGGTCATTTTTGCATTTTAATGGATTTTGGAGAGAGAAAATTTAAAAATGCCTCTGGCACGTGGTAATGGCCAGAAATGATGTTTCAACAACCAGTTTTAATGCAAAATGGGTCGCATTCTTCTTCAAAGATGGCCAAAATATCGGGGATGGGTCTGTAAGGATATCCATGCTATTTTAATGCATCTTCATTCAATGAGGAATGGCTCCCACATTTTTAACATGTTTTCTCTCTCCTGGGCTCGACCCATGCATTGTAAAAGCCAGATTTGGCTCATTTTTTGGGGGAACATTTTCTTTGGATAGCAAGCTTCTTCTTTCACCTTTAATAAGTGATTTTTGCAACTATCGACCTCTTTGATGGTGGTAATAGGTTTTCTACCATTTTGATGTTGTAATGCAAGGATTTTGACAGTGGAAATGACAATACAGGCTCTGTGATTAGTTTTCACTCCTTTGGTTGTGTTATTTGCTTCATTTCGACTTTTAATTACATCTTATTAGTTTTTGCATGATGTTTATGTTGCATTCCATGATCTCGTGTCTATCTGCATAACTAGAAGTGTTCACCCCTCCTTTTCTGGTGTATCACCGCTTTAGTGTAGGCTTTCATTTTATGCATTCTCTCTCCCTGATCCCTTGGAAATTTAGATTAGAATAGTTACTTCCCCTACATTAGAGTAGATTGTGGCAGGTAGTTTAGGAGCAAGAACCATCTTTCTCTGGAGGTCTATCTCAAGTAGCAAGTCCCACAACTTGGAGATAGTACCCATGTTATCCAATCACACCATGAGTTCAAGTATATGCACTTGTATAAACATTAGCGTGCTGTGATTCAGTGATAACAGTTTTGGCATGCCCGGTGGGACCTTAGAGGTCTCATTTTCATTGCAACAAAGTTGATGTGCATCTGCTATAATTTTCTTACTTAAAAGAGCTATAAATTACACATCTGGCGACTCCAAGGGGAAGAATCAGCTGGTTTTAGTAGTTACAGACCTGAAAAATCATGAGAAGAATCACTACAAGGTCAATAGCTGGAGAAGAAGAGGTGCTGTTTGAATATCTACAGTTATCTCCAAGAAGAAGGCAGAGAGGAAGAAGGATTCAAAGGTCTCCATCTCCACCAAACATAACTCTCTCAACTCCTCCACCCGGTAGGCCTTTCATTCACCAACAAGGGTTCTCGGGCCAATCGAATGGCGCAACAACCAAATCCCTTTGTCAATTTCACACCGGCAAAGAGCCCACTTTCCCTCAATGTACGTAATCCAGGCCCAATTGCAACATTGAAGAATATTCCATTTTTCACTAGAGAAAATCATACCACTCCCGGTGACCATGTCAAAGACATCGCCAACATTTGTGCAATCCATGAGATAAATGAAATGGATGTTCTTGTAAAATTGCTTTGGCATTTTCGCTTCAAAGGGAAGGCATTGCAATGGTCTAGGAGCCTTGCACTGGTTCTATCCAAAATTGGAATCAGTTATGCATAGTCCTCCATGAGCAGTTTGGGGAAAAGGGAGACAATTTGTCTCTACTAGAACAATTGACAACTATCAAGAGAGCTCCCAATGAGCATCTGACTGACTTCAACTTCAGATTTCAAAGGTCTTGGGATAGAATTCCAATGGCCGTTAGGCCAACAACTGAAGGTGTTTTTCTATACTATCTTAAGGCTTTGAATTCTAATATTTCTATGTTAATTCAATCTATGGGAGGCACAACCTTACCTACTGCTTATAGCATTGCCATTATGGCTGAAAACTGTCTTATTCAAGCTGGTAAGCTAGCTCCTAAGCCTCCCATGCCCTTGTATCAAAACTTAGAAAATCCAAGTACTAGTCAAACACCTACTTTGGCTCCTATTCCCACTCCTAGAAATCAAGGTTCAAATGAAACTTCTACTTCATCCTCTAGTGCTTCGAATGAACTCCAATAGGTTATGAAACAACACAGAACCTTGAAATGAGCTAGTGACTATCAAAAGATAGCAAGCTCAAAGTGCTAGACCATATCACCTCAAGCGTAATACAAGCTAGGCCACCATACCAACCCAATAGACCACCCAATCCAGCTGCAAATCTAAATCAAGCAAGGCCTCCTGCCAACAGACCATTTCAGCTCGATAACCCCAATGTTGCATCCACATCCAGAGCTTTGGTACTGGTGCAAAATAACATGGCCCAAGAATATGATTGGTGTTTCCCGTGCGATCAACCACATCACCAATCAATGTGCTTTAATGGTTCATTAAATCAGGCTCTTATGGTGCAATCCATTGGTGGGTCACAAGAGTCCAAATGCCATGAAGAGGATCAGTAAAGAAGCACCTCAGCAAGGAACATCTCCGAATGAAACTACTCTTATCAATTGGCAGGCTGAAGATTTTTGTGGTATGAATCAAATACCCTCTCAAAGTGTTGCAGCCAACACAAGGTCAAAAAGGAGAAATTTGGGTGAAGGACAGCCATTGGCTCCAAGTAATCCGCAACCTTCTACCACTCCACAAGTTATTGGCAAACAAAATGTAGTTCCAAACATGCAAGGAGCACCCAAACCAGCTCCTAAACCAACTCACATGCCAGCTGCTACTACCCATGTGCAAGGAATGAATGTGCAAGCTAAAGGACAGCAGAGGGATGCTTCATCCCCATTCAACATCATTGATCAGATGAAGAAGACAAATGTAAATATATCAATGTGGGAATCCCTATCTATCCTGTGCCGTAGAGATTTGCTACAAGCTGCCATGAAGGACTGGCTAACTTCGAATCAACAAGTCCAAATGCAAGAGAAGGTGCTCACAAATGTTACCCACTGAAGGGAATCATGGAGGACAACAAGGTAAAATGTTGAAACCCCCTCCTTTTTATGTCTCATTAATCATTGAAACCAATTGGTGCACATATGCATGATTGATTCTGGGCAAGTAGCTCGGTGATGCCTAAGCAAATAGCTGATCAGCTAGGACTTCAATATGAAACCATATCCAAAGGGGTAGTGTAGTTGGATGGGACAGCAAAGAATAACATGGCATTGGGGTGATTAGAAACTTAAGTCTTACCTTGCATGTATGTCCAAATGTTGTTGTTTTACAAGATGTATCAGTTATAGACCTTCCACCACTCTTTACCCTATGTTTGTCAAGAGATTTCACAACCAAGATTGGAGGATATTTGTCTACCGATTGGTCATACATGCTGCTCGTAACAAGGTATGGAACCAAAGCTACAATCAGGTCTGAACCTATTGCAAACTTCCACATTGAGCCCTACACTCCAAGTCAGATCAATGCCAACTGTTCGGCATTTGATCAAGAAGATCACCCAAGCACTGATGAAGCTAACACCAAGGTTGGAAGCATCCCGGATCTAACTCTTGATGAATGGGCAAACAAGGTACATGCTTTTGATCCTTATCAATAAGTAGAAAAATCGAGCTAGGAGTCTATTGCATACATGAAGAAAATCAGCCCATTCCTAGCATCACCAAGCCAGACCACAAGGATGACAATGAGGTATGGCAGCTATTTTTTGATGGATCAAGGAGTAGACAAGGTGCCGAAGGGGGAGCCATGTTGGTTTCACCTCAAGGAGTAAAGTACTATTCAGCTTTTAGATTTCAGTTTGCATGCTCCAATAACACTGCTGAATATGAAGCCTTGGTGTAAGGGATGTATTGGGCAATAAAGAGAGGGATAAAGAACTTGCAAGTCTTTGGTGATAGTGAATTGATTGTAAATCAGGTCAAAGGGCAGCATGCTACCAAGAATGATCTACTCAAGTGCTACAAGAACAGGGTGTGGGACCTCATTGAAGATTTTGAGGGCTTTGGCATCAAATCAGTTCCTAGGAAAGAGAACCAAGTTGCTGACAGGATTGCAGCAGTTGGGGCAGCCTTTGATATTGTGGAAAGCATTCAAAAGGACAAGGTACAACCAAACATCCATGTGATTGTGAGGCCTTTAGTGCCGGATAACAATGTAAGTTGGCAAGAGTTTGAGAATGACCAACAAATCATCCATTTCTTGCAAGAAGAAGCTGAGTTCTCAGCTAAAAATCGGGAAAATTTAGAACAACAATATGGTTACCAAGTGGTACAGCTGAGAACTAACAAGCTGCCCAAGGGACTTATCACTTTGGAGTCCATTTTCAATCCCAATGATCAATTTAGGAAAGAGAAAGCAAACATTCAAGTCAAGAGAGAAGATTTAGTATCCATCTTGGTGGAAGAGAACAAACCATTGCAAATTGGAAAGATGACAACTGAACAAGAAAGGTATGAGTTCATACACACTTTGTCAAGAATTCCCTAATGTGTTTTCTTGAAGCTATAAATATTTGAAAGGTTTCAATCCCGAGCTAGCTCAACACACCATTGAATTGGATCCAAATACTAAGCCCATCGATGCAAACTAAAGGCCACCAACCCCACATGGAGCCTCTCATGAGAAAAGAATTGAATAAGTTGATAGAATCAAGAATCATATTCCCTATCAAGCATTCTAGTTGGGTTGCCAACTTAGTTCTAGTCAGAAAGAAGAGTGGGGAAATCAGATTGTGTGTTGACTTCAGAGACTTGAATAGATCATCTCTCAAGGACCATTACCCACTCCCTTCTATGGAGAAAATTTTGCAAGTTGTGGCTGGCTCTGAGAGGTTTTCACTACTTGATGGCTACTCGGGCTACAATTAGATTATGGTGAAGGAAGAAGATCAGTTCAAGACAACCTTCACAACCAAATGAGGAACTTATGCATACAGGAAAATGCCATTTGGGCAGTCCAACGCTGGAGCTACCTTCCAAAGAGCAATGGACATGGCATTCAAAGGTTTGATTAACAACGTGGTGCTGATATACCTTGATGATATCACTGTTTTTTCAAAAATGCAGCAGACCACCTCTCTCATTTGAGACAAGTCTTCACAAGGTGTAGGAGATTTGGAGTGTCTTTGAATCCTAAGAAGTGTATCTTCCTAGCACATGAAGGAAAGCTCCTTGGCCATATTGTCTCCAAAGAAGGATTAGCAATTGATCTAGAGAGGGTTGAAGCCATAAGAGCACTACCATTGCCAAGCCACAAGAAGGCCCTTCAGAGTTTCTTGGGGAGAATAAACTTTGTTCGGAGGTTTGTCCCAGATTTTACAGCCCTTGTCAAACCTATCACCAAAATGTTGAAGAAAAGCATGGCTTTCAAGTGGACAATAGAAGGCAAGGAGAGTTTTGAAGCAATCAAAGAAGCCATCTCCCAAGCACCAACTCTCATCAACCCGGATTTCTCCAAGGATTTCATCCTCTATGCATTTGGAGGTAATGATACTATTTCTGCCATTTTGGTGCAGCAGAACAAGGACAATGATGAGCAGCCAATTGCTTTCTTCAGCCAAAGCCTAGAGGACTATGAGGTGAGATATTATTTTATTGAGAAGCATGTACTTGTAGTAATCAGAAGCTTGAATAAATTCAAGCATCTAGTCTCAAACAACAAAGTTCAGTTGTTGGTCTCTCATGCGGGAGTAAAGGACTTCCTCCTCAACAAGGATTTGAATGAGAAAAGAGCAGGTTGGATCACTCGTGTCATGGAGTATGACATTGAGATCAAGGTCACCAAGCTGGTAAGAGGAAAAGGATTGTGTGAGCAGCTGATTCTGGGCAAGCAAAAGGGAGTATGCAATGAAGAAGAGGCTGTTTTGATAGTTCAAGACAGCCATGTGCAAGGTAGCACTCAAGAAGAGGATAATGCTGTCCCCACTCCTTGCTGGACCCAAGGTATAATGCACTTCCTAAGCACGGGCCTATGCCCTCCAAAGATGAAAAAAACCCAAAGAAGACACTTCAGATTGCAGGCTGTCCCATATGCCATAGTAGATGGTGTTTTGTTCAAGAGAGATGTGAATGGAGTGCTGCTGAGATGCATTGGTACAAATCAGATTCATAGGGTGTTGGAAGAGTTCCATGGTGGACCAGCTGGTGGTCATTTTACACCAAGAGTGACATCCCTAAAAATCATGAAGGTTGGTTATTATTGGCCCAATATTTTCAGTGATTGCTTCGCGTGGATCAAAAGGTACAAGAATTGTGCATTCTTCACAGGTAAAGAGAGGCTTGCTGCCCTCCCATTGCATCCAATTTCATTTGACCAGCCATTCATGCAATGGGGTTTAGACTTCATTGAGTCATTAATCCCAATTCAAGCCAAGGGCATAAGTGGATTTTAACACCACATATTACTTCACTAAGTGGACTAAAGCAAAGAGCACTCAAGGAAGTAAATGAAGCTAGTATCCTAGACTTCTATGAGGGAATAGTAACCAGGTTTGGCATACCAGCTACAATAATATCGATAATGCATTAGCATTCATTGGATCTAAGGTGACTGAGTGGGCTGTCAAGAACGGGATCTACCTAAGTACTTCATCAAACTACTACCCTCAGGGTAATGGCCAGAGTCTACGAACAAGAACTTGTTGAGGATCATTAGGAGGACTCTTGATGAGAATCGAGGTCTTGGCATACCAAACTAAAATCAGCCTTATGGACTGATAGGATAACTCCCAAGAGATCCACAGGTAACTCTCCATTCAGGCTTGTTTATGGAAGAGAGGCAATCTTGCCCGTGTCACTTGAGTTGCCAACATTGGAACTCATGAAGTAGTTAGAGTTGCTAGAGTTTGGGCCCATGGAGGTGAGATATGTAGAGTTGATGGAGCTCCAAGAGATTAGAGATCAGGCATCCCAAGCAATGGAGAAGGATCAAGCTTTGATCAAGAAGACCTTTGATAGGAAGGCCAAGAGTAGATCTTTCCAAGTTGGAGATCTAGTGTTAAAATGGGATGCAGATAGAGAAAACTGGGAAGGCATTCAAAATTTGATGCCATTTGGAGTGGCCCATACATGGTCACAAAGTGTAAGGACAGCAATGCCTTCCAATTGTCTTCATTGGATGGCGAAGAACTATAGATTCCAGTCAATGGAATCTATCTAAAGCATTGCTACTAAAGGGAAATTCTCCACCTTGTAAATATTAGCTTAGGTTTTCATTCCTCCAAGTGCTTGTGCACATTGTTTTGTTGTAGGTTGTTTTGCTTTCCCTAAGTGCTTTGGCACAAGCTTGCTGTCCCTGGAGATGTTTTGCAGCCCTTGCTTCCATCGGGTGATATTCCATCTTCCTCCTTGCAACATTCTAAGTTAGTTGGGGTTCCAAATAGACAACTCATGACTCCATGCCCAATGGATGCTTCAGGCAACTGGTAACTTCATCTAGCAGTAGATGACCCCACTGAGTCACCAAAATTGTTATCCAAAATTCACCCTTAAGGTAATTTTGATAACATGCATCAAATTATTCAGTCCCAAGAAAGTAGATTGATTTGAGGCCCAAAATCATGTTTTTCGGGGTCCCCTCGGCCTTTTTCTAACTCCCCATCCAAGAAGAAATCCCAACGAGTTAGAAAAAATGGAAAAAATGCAAAAATAAGGTTGCAGGACTATTTTAAACCAGCTTTGGATCATACTGAGGTTCGTCATACCAAGCTTGGGGCTGAAGAGTAGAGAAAATAGGCTAAGTCGGACATTTTGTCCCACGCGTCCGCGGGGCAGCTTGGGATGTCGGGACGTGACTTGGACGCTTGGGCAGTCAAACGGCCGAGAGAGCAGGAAAATCGTCTAAGTCTTTTGTTTCACGCGATTTGGGACAGTTGGGATAAAAGTACGTGAAGTACGTGTGGGACATGAATCGGTTGGTTTGCCGAAAGACAGTCTATTTCGGGCAGTTTGGAGATATTCAACCGGACAAATGTCAAAAGTACACGTGGGATGCGAATCGACTGGTTTGCCGAAAGATAGTCCATTTCAGGCAGTTCAGAGATATTCGTCCTGGACAGCTTGGAAAAAAGTACATGAGGGACGTGTGAGATTTGAAAAGGAAAAAATCCACAAGAAGGGACAAGGAAGCCCAAATCGGCCGATGCAGGAGAATGTGTCCCAGGAAGTGGCGGGGAAAAGAGAAGGACTTAGAAAATTTTCCAAGTTTCAGTCAAAGTTTTCAAAGGTAAAAGTTTTGGCCCACTACCCCCACCATCGAATGGAATCTTGACACATGTCATCCAAGTGGTAGAGTGTGGGGGAAATGGGAAATTTTCCCAAAGTGAAAAATGCCAAATTTTCGAAGGGCAAAGTGCACCCCTCAGGCCTGAGCCAATAAAATAGTGCCACATGTCCAAGTGGCAAAAATTTTAAGGAAGGGCCCGAAAGAAATTTTCAAAGGATGAGCCCATAGATGAATCAAATCCTGACATGTGTCATCCAAGTGGCAGAGTGCGGGGAAAATTTGAAAATTTTTCCAAAGACCAAACGGGTAAAAATTCAAACTTTTTGCCCGTCGATCCGATTTTGGCCTGTTTTTGCCCTAAATTTTCAGATCACCATATCTTTCGATCCAGAGCTCGGTTTTCACATTCTTTATATCAATGGAAAGCTGGTGAAATTTTATACAATATTCTAGTATTGTTTTTTCATTTTGATAGAGTTTGGAGAGAGAAAATAAAAAAATGCCTCCGCACGTGGTAATGGCCAGAAATGATGTTTCAACAACCAGTTTTTATGCAAAATGGGTCGCATTCTTCTTCAGCATGGCCAAAATGTTAGGGGATGGGTCTGTAAGGACTTCCATGCTATTTTAATGCATCTTCATTCAATGAGGAATGGCTCCCACTTTTTTACATGTTTTCTCTCTCCTGGGCTCGACCCATGCATTGTAAAAGCCAGATTTGGCTCATTTTTTTGGGGGAACATTTTCTTTGGATAGCAAGCTTCTTGTTTCACCTTCAACAAGTGATTTTTGCAACTATCAAACCTCTTGATGGTGGTAACAGGTTTTCTTCCTTTTTGATGTTGTAATGCAAGGATTTTGACAAAGGGAAATGACAATACGTGCTCGTGATCGGCCATCCTTTGGTTGTGTTGTTTGCTTCATTTCAGACTTTCAATTACATCTTATCAGTTTGTGCATGATGTTTATGTTACATTCCATGATCTGTGTCTATCTACAGAACTAGAAGTGTTCACCCCTCCTTTTCTGGTGTATCACCGCTTTAGTGTAGGCTTTCATTTTATGCATTCTCTCTCCCTGGTCCCTTGGAAATTTAGATTAGAATAGTTAGTTCCCATGCATTAGAGTAGATTGTGGCAGGTAGTTTAGGAGCAAGAACCAGCTTTCTCTGGAGGTCTATCTCAAATAGCAAGTCCCACAACTTGGAGATAGTACCCATGTTATCCAATCACACCGTGAGTTCAAGTATATGCACTTGTATAAACATTAGGGTGTTGTGATTCGGTGATAACACAGTGCAAAGGTAAAAAGTGGAGTGCATCCCCACCAAGCAACCAGATGGTGCCATGTGTCCCGGAGTGGCAAAGGCATGGAGTTTTCTTGGAAAATTTTCCAATTTCATAAAAGGGGCAGAATGATCATTTGAACCCATGGATAAATTAGGGGGCACCACATAGCAGTGGAGGTCGGAACGAAAGAGATTTTTGGGTGATTTTTCCCAATTCGAGAAAGGAGGGAAAAAGTTCAAATTTCGGCCCGCGAACCCTAATTTTGCCCTAATTTCACCTGTTTTTCCCTAAATCTTCAGAGGGCCATATCTTTTGATCCAAAGCTCGATTTTCACATTTTTTATATCATTGGAAAGTTTTTGAATTTATCCACACGTTGGACTATTCCATTTTGTTTTTGGTTGTTTTTGGTGGGAGAAAAATGAGAAAACATCTCTGCACACACAAAACTATAGAACTAACATTCAACCACAAAAATTAATGAAGTATGGGTCATTTTTTGGATCTGCAGAGCAATGTACTTTGGAATATGGGTTGTCCATGAAGCCCATAACTCGTGTAGTGAGATTGAAGGGATTTGATTGGTGGTTGAGCTCATAAATCAATTTTCCCACATTTTTTGCCTTTCCTTCGTTCTGCTTCGCCATTAAAAGCTAGTTTTGGCTCATTTGTAAAGGGTTGGACGTTTTTGTTCTTGCAGACTCCCCTCTTCCCCTTGGCACATGAATTCGAGGAGTTTCAGACCTTCCATGGAGATTTTGGCACATTTTTGCCTCTCTTCCATTATAATGCATTGTATTAAACTTGGGAATGGTAATCCATGTTTCGTGAATGATCCTCCAATCCTCACATGTGTTTATCATTGAATTATGATCTTTCATTATATTTTGGCAATCTATGCATGATTTAGTGTTACATATCTATGATCTCAGTTTATTTGCAAGATAAAAGTTCATTACTCCTTTTGTCTATCACCATTTTTACCTAGTTTTGTTTCCTTTTGCATCTTTTAACTTTGTCTCCTTGGAATCTAGAGTAGGATTAAGCATTGAACCTATGAAAATTCATGCATACACCTTAACAGAGGTGTAAGAACCAGATTTCTCCGGACAATCTTCTCACCTTAAAGGTCCCACACCTTGGAGAAAAATCAATGTTGTGAAATCACACTAAATGACCCAATGCAGACGACGGATCTAAAGGTCATTTAGGGGGTGTCTTAGATTTTTACACTAACAAAGGATGACATGTAACAACAAGCGTTTCAAACTCTGACAGAGAAGCTGACTATTGCATCTATTTCATGGTTTTTTTCCTGGGATAAGCCCTTTCATGTTAACATTGATCCTTCTGGAATGGAAATTGAATTATTTTCCTCACATCCACGAGAAGGAATTGTAAACCACCCCTATATTTTGTATGAAGGAATTTGACTCTTGGGAATAGAATTTTACAAAAAGTAAGTGTGAGGCCTTGTCCATGATCTACGCACTACACAAGTTCATTGAATACTTATTGGTAACACCATTTATCTTCTTTAAAAATCATATGAAACTTAAATATTTGGTCAACAAGCCTATTTTGCAAGGGCGCATTTGCAGTGGATACTAATATTTCAAGAGTTTTAGTTTATAGTGGTTGTCAAACCTAGGAAAAGTAACTTAGGACTTGACCATTTGTCAAGAATTAATTTTGGCAAGTATGGGTAGATCATTGAGGAAACAATTCATAATGCACAATTATTCAAATTACACCACACACCTAAATATTTAGAGGACATTACAAAGTATTCTTGCACACCGCCAAACCCCTAAGTGGATAAAGAATTTAGAAAAAATAAACTTGCAATACGTTTGATGCCATATCAGTTGATAGGTGGAGATTTATATAAACTAGGTCATGATGAATTATTACATTAGTGTGTTCTAGAGAATGAGCATGAAGCCATTATGGAAGAATCTCATGGTGGAATTGCAAGAGTTCATTATGTTGGAGATGCCACAATGTGCAAGATTCGATGGATGGAATTTTGTGGAAATTATGTATAAGCATATTAAATAATATGTCACGGTGTGTAATAAATGTCGAGTGCCATGGGAAACCTATGACTAGAGATGAGATGCCTTTGAGGACTATTACAAGTGCTCAACCTTTTGAGAAATGGGCTATTGACTTTGTAGGTCTTATTTCCCCACCCACCAAGAGGAGTGATGTGTGATAAATTATAACTTGTACAAATTATATGACATGATGGGTAGAAGCAACACCTACTAAGGATTGCACAACAACTAGAACATTGATATTTTTATGGGAGAAAATAATCAGTAGGTATAGATGTCCATTAAGTCTAACAAGTGATAGGGGCACTAATTTTTTGAATGAGACCATCAGAATTCTCTTGGCTAAGTTTATAGTGGCACACCATAAGATAACCCCCTATAATCCACAAGATAATGGTATTGTTGAAGATTTCAACAAGATTCTTGGACAAACATTGATAAAAATATGTGATGTTAGAAGGAAATATTGGGATATTTTTTCTACTTTAGGCATATAGGACCACTTATAAAAGATTGAATAATGACACACCCTTTTATTTTGTGTTTGGTGCGGAGGCTATATTGCATGTGGAGTTCATGTTTCCATCCTTGTGTTGATGATAAAGTTATGGAATAGCACATAGACAAACTCATATAGTTAGATGAGTGTTGTGTTATTTCCTAGTGGAGCCAAAAGATAGAAAAAGTGAGATAGAAGGCCTAAAATGATATGCATATTAGGAATAAAACATTTGAAGTGGGAAATATGGTTCTTTTGTATGATTGAAAGTTTGTGCACCACCCAAGGAAATTGACAGATTAATTGGTTAGGACCCTTTATAGTAAGGAAGATATCAGAATCAAATGCTTTCCGAGTTAGAGACGTTGGATGGCACTTCATTTCCCAGCTTACTTCAATGGGATTAGGTTGAAGCCCCACTATAAATAAGGCTTCATAGTGTTTGTAATAAGGTAGTATTGGAGATTATATTAGCTTTACCTTTAATGCATTTCCTTTAATGTGTTTCCTTTCATTGTTTCTATGATTTTTCAATTTAGTTAAGCGTTTTTACTGTAATAAGTGCACTTGCGCATCAAAAGATTAAACATTGTCTTTTTAGTTCATGTGCAAATCACCACACATGATTTTAATGTGGGGTGGAGTAGATACAAGTGGTATACAAGTACATATATATGTTGAAACTTGAACCTCCTTTGAAATATTGGTACACATAGAAGAAAGATGTTGCATGTGCTCGGATGGATTTGCAAGGTTATTTTTCAATAAATTTTCTCAAATTAAGGACCACACATAGAAGGATGATTACATAGTGTAAAACGAGGAAGGAAGCAACATGAGAAACTAATTGGGATGAAACACATTGGTTTATAAACTTTGGCACATTGAAGTGTGTGTAAGGAGGTCCGTGGACGAGAAGTAGTAGGTGTGGCATAAAGTTCATTTGGGAGTGAAAAATTAGTGAAAAGAAGGAAAAAAAAAGATAACATTATTAATGTTAAGTACGGTGATAGGTGACCAACAATTAATGTGGAATTTTTTTCAAAATTTATAAAATAGGTGCTTGTGAGTTCATTTCTAACTTGCATCATTTTGTTTTTCAAGCTTAAGTGCATCTTGAGGACTGATTTAAAATGTGAAGTGCGATAATGATTGAATAGAATCAATGAACTAGCCGAGAGTTGAAAATGGTGTAACGGAGCTTGATTGGAAGGGCCACACCTAGGGCAAGCTAAGGCATGCAAATTTTGAAGTTGTAGAGGCCAAGAAAGAACAAGAAATTTTGGAAGTTCACAATGGCATCCAAGAGAGCACTTGGGGCAACAAAACAAGGTAATAAGAATGTTGAAGCAAAGGTGGAGATAGAAGAAGCACCGAAAAATCAATATTTAGAGATGTAATACCCAAAAGGGGTGATCATTGGGTGCAAACAGAGTCTTATGTCTGAAAGAGTAAATTAAGTGACAATAACCACTACTCAAGTACAAATTTAGATGATATCGAGAAGGATTTAACATAGAAAATGGATCCGAATACGGAAGATGATAAGCCTACATATGACGATCTTTGGGAATAATATCTTGGAGAAGGTTGGTTCATTAAAAATATATGACCTAACCTATTTTGGGAAACCAAAGGGGATGCAATAGTGGCTCATGTCCAGTGTACATGATTATTTCTTCTATTTTCTAACAAAAGGGTGTGACTCATAGTGTCATTCATTGGGAAAATAACTGGACTAAAGATCTTAGGCACCAAACTGATTTATGATCTTGTACATGAAGCATGGAGGATACAACTGGAGAGATGGGGTACTAGAAAGAAGGGCACAAGGTGACCATTACCAAGGTAACACATCCTATTAATAAGAATTTTGTACACTTATTGACCAAGTTTAATGGTCGGGAGAGATGGGGATTAATAAAGAAGTGGTTACATATTGTAAAGAAGATGATATAAGGTACATTCTATAACCATGCTTCATACTTAGCTGAAGGAATCATTGATGATATGCATAAATTAGACAAGATTAGTTGGGCCAGCATTCTCCTTTAGATTATGTTTTGTCTAAATTGAGGTCCTCGATGGCCCATGGGATAAAGAGTGGCAATATCTAGAAGAGAAGAAGTCATTAGCGAAGCAGTTTTCCAAGTATACCTATGACGGGTCGACTTGAGACACATATAAGAATAGACTAAAGATGTGGTAAAGAAGGATGTGCAAAGCCTTTGAATACAAATGATGCATCTCAAAGGACCTACCCTCCATAGTTAAAGGGGAATAAATTTTTCTATATTCCAACACTATTATGTTGGTAGGTTTAGAATGAAGACTGGAAAATGGGGTCCATGGTGCAAACTACCTTATGCCTTCACCACACAATAATTATAAGCATTTTTCAACTACTTCACGGATGCACGAAGTGTAAGGTTTGATGTAGAAAAATTGGATTGTGAATACCATACTCTTCGAGAAGACATATGTCTATCCAAGTAAGTCTGCCTATATCGAAACCATGATTTCTGATAATATAATGATCAACCCCACAAGTTTGGTGATTGGGAAGGTGGTAGCGGCTAAGATATATATTTACCTTAAGCCCAAATTAGTGGATGGAAAATATATTGAAAATGAATTCAAGCTCCTGGAATTACCCAAAGGAAAACAAAAAGTTGGTACAAGACAAGAGCACGAGCCCACTCCTCTTGAAGTGAAATAAGAGGAACTTGGAGAAGAGGAGGGTGTTGGCATATTTAATTAAGGGAGAGAAAAATCCAACTATTAGATAGAAGCAGCCATGCAAGAAGACCCCTCCTAGGAAAGAAGAAGAGGATATTATAATTGAGATCGAGGATGAGGAAATATAGAAGGAAAAGGGTGGCGTAGAGGACCTAGGATTCATAAGAGTGTGATGGGAAACTAGGGTGCATGACAAAGGTGCAGGATATTCACAACCATTAAGGAGGTCACTATGGATATAACCAGCTTAAATCAATCCCTTAGACAAAGAAAAAAGAAAAGGAACAAGTATGTTCCCGAAAGGACAAAGTGAAGAAGAGGGTTCAAAAGAGAAAACACATATTGTGGGAAAGATATTTATGAGTAATGTAGAAGGAGATGAGGAGATGAGGGAAGAAGAAAATTTGCAAGAAATAATGGTGCATGGTGAACAAGATGAAGGAAAAGGCCCCACCTATGAAAGCAAAGAGAAAGAAAATAATATAGGTGAACCATTGGATGATCCTATTGAGGAACATGGGGGCACAACAAATGCTAGAGGTTGTGTTCATGATGCAAAGGTGAAAATTCGTAAGGGGAGTTGGTATAGGATTCATAAGGAAGAGAAAATTATAATACATCTGAGTTGGGGGTACATTAATGAACCTTCTAAAATCATTTGCGGCGAGGTTCCAAGGTTCTCTTCAACCTCGAAACTCTATAGATGGGAATTGATGGACCCATAAGTTATAAATATGTGCACATCGAAACAAATATCTTGGATCATGTAGAACCACATGGACAAGCCATAATTTTACATGAAGGAAGAAGCATGTGTCTAAAGTAAAATTAAGAAGGGAGCACATGATGTGCGAGATGACTATGAAGCCACCAAAATTTAGTGATGAGCAGGAAAGTAATGCCTTGACTAAGATGGTAGTAGAATTGGTACATAGGAACTGGATAAAGTATTCATGTTAAGGTCATTACTAGAATATAACAAGAATATGAAGGACCAAGATGAGAAATTTACCAAGGCACATAAGAAGGAAATGGAGACGAAACCACATATTTTGGATGTTTTTGCAGAAATTGGGGGAAAAATTATAGTGGCACATCTAAAGATTGATGAGCAGAAAAGTCAAACGTACCCCTCTTCCTTACACTTTCTATAGGAGTGTGTCCACCTCTTACTTGAGAAGAATGAAATGGCACCGAAAGAGATGAAATAAACTGATAAATAAAAGAGGGAGACATGATAGTGAAGTATGAATCCATAATTCATACATTGAAGGAATAGTTGCATAAAGTAGAATGGGCATTGAAGATCTCGTGAGGACCCTAAAAAGATCCTTAGAATAAGGACCCTAAAAGAGGAGAATGACATCCTTGTGGCCTAGAAGGATGAAATTTTTGGCATGGAAGAAAGATTAGTTACGGTGGCAAATAAGCATGACACGCTTAAAGAAGCTATGGATTCGACAAAGATAAGATAAAGGAGTTCAAAACGCTAGTCGCTAGAAGAATGGAATACATGGATGTCATGATTTTAGGGCTAGTGGGAGTGATATGGGAGTTGAAACATAAGGGTGAAGATATGACCGGAGGAAATGAATACACTAAAAGAGCCAGATAGTTTAATAGAGAATAATTCTTGATTAATTATTTCCTATCACCAAGGATGTTGTTTAAATAACTCTCCTATGTACGTGAGTTGTTTAAACAAATATACAAATAAAACCTAACTACATGAAGTTGTTAAAATAACTTCAAATTACAAATTATATTAAACATATACACACCATAATGTAAACAATACTAAAAATACCTTAACCTTCCCCCTTAGTGTGAACATGGTGAATAACACCATATTTAACTAAGAAACATTCCACTTCGTAGCTTGCACATGATCCGGATCCTCAACACCGATTGTGGGAACTACATCATCTAGGAACTTATCAACGTATTAGATGAATACATGAATTAGGACCATTCAACCAATTCAAATTAACCATCAAGTTAGTCTAATCAAGAACACCTCCTCCTATAGTATCAATGGTAGAAATCTCCACATCATCATCATAATAGGGGAAAAACATTGAATTGTACACACGAATAGGGATGCTCATCTATTCTTATTCATGACACACAAAAGAATTTTTTTCACTAAAGTAGTATGCAACCTATTGGTGCTCAATTAGATCACACCCCGTTTATGCTTGAAAGTCTTTAGTTTGCGGGCTTTATCGTCTTTTCTATCTACCCTTATTAATGCATGAAAACTCTATCCTCCATTTGGTTTCCATGATTATTCCCTTCCTTTGGTCAAGGATAACTTTAAGTCCAGAATTTTTTTTTGTTCCTCTATCCATGTGGAAGAATTTGTAACTTGGGTGTAAACTCGGGTTTTTCCCTTCCTTCTATTTTTCCACAGTCACATTTTGTTTTCCCTGTCAATTTTTGTCCCAATACCTATGGAAAAGTGGTCCTTTCTGATTGGATGTGGCTTGGTAGATCACATTTGGGCCTTATATCATTTCAAAATTCTTTGTCCCTAAAGAAATATTCATTTCTAGGCACAAATGGTGATTTTCTTACATTTTACGGTCTGACAGGTGTGTTTTCCCTGTTAAATTTATATCTTAGCATCTATGGAAATGTGGCATTTTTGGTTAGATGTGGCTTGACGGGGGAATTTAAAACTCTAAGGCCCTCTTTAACTCAAAAATTTTCCACGTGTAGGGCCATCGCTCATCTGAAAATTTGCCTTTTTGTTTGACCTTGGAGTTGCGCCAGGGAGACACGTGGAGGTATCTCTACCTTGCGCAAACTTAGAAAAAAAAATTCATCCAAATCGGTGTAGCTCTATCGCACCATGGACACATGGAGGGACCACGCCTATTTAGGAACCGGCCCCTAAATTTTATTTTGAAGAAGCGCCAACAGGACAATTGGAGGCTTCCACTCACTCTTCCCTTGCTTAGAATTTTCAACAATAAGAAAAAAGCTGTCTTAGACCTTAGACACATGGCGCCTTTTGCTAATCCTTCAAATTTTTCAACAACTCTACTGGACTGAGACACATGGTGAGCCCGTGCTTGTTTTGGGTCTCCACTTTTGAGGACCATACCAAAGGTGTGCCAAGGAGACACGTGGAGGCTTCCGCTGGCTCCTTTTTACTAATATTTTTCAAAGGCCAAAAGGCAATTTTCTTGGGACTAGGTTACGTGGAAGGCCGACGCTTGTTTGGAAACTTGCCTCTATACCTCACCTTTGTAGTTGTGCCAAGGAAACATGTGGATGGATCTAATCCAAATTTAATAAGGTGCATAATCAATGGTTGTTGTGCCTTGTATCTATTTTCTCCGCTTTTTCCTCCAAGACTCCTAGAGATGTAAATACACACTATTTTTCATCATTTTTGATGAAATTCCTTGTCGTTTTTGTCTACAAAGTGCCATTGAATGGATTTAGAACTTAATTTTTGAGTCTAAGGATTGTTAAGGTTGATATTTTGAAGATGGAATTGCTCAGCACTTGCAAAAATGTGAATTACTAGAGAATTTGGATGCGGGACAGAGTTGCAGATGAAAGAGAGGGAAAAGGATGAAATGATGAAGGTTATAGGTGCAAAGGATGAAAAAGGTGTTGCCTTGAGGGTAAAAAGGATTACTGTTAGATTAAAGCATCTGAGCCTCCGAAAATGATTAAAATGAAGATTTATCACATGAAAAAATAAAAAGAATGATTAGAATGATGTCAAAAAGTTGTGGCATGGCATCCTAGTCATTAGTCGAGGGTTTGGGAAACATGATCAGTTCATGATTTGTCCAACTGAACTTTTTGTTGCAAATTTGTTAAACGTCACTTTTGAGAAAAATTGGTAACAAGCAAAGGTCCCTCAAATATTCTTCTTTTTGGGGGAAAATTTGGGATGAGTGAGCAAGTAAAATGTATAAATGCAATGAGAATACTCTTGCAAAATGTTGGGGGTTGAATTCTTAAGAGAAAATTTGAGAGCTTCTATCTTCCCGAGAGACCAATACGAGAAACCTATTAATTTCTGTGTTTTAGATTTCAATCACGTCAAGTTGGTTACGAGTGTACAACCATTGACAAGCTTTGAGACTATTCAAATAAACTTTCCCTTGTTGATGAATCTAATCAATTTCAAGTTAATCTATGTCAATCTTGGAGCAATTTGTGTCTACTTTGTTTCAAAATGTCTGCAAGTATTTTTCTTATTCCTATTTCAATATTATGTTTAAGTCCCTCCGAATCACACAAGATCTCATCCCTGTGATGGTTTAGTGAATTTGTAATTTCATTTCAAGAAGATCCTTCATCCTGCAATGAGATAAACAATTTAAAATCACTTCACTATCATTTGTTGATAAAGATTATCTGTAAGCCTTCGAGTGTATCTTAGGCATGAGGAACTAGGGGTCTTTGATGTTTTATTGAGTCTTTAGCTCGAGCCTTTGTGTTAAATTCTTGGAGATTGTGTGAAACCGTGAAAATATGGGCCTCCATTGATGCACACCTTCTAGTTGAAGGAATATTTTATCTATTCTAAAGCTTTATGTCATTTAGCTTTCCAATTATTGTGAATTATCTCAAATATCTGGTATAATCAATTTTATCGTGCTTAATCTCCCACCAAAACTACTCAAAAACAATGAATCCATCCTGAACTACCCCTGTTTACCCTGTGTGTCCACAAATTTATAAATTCTATTGCTAAAATATGTAGAAGCAATCGGGGATTCCATAATGTCTTTAGTAACCTTCGCCATGTCTAGGAAATATCACCATTCTTTAGAAGTGACAACTCATGAGAGTTAAATTGTGGTGCATTGATCATATTTTCTTAGGGTCCCCTTTAAAATTTGTGTAAAGAAGGATATCTTCATTCTCCTTCACCGACAGAGGTTACAAAATAGGTCCTCTCACCCTAGTCGAAAGGCATGGCCTAAAGTAGTAAGGATAGATCAAATCCTTAATGAAGGTGCTATCCATTTCTTCAATGCCCGAGTGACAAAGAGTCGAAAAATCGCCCCCAACTATTAAATGACTCATAATAATATTTTCCTATCTCTCGGTGTCTTGTTAAATATTTTATGTTAATTGATTCCCAAGGAGAATCAATTTGGATACCAACACCAGAATGGCATCATTGTCGGGGATGATTTATTGATTTGTTGCTAGTTCATATCCATTTGGCCCATCAACAACACTAGAATGGTGTCATTGCCAGAATTATTTGAAAAAGGTTTACACATACCGACCACTTCGGAAATTCTTCTTACAAATTTTAAAGTGCAAATACATTGTTGCAATGTCATCCTGTGTCCCAATTTGCAAGAATCAAGTGAAGTTACATGTTTTGCATGTAATATTTCCAGCTTTTGTGATTTTTTCACTAAGTTTACATCATAAATGTTAAATTTGGGTAAAGGAAGTTCAAATATGTGAATATTTGCATGAATTTAGTGTTGACAGGACATTTAATGAGACCAATTTTAGTGAATTTACATGACTAAGGTGAAAATCCTTAGTGGCAACTCCGTATTGAATGATTTTTTGATAAATGTCGGTGTCTTAACCTCTTTCAATTGAAATTTATCAAAGAGCTTCCTTTGTTAGATAAACTATGAGAAAGTTGTTTCCCGAGCTAGGAAAGACAAATTCAAAAGGAAGAAAAATCTGGAAAGTTGTTAGAGATCCGAAATCAAGAAAGGAGTTATCAATTGTGGAAATTGATTAGCCTCCTCCTTGAAGATTGCCATACTTCCTCAAGTGCTTCTTAATCGGGTAGTCTCTTTGTAAATATGAATTCTCTAACTGGAGAGGGTCATTCTTTTTTATTTGAAAATTTTCATCTCATTTTGTCCCCGTGTTCTCCAAATCCGATAGGATCCTCTAAGAAATAGAGTTTCTAGAGAACATTCATTCTCGAGAATTTTATTCCCGTGCCCCACAAACCCCTCACTCCTCATCATTTTGTTTCTCTTATAAGATCACCTCCCTAAACAATATGGCCCACCCCCACCTAGACCTCCAATTTTCATGAATAATTTTGGTCCTATAGATTTCGAGAGGTATGGTGGGTTTCCAAATTTTATGCCCCAAGATGTTAGAAATAGATTGCCTAAATTTCAAGGAAATAATGCCATTCTTGGGATCAGCACTTAAAGCTTTTTTTTTAATAGGATGGAAGAATTTGAGATCAAATTTCAGAATTTGTAAATAAAGTTGTTTATTCATACTCTAGAGGAGGATGCATGGGACTAGTATAAATATTTTCCAAAAATTCCATTGATTCATGGACATAGATAAAGAATGGTTTTAGATTGTAGTATGGAGATAAAATGCAGGACCCTAGGTTTCTTTTATAATAATTTGAAAATATAAAAAGAATCATAATGAGTTTGTTCATGAATTCAATACAAGGTTTAATAAGACCCTAAATAGGGTACATGTGATCTTGAGGCCAAGTGATGTTTCTTGTTTAATAAAATACTCTGATGCTTTTGATAAGAAAGCTGCCTATTATTTAAGAGACAAGAACCCATCAACATTAAGGTTGGCATTCACCATGGATTTCCAGATTGAAAACAATATTAAAGTAGTTGTTAAACCTCTTAAGAGAGAAGGAATCAGGCTGATCTATCTAGAGAAGCCTTAGTAAAAATAAAGTTGTGGATTTGGAGGAGGTTGTGAAAACTTTGGCTAGAGGTGTTAAGAAAATCTCCTATAAACCGGCCAGAGCAAAGAAGGGAATTAGATAAGGTTCTTAGGGTCAGCACAGGCAACAAGGTCAAGAAATATTTTCTAATCATCCCAGATGTGATTAGAGATCTGATGACATAGGCAAAGGACTCATGGGATTAGGAAATAGACAGCCACAAGCCCGTGAGAATAGAATTGTTCTTGATCCTTTAACTGCAAGAGTTGTTGTTGTGGAAGAAGCCAATGAAAATTAGTGGTGTGATAGATGTTTCTTATCACATGCCCCATGTGATGAAGATAAATAAGTTGAGGAAGCTGATGATGACATTGATGATGATGTGTGCATGGTGGGGTGCTCTAAAAGATCATAAAAGGAGTAACTTTGATCAGATTAATCGGTTCAGAAGCACAGCAGATTTTGGGATTACATCCACCGGGTATTACCCCTTCCTCCCTCTCATACTTTTGAAATAGATATGTTACAAGATTTTGAATTTCCTAGTAATGATTTTAAATACTTAAGGGCTCTAATGATTAAAAAGTATGATGGAGGAATCCCTTCTGAAGAGGATAGGAAATTGTTAATGAATGTCGTAGTTGGCCATGAAAAGGAATATAACACTAGGAGTAAAGTTTTCAAAGGAGCAGGGCCTTAGGCCAAACTAAAAATTGTAATTCTCATCAATATCTCAAAAGAAACTCCTAAGAAAGATATATCCTGGAAAACTTCTTGTGTCCCCAAATAGAACTGGTATCCCCGCCCAAGCTCAAACCATGAAAAATCCTTTGCTATCGAGATGAGTTTGTTAGTCTTCCTTCAAATGTTGCTTTGCCGAAATACTTTCCTTATGACATTTCCCAAGTCTTGAGTTAGATAAAGATTTCTATTCCAATTGTTGAGTTATTTAGAGTCCTAAGCACAAGAAAAGGGCATTTGAGTATTTAGGATTAAAAGAAGAAAAGATTACCCAATGTAGAAATGTAAACAATATTGAGACTCCTACCATTTTAGAGTTGAAAAAACCATGAGTGCTGGAAGAACTAGATGAGCCACCTGAAGTATATTTGGGAACATCCTTAGTTGAGTCCCAGCTAAATGTAGATCCATTTTTCACCACTCTTATTATTAAAGACAGGGTGTTACACAATTATATGTGTGATTCTAGAGCATCATACAATGTTATGCCATTTGAGGTCATGAATGAATTAGATATCAAAGTGACAGCCACTTATGGGAAGTGTACTGCCATGGATTCCAGAGAGGTGCCAGTGGTTGGATGTGTCAAGGGTCTAATAGTGCAACTTGCAAATTACCCAAGTAAGAACTTAAAATTAGATGTTGTTATTGTTGATTTCCTGCCAAATAGCGAATGATGTTATCAAGAAAGTGGGCTACTAGTGTGGATGGTAGTGTGAAAATGTATATGTCTTTTACCACTATACCTATTGAGGGCAGCCTTGTAAAGTTGTATGGTGAAAAGAAGATGCTACATCTCATTGAGGATCCCAATAATGCTTCCTATGAAGTGTTATACACTGACATTGATGCAAATATCTTTGATGGATTTGTTGATGGTAAAGAGCACTAAATTCATCAATGCAAGTCTCTTAATCAAGTAGGTTCTCCTTGGGATTCGTTCTTTGATGGGGCTTTCTCTAAATTTGGAAATGGTGATGGTATTGGTATGATATCTCCGGGCCGGAAGAGTTTGTTTTCTCTTTTAAACTAAACTTTGAGTGCACTAACAATATTGTTGAATATGAAGCACTATTATTGGGTCTAAGAATTGCTTGGAAATATGGTATTAGAGACATCATTGTTAAAGGAGATTCAGAGCTAATTGTCAAACAGGTTAGAAAATTATATGTAACAAAAATCAGATAACGAAGTAGTATAAGCATGTTGTCTAGGATTTCATTGAGATGTTTGACTCAGTCAACATAATACATCATGATAGGAAGTGCAATACTCTAGCAAAAAAATTGGTCGTATTGGGGTCCAGATTTGAAAATTATACTATATCCCCTATTGTGAGTATAATGTTGAGGTATTGACTAGGCCATCTATTCTTGACAATGTTAAACACTAGGAAAGTGTTCAAAGATGATGCCCAGGTGCAAATATTTTTGCAGAACCAAGGAGAATTTTTTGATCAATGTATAGATTGGGAGCCAATGGTTTGTGCGGCTGATGGAAAGGAGACTCTATTTGGCAAAGACATCATTCATTTAAGACTAATACTATTCCCATAGGTTTGGTAACACTTGAATCAAACTTTGATAATGTTGATTGCATTGTCAACAGACACATGTCAGCCTCAAGGGATGTTGAAGAGCATGACCTGGGCACAAAGGATAAACCACAAAAGATCTAGCTAGGTAGCAATTTGAGAAAGGAAGAAAAGTGGTCGTATGTCCAATTCTTGAAGAAATACCAAGAGTACTTAGCATGGTCTTATTCTGAATTGAAATCATATAGAGAGGATATTTTCCGCATGAAATACCCTTAGAAGCTTCAAAAAGTTGTTTAAGCAAAAACAGAGGCCAATCAATCTACTCCTTTCCTTGAAAATGCAATAAGAACTGAAAAAATTGAGAGATGGAGGCATCATACAGCCCACAAGGTACTCATAATGGGTTGCAAACTTGGTACTGTCACAAAAGAAGAAAAGAGATATAAGGCTATGTGTTGAATTTAGAAACTTTAATAGAGCATCAATGAAGGATAACTACCCTTTGCCAAATATGGACGATATGTTATAATTGGTCACCGATTCGATTATCCAACTTGGATGGTTTTTCTGAATATAACCAAGTACTTGTGAAGGAATCAAAGTGAATCAAGACTTCCTTTACCACTCCTTAGGGAACATATGTATATGTCAGAATTCCTTTTGGTCTAATGAATGCTGGAGCCAATTTCTAAAGAGCAATGGATGTAGCTTTCTCTAGCTATATTAATGATTTCATTGATGCATATCAAGATGATGTGACCGTTTTCTACAGAAAAAGGAGTGACCACCTTCAACACTTAGAGAAAATTTTGTTAAAGTTCGGGGAGTATGGTGTTTCACTAAATCCCAAGAAGTGCCATTTTGGAGTTCGAAAGCAAAGCTTCTTAGACACACCGTGTCAAAGGAAGGGGTCATGATTGATCTTAAAAGGGTGGAAACCTTCAAAAAATCCCCATTCCAAGAACTAAGAAGGGAATTAAATATTTTTTTGGGTAGATTAATTTTATTAGGAGATTTATCTCCATCTTTGCTTCGAACTAACTGTCTCAATCACTAGCATGTTAAAAAGGACAAAAGTATCAAATCGGAAGAAGTAGCTATTCAAGATTTTTACAGATCAAAGATGCATTAAAAAAATGCCCTTGTTTTGGAAGCTATATATTATAAGAAGGTTTTCCAAACGTTTTCTTTTGCTTGAAAGTATTATTGCATCTATATTATTGTAGAAGGATGACGAGGAGCTAAAATACCAATTGCCTTTTTTAGTAAGGAATTACAGGGAGATGAGCTACAATATACTATCATGGAGAAGCAACAAAGGTCTTCGTGCCATATATTCTGAATTCTAAAGTCATTGCTTATGTTCCCCACACCATGGTGAAAGATATCCTATAAGAAATGGAAGTTTCAAGCAAGAGGTGCTGATGGGTAAAAAAATTGCAAGAGTATGATATGGATATCCAAACAAAAAAATTGTCGAGGTTTGGGCCTAGAAAGACTTATGACATAGAGAAATCTGCAGATAATTGAGGTAAATGAAGTTGAAAAAGAAACACCGAATGTCCTTGAAAAATTGATAAATTCTCCGAATGGTACAAGGAAATCATTTTTATCTCAAACATCTATAGTGCCCGAACATATGAGAAAGAATCGGAAAAGAGAACTTAAGTTAGCTTCCCCAAAAAATATGTCATTACGATTTTGGGTTAGCTTGAAGAACCCTAATGGATTTATCTTAAGATGCATTATCAAGATGAATCCCCTAAGATAATTACTGATCTTCATGGAGGAGTTTGTGGGGGACTTTTTATGGAAGAGTCATAGCTCATAAGATCTTAAGAGATGGTTATTGGTGGACAACTCTCTTTAAGGATACATCTTTTTGGTGAGAATATTTGAAAGTTGCCAATGCTTTTATGGAAGACTAAAAGATCCAGCTCCTTCCTTTGCATCATATATCATTTGAATCCCCATTTAGGTAATGGGGAATGGATTTCATTTGGGAAATTTCTGATCCTTAAAGTGTATACCATAAATGGATACTAGTGGCCACAAATTACTTCAACAAGTGGGTGGAGGCAATCCCCACCAAGAAGACAACTCACCAAATTGTCATGGATTTTATCCTAAATTATATCATTTGCAGATTTGGGGTACCTACCAAAATAGTTGTGGATAATTCGATGGGCTTCCAAGATAAACCCTTGGTGGCCATGTGCCATGAATATGGGATCAATTTGACATATGTTTCTAATTATAATCCCCAAGGAAATGGACAAGCAGATTCCAACAATAAAAATTTATTGAAGATAATTAAAATAAATTTGGAGTTGAATATAAAATGAAGTGGGGTGAATAGTTGAAGTTTGTTATTTAGGATGATCGAATCAATCATTAAACGAACTACTAGAAAAATCCCATTTGAGTTGGTGTATGGAACTCAAGGTCTACTACCCCTCTATATGCAATTGTCTTCTTTTTAATTTCTTCAACTAGAAGATTAAGAGGTTAGTCCTTATGATGCTCGCATAAATCAGATTGTTGAGTTAGATGAAGAAAGAAGGGCATCCCATTAGAGGCATGTAAAATTCAGAGAAAAATTGAAGAAGTTGTTTGATAAAAAAGTGACTCCAAGAGCTTTCAGTGTGGGAGATCTTGTGTTATTATGGGACAACAGGCACAAGGATAAGGGAAAACATGGAAAGTTTGATGCATTGTGGATGGGCCCTTATTCAATTGACATTTGAATTGGTGAACATACTTTCTTCTTAAAAGACTTAGATGGGGAATTGCTTGAATTTCCTGTTAATGGTTGGCACTTTATACATTTCTTTGATTTATTTCTCGAGAATTAAGGTATACTCCATTGTACAATGTATAGTCCTTTGGTTTCTTTCTTCTTTCATGTTTTTATATTTTTGTTTGTCATAGTCCTTCGCGGCCGTTTTTTTGGTTTCTCATTTCGTCCTTGGGGGAGTTGGTTATTATTGTTATGCTTTGCAAGTTTGTTCTTTGAATCCATTTCCCAATGGTTTATTTTTGGCACTTGGTATACTATTTGTTCTAGTGGCACTCGGAGGGAGTACCCATCCCCAAGTTGAAGCCGATGTTGGTTCTCAATTTGATCTTGCCCTGTTTGTCCTTGAAATTGTTCATTTTGCGAGATCTATCATCTTTTCTATCTCCGTATATTAATGCATGAAAACTCTATCCTCCATTTGGTTGCCATGATTAGTCCCTTCCCTTGGTTAAGGATCAACTTAAGTCTAGAATTTATTATATGTTCCTCTGTCCATGTGGAAGAATTTGTAACTTGTTGTAAACTTAGGTTTTTCCCCTTCCTTCCATTTTTCCATAGTCGCATTTTGTTTTCCCTATCAATTTTTGTCCCAATACCTATGGAAAAGTGGTCCTTTTTGATTGGATGCGGCTCAACGGATCACATTTGGGCCTTATATCATTTCAAAATTCTTTGTCCTTAAAGAAAGATTCATTTCCAGGCACAAATGGTGATTTTCCTACATTTTATAGTTTGACGGGTGTGTTTTCCCCATCAAATTTATATCTCAGCATCTATGGAAATGTTGCCCTTTTTAGTTTGATGTGGCTTGAGAGGGAAATTTGAAACTCTAAGGCCTACTTAAACTCAAAACTTGCCCATGTGGAGGGTCAGCACTCATCTAAAAATTCACCTTTTGGTTTGACCTTGGAGTTGCGCCAGAGAGAGACATGGAGGTATCCGCTGCCTTGCCCAAACTTAAGATTTTTTTTTTCATGCGGCTACTGCAGCTCTATCAGACCATGGACACATGAAGGGACCACACATGTTTGGGGAATGACCCCTAAATTTTAGTTTGAAGAAGTTCCAAGAGGAAACTTGGATACTTCCACTTACTCTTCCCTTTCTTGGACTTTTCAATGGCCAAGAAAATTGTCTCAGACCCTAGACACATGGTGCCTTCTGCTGATCCTTCAACTTTTTCAACAACTCTTCCAGACATAAACATGTGGTGAGCCTATGATTATTTGGGATCTATGCTTTTGAGGATGATACCAAAGTTGCGACAAGGCGACACGTGGAGATTTTCACTGGCTCCTTTTTTATTGAGATTTTTTCAAAGGCCAAAAAGCAATTTTCTTGGGCGCGGTACGTGGAAGGCCCACGCTTGTTTGGAAACTTGCCTCTGTACCTCACCTTTACAGTTGCACCAAGGAAACACGTGGATGACTCTAATATAAAGTTGAGAAGGGGAAGAATCAATGGTTGTTGTGCATTGCATTTGTTTTTCCACCATTTTTGCTCCAAGACTCCTAGAGATGTGAATATGCACTATTTTTCATCATTTTTGATGAAATTCCTTATCATTTTTGTCTACAAAGTGCCATTGAATGGATTTAGAAATTAATTTTTAGTCTAATGATTATTAAGGTTGATATTTTGAAGATGGAATTTCTTAGACACTTGCAAAAACATGAATTACTAGAGAAGTTGGATGCGGGATAGAGTTGTAGAGGAAAGAGAGGGAAAAGGATGAAAAGGTGGTTCCTCGAGGGTGAAAAGGATTACCTATCGATCAAACTATACAGAGCCTCACGGAAAATGATTAAAACAAGATTTCTCATATGACGAGAATAAAGAGAATGATTAGAAAGATCACAAAAAGTTATGGCATGGAATTCTAGTCATCGAGTTCATGATTTTTCCAACTAGCAACGTTTTGCTACAAATTTGTTAAACATCACTTTCCAAGACAAATTGGTAACAATCAAAGGTCCCTCGAATATTCTTCTTTTTGGGGAAATTTGGAATGAGTGAGCAAGTAAAATGTATTAATGCAATGAGAATACTCTTGCAAAAGTTTGGGGGTTGGATTCTTAAGAGAAAATTTGAGAGAGCCCGTCTTCCTAAGAGACCATCCGAGAAACCTGTTAATTTCCTATGTTTTAGATTTCAGTCATGTCAAGTTGGTTGTGAGTGTACAACCATTGACAAGCTCGATACTATTCAAAAAAATTTCCCTGCTGATCAATCTACTCAATTTCGAGTTAATCCTTGTCAATCTTGGAGCAATTTGTGTCTACTTTATTTCGAGAATTTCTGCAAGTAGTTTTTCTTATTCTTATTGCAATCTTCCGGTTAAAGTCCGTCTAAATCACATAGGATCTCATCCTGTGTGACAGGTTTAGTGGCATTTCTAGTTTCATTTCAAGAAGATCCTTCATTCTCCAATGAGATAAACAATTTAAGATCACTTCACCGTTGTCATTTGTTGATAAAGATTATTTTTAAGCCTTCGAGTGTATCTTAGGCATGAGAAACCAAGGGTATTTGATGTTTTATTGAGTCTTTATCTCAAACCTTCATTTAAAATTCTTTGAGATTGTGTGAAACCGTGAAAATCTAGGCCTCTGTTGATGCACAAATTCTGGTTGAAGGAATATTTTAGCTATTCTGAAGCTTTCTGTCATTTAGCTTTCCAATTGTTGTGAATTCTCTCAAAGATCTGGTATAATCAATATTATCCTGCTTAATCTCCCACCAAAGTTACTCAAAAACAATGAATCCATCATGAACTACCCCTGTTTTCCCTGTGTGTCCACAAATGTATAAATTCTACTACTAAAATATGCAGAAGCAATTAGGATTCCATAATGTCTTTAGTAACCTTAGCCCTATCTAGGAAATATCACCATTATTTAGAAGTGACAACTCATGAGAGTTAAATTGTGGTGCATTTTTCATATTTTCATAGGGTCCCCTTTTAAATTTGTACAAAGAAGGATATCTTCATTCTCCTTGACCGACAAAGGTTACAAAGTGGGTCCTCTCATCCCGGTCGAAAGGCACTACCTAAAGCAAAGTAAGGATAGATCAAATCCTTAATGAAGGTGCTATCTATTTCTCTTATTCCCAAGTGAGAAAGAGTCGACAAATCCCTTCCCAGTACCTACAAATGACTCATAATAATATTTTTCTATCTCTCGTTGTCTATTGTCCTCCCGCCTCCATTGCCTCCATCATGACCCCTACCAAAATGAATCATACCAACACGAATCCCGAGGTAGTGATGAACTCGAGGATGTTTATTGTCCTCTTGCCTCCATTGCCTCCATCCTCCAATATTTCTTTTCTTAACTCAGCAAAATGTGATCACGAGGCTCAATGAATCTCGGGGCATCGAGTTACACCGAAAATCCATCCATAAGGATTTTTTTATTTTAACAATATTTTGACTCTTTGAATTTTTAACAATGGACCCAAAAATGCTTGAAAACAAATTGATAAGGGAATTTTACATGAACAACAAGATCACAGAGACTTTTTGGATACTTTACATGTCTATTGATGATAAGGATAATATATATAAATGACTCTTTTGACTTAGACAATGATATTTGTCACTAATGTGTTGATAATTACAAACATTGACGACTCTAATTGACTTGAAACAAAATACAATATTGATGTTAAGATAATTTTTCAAATAATGACCAATTTTATAAAAGATCCCAAATTCTAATTTTGAGATCTTTAAACACCGAGCTTATAGCATTCAACCGAAAGCATGACATTAAATGAAAACTATAAAGACTTGAAAAATTATAATAATAAATAAATTTTAAAAAATAGACACAAAAATAAAATTTTACAAAGACCATACAATTTACCTAAATAAGGCTTTCCTTTAATGAACCACATGATCTAATTTGATGGAAAATAGTTTTTCAGAGTTAATTAGAATGTCCACATAGTCTGGTAAGTGTACAACACATAGAGAGATCTAGGATGCAAAGATGTCCAAATTAATTTTCATGAATAGAGGACAGGTTTGAAGGTGAACTGGGAGCCAAGTATTTAAAAATAATCCTGAGATAACACGATGATGGAAAAATCACATAAACATTGCTCAAGATAATGCATGGATCAAGTTTGCACAAAAATGACTGGAAGATCCAAATCAGAGTGCAAAACCAAATCATATTTGTCACCTACACATCAAATACATCAAAATCACACGTGGACATCTTATTACAGGTTTGAATGTTGAACGAATACATGACTGGTCAAGATGTTTCAAATCATGTTCCTCATAAGAAGTTGGAACAAACCAAAAAATAGACTTAAAGAAAAATTGCTTCAGATAAGATGGATCTAATCATTGGATGAAACACGCGATCAAGGATTCCACAGTCACAAAGTGTTGAATAATAAACTGGCCTGTGATCACCATCACCAAGTGTTATATATTATGAAACCAACAGAGCTTTCACTTTGCTTGCATTTCTTACTTCTTTACCAGGTTGAGGGAGAAGCCAGAAGAGATGGTCCTGGGCCAAGATATATGTCTTCGTGAAAGTTACAACCGTCTCGTTAGTCAAATCCTTTTATAGATGTTGTCACTTGGTGAAGAGCTTAGCTCAATATAAAATAGATCAGACACATCAGCTCGTATTGCAATAGGGGCCAAAAAAATAATGGAGGTTAAACAATTATGGGTCAAGCTAGATTGACAAATGTAATGATCAAATATCAAAATAGAAAAATTTAAAAATACGCATTATCTCGACTATAATCAATAAACTTGTACTCTCATTATCGGGGTGAAGTCATTGATTAGTGCCCCTAACAATATTTTAAAGATTTAATTGGTCACAGGAACAAAATAAAACATAGATGGATTTGATAATGAAATGAGAGTGCAAGATAGTTTAACAAAGAATAATTATTGATTAATTATTCGTGCAGAGAGGATTACATATATATAAGAAAAGGATTTCCTATTATCGAGGAGGTTGTTTAAAAAATATAAAAATAAAAACTAAATACATGAAGTTGTTAACAAGAATTCACATTACAAATTATATTAAACATATACACACCATAACATGAACACTAATAAAGATACCCTAACACACACTACTTGGTGATGTACCCGATAAGGTGAAGAAAAGGGTAGGTGAATGTAATGAGTTAGAAGATGATATCAAGAAAGATTACCTTAATCTTCCTCATTCAACTAAGTGAGCACACCAGATTATTATTTCATACCTTTCATTGTTTCATTCTTTATTCTTTGACTCTTTGGAGGGTTAAGTTAAGAAACCCTATTTCATAATGAAGAAATATATTTATTATGGGGTAATGTTTGGCTGGATAAATTTCCTAAGTATTAGAGGGTGTGAAAATAGGGCATGTATGCACATGCATGCAAGTAGTTAACGGGGGTTTTCGAGAAAGAAAAGTTTGGGACTTAGTCATTTTTGCATGCATGGACTAAAAATACGTTGGAGTGAAGATCAATAAGACATGAGAACAACAAGACATCTTAGTGAATGATGACCTATTTTGGGAACAAGTTGAAGACCAAGAGACATGCATGGTTTGTATAATAATAGGATAAAGATAGAGTTCATTATAGATTATGTTAGAAATTAGAGAAAAAATATGCAGAAATAATTCCTCAAACCACATCAGTAGGAAACTATATAGCAGAATTATACTTGTAGAAATATAACAACATAAATGAATAATGCACAAAAGAAGACAAGATAAGATTTAACGTGGTTCACCCAATTTGGTCTACGTCCACTAAGAACTTGCTTGGATTTTATCATCAACAAGAGTAAAACAACTCTCACAGTCTTCTCTTAGTTATGAACTCACAACAGAATTCCAAAGATGCTAAACCACATCTAAACCACAATTGACACCCAATTGCATAACCTTGATCACTCTTGATCACCTCTTGATCATTAAGACTCAAGACCTCTTGAACACTCAAGATATCTTCAAGATACCCTAACACCTCTATTTATAGGATTACAATCCTTCTAAGAAGCCTTAAAGCCGACCCTAGAAGATTAAAAGTCGTGATCTTTCAACTTCCCACGGCTGGAAAAATAGTCCCAATGTTAACAGCTAATTAACAACATGTTAACAGACAATGGCATAGCGACTGCACAACAATGTCACAGAAAATGACTGCAGAATGCTCCTAAGTCTCCAAACTTAACCGTTCGAGCTCCAACACTTCAACATTGATTCAAGAAGACCAAAATAGGCTCCACACCCCAACAATCTCCCACTTGGAGACTATTTCCACTGAGAAAAGTTCTTAACCCTTCATTATCAACCATGAAGGCCAATCAAAGTTGAACACAACTTCAACTTCTCCCTTGTGACCGCCTTGGTCATCATATCCATAGGATTCTGACTGGTATGAATATTTTCTAGCTTCAACTTATCTTCTTCCAAAGTTGTCATGATGAAATGATATCTCAGCTGAATGTGCTTCATCCTAGAGTGGAAAGCGGAGTTCTTCGCCAAATGAATAGCACTCTGACTATCATTGTGTAGTCTCCCAACTTCCTTCTTATGACCCAACTCATCAAGCAACTACGTTATAGCCAAATCATCTCCTTGCTTGCCTCTGTGGTAGCAACATACTCAGCCTCATGGTTGACAAAGCCACAACCTTTTATAACCATGAAATCCAACTCATCGTTGTATCACCAACCATAAATACATAACCTGTCATGCTCCTCCTGCTGTCCAAATCTCCTGCCATGTCCAAATCTACATATCCACGTAATGTAGTGTCTGATCCACCAAAACAAAATGTTGCTCCCATGGTCCCTCTCAAATACTGAAGGATCCACTTTACTGCCTGCTAGTGCTCTCTACCTGGATCACTCATAAACCTACTCACTACTCCCACTGCATGGGAAATGTCAGGCCTAGTGCATACCATAGCATACATCAAGCTACCAACTACTAATGAGTACGGTACCCTGGACATCTGGATTCTATCCTCCTCAGTCTTGGGACTCTACTCCTTTGATAATTTAAAGTGACCTACCAAAGGAGTACCAACTAGTTTAGCATCTTGCATACTAAACCTCTCCAAGACCTTATTTATGTACTCTTCTTGAGATAATACCAGCTTCCTCTCCTTCCTGTTCTGAGTTATTCTCATACCAAGGATTTTTTTTACGCCCCCAAATCCTTCATAGCAAAGGAGTCACCTAGCTACTTCTTGAGTACCTTTATTTCCTGTATGTTCTTTCCTGCAACAAGCATATCATCTACATACAGGGCACGAATAGTATAACCACCATCAAGAAACTTCTTGATGTAAATGCAATGGTCTGAGTGACACCTAGAGTAACCCTGCTCCTACATAAAATTGTCAAACTTCATGTACCACTACCATGGAGCTTGTTTCAGGCCATATAAGCTCTTCTTCAATTTGCACACTAACCTCTCCTTCCCTTTGACCTCATAACCATGTGGTTGTTACATGTACAATTCCTCCTCCAACTCACCATGAAGGAATGTAGTCTTCACATATAATTGTTCTAAGTGTAGGTCTTCTACTCGTGAAAAACCAAGAACAGTCCTAATAGAAGTCATTTTAACAATCAAGAAAAATTTCATCAAATTCTATACCTTTCTTCTATGCAAATACTTTGACCACCAACTAGGCCTTGTATCATTTCCTTCCTCCATCTTCCTCTTTGATTTTATACACCCACTTATTCTACAATGCTCTCTTTCCCTCGGTAGCTCCACTAGATCCCAAGTCTGGTTTTCCATAAGAGATCTATGCTCTTCATCCATGGCGTACTCCCACTTCTTCCTAGCATCCACCTACACTGCTTCCTCAAAGCACTCTTGTCTCTCCATTGTCAGTGAGTAATAAATAATTCAAAGATGGAGTAAATCATTCAGGTTCCCTTCTTACCCTAGAAGACCTTCTCACCTTAGGAGTTTGGGGTTCCTGATGAGTAGGTACCTGAACTAGTTGTGCCGAGAACATCTGTACCCTAAACCGGCCCCTTGGACACCTTGTTGTCCACAATGTCCTCTAACAATGTGTATTCTTTCTTTGATTCCTCTTTTTGTTCTTGCAACTAATCTTTATACATGACTTTTTCATTAAAGACAATATCTCTAGACCGAAATATTTTCTTGTCTTTAAGACTCCAAACACGGAAACCAAAGTCATCTTCACCATATCCAACAAAGGTGCATTTCTTAGACTTATCCTCTAACTTGTTCCTATCATATTTATCAATGTGAACAAATACCTCACATCCAAATACTCTAAGAAATGAGTAATCAATTTTCTTACCAGACCAAGCCTCCTTAGGTATACCTCCATCCAAGGACATAGAGGGTCCTCTATTAATCAGATAAACAACTGTGCTTACTGCTTCCACCCAAAACATGAGTGACAACCCCACATGTAACCTCATGCACCTAGCATGCTCCATGATTGTCCTGTTCATTCTCTCTGACACTCCATTTTCTTGTGGAGTATTTGGAACTATTTTTTCCTACAGATCCCATTTACCGAACAATATTCAAGAAATTCATTATTGCAATACTCCCCTCCATTATCCAACCTGAGACATTTCAACTTGAGACTTGTTTCATTCTCAACCAAGACTTTCCATCTTTTGAAAGTTTCAAACACATCAGATTTCTTTCTAATGCAATATACCCAAACTTTTCTAGTTACATCATCAATGAAAGTGACGTAATAACATGAACCACCAATAGAGTTTACCTTAGCTGACCCCCATACATTTGTATGCACTAAATCTAACTTACCCTCCTTCCTGGTAGGTCCAACCTTGAGGAATCTCACCCACTTTTGTTTCCCATAAACAAAGTCCTCACAGAAGTCCAAATCTAACTCCTTTAATCTAGGTAACCTATCCTTTATAATCTACATGCCCTTATGACTCATATGACCGAGTCTCTGGTGCCACAAAGTTACATCTCCATCTGCAGCAACTAAATTACAATAATCAACACCACTGGTTAAATACAAAGTACCAGTTTTCTTATGTCTTGCAACCACAAGAAATCCCTTGGTAACCTTCCAAGAATCCACTATAAAACTAACCGTATAGCCATCACTACCCAACTATCCCACTGATATCAAATTCCACGTCAACTTAGGCACATGCCTGACATCCTTAAGCAGCTATATGTTCCCATTTTACACTTTCACCTGAACACAACCTTTCCCTACTATGTTGCATGGTTCATCATCACCAAGATATACATGTCCAAAATCACCTTGAAAAAAATCAATAAAGTAATGTCTATGTGGGGTGGCATGGAAAGAATCCCTGAATCTAACACCCAAGATTTAGCAATATTATCTAAAGAAATAATTAAGGCATCTTGACAAACATCACTCTTTATCAAATTTACCTCTTTGGTTTCCTCCTTGTTCTTGTTATCCCGAAGAGCCCAAAGAATCTTTCTTAGCATGACCAACCTTCCCAAAATGCCAACATTCTAACTTACTCTTACAGATTTGACCTTCCATGATCATTCAACTTCCCATGGTTACCTTTCCCTCTGTTCTTTTGTCTCCCTCTACTCTCCATCATCAAAGCATTTCCAGAAGTAGAAGAATCTCTAGTGCTCTTCCTTCACATTTCCTCACTTAGGATCACACCTATTACATCCTCAAACTTCAACTTTGATTTATTAGAGACTGAATTACTTATAGCCATAACCAAGTTGTCCCAGCTATCTGACAAGGAGCACAAAATCAACAAATCCTTGACCTCGTCATCAAAGTTAATTTTTAATGAGTTTAACATACTCACAACCCTATTAAATTCATTTGAATGATCATCAATAGAACCATTTTCAGACATCTTCATATTAAATAACTTTTCCATCAAAAATATTTTATTAGAGGCAAAGGGTTTTTCATATAACTTCCCCAATGCACTCATGAGACCTTCCGTGTTCTTCTCCTGCGATATGTTGAAATAAATCGAAGATGCAAGGCATAAATGAATTTCTTTGAGTTCCTTTCTATCAAGCAACTCCCAATCCTCATCTGACATGGTTGTAGGTTTCTTTTCTTTTCCATCCAAAGGAACATGGAGGTCCTTCTGATATAAGTAATCCTCCATTTACATCTTCCACAAACCAAAGTTCTGCCCATTGAACTTCTCAACCATTAATCTGCCCTCATCTACCATAGCTCCCACTCAAGCTAAACTTTCCCTGTGATTTACAACTTTAGCTACAAAACACCAAATCTCTTATACCAATTGTTAGGAATTAGAGAAAAAATATGTTGAAACAATTCCTCAAACCACAGTAGTAGGAAACTATATAGCAGAATTATACTTGTAGAAATATAATAACATAAATGAATAATGTACAAAAGAAGACAAGATAAGATTTAATGTGGTTCACCTACGTGGGCCACCACTAAGAACTTTCTCATATTTTATTATCAACAAGAGTAAAATAACTCTCATAGTCTTCTCTCGGTTATGAACTCACAAAAGAATTCCAAAGATGCTAAACCACATCTAAATCACAATTGACACCAAATTGCATAACCTTGATCGAGTCTTGATCATCTCTTGATCATTATGACTCAAGACCTCTTGAACACTCAAGATATATTTAAGATACCGTAACACCTCTATTTATAGGATTACAATCCTTCTAAGAATCCCTAATGTCGACCTAGAAGGTTGAAAGTCACGATCTTTCAACTTCCCATAGCTAGAAAAATAGTTCTAACATTAACAACCAATTAACAACATGTTAACAAAGCAACATCGTAACAACGACACATCGATGCGTCACAACAAATGACTATAGAATGCTCTTGAAGTCTCCAAACTTAACCGTTCTCAAGCTCCGGAACTTCAACATTGATTCAAGAAGACCAAAACAGGCTCCACACCCCAATAGATTAGTATATTAATAGCCACCATATAGGAGCATACGAGGTTGTTGGTGCATGGTTATTTTGAGAATGCATCCTATTTTGAGAATGCATGGGTGGTGAAATGTATGAACCCACCCTTATAAGTATGTAGTATTCTTCCTTTTAAGGGATAGTTTTGAGTTGTAATAAATTTATGTGTTAGTATGAAGTTGTGCACATGACTCTATGAGAGTATTGTGATGTATTTAGCTACTATTTTGTGATGAGATAATAAAATGGATCATTGTGGATGGATATTGGTTGTTGATGTCTCTATTAATGGCATGTATGGTAAATCCGATATTAATCCTTATCTAATTCATTATGCACTATGGTTGTGATTTGATTCTTGTTGTGCTTTACATTTAATTACTTGATCTTGTTATGGAATATATTAATATTCATGCTAACATATGGGAAAAGCCCACATAAAAGAGGGGCATGGTAACTATGTGTGCTTCAAGTGAGTGTATAGATATATCTAGATGAAGTGCCATCACACCTAGGAATTTAAGGTGAAAAAAAAAGGCTGCAAAGATGCCACACCATTTTAAAAAATGACGAATGTAGTAGTGTTGGTCATATGAATATAAATGAGATGTGTGTATGACTCGAGTCGATCAGTATGAGGTGCATGCATTATTTCTTAGTATGTAAGAAATGAATCTCTTGATATGTTATTTTATAATGTAATAGGTAACATTGTATGGGATTCGAGGGTTAGAATCAAGTGGAAGAGATGTAATTAGAGTCTAGATATTATTAGTTTTTAATGAATGAATGATCAAAGCTCTTGTTATTCTCATCTTTGTGTTGTTCTTATTTACTTTATCTTTTATCTTATGTTGTGCAATGGTTTATGATGAATTAACATCTTCTATGATCTAACTAACAAGGGACCTAGTAGGTTGAACACACTTCAAGTGAGTGTTTAGACACTAGTCTAAGTTAAATGACAATGCGCTTTGACTTGGTGTTCATAAATAAAAGGCTACATTTTAGTTCTATTTTTGGGACATCTTTATATTTTTTTCATTACGATGTGGCATGCACATTACAATATGATTGTCACTAGAGGATATTGAATGTTGGTTACATGATGGCAAAGATGAATTTTCTCAAATGTATAGCATGGAATGAGTTTTTAATGCATGCAAATGGGTGGAAGATAATTTATATGATTCATTACATGATATATATTTTAGATTATTCCTAGTATATTTATTTGAATGGTTAGAAAATTAAGAACATAAGAGTAGTATTGCACTAGGAAAGACACAATTTTTGATCAAAGATAAGTTCCAAGCACTCTCTAATTTTTATGAACTATTGGGCCCCGAGAATATTACCTAAGGATGAGAAGGTGCATGGGCACATGTGCCCTAGTTGAAGAAGGTTGTGTGGGGTTGAAGGTTCACAGGGAAGGGTTATAGTAGTGTTTTATAGAACACACAGTGTATGCACAAGGTCAAGCAGGTTTTGGACTTAGCCATATTCATCATCCCAGGAAGCGCACGAGAAAAGCGTGACCCTTGTCGATAAGGTGCCAACTTTGGTGAATGTGGGATCAAAAGGGAATATTACGGGCATATGATGGAAGGTTACTCGAAGAAATCATTGCAAAGAGTTGAGATCTCAAATCTAAGAAGGCATGCTCCCATGGAGGACCACTTTAAAACTTGGCAACTGATCTATAACTTCATAAAGGCATGACGATGGTTAGTAAGGTTATAAATACAAGCGCTCAAAATAAGAAAACAATAGAGTTAAAGAGAGATGAATCTCTGCGAAATATTCGGAGGGTTCTACGAGATAGGAATTAAGATAAATCTGAGAGTGGTGACACATTTGGAGGGATGGGTTGGTAATCATTTTTGTAATGTGATGAACATAGTGTAGTTATGATGGATGACTTGGATCCACATTGCATTACAAAGGTCTATAATGGTTTAATGGAATGTAATGTGGTACTTAAACATGTTGATATGAATAAAAGTCTCTATTCTAAACCATATATGTGTTCATGAGTATATTCCTTATGCATTTCCTTTATGTATGAACCATTTTCATATGTTGTTTGCTATTACTCTTTTCTAGATGTAATGAGATGACAACTTGTTCTAGGTTCTTAGAATGTTGTATAGTTCTTTTCTATTCTTCTGCATTTGATTATCTATCATAAGATGATGCATTCTCACAAGACTCACATAAAGGAGAGACTCGGTGCCCATGCATGCCTCGGTGAGCACCCAATGCCCACTAGTTGATAGGCCGACATGGATGGGATTAGAATATTGGTCTAAAGGTATAAAATATGAATATATATTTGTTCGATTGCCGATAACTCTTTTCAAAGTTGTGAGAAATGGCATGTATATTTGTCCCTTTGATGCATGATTCTGGAATGTCCGACCTTAGAAAGTGTTGAAACATGGTTTTGTTGTTGCAAAATCAACAACACCCCACGGATGTTGATCGAGATTTCTAGTTTGATCACCCTATGCATCTAGTGTGATTGCACAACATTGAATCCTCTTCCCAAGTGTGGGACTTGCAAAATGGAAGAGGAATCTCCAAATTAGAGGCTGGTTCCTCAATTCCTCTGATCAGCTATTTCACTTGCACAATTGCAGAGGTTTAAACTCCTAAATCTACTCTAAATTCCAAGGAGACAGAGATAGAGAATGTAAAAAGAAAGAACTAATGCTAATAGGTGATGCACCAAAGGAGTTGTAGACACCTGATGCTACATGAAATACACAATCCACAAGGAAACACAACACAAAACATGCACAAATGCTCAAAATGTAATGAAATATCAAGAAAGCAATGATAGATATATGAAAGGATTGAGGGATTTTAATCACAGAACATATATCAACATCTCAGATCCAATACAGTACATTATAGTGATCCAGAGGCAAGAAAAGGTGCTACATTACATGGAAAGGTAAAATTTCTTCACAAATTCTACCAAGGAGGAAGAAAAGGAAGTTGCAGAGCTGAAAAAGTGTCTCCCCTTTGCAAAATGAACTCATTCTCGGCTTTTACAAAGGCAAACCACAACGACCCAGGAGAGAGAAACATGGGAAAACATGCAAGGGGTTAAACCATTGACCAAAATGCCATCAAAACAACATGGGCACCCTGACAGACCCATTCCCTGACATTTTTAACCATGCTGGGAGAGAATGCGAGCCATTCTTCATTAAAAATGGTGGTTGAAACGTCATTTCTATCCATGACCACGTGCCAGAGGTGTTTCTTGATTTTATCTCTCCAAACTCCACCAAAATGCAAAAATGACCTTGGAATCTTGTAGATAATTTTACCAGATTTCCATTGATATAAAGAACGTGAAAAACCGAGCTCTGGATCGAAAGATATGGCGATTTGAAGTTTTAGGGAAAAACAGGGCCAAATCGGGTCGGTGGGAAATTTTTTTGAATTTTTACCTTTTTGGTCATTTGGAAAAAATTTCAAAATTTCCCCACGCCCGCTAGTCCAGGTGCCACGTGGAAAAATTTTATTGGGCGCGGGCCCCTTCCCGCTCCATTTTTCTTTGTTTTAGCCTTTGGAAGATTTTCCAAAATTTCCCCGCCGTGCCGACGAGCTGGGACACGTGTCACGCTCTGATTGGGAGTGGGCCCATTCTTTCAAATTTTCATGTGGGTCGCTTTGATATTTTTGGCCTAGACACGTGTCAAAACCCCATTGGATGCGGGTTTGACCCTCCTAAATTTCCTCGCGGGCTTGCTCTAAATTTTTTGCCCCACCTGGACACGTGGCGAGATTTTATTGGCTCACAATAAGGGGGCGGGTTTTCCCTTCTGAATTTTCCTTTATTTTCTCCTTGGGAAACTTTTCCAAATATTCCCCATGCCCCGCCACTCCTTGACATGTGTCCTCATATGATTAGTTGGTGGAGACTCCGTAGGCATTTTAACTTTTGTGCCAATGTTTTGGGAAAAATTCCAATTTCCACCCACGCTCCGCCCGCCAACCTCCTTGGACACATGGAATGTTTCTATTGGCTGTGGGGCCATCCTTCAAAAAAAATTTTCTTGCACCAACACTTAGTCGATTTACTTTCTCCCCTAGGCAAGTGGCAGCAAATGATTGCTCGGCAGGCCCGTGGGAAAAGTTCTTCCTTTTGAAACCTTTTCCAAAACACTTGGTAAAAAACCAAGTTCTCCTCCAACTCCCGCCACTTCTTTGGACACGTGGCACGTCCTGATTGGCTTGGGCCTTCTAGGGGAAAATTTCCCACAAAAACTCTGCTGAGCCATAACTTGAAAAATACATGGAGTTAGGAGGAAAACTTTACCTTTCTGGAAAGATGAGAAAGAGCTCTATCCAATGGTGCCACTTCCAGAAGGTTTTGAGTGCCTGAAAGAAAAATTTTGTGACTGAGGCACAAGAGAGGGAAGAATGGGAGGAGTTAGCCACAAAATGAGCAGGGGGCACATTTTGGATAACAATTTTGGTGACTCAGAGGGGGCATCTGCCTGCTGGATGAAGTTACCAGTTACCTGAAGCATCCATTGGGCATGGAGTCATGAGTTGTAGCCTGCAAAATGATATGAACTTTGAAAACCTCCTCTCTGAGCCACTTGGAAACCCACTGAAATGGACTGCAAGAGCAAAACCAGCACCACAAAAACTATGTACAAAACTAAAGGTCATACATGCTCCAAAATGGAACATGTAGAGTGTGCACAAGCACTTCTTTTACTGAAAGCAAAACTACCTATCCTACTCTAACTGGAAGCAAAAGTGGGCTAAACAAACCCTGCAACTAGTTGGGAGAAATAGCTTCCCTTTCTCAAAAGTTGCAACCATGCAACTGATTTGGCACTGAACATGGCTGATTGGATGAGTGGAAAATCAACAAGAAGCTGGTCTTCTACCCAAATCATCAAGGTGTCAACTGAAAACAAATCCAATACCTCTTTTAGTTGCTCTGCATTTGGATTGAAGAGGTATGATAGCTGATCCTTGGTACTTTGTAGCTCACCCTCATGCTTAGAAGCAAGCATGACTGGTTGTGACTTCTCCTTTGACTCCAATGAAGTCAAATACCTTATTGGGCAAGGTATGATCCATTTGATATGCCCATAGCTCTGATTTTCAACTCCAAAAATGGAGTCTTCTTGTAGACCTTCTTGGGTGGGTGATGTGGAAGCAATGGTAGGACTTTTCTGCCCTTTCTCTTCCTTCATGGCAACATGGAACTCTTCTATAGTGTGTAACTCCTCATTATTGATTGCAACATCCAATGAAGTTGCTTTTGCATTGTTGTTACCTGCTGCAATACATTGTTGGCTTTAGAGCTCCTCCATTGTAGCTTTTGGAAGATCAAATTCTTCCAGCTTTGATTCAAGAGGCATGTTGCAAACTGTAGGCTGTTGTCCTTGAACTCTTTTGTCCATGGCAGCAAGTTCTTGTTGTTGGAGAATGAATGGTGAAGAAGGAAACATGGTAATTTCAGCTAGCTCTTCATCTAAACATTCTTCTAAGTCTGATGGAAAATCAAACTCTTGAATGTCTTGCTGCAGCAAAGTCTCTCCCTCTTGTATGGTGGCCTCCAAATCTGCATTTTCTTCACCCTGTATAACTTCATTTTCAAACATGAAACTTGTCAATCCAAACTCATCCCAAAAATCAGATTGTTGGAGAGATGAAGTGGGAGAGAAGCATGAAATTTCTTGTTCCTTTTGCTCACAATTTGGACCTGTTTTGTTCACCTCCATAATGGCTTCATCAATCAAATCAGCCCCTTCAAATGAAAGCAAAAATGTATCAATAATGCTTCCTTCTTCTACTTGTTGTAAAACTGACTTGACCTCATCCATTTGCTCCTAAAGATGGGGTTTTGAGATGGTTTTCCTTCCTTCTCGATGGCTGATTTTGCAGTGCAAACTGGATCAGCATTTTCTTTGGGTAAAGTGCCAACATGGACACCCAACTCATCACCAACAAACTGTTGTTTTTCTCGCTTCACTGCTGTTATAAAATCAGCCTTGTTTTCCACTTGTTCTCCAACTTCAACATCCTCTATTGGTTTCACCATCAAGGGGATTTTTGTAATCCCGAATTTAAGAGCCCAACTCTTCAGACTTTGAATTTCTTCATCCTTGTTTGGCTCTTCTTTCTGCTGCTATTTTCCTTGATTGGCATTCTGATTTTTATCCTCCCAACATGGATTTGGGAATGCAAGAGGAGAAGTGGATTGTAACTCAATTGATTTTGCAATTTTTTGTGGTGGTGGAGGAGGTAGGAACTCTTGTTTCTTTGGAGGGAATGGCTGTTTGGAAGGGAAAAGGATAGAAGAATTGAGATGGGGTGGAAGACTAGGGAATGGAGAAATGGATTCAACACTTGGGACAGCAGATGGAGAGTTTAAAACTTGACACTGCTGAGATAAAACAGATTGGGAAAGAGGGAGAGAAAAGGCATGAGATGGTGTGCTTACCTGTTGACAAGGTTGTTGAATACTCCTCTCATACACCTTTATTCCTTCAGTCCACTTTGCAAGCAATGGTAGTGTTGTAATCATGAAGTCTAGCTTCTCTTGAGGGCTGTAATGCCTTGGAAAAGGTCCCACCCATGGACAAGGTGCTCTACAACCGATTCTAAATGCTTTCATTTGTGCTTGAGCCCTGGATTGCACCATGTTTACCTCCATCTTTTGGATTTGTTCTAGTAGATCTACATTTTCTTCTTGACTGCCCTCACAACCAGCATACCCTTGTGCTTGACATGCTTCATATCCAAACTAACTTTGGCACTGCTGCTCATATGGGTAGACATGCTGATTTTGAATTTGATCAAAATGCTGATTTGGAGGATTTGTAAAACATGTTGGAGGTGTGATATACTGCTGTTGTAAATGTGAATTCCATGATGGAAATGAAGTCATGATTGCACAACTTCATGGAATGGAAAAGAATGAAAATGATGGAAAGAAGAATGGATGGAAATGAATGGAAAACAGGTCTACAACTTAGAGAATGAGTTGTTTACCAGATGGAGTCGCCAGATGTGCTTTTGAAAGTGCCTCCAAAAGGCTGAATCTTTAACAGGAACACACCAACCTGTCAAAGATAAAGTGGAAGACCTCTAAGGTCCCACCGGGCGTGCCAAAACTATTGTTGCAAATCAGCAGCACCCCCTGGATGTTGATCAGATTTCTAGTTTGATCACCCTATGCATCCAGTGTGATTGCACAACATTGAATCCTCTTCCCAAGTGTGGGACTTGAAAAATGGAAGAGGAATCTCCAGATTAGAGGCTGGTTCCTCAACTCCTCTGATCAGCTATTTCACTTGCACAATTGCAGAGGTTTAAACTCCTAAATCTACTCTAAATTCCAAGGAGACAGAGATAGAGAATGCAAAAAGAAAGAACTAATGCTAATAGGTGATGCACCAAAGGAGTTGTAGACACCTGATGCTACATGAAATACACAATCCACAAGGAAACATAGCACAAAACATGCACAAATGCTCAAAATGTAATGAAATATCAAGAAAGCAATGATAGATATATGAAAGGATTGAAGGATTTTAATCACAGAACATATATCAACATCTCAGATCCAATACAGTACATTACAGTGATCCAAAGGCAAGAAAAGGTGCTGCATTACATGGAAAGGTAAAATTTCTTCACAAATTCTGCCAAGGAGGAAGAAAAAGAAGTTATAGAGCTGAAAAAGTGTCTCCCCTTTGCAAAATGAACTCATTCTGGCTTTTACAGTGCAAACCACGACCCTAGGAGAGAGAAATGTAGGAAAACATGCAAGGGGTTCAACCATTGACCAAAATGCCATCAAAACAACATGGGCACCCTGACAGACCCATTCCCTGACATTTTTAACCATGCTGGGAGAGAATGCGAGCCATTCTTCATTAAAAATGGTGGTTGAAACGTCATTTCTATCCATGACCACATGCTAGAGGTGTTTCTTGATTTTATCTCTCTAAACTCCACCAAAATGCAAAATGACCTTGGAATATTGTAGAGAATTTTACCATCTTTCCATTGATATAAAGAACGTGAAAAATTGAGCTCTGGATCGAAAGATATGGTGATTTGAAGTTTTAGGGAAAAACAGGGCCAAATCGGGTCGGTGGGAATTTTTTTGAATTTTTACCTTTTTGGTCATTTGGAAAATTTTCAAAATTTCCCCGAGCCCCACCAGTCCAGGTGCCACGTGGCAAAATTTTATTGGGCGTGGGCCCCTTCCCTGCTCCATTTTTCTTTGTTTTAGCCTTTGGAAGATTTTCCAAAATTTCCCCGCCGTGCCGATGAGCTGGGACACGTGTCACACTCTGATTGGGAGCGGGCCCATTCTTTCAAATTTTCATGCGGGTCGCTTTGATATTTTTGGCTTGAAACATGTCAAAACCCCATTGGATGTGGTTTTGACCCTCCTAAATTTCCTCGCGGGCTTGCTCTAATTTTTTTGCCCCACCTGGACATGTGGCAAGATTCTATTAGCTCACAATAAGGGGGGGGGTTTTCCTTCAAATTTTCCTTTATTTTCTCCTTGGGAAACTTTTCCAAATATTCCCCATGCCCCGCACTCCTTGGCACATTTCCTCATGTGATTATTTGGCGGAGACTCTGCAGGCATTTTAACTTTTGTGTCAATGTTTTTTGGGAAAAATTCCCAATTTCCACCCGTGCTCCGCCGGTCTGAACCTCCTTGGACACATGGCATGTTTCTATTGGCCACGGGGCCATCCTTCAAAAAAATTTCTTGCACCAACACTTAGTCAATTTTTCCAACTTTCTCCCCTGGGCACGTGGCAGCAAATGATTGGTCGGCAGGCCCACGGGAAAAATTCTTCCTTTTGAAACCTTTGCCAAAACACTTGGTAAAAAACCAAGTTCTCCTCCGACCCCCACCACTTCTTTGGACACGTGGCACGTCTTGATTGGTCAGGGCCTTCTAGGGAAAATTTCCCACAAAAACTCCGCCGAGCCATAACTTGAAAAATACATGGAGTTAGGAGGAAAACTTTACCTTTCTGGAAAGCTGAGAAAGAGTTCTATCTAATGGTGCCACTTCCAAAAGGTTTTGAGTGCTTGAAAGAAAAATTTTGTGACTGAGGCACAAGAGAGGGAAGAATGGGAGGAGTTAGCCACAAAATGAGCAGGGGGCACATTTTGGATAACAGTTTAAGAGCACAAAGGACATTTTTCCCGAAAGATTCAACACTTGACCTAAGTTCAATGCACGTATATGGGTAGAAGAAAACCTATACCATGAGTTGTATGAGACATTCTTTCACTTTTTCCAGTAGAACTATATGAATGGATTTTAGTATATGCATCCAAATCAAGATGGTACTATAAATCACTTTTGTAAACCCACGATAACTATCGAGGCTACATGATATAGATCTAACTTGGACACATTATGTTGATCACTTTGGTGGATGAGAGTGTTGATCACTTACTCTTGAATATACCAGTTCTACATATTATTTCCTAGAAGTTGATGAGTTTGAGTTTCTAAGGGAGCATAAAGGATATTTTTTTCATGTTATTCCTTTTGCTATGAATATTTTTGTCATTACCTAGAGTTTAGAATCATTTCCCATGGCTAGATAAAGCTTATCCGAGTTCGGGAGAGGAAGATAAGATGGAGGAAGATGGTGGACATTACGGCCGAGAAGGAAAGGGAGGAGAGATGACTCAAGTATAGAAAATCTCATGAAATAGAGATAACTAGACAATGTGAGGTTGGAAATGTGATGGATCTATAGAGGTAGACATTACGAGAAGGAGTTAAGGTTCATGTAGAGGACATGGAACCCGAAAGCGATCTATGCTACCCCATCTTGGCAAGATGGGAGAAAATCCTTGACCTTCGGGGATGAGAGTTCATTGCATGGAGAAAGAAGAGCCATTAGCATGCATTTGAACCCACCTGATGACCAACCCTTGGTGTTTGGTTTTCTAGATCAAGGGAGAAGTATTGTTAACCCATTTGGTATCAGTGGGAGTAATTGATCTGCGCCTAGGAGATATAATTTCTCATTTGGAACATCCATGGCTACACAAGCCATTCCTATATTTGGAGGAATATTTGGACAAGGTGCAAGTACACAAGGTTTGGGTATCACATTTGGGAGTGGCGCGGGACATACAACTGGTAGTGGGAAAATATCACAAACCATTAGTGTGCAATTCAGTGGGATGTTGGGAACACTAGGCATGGCCACTTCAAGTCCTTTTGTAACTATAGGAGGTGGACTTGGTGGATCATGAGGAATGGGGCCTCAAGGACCCAAAGGGATTTGGTGGAGGAGGAAAGACTGGAGGGAACCAAGGATCTGGATCAGGAGGATATGGGCATCAACCACCTCCACAAGACTTATTTGAGATGTCTTTGTACTTACCCAACTATAGGAGTATTGAAGATGCTTTAGAGCATGTGCACAAGGGTGAAATACTATGGAATTTGAAAGGGATCGCTACCCCAGAGTGGAAGGAAAGTTAGTTTTCAACAACATTGCAAGGACATGTGTATAGCTGGTATAGGAAGTATGACCCCCATAAGACGGTGGTAGACTACACCACATTGAAACAAACCTTCCTAGCAAATTTTGATATTCCTAATTTTGAGCATAAGAGAATCAACGCTCCAAAGGAGATATAATAGGGAATGGCAGAGAATGTGTGGGAGTATGACGCATGTTTCAATACTCTCTTGTCTAAAATATCTTATGACATTCATCCTTATCAACATGCTCAATGGTTTTTCGGAGGATTGATAACACCATTTATAAGGTCTTTGTCACACATGACTTTCGAGACCCCCATGAGGCATTGGAAGCTATCCAATGTGTCTTTGAAGCTATTGGGAGCATTGATACTGGTGTTAGTCCTTTTTGGAGGCTAAAATTGTTGTAATGGAAAGCGATTAGAGAAGCTATTTTCAAACTCAATGCATGAGTTTCATAGTGGGATTTGGTGTACATACTATAAAGTAGAAGGGCATGCAAAGGATAGTTTCCCTTGAAAATTGGTACGTGCTATGGTGGTAGATTGTGAAATTTTCCATGGGGATCATGATGCAAGTAGGTGCCCCCTACTTCAACATGCAATTCGTAAGAATGTTTCTTGTTATTCTAATATTTGTACCTCTACGACCCATGATTCCAAGGATTACAGATTGATTGATCGGATCAATGATGCTATTGATCTTGGTGTGCACCGGATCTAGCCTTGCAAGTAGTTCCAAGGGTGATGACTGTAATTATGAAGGGAACACAGATGGAGGTTCACATGGAAGATGTTTTTGGGAGCATTTCATGGTTACATTAGCCACGAGAAGAGGATGAAGTGAGTTCCCTCATGGAACCTGTTATAACTATGGATCTACGGAGCATTAGAAACGTGAGTGCCCCGATCTATTACAATGCTCGTAGTATAAACAAAGTAACATAAGTATGAGGAATTTCTAGAGCTCTATGATTATATGATCTAGCATTATAAGAAATACAAAGTCACCGGGATGTTAAGCATCAAGAATTCCAATTCACGGTGCATGCCACGAGTGGTGCGTGAGTGAGGGCTAGAACTTGTGCGTGGTGACGACGTGAGCGACGCCACGTGCACTAGGGAGATTTCAAGGCAAAGGAAACTATTTTCAAGAGAGGAAGTGGTACATGGAAAATATCTGGACCTGTTCATCAAAAGGAGGTGTATCAAGAGACTATGGATGTGATTTGAAGTTTACAAGGGGAGATCTAATGTCTAAAGGAGCAATCAAAATAGTTAGAGAAAAGGAAGAATGTCGAGGCTCAAAAGGGTGAGTTGGATGAATTCAAGGATGTATGTAGTATGTTAAGGTAAGAAAATATTATTCCATTGTTAGGAGAATAGATTAGGGATGGCTAGAGTAGAGCATGAAAGGTAAGTTTTGCATGCAAAAATTCCTCCTCACAATATTGACTATGACAAGGAGATTACTTTGAATTCAGTTGTTGATGGATGGATTCTGAGTAATATCCTCATCAACACGGGAGTAGAGGTCAATGTTATTACCTTAGATGCCTGACATTAGATGGGAAGGCTTGTGATACATCCATCTTTGAATATGTTGTATATGAAAAAAAAAACTAAGGCAATGCTGATTGGAGTCTTAAAGATGTAGTTATCACCATTCAAGGGGCCAAGTTCATTGGAGACTTCAAAGTCTTGGCACTCGCCAAGGTAGATAACTTTATAGAATTGCTTGGGAATCCATGATGTTACAAGAACAATGTTGATGTTAGAGTAGGTATTTACCTTAGCTCATGTTCACCTAGGTATATTATTTACCTTTATTGTATTTATCCTCACCCACTTATGTGTGTGGATATTTCTTTTTATTTATTTAGATATTAGGAGATATTATCTAGTTGTTAGGTATAGTTCTTTCCTTGATCTATGGTATTGACTAGTTCTTTCCTAGATCTATGGTATTGACTAGATCCTTGATGTCTAGTTCTCTCATAAATCTATGGACTTGACTAGTTCTTTGATGACTAGTTCTTTCCATGATTTATGGCTTGATCTACGACCTTGACTGGTTCTTAGATTGTTATTCCTTGCCTATATAAGCAAGGCCCATTCTCATTGTATTTCATTGAGTTCCATAATAATATATGATATTGCTGCTCATTTGTTTGCAAAGGTTTTGTGTAAAGTTATTCTGGTGAATTGCTTTCATCTTATTGATCGTGGTGTTTGATTAGCATCTGTGTTCTTGGCTTGGTACAATCTGGTTATCATTCCTTTTATTGACTGTAGTTTAACAAAGGTTACATCAACTTTGAAAACAAGGAAGAAAGGGTGATCATTCCTTTAATAGATGGGAAGTCAATGTCATGTACCGAACCCTTAGGAGAATAATTCCTTGATAGAATCTATGTGCACTCCATCGAGAGATCCCGATATTTCATCCCATGAGGGAGTTATCCATTTTGAATATGCTCATTCCTTGAGTGATACCATTAGTGTGGCATGTGAAAATTGGGCGTATAGGACCTATGAGTTGATTGGGTGACAATTGAGAGTGTTTTTAACTAGGGTGACGATAGTGAGCTCGCTTAAGTGCCTAGGAGGAATTTTTTTAAGTAACTCTCGAGAAGCATATCCTGAAATTTTCTTGCAGGAAATAGAATATCAATGGAATAATGAGGACAAGAGAAGGGGGATGCTCAGTTATAACCTAATAGAAACTATAGTGCATTGGTGGGTTACACATCAGGAGAACCTCCTAGAGTGGTGTGAGGTAAGAATTGTATTTTTTGTAAGGTTTTCTAGGAGAAATTCACCAACGGTCATACAAGACTACCATAGTAAAGAGACCACCTCATTTCATATCTAAGCATGCAAGAAGGCCTATATGGGAAGCACATAAGAATTACCACCTTTGTTATGGGTGCATAAGTTGTATTCCACCTTACAAGGTTATATGTGTGCATGGTAGATTCATTCAGATATGCGTCGTCAAAAAGGTAATTGGTAGGAGTTTACGGCTGATCTCATTCAAGCTTTCAAGTATAGGAGTAAAAAGCCATAAGTAGGTAGGGAATTGTAAGTAATCAAAGCAAATTATGATGGGAGATAGTACTATGGCAGAGGATAGGCTATTGGAATTACTAGGTGAACCTTATTTGGAGATGCACCTCAATGAAGAGAAATCGTAGGAAGTACAACTTGAGTGTGCATGCATGGAAAAAGTAAAAATAAAAATGGTCTATGTAGTAGATGGTGAAGAGATGGAAACTTTCAATGTTAACCATTCGAAAGGTACACATGAGTTCAGAGATAGTGCTGATGAGTGAGCATGCACCTACCATGAGCCCTTGAAAAAAAAAAGGTTAATATTTGGATGGAGATGGAACCTAAAGAAGCTATCATCGGGGACTATTGGCTGGAAAAATAAGTTTCAAAGGTCATTGATCATTGCATAAATTCCATAATTTATTCCCTAGTGGGTATCATGAACTCAAAGGTGTCCACCATTCCTTAGGGGAGATGAAAATCAAGTTGAAGGAAGGTGCGTGCCTGATTTGGAAGATGCCTTATCAGATGAATCCAAATTTACGCATGCGGTCAATGAATAAATAGAAAATATTATAGCATCTTGTATCATTGAGGTAGTGGAATAATCATAATGGATAAGCCTAATGGTCATCATGTATCAAAAAATATGGAAGGATAAGAATTTGTGTTGACTACAAGGATTTGAATGTAGTATGTGTCATCCATCCTTTTCCAACCCCCTTTACTAAAGAAATTTTGGAGGGAGTACCCAGGTGTGAAGTCTACTCTTTCATAGATAGGTTCTTAGGGTATCACCATGTCGATTGCAAAGGAAGATGAGAGAAAGACAACTTTCACCACTTAATGGGGAATGTTTTCCTATACGATTATGCCTTTCGGATTGAAGAATGCACTGATGTGTTCTTGCGCATCGTGGTACAAGAATTCCAAGACTTCATCCATAAGTTTCTTCAAGTTTACCTCGGATGATTAGACTATGTATGGATTGGTGAAGGACCATTGTGACAATTTGAGGCTGATATTTCGGAGATGTCGAAATTAAGGATATCCCTCATCATTAAGAAATGTGTCTTTTCTACTCCATTTACTACCCTGTTAGGACACATTATATACAAAGAAGGCTTAGTAGTAGATCTCACCAAAGTTATAGTTATTGTGGGATTAGGGAGCCTACTAGTCAAAGCGCTTGATGCATGGATTCCTTGGGCATATGAGGTATTACTAAAAATTAATCAAGGGTATGCCAAGATCATCGCGCCCTTGGAGGAATTGTTAAAACACAAGAGTTCCTTTCATTAGGGGAAGTGCAGGTAGAAGGCATTTGACGCTTTGAAGGATAGGCTTGTTGCGACACCCATATTATGTTTTCCTTCTTGGAATAAGCCTTCCCATGTGCATGTTTATGCCTCAGGGACAACTATGGGAGTAGTTCTAGCACAACTTGGTGAGGGAATTTTTTATCATCCCTTGTGATTTGCAAGTAGAAAGTTAACACCAACAAAATAGAATTACACAACTACTGAGCATGAAGCATTGTCCATGATCTACACACTACATAAGTTTAGGTAGTATCTGTTGGAAACACCAATTATATTCTATAGATACCACATGGAATTGAAGTACTTAGTCAAGAAGATCATTCTGCAAGGGCACATATGTCATTGGATCCTAATATTTCAAGATTTTGAGTTCACAGTGGTTGTGAAACCACAAAAATAAATTTAGGACCTGAACACTTATCAAGGATTAACTCGGGGGAAGGAGGCGCAAAGCATTGAGGATACCATGCCGAACACACAACTGTTTAGGTTGCGGTGCGCGCCCTCAGAATTGGAATATATCGCGGTGTTCTTAAAAATAGCTGTGGCACTAGAAGGGATGAAGACTCTAGAGAGAAAGTAGTTAGCTATACACATTGCACCCTACATGTTGATTAGTGGAGACCTGTATAAGTTGGGTCATGATGAGGTTCTACTCTGATGCGTATTAGAGCATGGTTGCATGGAAATTATGGAGGAATTACATAATGGGATTGAAGGAGGACACCATACAAGAAATGCTACCCCATGAAATATTTTCTTAGCAGGTGTTTAGTGGGAAACCATCTACAAGGATTGTATTGAGTTTTGCAAGGCCTGTGACCATTTCTAGCACCTCGAAAACCTATAAAGAGGGATGAAATTCCCTTAGGATGAATAACCACCACTAAACCATTTGAAAAGTTAGTAATCAAATTTGTAGGGTCGATTTCACCATCTACGCAAAGGACTGGTTCATGGTATATCATCACTTACGCTAATTACTTAACATGGTAGGAAAAGGCAATGGCTACAAAGGATTACACTGCAGCAGGTGACAATCGCTATAGTTTTATGGGAGAACATAATCAACCAAGATGGTTGTTTTTAAGTTTAAAAAGTGATAGAGATACACACTTTCTTAATGAAATGGTCGGGATCCTATTACTGACTTTATGGTTTCCCATCACAAGACTATACCCTATCACCCTCAAGTAAATGGAACTATTGAGGAATTTAAAATAATACTAAGTCACACATTGACTAGGATATGTGATGTTGGAAGACAAGATTGGGATGAAAAAGTATCAACATTTCTATGGGCATACAGGATAAGCTCCATGAGATTGAAGAAGACCACACTATTTCAATTGGTGTTTGGCGCGAGGATATTTTACCATTGAATTCATGTTATAATCACTATTTATAGTGCACACAAGAGGGTTAGCTAATGAGAAAGCACTGGAATAAAGGATTTATAAGTTGATGTATTTAGATAAAAGGCGATCACCTTCTAGATCGATTTAGAAGACAAAAATAGCAAGAAAAAGGCATGGCATGATTGTCATATCAAGAACAATAATTTTGAGGTCAAGAAGATGGTGTTGTTATATGATTCCAAGTATCTGTGCCATCCTGGGAAGTTGAAATTCCATTGATTGGGACCCTACATCATCTTGTACATTCTTGATTTAGGAACTTGCTAGTTAGAAGCATTGGATGGGATGAGATTACCAGTCATTTCAATGGGAGTAGGCTGAAGCCATGCTATAAATAAGTCCTCTTGGTGTTTATAATAAGGTAGTATTGCCAATTAGTCTAGAATTTCCCTTTATGCTTTTTTCTTTTCTTGTGTTTCCTTTCTCGTTGCTTATAACTTTATTTTTGTTTTGTTTTGCACCTTGTGTGCCAAAGAATTCACATTATTTTTCCAAGTTTGTGTATGCACTGAGATGACCGCACATCTATTTTAGTGTGGGGTGGAGTAATAAAAAGTATAAGCCTACAATACAAGTTAAGTGGCCAAGTAGAAGGAAGTGCGTAAGGTGGAGAAAGCATACGAGGAAATGATGAATGATAAATTGTGGTGTCAAGGAGGCTGTAACAGAGACCATGTATAAAGGATGAAGAGTGCAAGAATAACATGAGGTAGGAGAGAGAAAAAATTAGGTAAAGGATAGAAGAAGTACCTTTGCACTTTGTATACGTGTGCGTAAGATTTTCGGTTCGATTAGATTTTTTGTACCCAAAGGTTGTAAAGGATTTTTCGCACAAGATTAGGCAGATGGGTAAAAGCACTTGAGGTTGGTTTTAAGGAAAACATTGCATTTAGTGTCAAGGATGATGGTAGGTGGTATAACATTTAATGTTGGACAAAAGGAAAAGCTACAAATATAAAGTCGGGCATGTCATTATTTTACCTTATGATTATGAAGTGAAAGAACCTCTTGTAAACTAGGGAATCTAGAGAGAAATTTGTGAAAAGGAAGAAGAATCTGATAAATCTGATTGTGTGACTAAAGTTAATTTGTAAACTAGAAGGAAGGAGTACTCAGGCGTGAAGAAAATTTATTTTTGGTGTGTTGTCTTGTGGAAGGATTTTCTAGTTAGGGTTTGGTGGGTAGGGCATGAAGGAAAAATGATTTCTTTGCAAAGAGTGATATTTGGGATTGAGTAGAGTAGTAGATCGAGAAAGGGGAAGGAGTTTTATGTTTATCCTGACCAAAAAATATGGCACCCAAGAAACCAACTGTTTTACTACTAAAGAAAACCAAGGGCAAGGGTAAAGGAAAGAAAATAACTATTGTCACGAGCTCCAATGAAGAATTGTACATAGAAATGCGATCTTGAAATGGGATATTGCTAGGAAAAGAGTTGGAGTCACACTTGCGAAAGATGGCTATGAGTGATTATAACCCTTACATAAAGAAAACTAAGAAAGAAATGGCATTATATTTGGTTCACCTAGCTAACAAGAGGACGCTTGACGGGAACGCCCATTTACAAAGTGATTTAGGTGAAGGTCAAATTGGAGAAGGTTGGATTATTGTAACTATATGAGTTTCCTTACTTTGGCAGCCGAATTCCTTTATCAATGGTTTATGTAACATGTGCATAAAGATCACTTTTATTTTGTGGGGCACAAGATGCACATAACACCACAATTGATATCCAAATTCGAGGCCTTATTTTTGAAGGAGAGAGTATTGTTAATTATCCGAGAAAAAGGAGGATATCAAGGAGACTATAGTCACATATGACTACAAGAAGGGGTTGTGATACTTTGACATCACCGAGATTCCAGACCTATTATGAGGATGGCCATGTGCTTTCTTACCAAGCTCAACAATCAAGAATGATGGAAACAAGTGAACAAGGCATGGCTAAATGTATGCTGAAGATATCAGAGGGAACAATCTATAACTTTTCTTCTTTCATCGCAGATGAGATCATAAGCAATGTACAAGAGGGAGAGAAGATATTATTTGGTAATGTCCTCCTCACCATTATCTTTTCAAATATTGAGTGCCCAAATGGACCAAAAATTTGGTTGGGAGTATCCAGAAGAGAATCCCTCACCCGTAAAAAGGTTTGTGAAGTACACTTGTGAAACCATGATGACCGCTCACAAGGCATGCTTGGAAAAGTGGTACAAGAGAATTCACAATGCATTCAAAGTAGAATGGAGAATCCAAGATAAGTTATCAAAGGTGCTCATGGATGGAGAAGCGAGTTTACAAAGATACTAAAACTTCTACATTGGTAGATTTACATTGACAGATGGGACTATGAGTCCATGGTGCAAGCTACCCTTCTCCTTCACCACGCAATACTTCCAAGCCAGATTCAATCGGTTTAAGGAGGCCAAGAGACTAAGGTTCGACCTTAGTGAGGTAGATCTAGACCATTGTGAGTTATGCCAGAATCTTTTCTACCCAAAGAAGCATGTATACGTGGAGAAATATGTCTCCCACGAAGTACAAATGATGAATCCTTTAACACTTTTGATTTTAGGGAGGAACACGAAAGGGTGTATATGTGCATAAGGTAAAATTTTGAAAAGCCAACTTACTTCGAGAATGATATCTCCATTCTTGAAGACCCTATAGGAAGGAAGAAAGTCATTTCAAGGGAGAGAGAAAGAGAAGAGGTTCAGGAGAAGAAGGTACCAAGTGTTCAAACCACACAATCGGTGTTCGTGTTGGAAGCAAGCGCTAATACTAGTACTTACGTGTAAAGAAAGAAGTCTCCTATCAAGGTAAAGACCCTAAGAAGAGACACGGAGAATGAAGAGCACCTCACCCATGAGGAATCTCCAATCAAGATATCACCGTTAAGGAGAAAGACAAAGAAGAATCTCATTTACTGGAATCCCCAAAGAAGAAGAAGTAGAAGGTGACGGATGAGGAAAACTCATAAGAAACAAAGAGTCTAGATGCTCGCATCGAAGACAAGGATGATGATGATGATGAGCTTGAAGGAGGTGAAGACCGTCTAATTTATGAAATGCATGATTTTGAGGAAGAAAGGGATGAAGCATATAACAAAGAGTATGAGGAGAAGAATGACAAACAAGAAGTTGAGGCTCAACACAAAGGGATGAACAGAGAAGTAAATATAAAGGATCAAAGGACCCCAAGCCTCACAAAGGAACAAATAGAAGAGACCACAGAGAGAAGTGGAAGGAATTGTCAAGAAGCTAGTGGAATAAGAGGTATAATGTAGTGCGGATAAGGTGAGCTGAATAAAGTTAAGGAGGAAAACATAGGAAAAGAATATCACAAAGATGGGGATCCCGCTTTGATGTACACTTTCCATGGGCCACACACATAGGGAGAAAGAGCACGAGAATCAAAACAAGGTCGTGAATGGGATACATTGATGATCTAAACAAGGTGTTGCATGTGTGCTTTCAGAGCACTATACCAATAGAATAACTCTTTTCCATGGCTTCATTTAATGAGGAAGGTGCATACCCTCGAATGAGAAAAATTCTATCATGGCCATTTGAGTCCCACATTCATGTGCATAAATTTAAAATAAGCCAAGGAGCTTTGATGAAGGTACCATAAACAAAATGAATGATCACCTTGGTGGATGCTCAACAATTATTATATGAGAAAATATGCAACGCACTCAACAAAGTTTTAGTTGAGGTTGAAGCCAGAATCTTCAGAAGAAATGACAGGGTGAAGTTCCTAGAGGTAGAGTTGGAGAAAAAGGAGGAGGAGCTCCTTAAGAAAAGAAAGGACCTAAAGTAAGAGGGGCTAATCAGTGCTCAGTTAAGGTGTGAGTTAAAAGATGAGAAGGAAAGGGTGTACAAGGTATACAAGAAAATAGAGATGATCATGGATGCCATTGTCTTGAAGCATCCAGACTTAACACCGCCACGTAAAAATATGGATCAACCTTATAGTGCCTAGAGGACTTGACCTACATACTCACTATGGAGAGGTGACCACTTTCCTTAGAATCCATAGAAGAGGCGTTGGCGCACCAAGAAAAAGAGGATAAGATAAAGGTTGTAGAAATTATTTCTTAGTACAACAAGATCCTCACCAATGTAAAAGCCTTCATGTAAGTTCTTTGAGGCTTCCTATGATAATTACGTGGATAGGGATAGAGTGGAAAGTATCTTGGTTGCCACCCATGAAGCAAAACTCAAGGAGTTCCAAGAAAATAATAAGGGGAATAGGGATGAGTGAGAAAAAATCCTAGCCGAAGTGGAAAAGAAATCAGAGGCCATTGAGACCTTACGGGGCTCAATCAAGAACCGGATGAAATAATTGTACCCCCAAATCACTCGGAGGATGGACGTGCTTGAGGATTTGGGAAAAAAATTGGAGGGGATCATGGAGACAATGAATGCCAAGGGAGAAGGGCTAAGATTTTAGGAAAGAACCCTGTGGGTGACCTCTGCAGCAAGATCGGAATGAGGTCGATGCTTACAAAAAGCTAGAAGAAAAATTAGGGAAGGATTTCCCTCTCCTCCTCCAGTGATAAACAAGTTCCCCATTCTTTCATTCTTTCCCCCATTTCTTCATTTCTTTATTCTTCCATTCTAACCATTTGTAAGATCCCATTCATTCTTTGATTCATTGAAGAAAGTGTTTCGAGGAAAAATAATAGGCGTACTATGGGGTGATGTTAGGCCTCGAATATTAGCTAAGGATGAGAAGGTGCATGGGCACACGTGACCTAGATGAAGAAGGATATGTGGGGTTGAAGGCACGTAGGGAAGGGTTCTAGCATTGTTTTTAAAACAAATGGTGTGTGCATGTGAGGCAAGGATGGTTTTAGACTTAGCCATATTTGACATCCCGTGAAGCACACGAGAAAAGCATGACCCTTATGGATAAGGTGCCACCGTGAATGTGGGATCAAAAGGGAATATTTCAGGCATACGATGGAAGGTTCTAGAAGACATCATTGCAAATAGTGGAGAGCTCGAGATCTAAGAAGGCATGCTCCCATGGAGGACCACTTCGACACTTGGCAACCAATCTATAACTTTAGAAAGGCATGGAGGTGGTTACTAAATTTATACAAACAAGTGATTGATAGAATAAAAGAATAGAGTTAAAGAAAGATGAAGTTCTACATAAATAAAATGGAGGGTTCTAGGGGTTAGGGATTAGGAGAACTCGGGAGTGATGGCACATTTAGAGGGATGGGTCTGCAATCATTTTTGTAATGTGATGAACATAGTGTAGTTATGATGCATGACTTGGCTCTGTATTGTAATGTGAAGGTTTGTAATGGTTTAGTGGAATGTAATGTGGTACTTAAACATGTTGATATGAATATAAGGCTCTATTATAAACCATATACGTGTTCATGAGTATATTCCTTATGCATTTCCTTTATGTATAAACCATTTTCATACATTGTTTGCTATTACTCTTTTCTAGATGTAATAAGAGGACAACTCATTCTATGTTCTTAGAATGTTTAATAGTTCTTTTAGCTTCTTATGCTATTATTGATTATCGTAATATGATGATGCATTCTCACAAGACTCACATAAAGGAGAGACTCAAAGTGCACTGCGTGTGCCTTAGGTGAGCACCCTGTTGGTACCCGATTTAATATCCTTTATAGCTTGAGCAACATCATGGATTTTACAAGACAGTCAGAGGTAGATAAATGATTTATATGTCGTTTTGTAGCTAGGGAATCAATTTATTTGACTTGCTAGCACTCAGGCTTTGAAGAAGTGGGTGGCACCTTGAAAGTATTTCGATTTAATCCTCACTATTTTAGATTGTGCCTTTCAACCAAGGTAAGAGAACCTATATTGCAGCCTTTGTTTTATGAAGGAGGTGGATATATCCTTATAATGTGCATATTGTATGGAGATGGCCTTGGTAAAACATGATCAATTTTCCATTATTCAAACTCAATATAGTTGTCACTACAAAATGATGGAAATTATTTCAAGACAAGGCTGAGGCTATTAGAGACATGGTATGATCTTGATTTGATTTGTGCATTTTTTTAAATGGATTGTGTTCTTTTGTTGACGCACAATGCAATATAAGGGTATTATGCGGTAGGATTAGTTATTCTAGAATGAAATTTTTGGTGGGAGATTTTAGACAAGATTAACCAGAATTTACCAAATTCTTTGAGGACCTTTGCAAGAAATTTGTAAGACCCACACAATAGAATGCTTCAAAAGGGTTGAGATACTCCTTCAACTAGGATATGTGCACCAAATAGAGGCCCAGATCTATACTCTTCCACACAATATTTTATAACTTGCCAAAAAAGGTTGAAGTAGATGAACCAACAAAGCATCTAGAAATCTCTATTTTATCATGACCTAAGGTGCACCCAAAGGTTTACAATAATCTCTAAATTCAAGGAAGGTAAAGTTATTTTAAATCTTTTTATCTCTTTATCATATGAAAGCTCTTGTAAATGTGAGATTATAGATGCCACTAAACTATCTACAAGAAATTAGACCATGTATGATGAGAAGAGTTTTCAAACACAAGACTACAATAGAGCATGAAAAAAATTAAAAACATTCTGGAACATAAGTGCATGCAAATTTTGCAAAGAGACAACACAAAATAATCCAGAAATGATCAAATTTATCAGCAGGTGAATGTTATGAAAAACAATCTCAGAGCTTGTTGATGGCTTTACAACTAAAACCAACTCAACATGATACAAATTTGATGCAAAAAGGAATTAGAAATGGTTCTTAGGTGGTTTCTCAGAGAATGGGCTTCTTCCTAGATTTTCCCATGAATTTCTAAGTTTCTCCGACCTTTTGCATGTCTCAAAACATGCATTATATAACTTTCAATTACATTTGATCCTTCTCTCCCAAGAAAAGAATATGCCAAGGGATCAAGTTTGTTACAACAATTCCTCATGATTCACTAAAAATGACATTTAACAGATTCGCAACAAAAATTTCCAAGTGTTTAAAAAGGTTGAATAATTACAAATATTCAGATCATTATCTTTCCTGGAGGCACATTTTTCATCAACGAATGCATGTAGATGCCTTTCCACTCATTGTTTCACCTTTTCACCTTGTAAAACTACCCCGCAAGTTTCAAATTTGACATTTCACATGTTTAGATGGATTAGGGAAAAATTTCATTTCAAAAACATCTCAGATCTACAAATTAATCCCTAAAACCACTTGCATTGATCTTCCGGAACAAAAATGCTAGCAAAAATAAAATGTACAGCTTACCCTTGATTTTTCTTTCTCCTTTAATTTGGGCCCTCCACGTGTTAAAATATGATTGGGAATGTATTCAAGCTCACTTTTTGACCTTTTACCATTTTTGGAAAAATGAAATTTTTTTACTTTTTTATCCACCCTCAACCTTCGAAATTTGGTGATGACACGTAGCATATGGTGCATCCCATTGAAATCGCATCTCAATTCTACGCATTTTGACCCTTTTTGAATTTTGGAAAATTTCACTTTTTTTTTCCCACAGGCCTGCACCTCCGCCTTTTCCCTTGACAAGTTTCATTCTCTCTATCGCTAAAATTCCACTTCGGATTATTTCATGTTTTAACCCCTTTTTTCGCCAAGGAAAATTTCTAATTTTTCCTCCACGGGCCCGTGCCTCTCGGTTCCTTCCTTAGCACGTGTTGGAAGCTGATACATTTATAGGCCAACGCTTCAAACTTTCACCCAAAAGTGAAAATTTCTCTTTTTTTCTCCACCGGCCCACATACCCACTCGCCCGCTATGTGTCCATCATGGATTGGTTACGAGCTTCAATCCATACTTTAACTTTGATCCATTTGAAGTTAAAACTTCAAAGTGACCCCAAAATCTACCCCCCATTCTACCTTTTCAAGGCCATGTGTCCACCTGTGATTGGCCATGGGGCCACGCTTCAAAATTTTACTTTAACATTTTCTACCTCCAAAGGAAAAAAACTTCAAAAACCTCTACCATCCACATCCCCTCTACCCTTGATTTCTACCATGTGTCCTCCTCTGATTGGAGCGGGGCTACATCTCATTTTTTAACCTTAGAAAATAGAGCTAAAAATCTCTAAGTCCTCCATCGACCCACTCCTCCATTTTTGGTTTTTTGAGGACACATGTCCACCTGTGATTGGTTGCAGAGCTTGGACCTTTTTGTGACTTTAAAATTTTTGCAAAATAAAGTCTAAAAACTCTAAGGGAATCCGACCACCTGCCATCCCTTGGCCAATTAGAACCCACCACATTGCCAATGCATGCTGAGGAAGAATTTGATCGGGAAAATGACGCCTATCTGGGTGTCAAAATACAGAAAATGCCAGGGATGCCCTAGAAATTGATTTTTTTCCAAGGATGGAATTTTTTTCAAATTGGAACCAGAAAAGCATGATTCTAAGCATTTCTCAACCTTGGGATTGGATTTTTGAATACATACATGTATGAATTGATCAATTTTGATTTTTCATGATCGAGAAAAAGGGAAAACATGGCATAGCCCACAGATTTTGAAAAATAGGGAAAAACAAGGCATGCATGGATTTTTCTCTCAAACTAGGGTGAAACAACAAGTTTTTGAGCATTTTTAAACCATTCGACTAGAAGGGACAATTTTTAGACCATTATTTCCAAAAATAAAATGTTTTGAGCAAGTATAGATTTGAGAAATTGGGCAACACGGTGCAAGCTTGAGTATTCTTCCAAAATGGGGTGTGTCAAATGATTTTCCAATGGACTAAGGAATGGGAATAGAGGCAACAACTTCATTTCACCCATTAAAACTATAGAAAGTGTTTCAAGAAATGCAGAGTGAAAGGAAAATTAGGGAAAAATAATAGAGGATCAAAATGGATACCAACATCGACCCTCGCTTGAGGATGGGCACTCCCAGTGAGTGGCATAAGAACAATAAGTAGACCAAGTGCCAAAATAATCCATTGGGAAAATGAGTCATGAGCCAAAATCACCAAAAACAAGCTAAGAACCTAACAAAAATGGCTGCCACACAGCAAGGCAAACCACAAACCGACAAAACACCAAAAACAGAGCAAAATCCAAACACTATACACTGTACAAGTTGTGCATATACCTCAAATTTGGGGATTAATCCAAGAAATGCTTCAGATGCCTACCATTAATAGGTAGTTCAAGCAATTCCCCATCTAAATATTTGAGAAAAAAGGTATTCTCACCAATTTTGATATCAATGGAGTAAGGGCCCATCCATAATGGATCAAATTTTCCATGTTTTCCTTATCCTCATTTCTACTATCCTACAACAAAACCAAATCTCCAATATTGAAGGCCATAGGAGTGACCTTCTCTTCAAACAATCTTTTAAAATTCTCTCTAAATCTAATATGCCTCTCGTGGGATGCTCTTCTCTCTTCATCTAGCTCCACAATATGATTAATCCTTGCTTCATTTGGGCTGACCTCCTGATCTTCAAGTTGTTGAACAAATTGAAATGAAGATAATTTCATATGTAAGGGTAGAAAATCCTAAGTTCCATATACCAACTCAAATGGGCTCTTACCAGTAGTTCTCTTGGTAGTGATTCTATCAGCCCAAACTACAAATTTCAGTTGTTCACCCCATTTTCTCTTGTTCAACTCCAAGGTCCTCCTAATGATCTTCAATAAGTTCTTATTGCTAGACTTAGCTTGTCCATTCCCTTGGGGGTTATAGTTTGAAGCATAGGTCAGATTGGTTCCATACTCCTTGCACATTGCCATCAAGGTTTTATCTCTTAAACACATGGCATTATCAGCCACAATCTTGATTGGCACACCAAATCTGCATATGATATTATTTAACAAGAAATCCATAATAACTTGGTGTGTTTCTTTCTTGGTGGGGATTGCCTCTACCCACTTGGTGAAATAATTTGTGGCTACAATAATCCGCTTATGTCTAGTAGTGGAAGGGTCTCGAGATCTCACCAAAGAAGTTCATCCCTATTTTTTGAAAGGAGCTTCAATTGATATAGGATACAAAGGAAGGGGGCTGAAGCTTTCAATCTTCCACAGAACGCTTATCAGCTTTAACATTTTCTAATCAGCATGGTTGCATCTTTGAAGAGAGTAGGCCACCAATAACCAGCTCTCAAAAATTTGTGTGTTGTAACCCTTCGAAAAAAGTGTCCTCCACAAATTCCCCCATGGAAATCAACAATTACTTTGGGAGCTTCATCTTTAGTTACACATTTCAAGAGGACACCTTTAGGGTTCTTCCAAGCCATCCCAAAGTCAGTGATGATGTATTTTTGAGAAGCCATCTTGAGGGCTCTTTTCTGATTATTATTTAAATGATTAGGACAACATACGTGTCTGAGGTAAAATATTATATCCCTGTACCACTCAGAACTTACCAATTTCTCAAGAACATATGCCCTTTCTTCCTCTACTTCATTCACTTCCACAGTCTGCAAGTTGCTCTCAGCCATGAGCTTAGCAAGACCCAAACCTCTTACTAACTTAGTGGTTTGAATGTCCATGTCATATTCCTGCAGTTTTTTCACCCATCTACATCTTTTACTTGAGATCTCCATCTCTGATAAGATGTCTTTTACCATGGTGTGGGGAACATAAGCAACAACTTTTGAACTTAGGATATAAGGCACTGAAAACTTTTCGCTTTTACCAAGGTAAAAGATTTCTTTTCCATAATTGTGTACTTCATCTCAACTTGTAAAGCCTTGTTAAAAAAGGCAATAGGCCTCTTAGCCCCATCTTCATCTTTTTGGAGCAAAACAGATGCAATAGTATTTTTAGAAGCAAAGGAGAAGATTTGGAAAGGCTTCTTGCAATTGGAGCTGCCAAGATAGGTGCATGTTTAAGTTCCTTTTTGATTCCTTTAAAATCCTAAATAGCAGCCTCCTCCCACTTGATAACTTGATCTTTCTTTAACATGTATGTGATAGGAAGAGTCAACTCAGAAAAATTGGACACAAACCTTCTAATGAAATTGATTTGCCCAAAGAAAGATCAGATTCCCTTCTTCGTTCTTGGAATTGGCACTCTGGTGATTGCTTCCACTCTCTCTGGATCAATCATGACACCAACCTTTGAAACAATATGACCAAGTAGCTTGGCCTTTTACACCCCAAAGTGACACTTATTTTGATTGAGAGAGATTCCAAATTCTCTACATCTGATCAACATTATTTCCAAATGTTGTAAGTGATCTTTTCTGCTCCTTGAAAATATAGTCACATCATCCCGATAGATTGTAATGAAGTCATTTATATAACTAGAAAAAGCAACATCCATTGCTCTTTGAAAGGTAGCTCCAACATTCATGAGACCAAAAGGCATTCTCACATAAACATATGTTCCCAAGGAGTGGTAAAGGAAGTTTTAAATCTTTCTTAATCCTTGACAACAACCTAATTGTAGCCAGAGAAAACCATCCAAGGTGGACAACAATTTAGATCCATTACTAACTACAGCATGTTCTCCATGTTTGGCAAATGATAATTGTCTTTCAATGAATCTCTATTCAAATTTTTAAATTCTACACAAATTCTAATATCTCCATTCTTCTTTTGGTACAAGGTTTGTAACCCAAGATGAATACTTGGTGGGCTGAATGATCCCTCCTTCATTTTCTTCAATTCATCTTCATTTTCATGGAGAGGAGTCGATTAATTGGCCTTTTCTTCTTTTTTCAATGGTTTGACATTTTTCTCAAGAGGGATCTCATGCTGAAATAAGTCTTCTCTATATGCTTTCAGCTCTGAATATGACCAGACATAAGGAAATATTGATATTATTTCAACAATTGGGTAGAACTATTTTTCTTCTTTGTTTAAACTGCTACCCAACCAATTTTTTCTTGGTTTGTCCTTTATTCCCAAGTTATTCTCTTCCACATCCCTTGAGGTAGATATGTTTCTATTAATGATGTAATAAGCCTTGTCTTTGACTCAAGAGGAACCAACCCTCTAGGAATAGAGTTAGTTTTCAATTGGATAATATCTTTTCAAAAAAGTCTCTCTTCCTTTAGTTATACATACCATTGGTTCCCAATCAATATTTTGATCTACAAACTCACCATGATTTTGTAAGAACCTTTTCACTTGAGCATCATCATTAAACACCTGCCAATACTTAATGTTATCGGGACAACTTGCCTAGTTAACACTTCAACAGTGTACTCATAATAAGGTGAAATAGTGCAATCTCCAAATCTTGACCCCAACACTGCCAAATTTTCAATAAGCAACATTCAAACTTCTGTCATGATGCACAATTTTGAAAGAATCTAACATCTCAATCAGATCCCAAAATGCATGCTTATACTATTTCATCCACTGATTTTTATAGCATACATTTTTCTTATTTGTTTGACAACTAGCTCTAAATCTTCTTTTCAATGATGTCCTTGACACCATAGTTCCATGCAATTCTCGGACCCAACAATAAGGCTTCATACTCAGCAATGTTGTTAATACATTCAAAATTAAGCTTGAAGGAAAAAAAAATTCTTCCAAGCTAGGAGAAATTAGAATTACACCAAAGCACATTTCCAAATTTGGAGAAAGATCCATCAAATAGCAAGGTCCAAGGAGAAAATACCTAATCAAGGCACTTTGACTAATCCATTTTTGTTCTTTTCCATCAGAAAAACCAATAAAATTATCAAAGCATCAACATTAGCAAATAATACTTCATAAGAAGCATTGTTTGGGTCCTCAATTAGGTGCAACATTTTCTTTTCCCCATAGAGCTTGACAAGGCTTCCTTCAATGGTAATGGGGAAAAAGACATATCCATTTGGACACTCCCTCCAACACTTGCAGCCCACTTTCTTGACAATAACATACCCCATTTAGCAGGGCAATCAATAATCACAACATCTAATTTTAAATTCCTCTCAAGATAGGACGCAAGATGCAATACCAAACCCTTCACACAACCAACAACCGAAACTTCTCTTGAGTCCATGGCCATACACTTTCCATAGGATACCATCACTTTGATATCCAAATTATTCATGAATTATAGAGGAATGACATTACATGATGCACCGAAATCGAACATACAATTGTGAAGTAGCCTATCCTTTATGATCAATGTTGCGAAGAATGGATCAACATTCAATTAAGAATCAACTAAAGATGTCCCCAAATATACCTTAGGTGTCTCTCCAAGATCCTCTACTTGTTGGTGGTGTTTTAAGGTCTCAGTAAAGATCTCGAGGAGGAGTTTTAACAACATTTACATTTCTTAAGGGAGTAATCTTCTCCTCCAATCCAAAGTACTCAAATGCTCTCTTCTTATGCTCAGGAATCCTAAGAAACTCAATGATTGGAACACTCACTTTTATTTGGCTCAATACTTGGGCTATGTCATAGGGAAAAATATTTGGTAAAACAACATTGGAAGGGAGACAAGAAGATTCATTAGATGGCAAGGGATTCTTGGCATCTTGGGTATGAGGAGGACTGTAGTTTTTCTGGGACAACAGAGCTTTTGTAGGTGCTTTCCTTCTAGGAGCCTCTTTGGGGATGCTTGTGAGAAAGGGTGTTTTAGGTTTGAATTGAGGCCCAAATTCCTTAACAACTTTGATTCTAATGTTATAATCCTTCTCTTCAGCTATAAAAACATTCATCAACAATTGTCTATCTTCCTTAGAAGGAATACCACCATCATACTTCTTAATCATCAAAGCTCTTAAGTATTCAAAGTCATTGTTAGGAATTTCAAAATCTTGCACTACATCAACTTTAAGAGTATGATGGGGAAGAAAGACTTGTACCCATTTGATGCAATCCCAAAAGGTAGCAATAGTCCTAGCACTTATCACTTCAGTAGATGTTGCTCCTCCTTGTGATCTTGAAGAACAACCCACCATGCAAATATCATCATCAGTACCATCATCATTATTAGCTTCATCATCTTGCTGATCCACTTCACATGGAGGATGGGGTAGAAAACACCAATAAATATTAGCAACTTATTCAACAGCAGCAACCCTAGCAGTTAGGGGATCAGGTAACACTCTTCCTTCACGTGCCTGAGGATGTCTATTTATATACCCCATGGGTCCTTTCCCTCTATCATCCGCCCTTTGATCACCTCTAGGATGATTGGAAAATCTGTCATGGTTTTGTGCTCTTGGCTGACCTTGTGAAGTTTTCCCAATTCCTTTATTAGCTCTTGCCAACTTATATGAGATTTATTTGAAATCCCTTGCCAAAGTTTTCACAACCTCCTCTAAATCAGCACCCTTGCTAACTTAAGGTTTTTCAGGGTTTATCAACTTTACACCATCTCTCTTGAGAGGTTTCCCAATTACTTTGATATTGTTTTCAATTTGAAGTGCCATGGTGAAATCTTGTCTTAGATTGGTAGGGTTCTTATCTCTTAGGTAATAGGATTCCTTTTTATCAAATACATCTACATATTTGATTAGACAAGACTCATCACAAGGCCTCAGACTAGCAAGTAGCCTTCTCAAAGTTTTGTTAAACCTTGTGTTAAAGTCATGGAATGATTCATTGGGGTTCTTCTTGATATTATCAAACTCAGACAAGAGAAATCTAGGATCAGTCTTGTCACCATATTGTAACCTAAATGCATTCTTCATCTCACCAAGAATCAATCAATTATCAGCCAGGATCCTCGTACCAATCCCTAGCATCCTCTTATAGTGTATGAATGAACAATTTAATATACACATCTTAAAACTCTATCTCAAAATATTCCATCATGTTAACAAAAAGTTTGAGATGCTGATCACCGCTTATTGCATTGTTACCTTAGAATTTTGGCAATCTATTTCGACATCTTGTGGAACAATATTTGGGTAACCATCCATTCCTCTAAAGTCTATAGGACCAAAGGTGTTAACAATAAATGGAGGTCTAGATTGAACCATATTGTTTGGTGGAGGTGATCTTGGGGGTGACACAAGCTAATGAGGATTGCAAGGTCTTTAGGGCTCAAGAATGTGATTCACAAGGCTGGTATTCTCTAAGTGCTGATTTTCTTGGGAAATTTTAGTAGGATTGAAACACACAAGTGCAGTTTGGAGAAGGAACTTACCCAGTACATCAGAAGGAACTTCACTATCTGAGGAAAAATAGTTTATGAGAGGATTTCTTGAATTAGAATCACTTGAAGAAGAGTCATAATCCTCTACCAAAGGATAATCTCTCTCACAATGGATATATCTTTTCCCGATGTCCGACCTTTAACAACCTTCCAAAGTCTTCTCCCTTCCAACTCGAGTTTCTTGAATTTGTAAAAACTTCTTAGCATAGTCTCTAATGAAGAGAGATCTTCTTCCTTCCAGTTTTGAGAGATTAGCAACAACAAAGTAAATGACAGAAAGGTTAAGACATCACATTACTTATAAAGATCGGAAAAACATGAAGTCACCACTAAGGAATTTCACCCTAGTTGTGAAATGCACTAAAATACTCACAAATATCTATTAGCACCGAAAATCTTACCAAACTTTATAGATCAGACCTTCCTTTATTTGAATTTATTAATCATAGATGCAAATGAAGCACAACCACTACTGGAAACTAATAAAATTATAGGAAGAACTTATATCTTCACTTAATCTTTACAAATATAATTATAAAATGATGCTTCAACAATGTATTTGCATTCAAATATCTCAAATATGTATGCACATGGATCAGATTGAACTAAGAAAATATCAAACTTAGAACTCTACCCTTCATTCCAGCCTTATAAATCTGATCAGAAGATGATACTCAGATTTGTAATTACACCTAAATCACAGAAGAAGTATTACCAGGGATTTGAAATAGTGAAATACTAAATAATGTCCCCAAAAATGGTTCCATTTGAGTGTCATTGATGGGATAAATAGAAATGGAATGGAAAATGAATCAGCAAAAATCAATCTCAAAGTGTAAATTATTTCCCGTGAATTAAAAACAAGTCCCCGATAAAGTGACGCCATTTGGGTGTTGGGACCCATATTTAATCTCCTTCACAACTTGAGCAAAGATCATCGCTTTTACAAGATAGTCGAGAGGTAGATAAATGATTTATATTTCATTTTGTATCCGGGAAGCAATTTATCCACTTGTTAAGCACTCGTGCTTTGATGAAGTGGGTAGCACCTTGAAAGGATTTTGATCTAATCCTCACTATTTTTGGTTGTTCCTTTCAACCAAGGTAAGAGAACCTATATTGCAGCCTTTTTTTGTGAAGGAGGTGGAGATATCCTTATACTATGCATATTGTATGGAGATGGCCTTGGGAAAACATGATCAATTTTCCATTATTAAAAGCGAACAGAGTTGTCACTATGAAATGATGGAAATGCTTTTAAGATAAGGTTGAGGCTGCTAGAGACATGGTATGATCCTGATTTGCTTTGTGCATTTTTGTAAATGGATTGTGTTATTTTGTTGACACACAATGCAATGCAGGGGTAGTATGGGGTAGGATTAGTTATTCTGAATGAAATTTTTGGTGGGAGATTTTAGACAAGACTAACTAGAATTTTCCAAATTATTTGAGGACCTTTGCAAGAAATTTGTAAGACCCACATAGCAGAATGCTTCAAAAGGGTTGAGATACTCCTTCAACCAGGATATGTGCACCAAATGGAGGCCTAGATTTGCACTCTTCCACACAATATTTGATAACTTGCCACAAAAGCTTGAAGTAGATGAACCAACAAAGCATCCAGAAATCTCTATTTTATCATGACCTAAGGTGCACCCAAAGGTTTACAACAATCTCTAAATTCAAGGAAGGTAAAGTGATTTTAAATCTGTTTATCTCTTTATCAGATGAAAGCTCTTCGAATGTGAGATTGAAAATGCCACAAAACTATCTACAAGAAATGATACCATGTATGATCAAAAGATTTTCAAACACAAGATTGCAACAGAGCAAGAAACACAAATTAAAAACATTACAAACATAAGTGCATGCAAATTTTGCCAAAAGACAAGATAAAATAATCCATAAATGATTAAATTTATCAAAAGGGGAATATTATGGAAAACAATCTCATAGCTTTTTGATGGCTTTACAACTGAAACCAACTCAACATGATACAAATCTGATGCAAAAAGGAATTAGAAATGGTTCTCAGGTGGTTTCTTAGAGAATGGGCTTCTTCCCATATTTTCCCATGAATTTCTAAGTTTCTCTAACCTTTTTCATGTCTCAAAAATGCATTACATAACTTTCAATTACATTTTATCCGTTTCTCCCAAGAAAATAATATGCCAAGGGATCAAGTTTGTTCTGAATAATTCCTCATGATTCACTGAAAATGACATTTAATAGATTCACAACAAAAATTACCAAGTGTTTAAAAAGGTTGAATCATTACAAATATTTAGATCATTATCCTTCCTAGAGGCATGTTTTTCATCATCAATGCATGAAAATGCATTTCCACTCATCATTTCACATTTTCACCTTTTAAAACTACCTCTGCAACTTTTAAATTTGACATTTTCACGTGTTTGGATTGATTAGCAAAAATTTCAATTCAAAAACATCTCGAGATCTACAAATTAATCCCTAAAACCACTTGCATTGATCTTTACAGCACAAAGAACATGGATTCATCAAAAATTCGATGTCAAATGATGCAAAATTTGCATTTCCACACTTCCTAGAGCAAAAATGGCAGCCAAAAATGAAAATGTACAGTTACCCTTGATATTTTCTTTCTCCTTCAATCTGGGCCCTCCACATGTCAAAATATGATTGGGAATGAATTCGGGCTCACTTTTTGACCTTTTACTATTTTTTGAAAAATGGAAACATTTGAATTTTTTTTCCACCCCTCCTTTGAAATTTGGTGATGACACATGGCATATGGTGGGTCCCATTGAAATCATGGCTCATTTTTGTGCATTTTGACCCTTTTTGGAATTTTGGAAAAATTTCACTTTTTCCCATGCAGCCCGTACCTCCGCCTTTGCCCTTGACACATGTCATTCTCTCTATCATTAAAATTCCACGGGCTTATTTCATGTTTTAACCCCTTTTAGATAAGGGAAAATTTTCAATTTTTCCTCCATGGGCCCGCACCTCTGGTTCCTTGCCACATGTCGGAAGCCGATTCATTCATGGGCCAAAGGCCTCAAACTTTCACCCTTAGTCTTTTTGCAAAATAGAAAAATTTCCCTTTTTCCTCAACCGCCCACCAACCCGCTCTACCCACCACGTGTCCATTGCTAATTGGTTGTGGAGATTTGGCCCATACTTTAACTTGGATCCATTTGAAGTTAAAACTTCAAAGTGACCCCAAAATCTGCCCCCATTCTACCTTTTCAAGGCCATGTGTCTACTTGTGATTGGCCACGGGGCCGCGCTTCAAAATTTTACTTAAACATTTTCTACCTCCAAAGGCAAAAAACTTCAAAACCTCCGCCATCTACATCCTCTCTTCCCTTAATTTCTACCACATGTCCTCCTCTAATTGGATCAAGGCTACATCTCATTTTTTAACCTTAGAAAATAGAGCTAAAAAATCTCTAAGTCCTCCATCGGCCCACTCCTCCATTTTTGGTTTTTTGAGGACATTTGTCCACCTATGATTGGCTGTGGAGCTTTGGAACTTTTTGTGACTTTAAAATTTTTACAAAATAAAGTCTAAAAACTCTAAGGGAATTCAACCACCTGCCCTCCTCACCAATTAGAACCTGCCACGTTGCCAATGCATACCGAGGAAGAATTTGACAGAAAATGACACCCGTCTAGACGTCAAAATACAGAAAATGCCAGGGATGCCCCAGAAATTGATTTTTTTGCCAAGGATGGAAATTTTTTCAAATTGGAACCAGAAAAAGCATGATTCTCGAGTAATTCTCAAGCTTGGGATTGGATTTTGGATACATATAAGTATGAATCAATCAATTTTGATTTTTCACGATCGGGCAAAAGGGAAAACATGGCATAACCCATATATTTTGAAAAATTAGGGCACAAACAAGGCATACATGGATTTTTCTCTCAAACTAGGGTGAAATAACAAGTTTGTGAGCATTTTTAAAACATTTGACTGGAAGGGACAAGTTGCAGACCATTATTTCAAAAAATAAAACATTTTTGAGCAAGTATAGATTTGAAAAATTAGGGCAACACGGTGCAAGCTTGAGTATTCTTGCAAAATGGGGCATGTCAAATGATTTTCAAATAGACTAAGGCATGGGAACAAAGGTAGAAACTTCATTTCACCCATTAAAACTATAGAAAATGTTTCAAGAAATGTAGAGTGAAAGGAAAATTAGGGCAAAATAATAGAGGATCAAATCGACACCAACACACCCAATGCCCGTTGGATGATAGGCTGGAATGCATGGGATAAAACTATTGGTATAAGGGTATAAAATATGTATACATGAACTATGGACATGTATAATAGACCATTGGTGGGAAGGTGTACTAAATAATTATACCTTGGAGCACGTATTCTCAACATACTTGTTCCTGGAAGAAGAAGCACTCCATTTTTTACGTGAGGCAAGAGGATCATACTTATGCATGTTGTTGTTAGCTATAAATATATTAATGGTTGATCCGGGAATACAAAATCTACCAATAGAAGGATAAATCCTAGCCGCATATAGGGGTAGGAATGGGTTAAGGAAGGATGGCATCAATTTAATTAGAAGAAAGAAATGGGGAAGAGAAACTTCATATATATAATGATGTGCGTGAACCGTAACCTAAAGAGGTGCTAAGAATAATAATAATTTTTTTAGGTGGAAGTGATGAGAATCTTGCACAAGGTAATGGAACACAAGACCATGTCCCTTAGATATTGGGGAAGCATAATAGAAGTACCCTCTTGGCATCTAATGAGAGAGTGAGAATCGTTGGGACACATCCGACCCACACCCCAGCCATTGCACTTGGTTTTAAAAATTCATATTTGTTATAGCATATCATCATAGCTATGGTGAGTAAGAAGGTAATTGGGAATCACTGTGTTGGGTTGGAGATATAGGAAGGAATTTTTAGTATCGACATAGGAGGTACAATAGATAAAGACACCACATATGGCTTCTAATTTAACAAAACTATAATTTTGTAAAACCTTAAGATATTGTAAAATCATTTAAAGCACCCCAAAATTTACAAAGAAAAATAAAAATCTAATCAAGGATAACACCATTTTCACCTAATTAGCTAGGGTTCTACGTTTTACGAATGTAACATTAAGATAGAATCTTAAAATAATGATTAACTAGTATGAAAACAATGCAAAACTAACTAAACATGCCTACTAATATGATTAATTACCTAACATGGGCCTAAATAGACCTAAGGGGAAATAAAATGGTTATGGTTGCTACTTAAACAATGGTGAAATGACCTCTTCAAATGAATTGTTAAGTCACTTTAGATATTCATCTACTAACCTTGTTGAAGGTTTTAAGCAAGGATTGGACTTGGCTTAGAAATCATATGTATTATATGAGATGCAAATCAAAGCATGGTGTAAAGTATTAAGGTAAGAGGTGAACTATTTTTATAGTTTTCCTTTTGGGAGAAACTTATTTTTTTGTGCATGTGGAACTAAAATACAAAAATTAGATTAGAATTGCTAATTATGATTAGGCCTTTCTAATCAAAATTAGTGAATTAACAAGTGATTAAGAGGTATGAAGCCTTAATCAACCGCTTAGGGTCAACTAGGAGGATAGGATAAGATTTTGAAGCTTTTTGAGACATTGTGGATGTGAATGAGGTGATTTTGAGTGGATGGAAGAGGGTTTTAAGCCAATATTAGGGAATATTGACCAAATCAAGGTTAAAATAGGCTTAAGTAGCTCGAATCACTAATTGTCTATTTTGAAGAGGATTTTGACTTACAATTTTCCATAATGTGGAATCTTGAATGTAAAAGATTACATAATCAAAAATCATTTTTAATTGGCTAAAGTGGTAAGAAACGTTAGTTAATTATCAAAGGTCACTAAATTTAACATAATTGGTGAGAATGAGAGTGATTTTTGTGCATTTTGGTAATAAGATTGCAAAAGCGAGTTTAGGTTTCTACATTTGCCCCTGTTTGAGGTGAATTTAGTGACTTCACTTCAAATATAGTAGACAAGAATAAACAGTAAAATTTTGAAGAAATATTATCGGGATGAAGGATGCCCACTCAAGTGTTGCAGGGGTGATATAAGAAGTTAATCGATGATCAAAAATATGATTGTAATGGATAAAATAAAATATTTTATAATGGGCACAAAACCCTTGGGTATCTAGAAGGAATAGGGATAGGGATAAACATGGTTGTTTATTTCCCCGGGTTATTTTTAGAAGAAAAATTAGTAATGGTAAGAAATGATAATGGAGAAATTATAGGCCAAGCCAAATATTTACATCCAAGACCTTTCAATAAGCAACCTATTTATATCATTTTTCCCCTAGGTCTACATCATCGAGCTTTATTGAAATGAACACAAATGTAAGATAACATGAAAAGATAAATTACCCAAAAAATTCCATTGCTACATAACTCCATGCAACATACATAATGCAATGCAATACGAGAAATTAAAATGATACCTAACTCAATGCAACATACACAATGTAATGTAATATGATAAAGTAAAATGATACCTAACTCAATGCAACATAAATAATGCAATGCAATACAAGAAAGTAAACTAGCTAACCTAACAAAGAAACCAAAGACAATCACACATACTCAAACAAACAACATTCAAGATAGTTGCACCAATGTTTTTGTTATCAAGCTATAATTCTGAATGTTCATGTTGTAATGATAAGGGTTAAAAAAGGTGCCCCAAACAAGGATACATATGAGGGGAATAATAGAGGACATAAGTAGTCCCATGGAAAATATTTTGTGCACTCTGACATAGTCTCTGGAAACTCACTATTACACAGAGTACCGACATAACATACAACTAAGATTTTGTTAATGGAGGTAGATCACAATGAACCATAAGTCATTTGAAACCAGAACAAACAAGAACCGTAGAAAGATGATTTTGTAGGAAAAATTTTGATTTTCAAGAATAATGCAATTGAAACAGAGGCCTTACTTCAGATATGATGTTTATCAATTTTTGATTTTTTTAATTTTTTCCATTTTTTGGATTTTTAATGATTTTACCAATTTTTTTGAAAAATTTGGTTGTTTTAATTTTTTTTTTTACGGAAGAAAATATTATAATGGAAATAACAAATTCATTTAGAAAGCATTAAAAGTGAATGTAAGGAAAACAATATGTAGTAGAAAAGGTCATCAGAAGCAAAAATGCCCCCCAACATACCAAAATGTACACAATAATAGCTTTTTATTTTAAAAAAATCATCACAAAAAGTGTTAGGATACTTTTAGAAGAATTACAACGTTTTCAAGGAACATTGGGGGTGAGAAACATGCCATGACAGGAAAAGGAGATTACCATTTGACTATTGATTTGTGCTCTGACCTACGGGAGGAAATGACTAGGATAGTGAATCGAAGGCACCGTAGGAACTACATGAGGGACTACTTGAGGCATCCGGTGGATGGACCACATGTATACACCTAATCCTTTTACCCTGGTAATACAAATTTTTTAATGTTTAACTAAAAACATGTATATTAGGCTAAATTAAGGGGAAAATGGGGGATGCCTATCTTTGGTGCACCATGGGTTCTGGGTGCCTATGTTGGTGTAACATGGGAACTTAGGCGCTTATGTTGGCAATAATTTTACACTTTTTGAATTTTTGACTACAACATGGGTGTTGTGTTGTATATGTGCAAATGGATTTTTCACTTTTTGAATTTTTGACTACAATATGGGTACTTGGGCATATATGTGAAAATGAATTTTAAACTTTATTGAATTTTTTTACTACAACATGGGCGTTTGGACGTATATGTGCAAATTCATTTTGTATTTTTAGATTTTTTTACTATAGCATGAGTTCTTGGGCACTTATGTTGGCATGTATTTTACATTTTTTGATTTTTACTGTAACATGGGTGCTTGGGTGCCTATGTTGGCATGCATTTTACATTTTTTTGAATTTTTGACTATAGCATGGGTGGTTGCATGCCTTTGTGCAACTACAAGGGTGTCTATGCAACACTGAGTGCACTACCTATCTTCCGGAGGCCATAATTTTTCTCCCGACCTCGAAATGACTCCATTATTTTTGAGTGAGAAAAGTATCGTGGAGAACTACGCAATGGTAAGGTAAATTTGGGTTTTTAATTTTTCTTACCAATTTGTTTAGGTTTTTGAATTTGCTTGGGTTTTTTATGTTTATTTGGATGTTTTGAATTTTGAGAAGTTTCCTAAAGATATGCATAAGAAACTAATAAATACGGATACCCCTAGTGATAGATGGGACACACAAGGGTAGAATGTGATGTGTATGTGCAAGAAAGTGAAGATGTGAAATTTTTCCCAGTGTTAGATGGGAATATTCAAAGGAAAAATATTCATATGTAGAAGTGGGATCAAGGTCAATATAGATAGGTTCAATATGATTGTGAATGTAAGCAAATGAATTGCTAGGAAGGAGCAAGGATGCCCCCAATGTAAGTATTCCAAGAAGCACATGATAGAACAAATTGGATGATTATTTTTGTGAAGGGGATAGAAGTGCCCAGAAACATGGAGAAAATTCAATCTTATACACATGGATGTTCTAAATGAAGTAGAAGAATGATGTGAATTTAGCTTAGAAGCATTGTGATGAAAAAGAGACTAGCTAAAGATATGAATCGTGAGACAAGCTATGGAATAGAGTAAGAGTTTAAACAAGGTCCCCAAAAAAGACACTTGGTAACATACTAATCTTGTTTTCTCATAGAGATCCAGTGTGCGTATGTGGAAATTTATTACCTCATGGAGGGAAGATTTGATAGAAAACAAGTGAAGACACCCTAGCCAATTTGTAGGAATGATTTATTTTTCAAAGATGATTTTTTTTTTGAATGGATTGTGGAAGGAAAGTCATACATTGCTCCACTTCTAGCCAAGCATCCATAGCCCTTACAAAGATGCATTTTATTCTAATCGTAATATTTCTCTACCCCAGAGGGCATCCATAGTCCCAGTAGAGTTTATTAGAAATACCCTAAGAGAGAGTTATATATCAATTTTCTTTCGCTTTTAGCATTTTATTTCAGTTTTTGCTTTTTGATTTGATTTATTCTTTTGATTTTGAATACTTATTTCAGCTCTCTTGTTTGACAAGGGGTTAAGAACCACTAATGGCCTGATGGAAGGAGGTAGAAGTGATTAAAATGATGAAATTGTCTAGTGTGAACAAATATGTCCAAAATTTCTTCGCAACAAGTTTTTAGATGTTGATTGTGAAGGTATCTCTAAGAGGTCAATCATTCTTTAATTCACCAAGGTGATTAAAAACAAGGCCAAAAGGGTACCATAGAGATAAATGTCACAAAATGTGTGTGAATTGGTTAACAAAAATGTCACCCAAGGGATGAAAATGGTATGAAGACTTGCAGAAGAAGAACAAGAAAGGGAAGAAAGAACATCAATGTGTATGCAATACTTGATTACACTTTGTGTGCTCAGTTATCTTTTATTTTATTGAAATGTTTTCTCACTTTTTTGTGTTTTTTATTTTTCAAAAAGGTGGGACTGACAAGGTTACTTGACGTGATAATATCTAACAACAATGTTAGTGAATTCCTTGATAAGGAAGACTAGGCATGGTTTCTTATCAAGAGTCATATTATCCCCAATCTCAAGGATCGTGGTGAGCTCATACTCAATAGATGACTCAGCTTTTATCATGAAACATGGATTTTTTTGTTGGAGCTTGAGGTACCTATCCGAGAGGTTTCTGCACTTTACCCCATACTTGACGGGTGTGTTGATGTGCATTTTTAAAGTGCGTTTGATTCTAAACTTTAAGATTGTTTATATTTTTTTGAGATTTTAAGCTCTTGGAATTATTGATATGAGTCTGATGAAGGAATCATTTTGGTTTTCTATAATCTAATATGTGACTTATATAATCCTAAGAAGTGGGAAAAGAAAGTGTATGAATATGATTGATGTGAGAAATGGTGATGGGTTTTGGCACAATAATTAATAACAGAAAAATATGATGGATGCGAAGGATACGGTCCAAGAGTTAAAGAGGATGGACTACCAGGAGGTTTCCTATTGAATGAATATAAATGACTACAAGGATGTGGCCCTAAGATTGAAGATGAAGGATTTCTTGGTGGCATCCCATAGATAGAAGAAGATGGGATATTAGGATGTGGCCCAAGAATCGAAGATGAGGGTGTTTTAGGATGTGCCCCCAGTATAGAAAAATATGGGTTTCCATGAGGTGAGCCACATATAGATGATGTGGGGCTACTTGGAGGTGGTGCACATATAGAAAAATACGATGGGCTACCGGTGGTAACCCAAGGTAAGATTGTAATGGAGTAATCCTAATAGATAAATAATTATTAGGTAATGAGAAGATAGGCCATGGATTAATGCTAGACCAAGGCATTTCATCACACAATGAAGAATGTGAAGATGGAAAAATAAGAAGATGATCATGTTTGATGATCCTAGCATATTTCTCTTTTTTAAAATGGCATTAACCTCTTCCTCCTAGTAAGTGAATGTGATCTAAGGGTCATCCTCTATTTTTTGAAAAAATGAAACAATCTCTTCCAACTAATATGTGAACTTATCGAGGTATAAAGAGGTTTCTTTCTTGCAAAATTCTAGAGGAATGTTGTCATGTACCCTCATAAATTATTTAGAAGATTATTCACTATAGAATTAATCAATTGGTGTGGGTGGTTGTTCTACCACAAGATATTTATTGGATGAATGAGACATGGGAGTTAACTTGGATGATTGATTCAAGGAATTTGAGTTAGAGATCTTCGATGGAAGAATAGGTCATCGAGGTGACTGAGAAATGGGGTCCTGTGAAAACAGGGAGGACCATGACTTAGGAGTCGTATTATAGGACTAATTTGGTTTGGAATATTTTTAAGAATCTAAAGACTTAGAATAATTGGGATTGGACTCTTTGGAAGAATTAGAAGAATCAAAATCATACCACTTACCATAAGTTGAAGATGGGGGAAGAGGTAAGTGAATGGGTTCTTTAGTGTGAAGAATCAAACAAGGTCTAGTTGTGCTAGGAAGCGTTTAATGGGAATGATGAAACCTATGTTACCTATTTTCATAAGTATGTGAAACTACATGATAATTATTATTTGTTGGCACATGCCTAGACATATATAGTCTAAAGGATATCACAAGGGTTATTGTGTTGACATGTTCAACAAGTGTATGTACATAACCAATGAGAGAATCAAAATGATTCTCCTCATTAGACAAATAATTAGCATTCTTGTCATTCTTATGTTTAGGAAAAATTATTTGTATTGGGGGATTTGTTAGAACTGGATTAATCCATATCCACATCCCCACTTTCAATTAAGTCCTGGATGTAGTGTTGTAAGTTCAAACACTTATTTTTTTGTGACTTTTGATGCAATGGAATTGGCAAGATTCATTATCTCTAAACCATGATGGTTTAGGCACATCATCCATATTAGGCATAGTTTTAGGATATCTAACCATATCAACCGCCTCTATATGTTTTAGTATTTATGACATTGAGTCGATAGAGGAGTGAAAGTATGATAATTATACCCCATGAGCAGAGATCCCTTTGCAAGCTTCAAAGGATTGTTATTTCAATTACTTGTACTCATTTAGAATATACTATCCCATCACTAACAATGTTTTTTGTTCCTAATAGTGACAAAAAAAAATTTCATTATATTTAGAATCATTATGATCATGGGAGAAAGGTTTTAGAGTCCCCTTGGATAACAATTCTTTTCAATTTGACTCCCTTTTTTAATGACCTCTTCAAATGTGTTGCCAAAATGCATTTGCAAGTGGAACGTAATGTATAGATGGAGGTTGGGAAAAAATATACTTATTAACTACTTTTCAGGCATGGAGAAAAAAAAGTGGCTACATAATCCTCTCCATCTTTGTAAAAATACAGCAAAGTTTTTTTATTTCGTTTCTTGGCATTGCAGAGATATAACATGGTGACATCATCCTCAATATTGAATGAGAAGTAACATACAAAGTGTTTAGCTAATTATTTCCTTGTAGATATGGATCCCTTAGGGATGTGCACAAACCATTCTAATGCATGTCCTCCTAAACTCCATGGGAAGAGACGATTAAGATAATTTTCAGTATATGTGACTTTGTGGCATGCTATATAAAAATATTGTATATGGTCACGAGGGTCACATTTTCCTTTACAATTGTCAAATTTTTGAAAATCAAGTGTTGTGGGAAATTTACTTGAATCATGGCCCTATTAGATAGATTAGGGAACAACTTGTTGAACTGGAATTTCTTATTGTTACCAATTTTACCTTTTTGTAATGTTATATGGGTGTTATTCATATTTGACCACTCTTTATTGAAAAGTGGATCTTGTGTGGGTGGCATAGGTATATATGTGGGATTAAATCTATGTGTATTTCCACCCCTATTTGCCACAAGAATATCTTCATAAGGGTCTTTTTTTTTTTCCTCTCATTGAGGATTGTTAATTGGTAACTCGTGCAAGGAAGCTCTAGGTTTGTCTTTTAGTATAGCTTGTTTCAACACGTGTGGTTGTTCCTTTTGTATATGTGAAGCTAAAATTGCCAATTGGTGAGCAAGGGCTTAGACCTATTGTTCTAACGTCACCTTTTGAATAGGTACTTCATGATGATTTTCATTAGGGAGGTTGTGCATGATGAACATGATTCTCATTGTCTTCACTACGTATTTTAAAAAAAGGTATTTTATAATCTTTTTCATTTTCAAAGGGACCTCTTTATTATTCTTTCATGCGAAGTAGAGGCATGACGCGGATTTAAAATTTCATTGATACTATGATGAGGTTGGTATACTTCTTCTCTTTAAATCATTCCAGCAATTAGAGAAGGGTCTACTATAGGAGGTAGTTTAGCTCCTAATTCCATAACACACATAACAACCTCATGTTTGTTTTGGAAAATGTAATAGTCAAAGTTAGTAGGATGATGTTCTAGATTAAAATGAAGAGAATATTCCTCTCCACCATTATAGTCAACCATAAGATTATCCTATAAAAGAGGGTTGTCACCTCTAAATATATCGGATTCTAATCTTTGGTATCCCATTCTTGTAGTAGGAATACTTGAGATAGGAGATACAACACAAAAAAATTCCAATAATGTTTACTAAAGAGGGATCTTAGTCAATTTTTACAACGTAATGACACTAAATTGTCAAATTAAGGTGATTATAGAATAGCCCCAAAATTTGTAGGTCAAATTGAACGTGTGAACTAAAGAATTTTGAACAACCTACCCTAGTTAGGTAATGTATGACACAAGTTTTCCTTAGAATAATACAATGATGTATAATGCTCAAAATTTAGTCACACCAAATAGTTTACTCCCTAAGATTTGTCTAGATAGGTTTGCTGCAGACGGTGACAACACAATATCAACACTATGTCAAGTTTGCAATAAAAAGGCCTAAATGATAAGAAAATGTTGATGTGATCTTCTAACAAGATATACTAAAATCCAATTTCTAAACACTAATAAAGTCTAAGCTTTGTAAAATGGATGATACAAGTGCGAGCAACATAACAATGCTATTTGGAAATGTAATCAAACTTTATGAGAAAGCAATATTTTAGTATCAAAATGGCATTATAGAAATGCTAAAAAGAAACCTAAACACTCACAAAACTAAAGAAAAATCTAGGGTTTAAAAACTAAGTCTAAATATAACAAGAAAATGTTATGCATGCAAACAATGTAACTCTACAATATACATATTTAGGCCTAATTTCATAATGGAAATAAGACGTAAATATCTCAAGTGTATGGCTACAATGTGGGTAGCGTAACAACTCAAAAGAAGATGAGAATGAAATCATATAACTATGATGATAATAAGTCTAAAATATGGGTCTTTGAGACAAGGGGGCCTACTAGATCATATGTTGATACCATGCAAACTTTCAACGCTTGTACTCTAGAATTACAACCTAGTTGCGCAAATAAAATACAAAAGTTGTGGACATGTGATATCTAGCAGTATCCATATATGTTGTTTCTGTTGTCCAAATACGGGAAACAAGAAAACAAGGGTGTAGACCAAATGGTGTTGAAATAGACTTGGTGTTATTTTGGCAGAGATTCACCTTGTCTTAAGACAAGTGAAAAACTAGGACAAAATGACACTATGTAGATTTTGTGATGAAATATCACGTAGTTTCATATTTAATATATTCTTTCCTTCTTTGAATAACAAGATTTTGAATCTATTTTTTTCACTTTGTGAGAGCTCTCAAGTATAACAAGTAAGATAAAAATAATGGCTACAAGTGAAAACTTCCTTGGTGGTTCTCTCTCTATGTGGCACAAGTTTAATTCTCGAGAACATGATTTACCTTGGTTTTCAAAGGATTATCTTAGATTTATTTTACCCCTTTTAATACAATGATAAAATAGTGTGTTCAGGTTGTATTGTCGTTGGGGTTCCAATGACAAAGAACCTTGACTCTAATCTCACCAAGACATACTAGACAAGTCGGTAGTGTGGAGAACTTTCTGTTTCATTCACAAGGTTCCCTCTTGCATGAACTAATTTAGGGTTCCTAGGACCACACCCATTTTTGTAGCTTAAGGATTATGAAAAAGGGGTTATGTCCTATTTTAAAGTGGATGAGCTGAAGCTCTTAACCAAAACATGTAATACGGTGTTTTAAATTTGTGTGTTGATTTGTTTTTTATCTTTTGGATTAAGAAATTTGGTTTAGACCACCTTTAGCAACATAGAACACACATGAGTGTTATAATTTGGTTTAGGTCCTCCTTTCTTTTCCTAACATTAGTTCCTTCAAAAAAAATGATTAGTAGTTCAAAAGGTACATAATATCATAGAAAGAGGGTTAAGCGTTGTTTTTGTTTCTCAAGATCACACAAAGTGCAAGAGAAGAGGATACACAATAATTAATCCAACTAAATAGAAATGCAAATCTTGTAAATCATCTATCTACCATAAAAATTTAAAATTAAGGTTTATTCCCAATTAATCCAAGTGCTTCTTAATGAAAGACTAAAACGCTTTTGATTTCCAATATCACACTAGGTGCAAGGGAAGAGCATACACAAATTTTAGCATTGATTATTTATCAAGTGCAAGATTTATTTAAACTACAAGATCAACCACATGTCAAAAATGAAGGTTTATTCTCATAAGCACAAAATGAATGATAATTGTTCCTACTTACTCTCAAGAAACAAAAGTGGTTTAGGGGTGTTTTTTTGGTTCTAAGGATCACACTAGGTGCAAGAGAAGAGCATACACAACCCTATTCCAAACTCAAAAAAAGTATGAAAACATATCATCTATCAAAGCCTAAGCCAATTTTGTTAATAATATTGCTCTAAAATAAATAAATAGACAAATAAAACATATAAAAACACTTAAAAACTAGTAGTAATCATAAAATTGAAATTCTAGAATTTGAAAAATTTTTACCTTGATGCATGGGTGCCCCTCTTAATGCACAGGTGTTCAAAATCATGCACCTATGCTCACAAATCATGTAAAGGCACCCCTATGACATATTTCACACATTCAATGATGCATGAGCACTTCTAGTAAGGCACGGGCGCTCTTCTACATGCACAAGGATTTTTTTAACTCTGAACCAAAAATTAGTGTATCCAAGGGCACTTCCAAGCATGCACAAGTACTTATAGTGATGCAAAAGTGCCCCTCTAGATTCACAAGTGCTCACACTCATGCACACGTGTGCCTTTTTCCAGTGATTGTCAAAAATATGAGTTTTTGAGTAGATTTATTGAAAAAGGTGAAATCTTTGGGATTTTGGGTCAATTTTGATAGGGCTTCACCTCCTTATATCCTGCAAAAAGCATGAAAACACAACTTATACCACTAATCTAGTTGAAACAACTTTATAAAATGGAAATTAATCTATAAAACTTTGAAAATTACTCTAAACTTTGAAATTAATCTTAAAATATTGAGAAACTAATGTAAAAATATTGAAAGTACTCTAGAAAGATTGAAATTAAACTAGAAAACTTGAAATTAATCCTTCAAACTTGAACTTAATCTAAAACTTGAAATGAAAAACTTTAAAACTAAGTTAAAAAGCTTTAAAAATTAAACATAGTGGGGTATTGTCCCACCGATTGTGTGCCAAATAAAAGCACCCCAAAATTTACAAAGAAAACTACAAAGCTAAACAAGGAAGTATAACACCATTTCCACCTACTTAGCTAGTGTTCTACCTCTAGGAATGTAACATTAAGATAAAAGCTTAAAAGAATTCTTAAATAGTATGAAAACAATGTAAAACTAACTAAACATGCCTACTAATATTATTAATTACCTAACATGGGCCTGAATAGACCTAAGGGGAAATCAAATGGTTATGGTTGCTACTTAAAAATGGTGAAATGACCTTTTGAAATGAGTTGTTAAGTCAATTTCGATATTCATCTACTAACTATATTAAAGGTTTTAGGCAAGGATTAGACTTGGCTTAGAAATCATATGTTTTATATGAGATGCAAATCAAAGCATGGTGTAAAGTATTAAGGTAACATATGAATTATTTTTATAGTTTTATTTTTGGGAGAAACTTGTATTTTTGTGCATGTGGGACTATAAGCCCCAAATTATATTAGGCCTTGTTAATCAAAATTAGTGAATTACCTAGTAATTAAGAGGTATGAAGCCTTAATCAACCACTTAGGGTCAACTAGGAGGATAGGATAAGCTTTTGAAGCTTGCAGAGACATTTTGGAGATGAATGAGGTGAATTTGAGTGGTTAGCAGAGGGTTTTAAGACAATATTAGGGAATATTGACCAAATCAAGGGCAAAATAGGTTTAATTATCTCAAAATTGCTAATTATTTATTTTGAAGAGGATTTTTGACTTAAAATTTTCCATAAAGGGGCATCCTAATGTGAAAGGGGTTACACAATAAAAAAGTGCTATTAATTGGCTAAAGTGGTAAGAAATGTTAGTTAATTAGCAAATATCACTAATTATAATGAAATTGGTGATAATTATAGTCATTTGCATGTGTTTTGGCAATAAGATTGTAAAAGCAAAATTTAGGTGTCTATAATCACATATAATAAATAACCAATGAAGAACAGATTTGATGCAAGCAATAAGCTAAAGGAAATTAAAACCCTAAGTGTAGGAGAGGGAGTATAAGACTTCACTAATTTCGTAATTAGTCCAAGTTTTCTTGAACGAAGAACTAATGAACAAGAGGAGGAAACTATTAGAACCATTCCCGATAAATTATGAAACTTTTGAATGAGCCTCAAATAATATTCCTTGATTGGGTCAGCGATGCCTAGGCATTGGGGGTGATTATAGGCTCTCGTGACTCGCGAAGGACCTCATAAATGGATTTTTTTATATCACAAGGTGGTATTTGGTTGTCACCTTTGATCACATGTGTGTCGTACTAATTTCTACAGATTTCACCAGTAACTCCGCAAAAAACATTATCTCATATGAAACTCCCAAACATTTCAAATCGTAAAAAGAAAAAGATGAAAATGTGTATTCAAAATGACCCCAATGGTCACTCGATAAAATGAAAATGTTACCAAGCATTGCACTACATCTCAAAATCAATGTCTTTTTGTGTGTGTTTGTGTAGAACTATGCCCTAGGAATCTCTTGTGAAAGATGCAATTGATAGTGAGAAAAAGTTAGATGTAGTAATGTAGATAAACATGTGGATATAAAATTGAGCTTCTAATCCTATGCGTGTATGTAGAAATTATAGTCTATTTTCCCATGAAGGATAGCTATATGGATTCTTTGATTCTCTTATAATGCCTTTGGATGCAACCTTAGGTGGTGATATTAGATTCTTAAATATTGGTACATTATTATGGTCACATAACTTTTTATTTATATGATTCTCTTATTTAAATTTGTACATTGACAATTAAAAGGCCAACCCATAAGCAAATAGGATGCCCTAAAGATAAAAGAGGCCCAAAAAGGGAATGCAAGATATAAAGAGGTCGGGGTTCCCAGAGGGGACAAGGGTGCACAGGCGCTAGTGTCTTATCTTGGCACTAGCATCCAAAGTGAAGAAATATAATTTAATGAAGATCAAATTAGGAAATGGGGTGTGTAATACCAAAGAGGAAACCAAAGAGATAGAAAAGAGGCCAAAGATAGATGTCAATTACTAGTTTTCTCACTTAATCATATAATTAGTGGTATGTGATAAGGACCTAAAAATGTACCTATGTGTGTGATTTAGTGTCTACATTTCCCCAGCTTTATGTTGTTGAGTGACTAATCGATAAAATAAAGTAGATAAGAGATGCATACTAGATAACCATGTAGATCGATGGCAAAATCATGTCAAAGAGATAAGAAAAAACATGGGGTGATGAAAATAATGCATGGAAGCTAAAGAAGAGGAATTGACCCTAGGGGTAAAGCATATGTGCTCTGCCATGTTGTACTTGTTGTCTTTATCACTTGATGAAGGTTTGTTTCTAGGTACATATTAAGGTCGGACCTGCAAAATAATAGAGAAAGAGTTGTCAAATATGTGTATATGAAAACTATATAAAATTATGTAAAAATGTGAAAAATTAGTAAAAAGGAACATGTGGACATGATCCGTGACAAGTGAAAAGGATAGAAAGTGTCCTGAGATATTGTAGAAGAGTGATTTTTTTGGGCGATCTCACACCAAAAATGATTTTTTTGGGCTATCTCACTCCAAGTGGGAATTTTTGAATTCTCACACCACATCGAAAGAGTATTGGGGAGAAAGGTCTAGTGTTATACTCTATCCCTGATTGCTTCCTAAAATTTATACACTACTACATATGGTGTGATCCACGTCATTCCATTTGTATCCAATTGTATCCAAGTAGAAAAATATGATAGAATGTATTCGATTCTTGGAGGACTGAGCATATACTTGTGTAAATTTCTCTCTCGAAATGTTAAAAACTATACCGATATGATAAAATAATCAGTAACTTCCCTAGTCATATGCATCAAGGAATGGTCGGGAGTTCCCAAGCACTAATTTCTATTTTGGGTCATTTATTAAACTTTATAATATTATGTTCTTGTGTTGTGCGGGCATCTATTGAAGCTATGAGCTGCTATATGGGGTGACTAATCCACCCAATGTATGTCCCTTCCTCATTTCGGGTGCATGCAACATCGCTAGGAGGATACAACCCAAAGGAGAACATTGAACGTTGATTTGAAACTGATACCCTACAAAGGGAGGTAATGTGAATGGTAGAAATGAAGGCACATACAAACAAAGTGGTTAGTAATATGTATTAGTGAAAACAAGAAAAATACACATATAGAAGATAATGTGTAATCTAGCAAACCGAATAAATGTAGACCACGAAAAGAGGGTTTCAAACATGGGACATCGCTTATAATGTCACAATACAATCATTTGAAGCATCCAAAAGAATACAATCAATGAACAAACAAGACATAGGGCATAGCCCACAAACAATGGCATACAATGGAAAATAATATCAAACAAAGTAGTAGAAAACCTTTGTGGAAAATAGTTCCTATAAAGTAAATGTTACACATGAGACACTGTTAGCATGTTAAAAAGATAGAAATTATGTCAAGTCATGCATATATTGATAGAATAATGTGCTAGTAAGAATAGGAATTAGTATAAAATGAAACAATAACACTTGTAGTGTGTATGAATGTAGATGTCCTAAGGATCCTTCACAGATGGTAAGAGTTACAATGCCAACCATACATGCTACATGTGAATATCTATGTAAGGTTTTCATTCACACTAGAGAAAAAGTGGACACACATGGTTATATCAAAAAGATAATGACTTATAAATTATTTGTCTAGCATGTGAAACAAAGTGTATATGTAAGAAGTATAAGGAAGTAAGAGTAGATGCAACCAAGATATGTAGTATTCTAGGAATGAGTGAGTTAGAGTGATATACAACTTGAGTGTCATAGGAGTGTCATTATCCCAAGTGTATGTGGATGAACATGAGATGAGATTCATTTATAAATGCCCCTCAGTAATATAGAATGAACCATATAATAAGAATGTGTCATCGAAGTGGTTTGAAATTGTGTTCACTAGAAATATAGATGGTAAAGCATAAAGCATAAAGAGTGTGATTGTGGTGAGGTTCATTTAATATTTATACCCTCAACAATCAAGTATGAACCATCAAACTAGAGTGCATCATAGGGTAATGAATGTGGTGTTATGTGTAATATTACTTAAGATGCATTACGTTAAGTGGGTTCTTAAGTGGCTTACCCAAGAGAGTGGCAAGGTGATATACACCACCCCAAGCTTATCTGTGATAACATAAGGACCGATCCAATTAGGTTTGAATTTTCCCTTTTGGGGAGCTTCAACATTCGTGTTTTTATTGATTTTCTTTTAACATGAGATCACCCACATTGAAATTGCAAGGAAGAGTTTTATGATTGTATGTTTGGGCGATGCGAGATTGATATAATCGAAGATGTTCAAGAGCTTGAACATGGCGAGAGTTAATCATTTCAAGATCATGTAGGCAATTTTTTTATATTCATTTTCCTATCGTATGCCTTTTATAGAAACCCATAATGATGGTATTTCGAGCTCTAGTGGAATGAAGGCCTCAGTACCGTAAACTAGTGATAAAGGTGTAGCATTGGTAGGTGTACGCACACTAGTGTGGTAAGCCCAAAGAGCATACATGATTTGATTATGTCAATCATCACTGCTAGTATCAACAGTCTTGCGTAATATTTTGACAATGGTTTTATTGGTGGCCTCTTCTTGGCTATTTACCTATGGATAGTAAGGATTATAAAATGATTGTTTAATTTTTTAATGTTTGGTAGAGCCTTTTAACATCCTTATTTTTGAAGGAAGAGACATTGTCATTGATAATAGCATAGGAAATGCAAAATCATGTAATGATGTCGAGTAGGTGATGAAATGAAAGATATCCTGGAGCAGTAATAATATACTTATGGCCAATAGTCAATTATGGATGTATCATGCCTATAAGATCAAAACCCCATAAAGATAAGGGCCATGATGGATCAATTGGGTGAAGTTCATATGCAGGTACATGGTGGTGATTGTCATGTTTTTGAATTTATCATAGTTCTTAGCATATTCTAAGTAATATTTCTCTATGGTAGGAAAATAGTAGCCCTGACGTAGGAGCTTGAGTGACATATCCTTTTAGAGAAGTGGCCACCGCATAGACTATCCTCTACCTGAGATACATTGGTGGGGATTTCTGCAAATCCTAGTAAATCGTAGTAAATGACTCACAAATGATCATTTAAATAACTTTGTACCAATGATGACATATTACATGGCTTCATGTCATAGGTGATAAGATTCATGTGATTGGAGGTCATCAGAAATATTTTTTTGATAAAGAAAGTTGTATATTAGAGTAAACTATTTAGTATGTTCAATACTATGCGTGATGGCACAAGCTTCGAGAGGTGAACTATCAATAGAAAGTTATCACAAGTAATCTTGGATGATGAACATGGATTTCTCATTAGTGATTTATTAAGGGATAAATGATGTCACATTAGCCATAACATCTACATGATGATTATCTTTATAGGGGATGGTGGTGAGAGAGTAAGACTCAAATGTAGCTAAGATCCTTAACAAGATTATTATATGGTACTAGATGTTCCTATTTTGTATTACATGTGTCATTCAATTGATTAATAATTAGTTGTGAATCACCATGTATGTGGATATTTTGAATAAGGATATTTTGATCAATGGTGAGGCCAAGAATGAGGGCTTCATACTCAGTGATGTTATTGGTGCATGAAAACCCTAAGTGGTATGCAAAGGGGAGATGATGACCATGTGGAGTAATGAAGACTATGTCAACCCCAATGCCATAATGGAAATGAGATCTATCAAAATACATGGTCTAAGTGTCAGTATCAATGGTGTAAGTAGTGAAATCATCTTGAAAAGAATCACAAATAGGTGATGCATCAAACAGGGGTGCCTCAGAGAGGTTGATCAACGATGACTTGGCCTTTGATTGATTTTTGGGGAATGAATTTGAATTCAAAATCTGTAAGTAACATGACCCATCGTGTAAGATGCCCTAAGAGATGTGTATGAGAAAAGAGGTATCATAGAGGATCTACCTTGGTGATGATATGAACCTCATTATTAAGAAGGTAGTGGAAAAAATTTCTGCCACGAAGATGAGACCAAGGAATAACTTTTCGATATAACTATAATTGCATTCATAAGAGAGTAAATTCTAACAATGTAATAGACAACTCTCTCATGTTGAGATTCATTTTGTTACATGATAAGAGATCTTAAAGCATGAAATGTGGTGGAAATGTATAATAGTAAAATTTTCTCAGCCATGGGAGGTACTAAGATAAGTATATTTTAAAGGTATGTTTTTATAGCTTTGAATGATCTTTGAAAATGGTTGTCACAGAAAAATTTAGTATATTTTTCATCAAGCGTGTGAATGGTTGTGTTTTTTCATCAATTTTTGAAATAAAATAGAGGATGGCATGGATTTTTCCTTTCAATGAGTGTAACTGATGCAATTTATAAGTTGGAGGCATGTCAATAATAACACAAATTTTATTGGTATCTATTTCAATTCCACATTATGAGATAATGTACCCCAGGATCTTGTCATTCGTAACTCCAAAAAGACACTTCTTTGGAATTAATTTTACTTTATATTTTCATAAACACTTGAAGACCATGTGAATATCTTGAGCATGTGTAGAACAATGTCATGATTTGGAAAGTATATCATCAACATAATATTCAAGGATATTATGAATATAATCATGAAATATATGTGTCATTTCTCATTGGTAAGTGGCTCACAATTTTAAGGATGAAGGGCATGATGGTGTAACAAAATGTTCCCCATGGCATAGTAAAGGATTTTTTTCCTTGATCTACTGGATTGATTTTGATTTGATTATAACCAGAAAATCCATCCATAAAAGAAAGGATATCATATCCAGTAGTGGAATCAACAATGGCATCAATGTGTGGTAATGGGAAACTATCCTTGGGATAAAACTTATTGAGATCACAAAATTTGGTGAAACAACAAACCCTACCATCTAATTTCATAATTGGAACAATGTTAGAAACCCACTCTAAGTAACTAAAAACACAAACAAATTCATCTATTGATAGTCATTTTATTTCTTATTTGAATAGGAGTATGACCTTTGCTTGCATTTTGTTAATTTTTATTTTAGCAATTTTACATCATGGTGTAGGATGATATTATGCATGGTTATATATGAATCAATACCAGGCATATAACTATAGTTCCATGCAAAGATGTCTAAAAATACTTGAAATTTTGGAATATCATCTTTCTCAAGAGTTGTGAGAGAAGTGACTAATAAAACCATTCGTAGATTGGTAGCATTACTAAGGTTATATTGAATAGTATCTTCATTTAGAAGAGTTGACCGGTCCTCTATGTATGGGTTAGTAGGAATTATGTCATGAGCATCGTCATTTATAGTAGGTGGTAGTGTTAAGAAGTGATAGTGAGCATATCTTGTGATGGAAATTTGGGAGGTGATTGTAAATCCTCATGTATTTTAGATGAGAATCATCAGTAGGAAAAGTGTCCAAATTAAGCCATGTAGTAGAGATAGAGTCACTGATGAGTTTTGGATATACAAGAGGAAGTAAAGAATTATATAGAACAATATGAGCCTCTGAAAAATATGTAGAGGGAAGATGATATCATATGCAAAACTTATTATATTGAGTGGGGAGAGCCCAAGGGTGTCAGAATCTTTGACCCTATGGGCCTAAACCATTACCAAAGAAACCATAATGAAGCAAATAATTATAGCTGATACCATATTTGGATAAATCTTGACTAAATTCAGAAGAGTTAGGGGTATTTGTAGAATGCTTAATAGAATTACAATATAGGAATGGCGATGGATCTACTAGAACATCATATATAACTGAATGATGAAGGAATTCAAGCCATGTATGAAGAGTGGAAGGAACCACATGTGTAACATCTTTGACAAACTGTTAAATTTTCCTCTTTGCATTGCAAACGTTTGACATGTGATTTGTCCTAAGAAGGTGTATTCTTTTGACTATTGGAAATCATGCTTGCAATGGGTAAATTATTTTGTTCTTGGATTCATTTTGCTGAAATGTTGTTGCTTGCAAGGAATCCATTTTTCTTGAGATAGGTAAGGTTGTAAACTGGTAATGTTGTTTGTAAATTTATCTCTCTATAATAGAAAAACCTTGGATCAATTCCATTGATCCAAGGTATGCTTTAATTCTTCTTATCTGATCTATATGACAAACCGACATTCGAAATTAAAGGAAGTAAGGGATTGAGTCCTTAAACATACATAATTTTATTGATCTTTCTTGGAGGCCCTTGCTCTACATTCTACTGTAAATAGTATGCTCGATCTTCTTGTTAATATCTTAGGACACTTAATGGTATAAGAAGGATAGAGGTCTACTTCGTGACTATAAAAATGAAATGTATGTTATGTTTGTGGAGCCTATTTTCATGTTAGAGTGTGGTACACCTTCTATGTGTTACACTCGGGTATTTTTACGGCCATTTTCATGAGTGGTTTATTAACCCATGGGTAATGGGTAACCGTTATGGGCTGTTTTTGGGCCCATGGTTTTTCAAGACCCATTGTTTTGATGCCCATGGTTTTGATACCCATGGTCTTGTATCAAACTACTTAAACAGGTTGTCTATTTATATGGTCTTATGCATATGATAGATAGACAAGCAAATGTATTGCAGATGTGCTTTGAATTTGGGTGTGAATTCTGTAGAGTTTGTTGAGCATAGATCCAAACAGATCTGGGTATTGTATTAAGAGAGAGGAGGCATGTAATAAAATCTGAGTAAGTGATTCTTGGTGGACGTAGCCCAAATTGGGTGAACCACGTTAAATCTTGTCTCTCTGTGTTGTGTTATTTATTCTACACTTTTATTTGAGATCTGTAATATTTTCTGCATATTAGTTTCTACTATTGCAATTTTGTAAGGGATTATTCCGCATATTTTATCTCTTATTTCCTAACAACCTAAGTCCTAGATCTTTAAGATCTACCTTAATCGAAATTCTAATCTAAGATAAGCTAGACCTACCTTAGATCTATTCCTAACTATGCATGTTGCACCCTAATCTAAGTTGTATACTCTATGGGTGTGGGGTGTGAAGATCGTCTAAGGTAAAGAGAGGTCTATCTCTAACCTATTACCTAATATTGAACTATTATGGGATGTGGTTTAATCTATGATGGCTTGTAACCTATGGCAATATTAAAATGACCTAAGGTGAATAATTTCTATCTAACCTAAGGTCGATCCTAAACTAATGTTTATTTAACCTAAACTAATATAAGGATGGAAGGGGACCTAAGGGGTTACATGGAAAGTGTAAGGTGGTGGTGACGGTTTCTAAGTCATTTATGTGATTTGATTTTGAATTTAAAAATTGTGGTACTGTCAGTTTTAGAGGCATGGAAATTAGAGGGAATCCTAGTTGGCATCATCACTAGAGTTAAGTGATGCATGCTATCTTTGAAATTGGACTCACCAACTTTAGATGGTGGTGGCATGGAGATATAGGCAAGAAAGTAGAGTTTAATGGCATTAATGGTCATTGGTTCTGGCAAGAAAACCACCTTGGAAACCATGCGAGTGGATTTCTTGGGGTTTTTTTGGTTTTTCATGCATTTCAATTTTTTCTCTGCATGGAGATATTTGGTTCTTCAAACTAGTAGTTCTGTTTTCAATTTGTTTCTATTTTTAGCTCCTTTGGACTATTTTTAATCCAATGGAGGTATAAGAGGCATATGAGAAAGAATTTTTGGTTGTTGAATTTGTTTGGAGAAGGAGGAATTGTGGAGGCTCGGCTAGAAATCTTCTTTGAATCGACAGAAGCACTATCAGGCATGATAGGCTCTATCCATTAAGTTATTCTACTTTTCTCTAAGTGTCTTCATTAAAAACTCTTCTCTCATGAAATAAATGAGTTTTTATTTTTGTTATGGTTACCATACAATCTTGCTTGAAAAGTCTCTGTATTTATTTTGAAGAATCTCTTCTTGATAAAGTAGGAAATGGGTTGTTTTCTGTTCATTTAATGTTGAATCACATCTTAAATCTAGTTGTGATTTGAGTAATGTTGAACATGTGTGAAATTTGCTTGTCTGTTTGAAAGGGGGTTTATGGAAATGTAATGTTGCTTCAAATTTTGAATTGGGTTTGTTGTTTTGGTTGTTATAAGGTAAAAGAATATCCTTCTCTATCGCATCTTTTTTTTGTTGAAGTTTTTTTACTCCTATTGGAACTGTATGGATACTTTGATTCAGAGTTGTGTGAACTCAAATTTTTATAGAGAACAATAAATGAGTGACTTTTTCATGAACTTACTGTATAAACTCTCATTTCTTCGAATTCGGTATTTGATGGAAGATGGGTTGATAATGGGTGTTTGGAATTTCTAATTTTGTGTATTCATCTTGTATGGAAACAAGAATGAATGCTTTTTTAATCCTCTTATAATTTCAGTTAAAACTGATTTGCTCAAATTAAGTTCTTTTATGGAAACTATGTGATAATTGTTTCTTGGACACTTAGATTTTGAAGTTATCTTGTTGAGAATATTTGTGTGTGAATTTTTCTCTTTTGATCTTCCGTGTGTGTGTGTGTGTGTCTTTCTTTAAGTTTTTGAAGGACTGAACTAAAGGATACTAGATGAATTCCTATTTGGTTGAGGACATTTTGAGAGTTGGCTTTGTTTAAGTCGATATTTGGGTTATTCACGTAGCTCTAATTGAACTTGGTAGAGGATGACCTTGTTTTCTACTCCACTTTTGAGTTAGATGTTGTTGATTAAGCATACCTATTTCTGATTTGAGTTATCCTCTTAACTAACTTGCTAGAGTAAACCTGTTAAATCCTTCCTATTGTTATATTGTGAAGCTTTAAGGAATGTTTATTCATACTTTTTGTTGACATTTCATGATCTATAACTAACCAAATCGGTTCTGAATAAGGGGTTTTATATATTCTCCAATTTATTTTTTCTTTGAGTAAGATTGGTAGGAATAATATACCTTTTCATCTTAGTAGAGGTGTGTAGTTGAACCTGTCCATAGAAATGTAATGAAAAGTATTTTATCATCTCTATTATTATCTTGTGCACCTGTAGTTAAGCCATGTCGATCTTGTGTTACACCTTCTTTGAAATCAAATTGTGATTGATCTTTCTCTTTATATTCATAAGATATATTTCCTCACCTCTATGAGGATTCGAATGTGAATCTTTCTCACCAATTATGAACTATCATCTTGAAGGAATGGAAAGACTATGGTTCCTTTGACTGAAACTTTGATGATTTTGAATGAATGTTGAAGGTTGTTAATTCCCTGTAAGTTGATTAGCAATTCTTGTTATTACATCTCTTTCTTGATGAGGATAGTAATACTGTTACTACTTTCACTTCTTGTTTGGGTGAACCTTATTTTGAACCCGACTTGCATTTTGCGGTCACATGATTCAGTCTAACAGTTTTTGGTGCTTGATTTCTACGTTTAAAAGAGTTTAAGGATGTTATGATTGGGTCTGTACCAATCCTTTTACAACCATATTTTCTTGTGAAGGAATGTTGGAATCCTCCTCTAACCATGTCGATTGACTCCTTTCTCTTTTATTCTCTGAGGTAAAGAGTCATCGCTGCCTCCTTTGGAAAATGTAAGAGATTCATTTTGTATTCTCTTTTATGAGTTGTGAAACGATAGTCGATTAACCAAATTAGAAGGGAAGTTCTTATTTGTTATCTCTAGTTCATCCTTCCCTCTTTTGTGTAATCTAGTATATATAATTGGATCGGTCTATTGCATTACTCTTTAGAATGCATCGAGTAGTTGTTGATACTTCTCTTTTATTCACTTGATTTTTATTGAAAGTATTAATGTTGTTTTTTATCGTAAATTCTATATGCCTTTTATTGAGTGAATATTTTCCTAATTCTAAGGTATGACCTAAGGGGTCGCATGGCAAGTGTAAGGCGGTGGTGACGGTTTCTAATTATTTTATGTGATTTGATTTTGAATTTAAAAATTGTGGTACTCTCATTTTTAAGAGGCATGGAAATTAGAGGGAATCTAGTTGGCATCATCACTAGAGTTAAGTTATGCATGTTATCTTTGAAATTGGACTTGCCAACTTTAGATGGTGGTGGTGTGGAGATATAGGTGGGAAATTAGAGTTTAATGACATAAATGGTCATCGGTTCTAACAAGAAAACTACCTTGGAAACCATGTGAGCGGATTTCTTGGGAATTTTTGGTTTTCATGCATTTCAATTTTTTCTCTGCATGGAGATATATGGTTCTTCGAACCAGCACTACTGCATTTTCAATTTGTTTCTATTTTTAGCTCCTTTAGACTATTTTCGATCCACTTTGGAGGTATAAGAGGCATATGAGAAAGAAGTTTTGGTTGTTGTGACTTTGTTTGGAGAAGGAGGAATTGTGGAGGCTCTGCAGAAATATTTTTCAAATCGGCGAAGTACTATCGGGCATGATAGGCTCTATCCATTAAGTTGTTCCACTTTTCTAAAATTGTTTTCATTAAAACAACTCTACTCTCATAAAACAAATGTGTTTTTATTTTTGTTATGGTTACCATACAATCTTTCTTGAAAATTCTCTATATTTCTTTTGAAGAATCTCTTCTTGATAAAGTAGGAAATGGGTTGTTTTCCTATTCATTTAATGTTGAATCACATCTTAAATCTAGTTGTGATTTGAGTAATGTTGAACATGTGTGAACTCTACTTGTCTGTTCAAAAGGGGGTTTATGGAAATGTAATGTTACTTCAAATTTCAAACTAGGTTTGTTGTTTTGGTTGTTAGAAGGTAAAAGAATATCCTTCTCTATCGCATCTTCATTTTTGTTGAAGTTTTGTTACTCCTATTGGAATTGTATGGATACTTTGATTCAGAGTTGTGTGAACTCAAATTTGTATAGAGAACAATAAATGAGTGACTTTTTCTTGAACTTACTATGTATAAACTCTCATTTCTTTGAATCTAGTATTCGATGGAAGCTGGGTTGATAATGGGTGTTTGGAATTTATATTTTTGTGGATTCATCTTGTATGGAAACAAGAATGAATGTTTTGTTAATCCTCTTATCTTTTCGAGCTTAAAAGCCGAGTTCTTTAGAATTAAGTTCTTTTATGGAAACTATGTGATAATTGTTTTTGGAAACATAGATTTTGAGGTTATCTTGTTGATTATATTTGTGTGTGAAGTCTTCTCTTTTGATCTAGTGTGTGTGTGTGTGTGTGTGTGTGTGTGTGTGTGTGTCTTTATTTAAGTTTTTAGGGGACTGAACTAAAGGTTACTAGATGAAGTCTTGTTTGGTTGAGGACATTTTGAGAGTTGGCTTTGTCTGAGTCAATATTTGGGTTATTCACGTAGCTCTGATTGAACTTGCTTGAGGATGATCTTGTTGTCTACTCCACTTTTGAGTTAGATGTTGTTGATTAAGCATACATGTTTCTGATCTAGGTTAACCTCTTAAGTAACTTGCTAGAGTAAACTTGTTAAATCCTTCCTATTGTGGTATCATGAAGCTTTAAGGAATTTTTATTTAGACTTTTGGTTGACGTTTTGTGATCTAGAACTAACCAAATCGGTTCTGAATAAGGGGTTTTCTAGACTCTCCAATTTCTTTTTCTCTGAGTAAGATTGGAAGGAATAATATACCTTGTCAACTTAGTAGAGGTGTGCAGTTGAACATGTCCATAGAAATGTAATGAAAAGTATTTTATCATCTCTGTTGATAGCTTGTGCACCTATAGCTAAGCCATGTCGATCTTGTGTTGCACCTTCTTTGAAATCAATCACGATGGATCTTTCTCTGTCCATTCATAAGATGTATTTCTCTCACCTCTGTGAGGATTCGAATGTGAGTCTTTCTCACTAATTGTTGAACTATCATCTTGAAGGAATGGAAATACTATGGTTCCTTTGACTGAAATTTTATGATTTTGAATGACTGTTGAAGGCTGTTAATTCCTCATAATTATATTACAAATTCTTGTTATTACATCTCTTTTTTGATGAGGAAAGTAATACTGTTACTAATTTTCTCTTCTTGTTTGGGTTAACCTTATTTTGAACCCGAATTACATTTTGTAGTTGCATGATTCAATCTAACAATTTTTGGTGCTTGATTTCTATGTTTAAAAGATTTTAAGGATGTTATGATTGGGTTTGTACCAATCCTTTTATGACCATCTTTTGTTGTGAAGGAATTTTGGAATCCTCCTCTAACCATGTTGATTAACTCCTTTCTCTTTTATTCTCTGAGGTAAAGAGTCATCTCTACCTCCTTTGGAAATTGTAAGAGATTTGTGTTGTATTATTTTTTCTGAGTTGTGAAATGATACTCAGATTAACTGAATTAGAAGGGAAGTTCTTGTTTATTGTCTCGGTTCATCCTTCCCTCTTTTTTGTAATCTAGTATATATAATTGGATCGAGTCTATTACATTGCTCTTTAGAATGCATCGAGTAGTTGTTAATACTTCTCTTTTAATCACTTGATTTGTATTGAACGGATTAACGTTGTTTTAGATCAATAATGTTATATTCCTTTTATTGAGTGAATATTTTACTAATTCTAAGGTATGAACTTACTTGAGAGCTTAGGTTATACCGTGTACTATGAATTTGGGTATAGCATCTGAAATGAGAATCTCTTATTTTTATGTTATAGATGACTCACCCTAAAACATTTCTAGAAGCTGAAATTTACTTGGCTGTAGATGTCTTTTTATGGAATTTTGTATTGTTGAGTTTTTTATTCCAGCTTCTTAAAGTAACTCTATGTTTGGAAAATAGTTGAGTTATTTTCTGTTTTACTAGTTCAGATGGAATGATGTAAGAAATAGGTAGTAAATACTTGTATTTGATGTAGATAAATAAATTGGTTGAAATATTACTTATCTAATATAATGATTTAAAGTGTTGATTATATCATGATATTTTCTTTATATTATTTTAGGTTGATCAACTGTTTTATTTTATGGTTTTTATTACTTATAATTTATTTATTTTCTTGGATTTACTATTTCATAAAAGCAGAGTTGGTTTTATGAAACAATTAATTGAAAGCACATTGTTTTAATGCGTAGCGCTTATCATGCTTAGTTCAATGAACTGAGCCATGATAAAATTTTTGTGAATGGAATTTATAAGTGATAAAGGAAAGCAATAACCTATATGATGTATTGGTTGCTTAAAGTCTGGATCTTTTATAGAGAAATTTGATTCATTATTGAAATGTACTAAAGGAAGAAAAGTTGTATTCTTTAATGATCTTGATGCTGGTGGACATGAAATATGTTTAAAATTCTTGGTCTTGCAAAATATGTATTTTAACATGATGAATTGAAAAAGATTTGGAGTTACTTAAACTTATTATGTCATTTTTCTTGTGCATTATATGAAGGAAATTTGTAATCTTATTTTCAAGGTTTCCATTCTTACCTGATTGGATCCTTATTTCTGGTTGACATTAAATGAGTTGGAGGGATGGGATTTGATTACAATATCCCTTAAATTGAATGCAACTTGTTAAGTTAGCATGCATGGAAGTTATTTTATCTAATATGTATGGTTCACTATATGATGTTAATGAAAGTATAACTTAACTATCATGTAGTGTGAAATGAAAAAAAGGTATAATAAACCCCCAACACTTAAACAAGAAAGAGGAATGTTCATCACCTCTTGAGTAATTCCTCCATTAGTTTAAAACAAACATATGGTACTTAATATCATTAATAAATATGACTTCATCTCTATGAAGTCTACTATAATGGAACCTATTTCAGATCTTAAATACACCATGAATGGTTGGGTTGTACTAAGTAAATCTTATGATGGATGTTGTTTCTGTCTTTGATTAACTAAATGTTAAGAAAAATTTAATGAACATAAAATTAATCCTAAGTTTATGAAGTTACGTATTAACTTAACAACTCAATTAGGTATGAAAAATTTATGGGTTTTTGAATTAGGGTTAAGTAGGGTGGTTGTAATTTGAATCTTAATTATGATATAAATGGGTGAAAATGACCTCTTCTTGAGGTGTGTACATCATGATGGGTAGTTCTATCAGATGTTGGCACATGCCAACTACAGAATGTACCTTCATGAAGGCTAGGGTCTCCATGAGGATACAGTGTTGCAATTGACATGTTGCAACACCTCTCAGCATTGGTTCATCTAGATCTACTCAAATTTAGACTTGATCTTAGTTTCTCCCTAGGTCAGATTAGGAATGTGATTTAGTACAAAAAGTGATTCATGATGACTTAGGATAACTAGACACACCCAATTGACTTAGGTCAAATGAGTATGTCTATATACCCTTAGTTATCACGAATCAGTTCCTATACTAAATCATATCGCTAACTAGATCTAGGGTCAAACCTTAAAAAAAGTGAATTGAAAGAAGTTAGTAAAGACTATTCTAGATAGCTAATGAATGGGATGAAGGATGTACTCCCTTAGATGAGTAATCCATCTAGGAATAGTAACATGAATCTGTGTTGGTGCTCAAATTAGTCTGGACCCATTTTTCATTGAAGTTCTCTAGTTTGTGGGCTCTATCATTTTCTCTATCTCCCGTATTGATGCATAAAAACACTTTCCTTCATTTGGTTGCCATAATCAGTTCCTTCCTTGGTAAAGGATAACTAAAAAGTCTAGAATTTATTTTTCTTTCCTCTATTCATCTGAAAGAGTATGTAACATGGGCGTAAAACCCATGTTTTTCCTTTCCTTCCATTTTCCACAGTCATGTTTTGTTGTCCCTATACTTTTGTCCCAAATACTTGTAAAAATGTGATTATATGTAGCTTTAAGGATCATATTTGAGCCTTATAACATTTCTAAATTCTCCATCCTTGAAGAAAGATTCATTTTCAGGCTCAAATTGTGATTTTCCTACATTTCACGGTTTGACAGGTGTATTTTTCCTACAAATTTATATCTTGGCATCGGTGGAAACGTGGCCCTTTTGGTTGGATGCACTTGGTGGGGAACTTTAAAAACTCTAAGGATCACTTCAACCTAAAACTTTTCCACATGGAGGAACAATGTTCATTTGATAATTCACCTTTTGGTTTGGCCTTGGAATTGCGTCGGAGGGACATGTGGAGGTTTCCTTTGATTTTCCCAGGACTTAGGAAATTTTTCATGCAGCGTATAGTTTTGGTGACCATGGACACATAGATGGTTGGAACTCATTTGAGGATCTACCTCGGGGACACGTGGAGGGACCATGCCTATTTGGGGACCGACCCCTAAGTTTTATTTTGAAAAAGCTCTAGGAGGACACTTGGAGGCTTCCACTCACTCTACCCTTTGCTTGGACTTTTCAATAGCTAAGGAAAATTGTCTCAGACCCTAGACACATGGCGCCTTCCACTGATCTTTCAAATTTTGCAACAACTCACTGACTGAGACACGTGGTGAGCCCGCGCTCGTTTGGGGTCTCTATTTTTGGGCACCATATCAAAAGAGTGCCATGAAGACATGTGGAGGTTTTCACTGGCTCCTTTTATATTAAGACGTTTTAAAGGCCAAAAGACATTTTTCTTGGGCTCGGGGCATGTGGAAGGCCCGTGACTTTTAGAAACTTTCCCTGTACTTTTCCTTTGTAGTTGCACCAAAGAAACACATGGACGGATGTGATATAAAGTAGAAAAGGGGAAAAATCAATGATTGTTGTGTATTGCGTCTTTTTTTTTTCGCCATTTTTTCTCCAAGACTCTTAGAGATGTGAGTACGCACTATTTTCATCATTTTTGATGAAATTCCTTGATGTCTCTATCTATAAAGTGCCATTGAATGGATTTAGAACTTAATTTGTGAGTCCAAGGTTTGTTAAGATCAATATTTTGAAGTTGGAATTGCTCGGGCACTTGCAAAAATGGGAATTACTAGAGAATATGGATGTGGGACAGAGTTGTAGAGGAAAGAAAGGGAAAAGGATGAAATGATGAAAGTAACAGGCGCACAATATGAAAAAGGTGTTTCCTTGAGGGTGAAAAGGATTACCTGTGATATCCATTTGTGCAGAGCCTCCGAAAATGATTAAAAGGGGATTTCTCACATGACAAAATTGGAATGATTAGAAGGATTGCCAAAACATTGTGGCATGACATCATAGTCATTAGTCCAGGGTCCAAGAAACATGATCAGTTCACAAATGGTCCACCTAGCTGCAGCTTCTAGATGTGAATTTTTTAAATTTCATTTTTGAGGCAAATTGGCAACAAGAAATGGTCCTCGAATATTTTCTCTTTTGGGGAAAAATTGAGTGAGAAAAATGTATAAATGGAATGAGAATACTCTTGAAAAACTTCAGATTTTGAATTCCTAAGAGAAAATTTCATAAATTCATCTTCATGAGAGGACAAATCCAAGATAACCTATTATTTTCTTCTATGTTAGATTTTCTATCGTGTCAAGTTGGTTGCATATGTATAGCCATTGACGAGCACTGATATTTCTCTAGAAGATTTCCCATGCTAATGAATCTAAGTAATTTCAAAATAATTTTTGTCTAATCTCTAGCAATTTGTATCTCGCTTTATTTCAGAATGTCTCCAAATAGTTTCTTCCATTCCTACTACAATCTTACATTGAAATATTTGTGAAATCACATAGGATCTTGTCCTGTGATAGTTTAATGGTATTTGTAATTTAATTTCAAGAAGAGACTTCATCTTGGATGAGATAAATAAATTTAAAATCAATTCACTATCATTTGTTGATAAAGATTGTCTGTAAGTGTTCGGTGTACCTTAGGCATGATTTATCAGAGACTTTGGTGTTTAGTTGAGTCTTTCAATTTGAGCCTTCATGTTAGATTCTAAAATATTATGTGAAAACGTGTTGATTTGGGCCTCCATTGAAGCACACCTTCTAGTTGAAGGAACTTCTTAATTGTTCTTAAGTATTCATTGTTAAGTTATTCATTGTTATGAATTCATTTCAAAGATCTAGTATAATCAACTTTATCCTGATTCAACTCCCACCAAAATCATTCAAAAACCATTGATCCATCTTGAACTACCCCTATTTTTCCTTGTATATCAACAAAGGAACAAAATCTACTTACTAAAATATGCAAAACACTCAGGATTTCTTAATGTCTTTAGTAACCTTAGCCTTGTGTTGAAAGTATCTCCATCATTTAGAAGTGACAACTCTTAAGAGTTAAATTATGGAGTATTGACCATATTTTCCCAAGGTTTTCTTCATAAAAATTTTCCAAATGAAGGATATCTCCATCTCCTTCATCAAATAGAGGTTACACTAAGGGTCCTCTCACCTGGTTAAAGAGGCACAACCTAAAGTAGTGAGGATAGGTCAAATCCTCTTAAAGGTGTTATCCATCTCTCCACAAATTTGAGTAACAAAGGGCTAGTTAGATCTCATCCCTAGCTACAAAATGACACACACTATGATCTATCTTCGCCTCTAAGCTCCATGTCCAATATGTGTTGTTGCTCGTCTTGAAAGAGGGAACAAATTTGGATACCAATACTCGTTGTGTTGTTGTTGTGGAGTATTTTAATTATTTGAACAAAGGTGTACACATACGATTAATCGGTAATGCTTTCTCTGATTTTAAACTAAAATACATTGCTGAAACATCATTATCTATTTAGATATGTAAGAATTGTTTAAAGTTATGAGTTCAAAGTGCAATATTTATAGATTATACAATTATTGTACTAAAGTATGTATCATCATTGATAAATTTGGGTAGAAGAAGAGTAGATCTTATAAGATTTACATGAATCAGTATTGACAGGACATTTAATAGGTCTTTCATAAGTGAATTTGCACAAACTAAGGTGAAAATACTTAGTGGTGACTCTGTGCTATTTAAATTATTTCTAAATACCGGTGTCATAACATATATCAAGTAATATTTTCACCGATATCTACAAAGCTTGAAGAAAGAAGATATGTCTTCGCAAGGGACCCTAGTAGAAGGTTGTTTCAAGTTGGGAAAGTCTATTTCAGATGGAAGAAAAATTTGGAAGGTTATTGGAGATCAAACATCAAGAAAAGAGATCTCCATTGGTGAAATTGATCAACCTATGATTGAAGATTGCAATACTTCCTCAAGTGCTTATGAATCAGGTAGTCTCTTTGTAAATCTGAATTCTCCAACAATAGAGGGTCCTTCTTTTGTATTTGAAATATTTACATGTTATTTTGTCCCTATATTCTCCAAAGTGATAGAATCTTCCAAGAAACAAAGTTTGTAGAGAACATCCATTCTGAGAATTTCATCCCTGTACCACACAGACCCCTTAATCCTCATCATTTTGTTTCTCCCGTAAGATCAAATCCTCAAAATAATATGGCTCAACCTCCACCCGGGCCTCCATTTTTGTTAATACTTTTGGTACCATAAATTTTAGAGGTATGTATAGCTATCCAAATGTTGTGCCATAAGATGTAAGAAATAGATTTCATAAGTTTCAAGGAAATAATGTAATCACTTGGTGATAAGAACTTAAAGCTCTTTGTTAATATGATGGAGGACTTTGAAATAGAACTTAAGGATGTATATATTAAATTGTTTATCCATACTATAGAATAATATTCAAGGGACTAGTATAAATCTTTGCTAGATAATTCCATTGATTCTTAGACAGAGATGAAGAATGCTTTTAGAATGTAGTATGGTGATAAAATAGACCCTAGGTTTCTTTTATCATAATTTTAAAATATAAAAAAGAATCCTAATGAATCAGTGCATGATTTCAATACAAGATTTAACAAAACATTGAGAATACTACTGTTAATTTGAGGCCATGTGATGAATCATGTCTGATAAAGTATTCAGATGCATTTGATAAGAAAGTTTCTTACTATTTTAGGGATAAGAACCCTGGGACTTTGAGGCAATCCTTTACCATGGCTCTGCAAATTGAGAACAACATTAAAGTAGTTGGAAAACCTCCTAAGAGGGAGGGTGTTAAACTGATCAAGCCTAAGAAGCCTAAATCAAGTAAGGTTGTGGATCTTGAGGAATTTTTAAGGAATTTTGTCGGGGATGTCAAAGAAATCTCTTATAAGTTGGCTAGGGAAGAGAAAGGAATTAGACAAGGTTCTCAAGGTCAGCATAGGAAACAAGGACAAGACAGACTTGTAAATCATCCTAGAAATGATCAAAGGTCTGATGACAGAGGTAAAGGACCCATGGGAGCTAGACAACCCCAAGCTAGGGAAAATAGAGTAGTGTTTGATCCTCTAAATGCTAGAGTTGTTGAAGAGACAAATCAAATGGATTGGTGTGAAAAATGCTTCTTACCCCACCCACCATGTGAAATAGATCAGAAATTTGAAGAAGTTGATGATGATGACAACACCGATGATGATGCATGCATGGTGGACTGCTCTACAAGCTCACATCAAGGAGAAACTTCAATTGAGGTAATAAGTGCAAGAATTGCTGCAAGGTTTTGGGAATGCATTCACCGGGTACCTCTTCTTCCTCCATCTCATGCTTTAGAAATAGATATGGTACAAGTATTTGAACTTCCCAATAATGAATTTGAGTACCTAATATATCTAATGATTAATAAGTACGATGGAAGAATCCCATCGAAGAGGGTAGACAACTCTGCTAATGAATGCTATTGTGGCCTAAGAAAAAGAGTATAACACAAGAAGTAAAGTTGTCAAAGGAGCATGGCCTCAATCCAAAACAAAGACCACAGGTTCTCATCAATGTCAAAAAGAGGCTCCAAAGAAAGATGCATCTAGAAAAGGCCTTATTGTCTCAAGTAGAACTGGTGTTCCCACCCATGCCCAAAATGTTAAAAACCTTGTACCATCGATGAGTTTTTCAACTTTTCTCCAATTTTGATTTGCCTAAATACATTCCCTAGGACATTGCCCAAGTCTTGAGTCAAATCAAGATTTTTGTCCCAATTTTTGAAATGCTTAGGATTCCTAAGCACAAGAAGATGGATTTTAAGTATTTGGGATTGGAGGAAGATAGGAGTGCCCTAGACAGAAATATAAATAATGTAAACACCCCTCCTTCAACCATTGCAGACCGAGAAAAACCACCAGTGTTAGAGGAGATAGGTGAACCACCTAAAGTCTACTTGGGGACATATTTAGTTGAGTCTCAATTAAATGTTGATCCATTTTTTACAACATTGATTATTAAAGATAGAGTGTTGCACAATTGTATGTTTGACTCTAGAGCATCATGCAATGTTATGCCTTTAGAATTAAAGAATGAATTGAACATTTAAGTTACAAAAGCTTATGGCAAGTGTACTATAATAGATTCTAGAGAGGTCCTAGTTGTAGGGTGTGTGAAAGGTTTGGTGGTACAACTTGTAGCTTATCCAGGTAAGAACCTGAAACTTGATGTTTTCATTGTTGATTTCCCTTCCAAATGGAGCATGTTGTTATCAAGAAAGTGGTCTGAAAGTGTTTGTGGAAGTGTTAAGATGGATATGTATTTTGCCACCATTCCAAATCAAGGAAGCCTTGTAAATTTGTATGGAGAGAAGAAGATGTTGCACCTCATTGAAGATCCAAATAATGCTTCTTATGAAGTGTTGTATGTTGATGTAGATGTTGATAACTTTGTTGGGTTTGCTGATGGAAAAGAGCATAAGATTGATCAATGTAAATGTCTTGAACAAGTGGGTTTACCTTGGACCTTGTTATTTGATGGAGCTTGTTCCAAGTTTGGAAATGGTGTTGGCATTGTTCTGATTTCTCCAGGACAAGAAGATTTTGTATTTTCTTTCAAACTTAACTTTGAATGCACTAACAACATTGTTGAATATGAAGCATTATTATTAGGATTGAGAATTACATGGAAATATGGTATAAAGGATATCATTGTCAAAGGGGATTCAAATTTATTGTCAAGAAAATTAGAAAACTGTATGCTACTAAAAATAAGAGAATGAAACAATACAAGTATGCAGTCTGGGATTTGATTGAAATGTTAGACTCTTTTAATATTGTGCACCATGATAGAAATTGTAATGTTGTTGTAGAAAATTTATCAGTTTTAGGATCTAGATTAGGGAATGGTACAATGTCTCCATTTTGTGAGTATGAGGTTGAAATATTAACAAGGCCATCTATCTATGATAACGTTAAAAATTGGCAAGTTTTTTTATGTTGATTCCCTAGTGAAATGGTTTCTACAGAACCAAGGTGAGTTTGTTGACCAAAATATAGATTGGGAACCAATGGTGTGTGTTTCTAAAGGAAAGGAAACTTTATTTGGCAAATACATCATCCAACTGAAGATAAACATGATTCCCAGAGGTTTGGTGGCTCTTGAGTCAAACTTTGATAATGTTGATTGCATTATTAAAAGGAGTATGTCGGTTTCAAGAGATGTGGAAGAGAACAACTTGGGCACAAAGGAAAATCCACATAAAATTTGGTTAGGAAGCAATCTCAGCAAGGAAGAGAAGCATTCCTATATTCAATTGCTAAGGAAATATCAAGACTACCTAGCTTGGTCTTACTCTGAGTTGAAGGCATACAGGGAAGATTTTTTCCAACATGATATTCCTCTTGAATCTAATGCCAAGCCTTTGAGACAAAACAAAGGCCCATTACTCGCTTCTTTCTGTAAAGATGTAAGAAGAATCTGAAGAAGTTGAGGGATGGAAGGATCATTCAACCCACAAGGTACTCTTCTTGGGTTGCAAATTTAGTACCTGTCAAGAAAAAGAATGGTGATATAAGGTTATGCGTAGACTTCAGGAACCTGAACAAAGCATCATTGAAAGATAATTACCCTCTGCCAAACATGGAGAATATGCTACAATTGGTAACTGGTTCTGAATTGTTATCCACTTTGGATGGTTTCTTTGGCTATAATCAAGTTGTTGTGAAGGATTAAAAAGAATAAAGACTTCCTTTACCACTCCTTGGGGAACTTATGTCTATGTTAGGATGCCTTTTGGCTTAATGAATGCTGGAGCAACTTTCCAAAGAGCAATGGATGTAGCATTTTCTGGTTATATTAATGACTTCATTGATGTTTATCAAGATGATGTAACTGTGTTTTCTAGAAAAATAAATGATCACTTTCAACACTTGGAGAAAATGTTGATAAGGTGTAGAGAGTATGACATATCATTGAATCCCAAGAAGTTCCACTTTAGAGTGCAAAAGGCAAATTTTCTTGGTCACATTGTATCAAAAAGAAGGGGTCATGATTGATCCAGAGAGTGGAGGCCATATGTAAGGTTCCAATTCCAAGAACTAAGAAGGAATTCAATCCTTCTTTGGACATAAAATTTATCAGAATATTTATGTCTAACTTTGCTTGAGATGACCATCCCCATTACTAGTATGTCTTGAAGAAGGACCAGGTTATTAAATGGGAAGAGGTTTCCATTCAAGATTTCAATGGGATCAAAGAAGCACTAAAGCATGCCCCTATTTTGGCAGCCCCAAATTACAAGAAGCCTTTTCAAGTGTTTTCTTTTGCTTCATAAAACACCATTGCATCTGTTTTATTACAAAAGGATGATGAAGGGGCTGAGAGACCAATTTCCTTTTTCAGTAAGGCATTGTAGGGAGCTGAGTTGAAGTACACCATCATGGAGAAGTAATAATTTTCCTTGGTGAAAGAAACAAAGGTTTTCAGACCCTACATCTTGAGCTCTAAAGTTATTTCTTATGTTCCCCACACCATGGTGAAAGACATCTTATCAGAGATGAAGGTCTCAAGAAAAATATGCAGATGGGTGAACAAGTTGTAGGAGTATGACATGGATATCCAAACCATGAAATTGGTAATAGGTTTGGGCCTAGCTAATCTTATGGCTGAGAGAAACTTGCAAACTATTGAGGTGAATGAAGTAGAAGGAGAAAGGGTGGATGTCCTTGAAAAGTTTGTAAGTTCTAAATGGTACAAAGATATAATATTTTATCTCAAACATCTATGTTGCCCTGAATATTTGAGTAAAAATCAGAAAATATCTCTTAAGTTAGCCTCTCAAAAGTATGTCATTACTAATTTTGGGTTAGCTTGGAAGAACCCCGAGGGAGTGCTCTTGATATGCATTACTAAAGATGAGTCCCCAAAAATAATTGTTGATATCCATGGAGGATTCTGTGGGGGACATTTTGTTGGAAAAGTTACAACACATAAAATCTTGAGAGTTGGTTATTGGTGGCCAACTCTCTTCAAGGATACAACTCTATTTATTAGGAAATGTGAAAGTTGCTAGCATTTTTCTAGAAGAATGAAAGCTTGAGGATACCTTACTTTAAATCCTGTGTCATTTAAATCCCCATTCGAGATAATGGGGAATGGATTTCATTAGGGAAATTTATGATACTTCCAAGTCTGGTCATAAATGAATTCTTATAGCCACCGATTATTTCACTAATTGGGTGGAAGAAATCCCCACCAAGAAGGCAACACACAAAGTTATCATGGAATTCATGTAGAATCAAAACATATGGAGATTTGGAGTGCCACTAAAATTGTTGTTGATAATGCCATGAGTTTCAGTGAAAACTTTGGTGGCAATGTGCAAAGGGTATGGAAACAATCTGACATGTGCTTCTAACTAAAATCCCCAATGAAATGGAAAAGTTGAGTACAAAAATAAAAATTTGTTGAAGATCATTAGAAGAACCTTGGATCTGAACAAAAGGAAGTAGGGTAAGCAACTGAAGTTTGTTGTTTCAGGCTGCTTTAGAATCACTTTGTCCAAAAGAGCTACTAGTAAAGGCCCATTTGAATAGGTATATGGAACTCAAGCTTTGTTGCCCCTCCATTTGCAATTGTCTTAATTTCAGTTTGTTCAACAAATTGAATACCAATAAGTTAGTCCATATGATGCTCGAATCAATCAGATTACTAAGTTAGATAAAGAAAGAAGGGCATCCCATCGCGGCATGTGAAGTTCGAGAGAAAAGTTGAAGAAGTTATTTGACAAAAGGTGACTCCCAGAGCTTTCACCATTGGGTATCTTGTGATTTTATGGGATAGCAGGCATGAAGATAAGGGAAAGCATGGTAAATTTGATGCATTCTAGATGGGCACTTATTTCATTGATATTCTAATTGGTGAAAATAAATTCTTCCTAAAATACTTAGATGGGGAACTACTTAAATTTTCTAGTTAATGGCATGAATTTGAAACATTTCCTTGATTGATTTATCAGAATCAAGGTATACTCCATTTATATAGTGTATAGTTCTTTGTTCTTGTCTTCTTTTGTGTTTTTATTCATTCTGGTCCTTGGTGACCTAGTTTTGTTGGTTTCTCGGTTCATTTTTGGAGGATGCTTATGGTTGTTCTGCTCATGCAAGCTTATTCTTTGACTCCATTTCCCAATGGTCTATTTTTAACACTTATTCTACTATTTGTTCTTTTAGAACTCATAGGGATTTCCCATCCCCAATTGAGCCGATGTTGGTGCTCAAATAAGTCTCGCCCCATTTGTCATTGAAGTTCTCCAGTTTATGGGCTTTATCATTTTCTCTGTCTCCTGTATTGATGCATAAATTTTTTTCCTCCATTTGGTTGCCATGATCAGTCCCTTCCATGGTTGAGTATCACTTAAAGGTAAATATTTTGTTTTTCATTCCTCTATCAATCTAAAAGAGTCTCAGAATTTGGGTGTAAAACTTGGGTTTTTCTTTTCCTTTAATTTTCCACAGATCCACGTTTTTGTCCCCTGTCATTTTGTCCCAAATACCTATGGAAACATGATTGGATGTAGCTTAGAGGATCATATTTGAGCCTTATAACATTTCCAAATTATTTGTCCTTGAAGAAAGATTCATTTTCCAACTCAAATGATGATTTTCCTACATTTTACAATTTGACAGGTGTATTTTCCCGATCAAATTTACATCTTAGCATCAGTGGAAACATGGCCCTTTTTGGTTAGATGTGGCTTGGTGGGGAACTTTAAAAACTCTAAGGCTCACTTCAACCCAAAAATTGTCCACGTGGAGGAATGACGCTCATTTGAAAATTCACCTTTTGGTTTGGCCTTGGAGTTGCGTCAAGGGGACACATGGAGGTTTCTACTACTTTTCCCAGACTTAGAAAAAAATTTCATGGAGCTGGTATAGTTTTGGTGGACCATGGACACCTAGAGGGTTGGCGCTCATTTGAGTATCTGCCTCAGGGTTCCACCTTAGCAATTGTAAAAGGGAGACATGTGGAGGCTTCCACCATCTCTGCTTTATACTTAAACTTTTCAAAGAATTTTTCTAAGGCCTAGGACACGTGGTGATCCCGTGCTTGTTCGAGTCTCGCTCTTGGCACCATGGTGAAGTTGTGCCATGAAGACATGTGGAGGATTCCGCTGGGTCTTCCCATACTTAGAATTTTCAAGCAACTTTCTAAAGGCCTGGGACACATGGAGGGACCGTGCATGTTTGGGGACCAACCCATAAGTTTTGTTTTGAAGAAGCACAGGGAGGAAACTTGCAGGCTTCCACTCACTCTGCCATTTGTTTAGAATTTTTAATGGCCAAGTAAAACTTTCGTGGACCCTAGACACATGGCACCTTCTTGATTTTTCAACTTTTTCAACAACTCTTCGTGACTCGAGACACGTGGTCATCCCACACTCATTTTGGGTCTCTATTTCGGGCACTATATCAAAAGAGCACCATGAAGACACGTGGTCAAGCTTTTCCACGCTCCTTTTATATTGAGACTTTTTAAATTACAAAATGTGTTTTTCTTGGGCCTAGGGCATGTGTAAGGCTCACGCTTGTTTGGAAACTTGCCCCTATACTTCTTCTTTGCAGTTACACAAAAGAAACACGTGGATGATTGTGATATAAAGCGAAAAGGGGTAGAATAAATGGTTGTTGTGTATTACACTTTTTTTCTACCATTTTTACTCCAAGATTCTTGGAGATGCGAATACACAATGTTTTTCATCATTTTTGATGAAATTCCTTGACATCTCTGTCTATAAAGTTCAATTGAATGGATTTAGAACTTAATTTGTGAGTCCAAGGATTGTTAAGATTGATATTTTGAAGTTGGAATTGCTCAGGAACTTGCAAAAAAGGGAATTACTAGAGAAGATGGATGTGGGACAAAGTTGTAGAGGAAAGAAAGGGAAAAGGATGAAATGGTGAAAGTATCATGCACAAAAGATGAAAAAGGTGTTTCCTTAATGGTGAAACGGATTACAGTCATATCCAACTATGCAGAGCCTCTAGAAAATGATTAAAAGGGGGATTTCTCACATGACAAAATCAAAATGATTAGAAGGATTTCCAAAAGTTGTGGCATGGCATCCTAGTCATTAGTCGAGGGCCCAAGAAACATGATCAATTCACAATTGGTCCACTTGGCAGCTTTTGGATGTGAATTTGTTAAATGTCATTTTCTGAGGAAAATTGGTAACAAGCAAAGGTCCCTCAAATATTCTTCTCTTTTGGGGGAAATTGAGTGAGAAAAATGTATAAATGCAATGAGAATACTCTTACAAAAGGTTAGAGTTTGAATTCCTAAGAGAAAATTTGAGAAAGTCATCTTCGTGAGAGACCAAAGCCGAGATAACCTGTTATTTTCTTCTATGTTAGATTTTCTATCGTGTCAAGTTGGTTGCATATGTATAGCCATTGACAAGAACTAAGATTAAACCTGGAAGATTTCCCCTGCTGATGAATCTAAGCAATTTTGAAATTAATTTGTGTCCAATCTCTAGTAATTTGTGTCTTCTTTGTTTCAGAATGTCTCTAAATAGTTTCTTGCATGCCTATTGAAATCTTACGTTTAAATATTTGTGAAATCAAATCAGATCTCATCCCTATGAAATTTTAATGGTATTTGGAATTTCATTTCAAGAAGATCCTTCATCTTAGATGATATAAACAAATTTAAAATCAATTCACTGTCATTTGTTGATAAAGATTGTCTGTAAGTTTTCAGGTGTACCTTAGGTGTGATTGATCAGAGACTTTGGTATTTAGTTGAGTCTTTCAATTCGAGCCTTCGTGTTAGAATCTAAAATATTATGTGAAAACATGATGATCTGGGCCTCCATTGAAGCACACCTTCTAGTTGAAGGAATGTCTTAACTGTTCTGAAGTATTCTGTTGTTGAGTTGTTCATTTTTGTGAAGTCCCTTTGAAGATCTGGTATAATCAACTTTATCCTTCTTCATATCCCACCAAAATCATTCAAAAACCAGTAATCCATCCTGAACTACCCCTATTTTACCCTATAAATCAACAAAGGAACAAAATCTACTTGCTAAAATATGCAGAACACTCAATATTTCTTAATGTCTTCAGTAACCTTAGCCTTGTGTTGAATCTATCTCAATCATTTAGAAGTGACAACTCTTAAGAGTTAAATTATGGAGTATTGACCATATTTTCCCAAGGTTTTCTTCATAAATTTTTTTCCAAAAGAAGGATATCTCCATCTCCTTCAACAAACAGAGGTTACACTAAGGGTCCTCTCACCCTGGTCAAAGAGGCATGGCCTAAAGTAGTGAGGACAGTCAAATCCTCTTAAAGGTGTTATCCATCTCTCCAAAAATTTGAGTAATAAAGGGCCAGTTAGATCTCATCCCCAGCTACAAAATGACACACACTATGATCTATCTACCTCTAAGCTCCATGTCCAATCTGTGTTGTTGCTCGGCTTGAAAGGGAGAACAAATTTGGATACCAACAAATAGTATGTTGGAAATATTTGGCCAAAGTATCACAAGATGCTAGTTGTATTGTCCTATGTCACCTACTTTAAGAAATGAGATTTAAGATGAATATTGGTAAGAAACATTCAGATAGGTTTCTTAAATAGAAATCTTAATACCTAGAATAGGGTAAGAGAACCAAGTATACTTAGTATACATGTTGTATTCAATAATTTAAGTTAACATGAGAGATCGGTAGTTCACCAAGTCATTTATAGTTGCATATGATTATCTGTTATGAGATTGATTGACATGGTATGTGTGTTCTAAATTATGATTATTTTGAATAGAGAACATTATGTATATAAAAAAAACTCCCTTGTTTCTACAGATCTTAAAATGGGAATGTTACAACATGCATGACATGAATCCAAGGCCAACTAAGAAGAATATTATAATTATTATTGTTGGTAATTATGTGGCATTGAATGGGTAGTATACATTGCTCGAAAATAATGGGGAGGGTGATAGTACGTAAGACATGCTTCAGGATATTTTCAAATCCACAAATAGAATAGTTCAAGGTGCCAAATAATCTTGAGAGGCCAAGTTGGTGGATAAATGTGATATTACAAATATTAAGCCTTGATCCATTATCTACTAAGGCACATTTAACCCCAACATTATTGATGCAAACATGAATATAAAGGGGGGGATCATGCTCTAACATGGCCTAAGAAGGAAAATCATCTAGTGTGAAAGTACTTCGGTCTTCCTTAAGAGATAGAGATGAAGTAAACTTAGGATACACATATTCAAGTGAAGTATGAGGAGGAATATAAGTATTAGATAAATAAGATCTGAGTTTATTGATACAATCAGGATGATCCTACAAAAAGGCATGGATGGAAACATCCATGAGGGAAGAAGCCTAGAATATTAAATCAACAAGAAAAATGAGATATATGACAATATTCAAAAGTTAGGTTCACTAAATGATTTTTTAAAAGAAGAATTTTGTAAAACCCTAAGATATTGAAAATTCACATATAATAAATAACTAATAAAGATCAAAATCGATGCATACAATAAGTGAAGGAAATTAAAACCCTAAGTGCAAGAAAGGGAATAAAATACTTAATTAATATACAAATTAATACCAAATTTTTGTGGAAAGGAGAATTGATGAATAGGAGGAGGAAACTATCACAACCATACATGAGAAATTATGTAAATGCTAATGAGCCTAGTCCAAGGCTCTTGGGTGAGTTAGTGGAACTTAGGTCTGGAGACTGGTTTTGGGTGCCCGTGAGTGTGAAGGACCTCAAAACTAATTTTTGTTATGTCAAAATATGATTGGTGGTTGTCACTTTTGATTTCTTGTGTGTCACACTAATGTCAACAGAGTTCTCCTGTAACTTGCAAAAAAATGATCTCCCTTAAAACCCCAAAACACGTCAAATCCTAAAAATAAAAACATGTAAATGGATAATCGATGATCATGGTGGTCACTCGACCGAGTGAAATTATGACCGATCACCGCACTATATCCTAGACTCCATGTAGTTATGTGTTTGCATGTGTGTAGAATCATGCCCTAGGATGCTCTTACATAAGATGTACTTTGTAATGCCTCTAACATGGTTGATATCTATGATGAATTCTGTACTCAAAGTTGAAAACATTGATATGTGATTATTATTTGAAGATGGTGTACTCTTGTGAACTAAGTAATCATGTTTTTGTAGATAATATGTTATCTTCTAGAAATATATACAATTTTTCCATGTCTATTTTGAATTTAAAATGAAGTATTTCATTCCTTCTTATGTTGAATGTTCATTGCATGTGGATAGAAGAAATTGATTCAGCTTAAACTTGTTCATAGTCTTTATTGCACTTGAACTTGTGCTTTAGTCTTCATGATCTATGATGCAAGATAGCTATACCTTGGATCAATTTCAATGATCTAAGGCATGCTTTCAATTTCATGACATTGAGGTCATCTTGACCAAGATGGGAAGAATGTTATATTTTTGAACATAGGATTGCCACGAGATCTCGAGTGACTTTTTCTGCTCACACCATTCGTAAAGCGATCCAATAACATCATATTGGTTCTCCATTTGGTAATGTTGAAGTGATAATTTTAACAATTATTAAGGGAACCTAATTAAATCTAAGTTCCTAAGTTTTAAGCTTATCCTAGGTTCTTTTATTAATGAGGATTGTTTATTAGAGGAAGGGGATCCTAAGACATGTAACTAGGATAACCTAAGACTAAACTAATAAACTTTAACCTAAGGACCTAAGTTGGTTTCTAACATAATGTTTGTAAACCTAACCTAATACTTGGACTAACCTAAAGGGATGGCATGGATGACATACAAAGGGATGTCGGTGGCACCAATCTCTAAGTATTTATGAGGATTTAATGAGGCTTTAAACTCTTGTTGCCACTAATTTTGGCGAGGGCATGAAAGGTTAGTAGGAGGCTGAGTTGGCACCTCTGCTAAAGTATAAGTTGCATGGAATTTTAAACTTGGTAATAGCCAAACATGAGTTGGAGGAGGCGGGAGATAAGGAATGACTGTCAATCCTATTCACATTAATTGATCTTGGAAATTGTGAAAAATAGCCTAAGAAGTAGGGGAAGTGGAAGAAAAGATGGTTTTTGGTTTTTCATTGTTCATTTGGTTGTTTTTGTGAGATTTGTAGCTCTACATGTGGTTTTCATTTTCAAACCTCCAATTTAAATTTGTGCATGTTTATTTCTCCTTGCATGGTAGTGATGGTAATGGGAATTAAGTGAGGAAGTTATAAGAAGAAGGAAAAGAAAGTTTCAGATCTGGTTGTTGGCATTTTCATGGAAAAATTGCTATCGAGGCTCTTCTTGAAGATTTACAATAAGGAATAGAATACATGATCTCTATTAGGCATGATAGACACTATCTCTTTAAGTCTTATGATTTTATTTAAATGTCCTAATTAAAAGAACTTTGATATTTTTGTAAACTCTCTAGTTCTAATTTTTTGTGTTTCTTCTCCTTAAAATAATGAAATTTTTTATTTGGTTCTTTTGAATGCAATATGATTCTACATTTTTGTGTGCAATATGGAATCCATGTTGTAATTATTGATTTACAATTGTGTTACCTTATTTGTTTATGAAACTTCTTTAGCATTGAAACAAATATGTGTTTGTTTCTCTGTTGAATGGATACCTAGATTGGGTGTTGCGTATGCATTAAGAGTAACTTGGTTTTTTTGAAATATGTAGATTTTGGCTTGAGTTCTCTTATTATTATTATTGATTAGTAACTAAATTTATAGGAGACTTTGTCTGTAGTTAAAATTTATGGTTGCGGCTTAGTAAAATCCTTGTGTTCTACGTTTTGGTTTGTTTGTTTATTGATGACAATAAGGACCAACTATTTTTTGTTTGACTTATTTTGTGACTGTATTTTTATTACTTGCAAGGAGAATCTAGTTTCTTTAGATCTAGGATACACTTATTTTAGGTTCTTCCCCAAAAGGGAACTGTATCAAATCCTTGTTTATTTTGTAGAACCTCATTTCGATGGAAGTTGTTAAGGAAAGTAATCCTGTGGAATGTTTTGGTTTTGTTCCTTTTGTTTAAATTGTATTTTGTAAACCCATTTTGGGTGTGTGGTATCCTTGTAGATATTTTTAATCTTGGAAAGTTTACAATGATTTTTGATCTTGGGTAAGCATTTTTTGAATGGACATTTTCCTTATGCTATATTTTCCCTTCTTGTTTGGATAATTACAACCTTATCGGATGAACGGGTATAGCGATATAAGCTCGTACTCTTCTCCTTATTTAATTTTTATTGAGTTATTTAGAACTTACACCCTTTTTGGGTTGGCTTGCATAAGGAGGAATTGTTAAGTTTTTTTTAAAGCTTTATGATAAATCTTAATGGTTTCATATTCTAGTGGTTTGGTTCAACACTTTTCTCCTTTCTGAAGGGAATTATTCTTCACCTAATGGACTCTCTTTTAATATTTGTTTCCATATTTTGAGTTTGTGGAACTTGGAATTATGTGGTTGTATACTGACATTATTTTCTTGTTTGTAGTACATATTGTCTTGGAACCTTGCGTTATCATGTCATCTTCACGACCGTGATACTATTATATCTTGTGTATGACTTCCTTTGGGATGGTTGGAGTATTGTGTTGTCTGTAATATGTTGTTTAATTCACTATTAGGATCCTTTCATTAATATGAGTTCCATCCTTTAGATAAGATTGTGAAATGATATCAAGTTCGAATTAAATGTTATGTCTCTAACATTAGCATTTGGAATAATAGTTATGTTGTTAATGATATATAAGGGACTACATAGCATTATCTATGACTGTAGTATTGAGTTATGAACTTGGGTTGGAATGCAAGTGTTTAGGGAACATTTGTAGATATGGTTGTTTTTAGGAAGCCTGAATGTTGGCTATGTATGATCATTTGAGATCCTAACTTTGAAATGAATTCAAGTTCACGAGTAACTTTTTAGTAAGTTATGTTGGTCTTCTTCTTAATCTTTTGTTGGATAAACCTTCCTTACCTATAATGTTGAGGCTTGCACTTGATCACTCCTATTCTTAGACCCTAAGTTGAGCCCGAGTTAGGAAATATTGTTTAATGAAATTATACTCGATTCTTGTTGATCTTTCACATAGTATAAATCTGTTAACATTTTGAATTTATAAAACAACAAACTTATTACAAAAGGAAGTTGTTATATCCTTGTACTTCTTATTGAATAAGAAAATATATTGAGTTGTTGAACTTAAGTTGGAAGTTGGAATTAGAAGTTAAGATTAAGTTTTATATGATTTAATTATTTCTTAAGCTTGTTGTTGTTTATATGACAAAGGTGTTTAAGCGAGTTCATAGTTGTGTAGATATAGAATCAGTTAAGTTGATTTAATTAGTTCTTACTTAAACATTTCTTATTGTAGATTTTATGATCTTTCTCTCTCCTTCTTGGTTTTGAAATATTTTTGGGAAATCCTTTTGTTCATTTTGTTTGTGATTTTGGAACTATCTCATTAAAAGTTAGGTTCTTTTTATGAAAAAGTTAGATAAAAGCACATTGTTTTATTCTTATAGCGCTTATCATGCTCAGTTCATATGAACTGACTCGTGCTAACAATTATGCAGATGGATTTCGTGAAAGATGAAAGGAGAAAGACATGTAGAAAGTTACATCTATTTTAGTAAAGAAATTGTTTCTTTATTATGATGATTATGTAGCGACATTACTGGAAATGTAATTTTGTTGGAAAAAGAAGATGTAATAAAACTAGTTTTGTTTGATGTAATGAAATTTTGTAATCCCTTAATTATTACTAAGTTCACCAGGGATCACTCCCTTTTAATGAATGGCTTGATGATTGTTGATTACTACTTTATTGTGATACCTTAATTGGCATAAATTGTGATATATTATAAAGTAATATCATACATGAAGTGGGTAGCTAGGTATTTAAGTAATATGGGATTAAGAAATTTATTAGATCTTATAATATATCAACTTCTTAGTTTAAGGACCTGCTCTAATAGTTGATTTATTTCTAAGTGATTGAGCACATCTAAGTTGATACTCTTGAATAAATCCTTGGATAGTAAAAAAGGAACATGATAAATTATATAAATGAGTATGAATTCTTTTTGTGTTTAAAAATGTGATCTATTTTCATAATTAGGACATTAGTCCTTGATAAAGGAAAAATAATATTTTCCTTGGGGTTAAAACAAAAATATTTATTTGAGATCTTGTTAAGTGTTATGAATCCATGTTTTTCACTGGATTTAGTAAATTAATGAAATAGATAAGGGTGATATGCTAAGGAGGAATACTTGTTTGTGATGTTGGTTGAAGGTTGTGTGCACGTTCGATTTTTGCTCCAATGTTGATGACGAGAGTTCCCTTTTTGCTAGGAGGAGCTACCTATAAAATGCAAAATAATACCAAAGAGATAGAGTTAAATAATACAACGAGTGTAAAAACTAGAAGAAGCTACAACCGGGAAGTATAATGCTTCTTAAAAAGGATGTCAATCCACTTTTATATAATAGCATTAATGCTATCCAAAATAGAAATTAAATAATAATCTTATTGGAATTGAAGCGATTTAGGTATCTCATAAAAAATAAGAAAGGTCGATAAAGGGTGATTAAGGTAAAAATAGGTCGGAGTAATGGGCTGGTATTGGGTTGCGAGGCATGATATAGGATCTAAGTAAGATCTGTAAAACTTAGGAGTGATTTACTGGCTATAAGTGAATGTGTATGAGCTCACCGGTCCGAGGCATGTTTTCAGACACATTAACCGACCTCGGATGTGTAACCAATGCTGGTTGGCTAACTAGTGTCGGTAGGGGAAGTTAGTAAAAGGCTCTTAGAAACTAGTTTCCAAGCTCTTTGTGATTGCTCAAAGGCTAGAAATGGTGAAGGTGAGGTCGTAAAATGGCCTTAGTGACTTAGGGATGACTAGGAGAGGGTGAAGATAGGTGAAAGGGATAGATATGGTAAGGTGATAGGTTGGTGGGAGGAAGGAGGTGTACGGATGTACAGAAAAATAAATTACTAAGAGGAATGATGATCTTACTGAAAGAAAATAGAGATAACTAAAGAGATGTTAGGTACTTACTGAAGAATGGGTCTAGAGAGTGCAGGTGATGAAAATAATGATGGCAAAGATCTAGAGAGAAGGGACATCATGTATGTGATGTGGTAGTTTGAGCCTTCATGTTTATATGTGTGAATCTTTGATTGTGAACAAGGTGTTGATGGTTATTGGTAGTGCTCTCGGGTGCTTTCCTTTTCCTGAGTGCTTTAGAAATTTGAGTTCTCCAAGTCTCTATTTGTGTGAGATCTTGAATCGAATGACCAACATCAGTAAAGGATTTTGGAAATGTATTTAACCTAACTGGTGATGGTTAGGGGACCGACATCGGTTTAGGTATAATTGACGCGTCGATTAAGGTGAGAATATCTAGGTCGGCTTAAAATAATCTGATTGTTGTTATTTTTGGCGTGGTCTTCAAACTTCATCCAAGTCTCGAGTGATATATCACAAAAGGATGAGTAAGATTCCTCTTAGTTTTTTTAATAGGAGTTAATTTTAGGTTTAGACTAAGTGCTATTTGGTTAGGATAGGCTTAGACTTGGTATTAGGTCATTAATGGGGTTTGAGTGGGTCATGGAGTGAGGTGGCTAGGTGAGTTGGTTGGGTGAGGTGGGTGGTCAAGTGAGAATGTAAATTAAATTAATTAAGGTAATTAATTCAATTAATCATGTGCACTATGGGATATGAATAGGTAAGGTATGGTTAATTTAATTAAAAATGTTTATAAGGGTAGTATGACCTAATTTTGGTGTCTACATTTTCCTTTTTTATCACATATCTTGTATTGATAAGTAAATCCGACAAAAACAAGAAGTGATTGCCCCATGTATGGGTAAGAGCATAGTAACCCCAAGTGTGGGTGAAGGTGATCGCCCTTAAACCAAGAATTTATGAAGTGTTATACGAGAGTCGGTGAGTGGTTTGATAAATGTCTAGTTGGTGAAAGTGAAGGTAGTTGGGTTGTGGGTAACAATATAGGCACATTAGGTAGAGAGTGATGGTCAAATTAGGTTTAAGAGCTTGCAAAATCTACATCATCCAAGCTCGATAGGTTTATCCAAACAAGGTTGAAGTGATTCAGGTATCTAGGGTATAGGATATAGTCTGGAAACACAATGTAGGTTAGGTGCAAGAACATTTAGGTATGATCAAGTACACCAATGGTTTGGTTGGGATGAACAACACAACAATAGAAAAAGGTATGGGTGTTAGGCTAAAAGAACATATGCAACAACATGACAAGGTATAATGAGTACACAAGTTCAATGGTCACAAAAAGTAGGTCAAGTCTAGGTAAATAGGTTATGGCATGGGTAAGGCCAAGGTATAGGTAAAATAACAAATCCCTAAATGCAATTAAGGAATTGTATGGGTAGTTTAGGCTTGTGGGTAGGGTACAATGGGTGTTGGTACTAGAAAAAGGTATGTGGCAGTAATGAGTTTGGTCAAAATGGGTAAAAGGGGGTGTAAATGGTAATGGTAGGTAATCGATGCCGTAAGGTGTGACTAACATTGATCATGTTGATTTGGGTATAAAAAAAAAATTTAGTGTTGTATGTATTCAATTTATCTTGTTGTCATTTGGGAAAATGACAGAGCGATAGTGCTTCCATAGAAAGTGACAGTACGAGACTCTAAGCTAAGGTGGAGGTTTCTAAGTGGTGAGAGGAGCTAGGTAGCTAGGTCCATGAGGTCAGTTGGAGGTGTTTCATTGGCAGAGATATTTGAGGTTTATTTTTTCATGACAAAGGTAGGAAAGGGTTTGGGTGGACCACCAAAGCATAGCAACTGGATGTGCCACCACGTAGGCGACACCATGATGAGGTAGGGTAATTTCTTAACTTGTTGATTTTCTCTAATTGTGTTTTACAATGAAGAAATTTTGGGGCAGGAATGTTAATTTTGAAATGTGGGTGAAAAATAGATGAAATCTAGGGGGATGAGGTCAAATATAGGCTAAGTAGGGGAGAAATAAATGTGGGGTGTAAGTGGTTGGGATTAAGTAGGGTTGTAGGTTATTTCTTCACTTTTTAGAAATACGGGAGGTTGTTTCATTTTTGGGGTCATGATAGAAACCGACATCGGTCAAGGTTTGGAAAATGACAGATTATTTATGTGATGTCGGTTAAGACTAAGGTGACTAACACTAGTTAATCAGAACCGATGTCATTCAAGGAGAACCAGTGATAGTAAAGGATATTGGCATCGGTTAGAGTAAAAGAGGGACATGGGTAAGAAGGGTTATGTATGAAAGGAAAAGAGGTCAAGAAGGGAAAAGTAATTACTAGTTGTAGAGGGGTAAGGGTAAAATATGATCTTGGGCTAGATGGGATAGGTGAGTAGTTGCCATAATGTGAAGGTAATGATTCATGAGTGTAAAGGGTAGGAGGTTGGTATGTGAATTAGGTAAATGGGGTAAGCAGGATTGATGTGATTGGGTATGGTGTTGGGGTTAAGATTTAATTGGAGATAGTGAGGTCTTAACAATGTTGTGTTGTTTTGGATGTAGGCAAGGGACCAAATTATGTATGTGAGATAGAGTACCACATCTGTTGGTATAGATTTGGTCGAGTGTGACTATGGAGGACTGGGAGCATATGACTAATGTTGGATTGATTGGGATTTGATACTACAGGTGTGTAGCTTGAGATCCTAGTTTGATGGTCATACTCTTGAATATATCGATTCGATGACCAACACTTTTCATTTACCGACGAGAGAGTTTACTGTCACCCTGGAGGATGTATACAAGATCCTGCGCAGCTATCGATTTTCGGTGAGTGAGTGTATTTTATATCTTTAGAGGCCTCCATGGAGCCTATAGTGGCTGTTTTTGGGAAGGAAATGGGTAAACTAAGGTACCATAGTGTGAGCTTTAGCTACAGATAGATGTTTACAGCCCATCCTCAGGAGATGAGGTTGGTTGTTTTGATGATGGAGGAGGTATTTTGTTTCACCTTACTAGATGTCAAGGGTGGTATATTCCCATGAGAATTAATGGGAGTGCTCAAGGATATGGTGGAGGAGTAAATCTATTTTGAATGGGAACTTGATTTCCTAGTCAACTGTATAGGTAAGTAGCTATGGTTCTATGGGAGATTGTGACAATTTAGTTTGTGTTGCACTTTTCATGTGAGTTACTAGGCGAGATGAGCACATCGTATGTGTACATCAAGTTGGTTTTCACCGACCTAATTGGTTCACAGGTGGCTTGTTTAGATTTGGATATACACGGTGGTACCGGTTGGCGGAAGTAGCATAGGGTGGCTAGGGCCACACATGATGTTTCATATTATAGGTAGTTTTGGAGGGATTATCTGGTGTGGATATTGTTTGGAGGCCATATGTTGGCTATCCCTCATATAGGGATATGGAAAAGGAGTTAGAGTTTACAAATGCTTTGAGGTGGATTCGGGTGCATTGTTATAGTGAGCACGAGATGATACCTATAGATAGGGTGAGACAATAGTTTGGTCTTCCAAAGGACACGTCTCCACCCTTCCCACAGTACATGAGAGATGACATGGAGAGACCTATGTCTCCACTATAACCGAGTGTTCCTACATGCATGAGGAGTAGGTGGTGGACAAGTGGATCAATGATGTAAGGGTCACGATAGATATAGGAAATGGTGGGCGGAATAACTATGAGTGACACCATCAAGGCTAGGGTAGCTAGAATTAACTACCATCACAATATAGGTGGCTTCCTTCAAGCATAGATTACAGCCTTACGACGGTAGCTCACCGGTCGTCGGGTACATGTTTCCATTTTATAGACATAGGTAGTGGCCTTATTGGTCTAGGTAGCACATGGATAGGCACCCGTCTGAGTTGATATGGATATGGGGGACAAATGACCACTTTATATGAGTAAGCAGCAAGTTTACAGGGGCAAGTTGGCCACCACATAGGCTCTAGTTGTGGCCTTACATGCATAAGTTACAACACAGCACCTCCACAGACTCAGGAAAAGCTCCCATATGATAGGAAGATGTGTAGGGACAAGGTCCCATGGTATATGGAAGAGAATAGGAATCATAGATACATGATCTGAGGCCAATATTAGTAGGTCGAGATCACATATTGTTGTGAGACCTATGACACCACATTAAACGGTGTATATTGATGAGGTTTAGGGATGATCTGAGTGAGGAAAAATATTACCATGATCATCTAACTACCACCGGGATAGATATCCCTTCTCATGTTGAGTAAAGGGAAAAACATGTAGTGAGTGAGAGGACTAGATCCCGCACTCATAGTTCTGAGAGCATAGGGGATGACGATCCCAATGGTAGGGTCGGGGTAAGGCTACGAGTTCATGGAGGCTAGTCCCAGGTGAGGGGTAGACAGGGATTAGGCTGAGACCTATGCTAGGTGGGGAGGTGTAAGTAGGTCATCAAAATAGAGGTGAGGAGGAGGAAACAGATGAGACAGAATGGATATCAGATGGAGTGATGAATAGTCAACTGATATGATTAGTGTATCGATTTTTGGTATATACTTGCCTATGTGTCAATGATATTGAGGATGTACACAAGATTTTTGTGATTTTTATTACTATACTAGCCTGCATGCCGAAGATAGTGTGACTATATGTGAGCATCTTGAGATAATTGTATTTATTTGTGGCTGTAAACATATGTATATATAGATAGATTTTCATTCATATAGATGGTGATTTTGATGGTGATGTGTATGTATTAATGATGTACTTGGTTTTAATTTCCATTTTTATTGTGTATGTGATGGAAACTAGGTGAATTAGGCATGTTTGAGTCAAGGTCATGTAGGAATTTGTGGGTTATGTCGATTAAGCATGGTGGACTTTGAGGTTTGTTAGGCATGGTTAATTTTAGGTTAGTTAGGTATGGTTGAGTTAGGTATATGTATGATGGAGTTAAGGTTTGTTGGTTTTGATTTAATTTCCAAGTTATTGGTAACATGGGAAATAAATGATGATGTATATGTATGTTATGGTTTAGATTTCCAAAATATTTGATATCATGGAAATGTGAAATAATGATAGTATGATATGATGTTGTTAGAAAATGGCAGGTATTTATGTTTAATTTCCAAGTGTTGTGAAAAATGGAAACTAAGTAAGGTGAAATGTTAATTGAAAACATGGGGGAAATTGGTTAGGGTAAAGAGTGGTCGAGCTAACCTCCAAGGGCCCCATGCCCTTGGAGTGCTTCCTACATAGCCCCGACGAAAAGTGGCCTCGGGCCAATGTAGTTCTTCCATAATCTAGGGGAAAATAAGATGAGGTAGTGGAGTGGGTGGATAATATTTAGGCATGATAGAGTCTAGGTCATTTAGGTCTAGTTGGGTTTAGGTCAGTTTAGGTATGGTTGGGTCTAGGTCAGTTTCGGTATGGTTGAGTTTAGTTCATTTAGGCATGATTGATTTCTGTGAAAGGGGAATCCTTAAAACGTAGGTATCAATGGTCTATTCCTGTATAGGATAATCAATAAGTAATGAATAAGGTGAATGGTAGGAGGAGACAAAAGATCCACCTAATTGATAAGAACCATAATGAGTTCACCATACCTTAGATTGGCTTATGAACAAAAGACCAAAGGTGTTCCATGATTGACTATGCTAAGGGTGAAGAAAGTCACATGATCATGAAATGTTGTGTTTGTGGAAAGTCCCTTGAGAAGGTAGGAAATTAGGGTGAAAAGGCAATGAGGTGAAAATGGTTGTTTTAGCATAACCTAGTGTAAAACAACATGCCTACTTGGCAAGAGACCTAAGATCAAAATAGGAAAGTCCATGACGAAAAAGTTATCATTTTCTTATTTTTGTTGTTGTTTTGATAGACTGATCAATGTGGGAAATCTATGTCAAGAAGTTGATCAATGTAGGAAGATTTTGAATATTTTATTTTATTTTATAAGAATAGTCCTCTTTTGATGAGATACTAAGTATAATATGGCTAGCTTTGTATAGTTTTCCTTTGAGGGAGTAGTCTATTTATAGCAGTGAGATAGAGAGAATAGATGTCCTTTTTTAGGGAGTCTTCTGTTTTGCTCGAAGTTTGACTCAAGGAGTTGAATCCCATTTGAATTTTGATATTATTTTGTTGTTAGACTGTTAAGTAATGGAAAATACTATAGAGAAAAGTAGGATCTTGGTTTGAAGGAAAAACCATAGCACATAGATGATAACTATGCAACAGAGAGTTTACGTGATGAACGAAAATGAGATACCATCTTGAAAAAGACAAAAAGTATCCATCGAATCATGCCCGAGTAGGGTCTTTGTAATCATATTGAAGATAGGTCTAAAAAACATGACAGGGTAATCACATGATTCTTTTTGAGTCGTGAATCCTTAAAATAATTAAAATGGAAGGTGAATGGTGTTTAAGGTAAAAGCGTTAAATAGACAGAAAGGTGATATAGGACTTGATTCAACAATAGAATATAAAAATATGCTAGGTATTGAGGGGCTCAGTTTAGGTTTTATGTCGAGTGAAGACAATCAATAAGCACCGATCCATACGTATGAGTAATGATATAAGGTCTAACCTACTTCGAGAAAAATTTTCCCCATTTACTTTTCACCTCTTTGGTTACATGTTGATTTTCTTCAGATGAGGTCAGCTGACCTAAAAGATTTGTTTGTGACACGTTTTCATAGGCACATTTGATACATTTTTGGTAGATTTGGAGATGATCAAGAGCATTAAGATGACATTTGTATAATAACTCAAGTTGTGCCAAATGGTCCTGGAAAAATTCATCATCGTTAAGAATATCTTTGAGTGAGATATGAAGAGACAAAATCTAGACTTTGAGAGGTAGGACAGCCTTTATACCATAGACCAGAGAAAAAGGTGTGGCCATAGTTGAGGTATGAATACTAGTATGGTAAGCCCATAAAGAAAAAGGAATGTGCATGTGTCAATCATTTCCCTTATCGTCAACCACTTTCAAAATAGTTGTGTTCAATGTTTTGTTGTTTGACTCAGCTTGGCCATTTGTTTGTGGGTAGTAACATGAAGAAAAAATAAGTTGAATGCCAAATGTGTCACAAAGTTTTCGTAGGGTTTTGTTTTCTAATTATTTTCAGTTATCAGTAATGAGACAATGAGGGACACCAAAGCAATAAATAATGTGATGGTTGATGAATTCACAAATTTTTCTGGAATTTGTAGAGATGGGGATGGATTGTTACCATTTAGTGTAGTATTCGGTTGCGTTAATAATCCATTGATGGAATTATGAAGAATGAGGATTTATCTCTCTGAAAATATCCAAAACCCATTGAGATAAAGGCCAAATATCTCGTACGACCTGTAAGGCATGACTAGGTGTGTGATGAATATTAGCATGCTACTAGAATTTCACACAATGTTTGACATAGTCAGAACAATCACGGTTGAGGGTGGGCCAATAATAACCCAAGCGAAGGATGTGTTTGGCAACAAATAAGCCACTTAAATTACCTCTACAAATTCCATCATGAACTTCCTTGATGGTACAAGAAATTTCAGAACTTATAAGGCATCTTAAGAGGATACCATCAAATCCACATTTACAAAGAAGGCCACCCATGATGAAATAACAAGAGACACTTTTGAGAAATGCACGTTGCCCATTACAAGTAAGGTCAGGAGGTAGAATTGCCAGGGAAAGGTATTCAACAAACTACTTATACTAAAGGTCATGTGGGTCAGGTGTAATGGTTCCGACAAGGTTGAAGTCTCGAAATAAATAAGAAGGTGATTGTAACCTTTGTATTATGAAAAATATTTTGGAGTTGATAGGAAAAGTGGGTATCATAGAAGCAAGGAGGCCATTGTATCAAAAAAATTATAAGTAGAACATTGGGTGGTTTGAAGTTCATAAACGTAAGAGGTATTCAAAACTATGTCCACATGATGCTTATACTTTTGAAGTATTTCATTATGAATATAGTATATAACATTAACTTCATTTACAACCAGTAAGATTCATCAAAACTATTATCTGATTTAACATCTAAGGCGATAGCAGCTTGAAGACCTAGTACGAGCACTTTGTATTCAAAAATATTGTTAGTATAGTCAAAATCTAGTTTGAAGGATAATATCATAGGTTCACTATTAAGAGGGATGAGGATAACACATGTACCACCCCCATGCTAACATTTAAAACCATTTAACAATAAGGTCATTTGGTAAATTTTATCGTCCAAAGAGAGGGTAGTAATGGATTCGTTTGGAAAATCAAAGTTAGAATATAGATTTCTAAAGAGGGTGCATATTCAAGTTGGTTAGCAATGGTTTTGCCTTTGATAGATATTTAATGGATGAATTTGAGGTCTAGGTCTATAAGAAGCATGAGCCAATGTGCGAACATTGATGTTGGTAGGGTTTGGTGTACATGTAATGTAAGGGGTCAATTCGATATTGGTGACTACAAATGTTTTGTGGTTAAGTAGGTAATGTCAAAGCTTAGTGGTGACAAAAACTAAGGCTAGGTAGAGTTTTTCAGCATGGGTGTATCTAGTTTCATAGTCTATAAGCATACAACTTATATATTAAATAGTTTGTTCCCTATGTTTCTCGTCACATGAGCAACCATGGCACCCAAGGAATAATTAGTAGCAAAAATGTAAAGATAAAATGGTTCGTCATCCTTAGGAGGAACAAGCATAGGTGGTTAAAGGATATTTTTTTAAGGAATCATAACCTTTGTGGAATTCACCATCCCATTTGAAGGAGACATCCTTTTTGAGGAGATGATGAAATGGATGACAGCGGTCAGAAAGCTATGAAATAAAACCATGAATAAATTATAACTTACCTTGCACACTACGAAGTTGGAAAAGGTTAGTAGGTGGAGGAATTTATAGAATAGCCTTGATTTTAGTGAGATGAACTTCAAAGCCACACAAATAAATGATAAAACCAAGGTTTTTTCCTGAGATAACCATGAAGACACACTTCTTAGGTTTAAGGTGAACGCAATACTTGATGAGATGGTAAAATATGACCTTACCAAGGAATCCGTAAGGTGTTCGGCCTAATGTTTGGATTTGGAAAGAAGATCATCTACGTAATCTTCCAATATACAATGCATGATGTCATGAAAGATATAGGTCATAGCCCACTGATATGTAACACCAACATTTTTAAGGCCAAAGGGCATGACATGATAGCAGAAGGTCCCCTAAGGAGTGATGAAGGAAGTTTTATGTTGATCTTCCGGGAAAGTAGTATTTAGTTCTAACCCAAGAAATTGTCCATGAGTGAGAGCATCTCATGGCCGGTGGTAAGATCAACTAGTTGGTCAATACTAGGTAGTGGAAAGTTGTATTTGAGGTAAAATAAGCTTAGGTTATGACAATCCATGCAAATGCGAGTCCCCATATCACTTTTGTGATAGGAATGATTCTAGAAATCCAATGGGTAGGATGAAGGAAACTAAAAGAAGGTGTTAAAGTTATTCTTTGACCGAAGGGAAATGTGAGGATGCATTTTACGCAGCTTATGTTTTTGCTGAGTTTGGCTTGAGGATGGTGACGATATTGTGGACCACAATGTTTGGTTCAATACCTAGGGCATATCGGTGTAGGACTAAGAAAAGTATTTGTTATAATCCGGGAGGAAAGAGGTGAAAACTTCTTGTTCAACAAATCTAAAGATTGACCTATCTTTATAATGTGCGGTTGTCCTTATTGTAAAAATTGATTTTGATGGTCGATTCATTTAACATGGTTTGTGTCTCGAAAGCAATGACCAGTGAATATAATAATCTTCACACCAAGGTAGGTGAGGATAGACTCATCTTCCTAACACTAAACGATGTTAATAGAAGGTGTGTCATCATCAATAATGTTAGGATACGGGAAGGAACAGAAGAGGTAGCCTTTCCCTCACGTTGATAAGTCAAAGGTCCTAGGGAAATAGTGTTCATGAATTTTTTTTTAGGAGGAATACAAACGGGATCTATAGAATTTGTGGGTGAAGGTGGTGATGTTGGTGAATGAGGTGGAGAAGGTTTTTCGACCTTGATGTGGTGACATTGGAAAATTCAATACCACTATAGTCATTATGTTTACGTGTGGTACACAGGGATGACGGTATGATGGACCTATTCATAGAAACCAAATCCAAAGCCTTTACATGTACAGAAGTGAATGAAAGTTTTGTTGAAGTGGTGGTTGGTGAGATATTGGAGGTCAAATGAAAATGGTCACATTTGGGGAGGTGGCTCAAATGAATAGGTGGAAGAATCAAGTGCCCCATACGTTAAGCGGGTGCAAAGGTGGGGAGGACAATAAAGAAAGACCTTTACTATGTGATGGCCATAACGAGGATGTTGGCATATGTTACAATACTCTTGTAGAGTAAGGAATGTGTTTATGATATACAAGCGATATTCCCCCAGAGTGAGGTGTTGAAAAACACCTTCTAAGGGATCGGTAGTGGATATGTGTGTAGCCAGAATAGATGAAGTACTAGGTGATTGGGAAGAAGAAGGATGAATTAGTTGGGAGATACATGAGTTAGTGGATGGGGGTCTACAGAGGCCACGAAAATAGTGAGAGTAGAAGAGGTAGGTGTATGTGAGGTAGTGGAAACATCGGTGGATGGGGTTATAGGTGAAGGAGAAGTGGCGGTAGTGGTAAATGCCTTAACTGGTACGAGGACATCATTAGGTTGGTACAACATGTTACAAGTTTTAAATTGCAAAGGGTCAACTGGGATGGTATAGTTATGTCCTTCATGTTCAAATTTTAAAAAGTGATGTAAATTTGAAGGAACAAAACCCATGACACGAATCTAAGGTCGACAGGGAAAAATGTTATACTATAATTCCCCTCTAATAGGTAGAATAATTTTGGCATAGTACGTGGCCTACACGAATGTGAAGAATAATGGTGCTAAGGGTGGAAGTTATGGCATCATTGAAGGAGCACAACATAACCTAGGTTATTATGCATGTAATTTGAAGGGATGCACATTTGATTATATGTGTGGGAGGAGATGATGTTGATGTTGGCACCACCATCGATCATAACACATCGAGCGTGAATATTATTGATATAGATGGAGATGGAAAGAGTGGGATCGGGGTCATCTTATTTATGACGTATGATCTCCTCATCGAGAAAGCTAAGGAGGGTCACTTGATGAGTGGGAATGGGGTAGAAGAAGGAGATGATTTGGTAAGAGAGGCCACATGGTGAGGGTGATAATGGAGGTTTTGGTGTGGGGTCTTTTGGTTAAACCTCGATGGATTATAAAACCTCCATGAGGGCTTGTTGATGTGATTTAAAGGTTTGGATGAGATCCTACAAAGACATTTTTAGAGGTGATTGGTGTAATTGTTTTAACATTGTATGATGGGAGACCCCATCATAAATAGGGTATGTGGGTCCTCTAATGGTTATTTTGAGTGTGGGTGAAGATGTTATGTTATCCACATGATTAGTAGATGGGTTGGTTTCTTTTTCTTTCCCTTTTTCTTTATGAGCTTCGTAAAATGTGTAAGGAGCACTTTGGCTTTTTGTTGGGGTTTTGGATAAGTGTATTATCCGGACCATATTGATCTTGAATTGTGGAGGAGGGTAAAATGGTTGTGGAGGTGGGGATGTGGGTCATTGAACAAGAAAGGGTCAAGGATGTATGGTGATAAGTGAATATGGAATGGGTTCCTTATAAAAAGATCATCGTCATCAAAATTTGCTTCAGAGGACATAGTTAGAGAAGAACAGTTTTATAGCCTTACAATTTTATACACCATGTCCTAGCACACAATGGAAAGTGCAAATTTTTGTTTCACAAACCCTTTTGGTTTGCATTTGAGTGGGTTGTAAGGTCTATGCGACAGATAATGTGATGACCGAGGTCTCTAAAAGGTTGGCTAAAATGTTGGCATAAGACCATGCCAATGGAACACAATGTGAAGTGAGTATGGGTTTGGGTGGAGGTGTGGATGATTTTGGTGGAAGAGGTGTTATAGGAGGTGAAATAGGTTTGAACACTAGTTTGGTAGGTGGTATTGTCTTAGGTTTTGATGGTACCCACTTGGGTAAAGGTGTGGTAGATGAACTAGCAATAGAAGGTGTTATGGGTTTAACTACCTTTTTGGAGGGTAGTGGGTTCTTATCCTTAGATTGCACCTTCTTGGGTAAAGGTGAGGTAGGAGTACATGATGTAAAATGGAAAGTAGATAGTGGTAGAGGATGGGTTAGCCACGGTGATAACAGAGGTGCAGTAAATTTTTCTGGTAGAGGCCAAGTGGAAGGTATGGGTTGAAGAGAAGAAAATCACATATGTAGTGATGGGGTTATGTTAGTTGGTAGGTGTATAGGTGGTAAGAAAGCTACAGGTGATGGTGATGGTGAAGGTTGTGTAGGTCGATGGGGCATAATAAAGGATCGTGATAAAGAGGTGGACTATTGTGCTTTTGATTTTATTTGGGTGGGAGGTTGCTTGATCAGGGATAAACTAGTGAGGTCCGAGAATAGATGGAAGGGGAAAAGGTGACGAGGCGTGGTGGGTGAAACTGGTGTATGCGCCTTGAAAGTTGGGTCTTATTTATAGGTGGAGGAATGATTTTCACGTAGGATTGGGAATATGACAATAATTCCAATTTGACGAGTGGATGGACAAGGCATGATGTCAACATGACACCTAAAATAGCAAAGTGGGTCTAGATATGGGAAAACCCGTAGGTGCATGTAGGTTCTTTGGAATAGGAATGGGTCCGGTTATGGGTAAATGTTTGGATGTAGGAAAGGGTGATGAAGAAGAATCCATTTCAACAGTCATGGTCATGGTTGATTTGGTCACCGAAATACCATTGGATAGATCTTGGAGGTATCTGTAGGTGACATTTGTATTTTGGTCGAAAAGGGGAGCCGAAGATGTCCCGAAAGTATGGAATTATTAACATAATCCAAGAAATTGGCCATTCCTGAAAATTGAATTGTTGTAAGAGGAGCTGATGTTAATTTAGTAGTAATTCTTATAAAATGTTTCGTGAGAGACAGGGAACTTGTTGGCTTCGAACTCTATGGGTAAGAGGTCCGAGAGCAGATCAATGGGATCTTGGAATGCTAATAGAGAATGGTCACCAATAGGCAGTGGAACATCTAAAGGATCCCCTATGGGTAGAGGAGATGGCATGTGGGATGAGGTTGGTTCCTCTTTCAGGGGAGAAAAAGGTGACAAAGACTCTCCCATGGGTAGGAGAGTTAATGTCATAGTTTTTTCATTAGGTTGTGAGGTGGATGGAGAAATGGTATCAGCAAAAAATGTGGACTATTATTTGGGTGAAGAGGGAGATCAAAGGAACTCCTCTTTGGGTGAAAAAGTAGATGAGGTAGGCTCCTCTATGAGTAGAGGATCTTGTGCTAGAATCTCCTTCATATAGGGGATATGAGAAAATTGAGGAATGGTTGGTACGACATCGAAAACAACATGGACTTCACGAACATTGTTATCATTGGTTTAATATTCACCTCTTTGATTAGATGATGGTGTATGGTTAAGGAAAAATCTTAAATATGTGCAAGTTTTAATTTTCTGATACGTTCAGGTTTTCCAAGATGATATCTCCATTATCTAACATTTCCTTGAGAATTTTCTTAAAGGTTATGCAACTACAAGCACTATGGCCTTTGACATGATGATAGTTATAATTGTCATGTTACTTATACCATGCCAATAGGATGAATGGGGTCAAAAAAAAGTATGTGGTTTTATGGGTGAAAGGGTAATAGCTCCATCCTTAATAAGTTTTTCTAATACTTAGGAATAAGGCTTCCGATTTAATTGTACTTCCATTTCTCCCGTCTGAATTTAAAAGTTTGAACGCAGAATGTAACATTCCCATTTTAAGACTTTAGAAACAAGGGAATTTTTTTTATAATAATTTTCTCTATTCCATACAATCATAATTTAGAACACACATTCCATGCCAATCAATCTCATAACAAATAACCATATGCAATTGTAATGACTCGGTGAAACACCGATCTCTCATGTTAACTCATTGAATTGTATACTAGGTATACTTGGTTCTCATATCCATTTCGGGATGCTAAGTTTTCTACTTAAGATATCTATCTGAATACTTGTTACCAATATTCATCTAAAATCTAGCATCTTAAAACTAGGTGATGTAGGACAACGCAACCAGTAGCTTTCGATACTTTTGCCAAATATTTACAACATACTTGTCGATATTAATATTCTGGATGACATACTCATTGAACATAATACGTCCTTCACCCCACTTTATATGTTATCTAGAATGGTCTTCACTAACTCCCATCAGTCCACTTGTTTAAGGTTAATCCTTAACAAAGGTTAGCAACATAGTCTAGGGTAGAAGGCTACTTGTGGTGACTAAGGGTACATCTACATACTCAATCAACCTAAGTCGATTGCATATGTATAGTTATCCTAAGTCATCGTGAGTTTCCCACGACACTAGATCATACTTCTAACCTAGCCTAGGATATAACTAAGATTAAGTCCAAGTTTATGAAGATCTAGATGATTTAACTCAAGGTTGTTTGCAACATGTCAACTAACATAATATCCTCATTCCCTCTGGATGTACATACACAAGAAAGAAGTTAATTATTTAATTATTTTCATTAAGTTATGTCTAATTACAACAGTCATGTTGAATTCCTAGTGTCATTAACCATTAAGGCAAAGAGTTTGTGAAAATCGAATCAGAAATGATACACCATGAAGTAGTTGCACTCAAATGGAATCGTGATAGCTCCAAGGTAATCACAAGGATCGATCAACAATGGAAGAAATTTCTCAATAGAAATAAAGCTTGCACATAGAGGAAAGATAACAGAGTGTCTTGGCATACTCATAAATCAGGAATAAAAGGGTACATATAGGGTGCTTGAGTAACCCTAGTGCATGACACACAAGCAAACCCTAAACCTAACCCATGTGAGATGACCCTCCATATGTGAGTGAAGGACACATAGGATCCCACACACCAACACCCCCTTCATTGAAGTTGGGGTAGCGGTTATGATGAGTTAGATAGAACAAGAAGACACTCCTAAATAACTAAGAAAGATGTGTCAATGGGGCCCAAACTAAAGGCCTGATAAGGTGCCCATATACAAACAACATATTCCTAGAAGAAGAAGAAGAAGAAGAAGAGAAGGACTATATAGCTTGAAGAAGATGAGCAGCTGTATAAGACCTCACCCCAAGAAGATACCACAAGTGAAGAAACTTCACCTTAGTGAAGGGCTTGGTAAATATATCTGTAATTTGATCAACTGTCTAAATGTACTGAATGTCGATGATACCATCATGAATAAGATCTTGTATGAAGTGCATATGGATCTCAATGTGCTTCATCCACTGATGTTGAACTAGATTTCTACAAATTGAGATAGTGCTCATGTTATCACAATAGATAATGGTAGGCCACCGAAAGTGGATGCCAAAATCTGTTAGAATACCCTGTAGCCAAACAACTTCTATGGTAACGTTAACTTCTCCTTTGTATTCTACCTCTGTAGAAGATATTGCAATTGAATTCTACTTCTTGATAGACTAACTAACAGGACCCAAACCAGAGAGAAATTATAGCCGAGGTAGATTTCTAATGATCTAAATCACCAACCCAATCAGAATTTATGAGCCCAATCAAGTCAATATCCACCCCTCCATAATATTGAATGCCATCAGTATAGGTTCAATGAACATAATGAAGGATCCACTTAGCTGACTTCTAATGGAGCTCATGTGGCTCTTGCATGAATCTAGATATGATTGCAACAACATAAGATAAATTTGGTTGAGTGTGAGTCAAGTAAATCAAGCTCCCCACCAATTATTGATAAATGGTACCATCAACTAAGGGAGTAGAGAAATCAGAAACCAACTTAACCCCGGAAAGAAAAGGAGTAGGAGAAGACTTGAAATCAGACATTTGAAAATGAGAAAGCAAATCAAGAGCATATTTAGGTTGTGAAATCAAAATTCCTGAGTTAGATTGTGAAATTTGTATCCCAAGAAAATAATGAAGCAGACCTAAGGTAGTTATGGAAAACATGTTGGCCAAGGTGATCTTCACGGAATCAATGATAGAGGAAGATCTGTTTGGGATCAACAATTAAACAACATAGAAAACAAGGATGAGTATGGAGACATCTTGCCATAGAATATAAACATTTGGATCGGGAATGACACCTAGTAAACCCTAATGTAACTAAAAATGAGTCCATCTTGGCATATCAAGTGTGAGGGGCTTGTTCAAGGCCATAAAGAGACTTCTTTAACTTATAAACAAGGGAGGGATCATGAACCTAACTTGAAGGTTGTTCCATATAGATCTCTTCCTCTAGGTAACCATGAAGGAAGGAAATCTTAACATCCATTTGATGGACTCTCCATTTGTTTGCTGCGGTAATGGCAAGGGTCATCGAATAGAAGTCATCTTCGCAACCGAACAAAGGTTTCAGATAATCAATCCTAGTTATCTAAGAGAAACCTTAGCTACTAATCACGCTTTAAAATATTTGACGTCTCCATCTACTCCATACTTTATTTGGAACACCCACTTACACTGAACGATTTTTCTTACTTTCGAAGAGGGGTGAGATCCCAAGTATCGTTCTTCATGAGAGAGGAATACTCCTCATCCATGGCAGAATCCCACTCAAGAATACTAGAAGCCTCATATAAAAACTATGGATCAAAAGAAGAGGCAAAGAAAGAGTGGGGTCCAATGAAATCTAAGCGAGTATGTCTCACATCCAAAGTATCTCCAACTAAATCTCCAATACTTTACAAAGTTTTCCTAGACCAAAGAGGACCAGGAGGATCATTCTCAAAGTTGAAAGATTCTTCAATTAAGTAAGAAGGGACATAGTCCTCATCATCACTACTATCAAAATCAGAAGAATCAAAGGTCTAATGTTCGGGATGATCAGGAAGATGAGCACGCTGAACAACATCATCATCTGATGAGTTAGAATCTAAATTAGTGAGCTGAAGAACCTCAATAGGTAGAGAAGTAGAAGTCGAAGAAGACTCATCAAACTTAACACTTCTCTCAATATAAAGCTCATGAGAAGTAGGATTCAACAATCAATATCCCTTCACGCCATCAAGATACCCTATAAAGATACAAGGTTTGGATTGTGGTTCCAATGCCTTGTGTTTCTTCTTAGGAATCCAAGCTGTAACATCTTGACCATGGTGGTTACTATGATAACTTCTATTTTTGACACTGCAAATGTTGGAATGAGAATTGTCATGTGAAGGTGTATTCTTTAATCTTGAAAATCATGTTTGCAATGAGTAAGTATTACTGTTCTGAATTCTTGCATACTGTAACTCTATTTACTTGGGACTGATGTCATTATATCTTGTGATTCACAAAGTTGTGAACCTACAGAATTGATTTTGTACTTGATGAATTCATATATATGTTGACAGCACACCTTGAATCAATTCCATTGATCCAAGGTATGCTTCAGCCTTCTTTATTGTCATCTTGTTGATTGACTTTCCAAATGAAATGAAGTTTGGAACTGAGCTGGGGTTTGTTGTAAATTTTAAAGAACCTAGTTATAGGTATACTTACTTGGCATCATGCTACCAATGGTAAGATTTGATTCCCTGGATACATATAACTTATAAAGTTAGAAAGTGTAAGATGGAAAAAGGTTTGATACAAGGATATTAAGGCATATATTTAGCCTTGGATGGAATGTCCTACACTATGTTGGTTTTAAACCTAAGGTGGTAAGACCTACTTGGAACCTATTACTGAATTACTAAGGGTTATGTTTTAACCTATGTAGTAATGTTCTATCCTACATGGATTTTAATATAAAGGTTTGTAATCTAACCTAAGGTGAATTCTAAAGACCTACGAGCTAGAAGGAAACCTAACTATTAATAATGCAACCTAAACTATTACTAATCCTAAAAGGGACCTATGGGTTATGTGGAAAGTGAGGGGATGGTTTTTAGACTTTAATTGTAGAATTAATTACAGTCCTTGCATTTTTTTAATCGCCAAGTTTGGTGGGAGCATGGGAAGTTAGAGGTACCTAACTAACAATGTTGCTAGATTCAAATTACATGCAAAATTTTTAAAGTAGAACTCACCAAGTTTGAATTGGTGGTGGCGTGAGGAAAGAGAGGGAAAATGCATTCAATGCATTTAATGGCATTGGGTTCGGCGTAAAGACCACCTAGGAAAAAGAGAAGAGGATTTTGTGGGGTTATTGTTGTTCATTTGGATTTCTCGGTTTTTTCTCTGCGTATGGTGTTCTTTGAACCTGCAAGTTCATTTTTGACCATTGTTTTATTTACCACCTTCGGGCTATTTCTGAGCCTATGGAAATGAGGAGGCAGTTGGGAGATTTTGTTGTTGACGTTGTTTGAACAGAAGAAATTCTCGAGAAGCTTGGTTGCGACCTTCTGCAAGCTGACAAGAAATTTTACTAGGCATGTTAGGCTCTTCCTGTTAAACAGCTATGCTTTTTATTAAACGTCTTCAATAAATGAACTCTGCTCTTAGAAATGAATGGATTTGTGGAAATGTTTTGGTGTACTCCTGTTGTGATCTTCTGCTTGAGCTTGTCATTGGAAAAATATTATCAATGGGTATTTTTTTCTGGATATATGTTTGAGTAAATCGTGTTTATTGATTTGAAAAAGGGTGTTGCTCAAATCGTATGAACTTCTGATTTTCTGTGCAAAAGGGATTAGAAGAAATAAAATCAATGATAAAGAATTGAAATGGGTTTATTCTTAATCTTAAAAATGAAATGTATAAACATTTGTTTTTGTTTGGAGCTTGTTACTTTGTTGAGTTAAGATGGAACGGTTGTTTTGGATTCTACGTTTTGCGGGTTCACAGTTGTTAAATGTAATAGAAACAATTTCCTTATTTCTGAGCCTTTCCCGTTGGCTTGGTGAATTCTGTTAGTCTTCCTAGAAAGAAGATAATCCTTTCCTTCTTGAAGTCATTTCGGGTTATGTTAGTTTAGTTTGATCCTTCCCGGTTATGGTAGTAGGAACCCTCTGTTTATGGGATCGAACTTGTTAAAAATAACAAGTATGGAGTCTTACCTTTCATTGTGATTGGTATGAATAACATTTGGGAATTATTGTGTATCATTGATACATTCAGTGGAAGTTCTTGTTGAGTTGGTTTCAAACTTCCAATTCTGAGGCTATAACTCTTGTTGACCCTCCTTGTGATCGAACCAGGTAGGTTCTACCCCTCTTAGCAAACTGCTCTTTCATTAATTAGGGATCTGTGTCGAGTTGACTGTAACTTTGGTTGGCTCAACTGTAACTTGTAATCATTCTCTTGGGTGTATAATAGCCATGGTAAATTTCTCTCTATTCGGGAATCAAGGGAACGTCTAGGTAAATGTTATCTAACTGAAATGAAACTAATGAATTAGTTATTGAGTTTTTTTTTTTTTTTTAAATGGTATCATTTTTTTGTGGCAAGTTTTTCTCTTTAGTTACTACGAATTCTTCTCTTTTGGGCTCTACATTACTAGTCTCAGCTCTACATTCTATATCAAATTAATATCGGTCGTGCTCTCTCTCTCTATATCTTTTTGAGTTAAGAAAATTTTTGTTAATTAATTGGATTAGAGGGGAATTATATTCAGTTGTCTCCTCTCCCCCATCTCTTCTCAATATGGTAACCCTGAACAAGGACATTCCATTTGGTTGTACAATTTGACTGAAATGGTAGATTGTTTAATTGACAAGTATGTTTCATTTTTTTCTTTCTCCCTAATACTTGTAAAGGTCGTAACAAATTGATGAATGACTACATTCTAGTGTATGAAATGGAAACCATGCTTTTCAAATCTATTGATGATAAACATGAGATTTAGGCTGGAGTTGGCTTAAAATTTGAATGAATGTGCTTGGTTCTTATTATAGTTAAGACAGTACATTAATGTTAACATAGGAGAAAATCAATTTTTGGAAGTTCCTCTATTAGTTGTAATTAATTAGAGTTAACACTTCTTTTGATTAGAATTGAAGGAATTAGGAAATGAACTATAGATGTCTATAGTATGAAATAGATAAGTAATTTGGGTGTAATATTACTTATCTGCTGTAAATTTTCCTTTGGAAGTACTGATTGAAGAATGCTGATTTGATTTTGAGACTTACTTGATGTAATGTGATTACTTTTCAATTCTTTCCTTTATGATCCTTGTCTCTTATGTGATCTCTATCTGAACTGCTTAATTGTTCATAAAAGTAGAGTTATTTTACTGAGACCGTTAATCAAGAGCACTTCATTTTAATAGTAAGTGCTTAACATGCTCAGTTTGATGAACTGACCCGTGCTGGCAATTCTTGCAGATGGAGTTCGTAAGTGTTAGAAGAAGACATGTTCTTTTATGATGTTTCTTCTATTTAACTAAAGGCTGGATCTTTTATGAGACTTTATTATTCTTCTCGAATGTAATGGAAAAAGGAAAAATTGTAGTCTTGTTTGAGTTTATCAATGTTGATTGGCATGAATGAAGTCTGGTTGTTTGGACTTGTAAAATGTGTAAATTTTACTTGAGGAGTGAGAAAAGGGAATGGGGTGATATTTTATTTGTTGTACCATTATTGAATTGTGAAAATAAAATCATGAACTTATTCCTATTAGTTGAATTTGTACTTATATATACGATGGCTGTTAGATTTAAAAGGATATAATGAGGAGGGAATTGACACTCTACTCTTCTCTTAAATACAACTTTTAAGTTGGAATGTACAAATGGTTAATACTTAGGTCAATATGGACTATTAATTTCCATTTGTAAAAGATTAAAATACATATGAACTCTTGTATAAGTAATAATTGGAATTGGACTCTAACTAATGAATATTAAGGAAAGGACAATTAGTTTCAAGAATAAGATTTTGTTAATACTCCTTGGGGTGTCATGCCCAAAGGATATTCGGAAGGAGGAAATCATATCTCCTTTTATTAAATCTTAAACTAATGTAAGGTAAGCAAAAATAAATGAATACATGTGCATAGGAAATGGACCTCATTCAAATGAGGTATAATGAAAAGGAAACCTAAACTTAGAATCAGTTATGAATGAACTTGATCAAGCTTAGTAAGTTAATCTTACTATGTTAAGCTAACGAGACTGTAAGTCCAAGCTTAAATAATGAACCAAGAAAAGGGATACAACCATTCGATAAGGAGGAGTGATTGTATATTAGCTTTATGAAAAATTAAGTCATTCATGACTATGCATCTTTAATGAACAAAAAGGTCAAAGGATCAGCAAGGTTGCTGAAACTTATTCTTAAATTATAAAAATAAGAAAGTGATCAAGCTCTTAGTGGAATATGTATCCCTAGATGGGAAGATTCCGAAGGATTTTAGAACCTGCCAGCTATAATAAGGTTTCCTCATCAAGGTCAGCCTTCATGACGACAAAATGTTGCGGTGACATGTTGCAACACCCTTCCGAATCAAATCATCTATGTTTACGTAAACCTAAACTTGGCCTCATTTCTACTTTAGACAAAGTTAGGAACATGTCATTGTGTATGAAGTGACTCGCGAAAGAATAAAGGTAACTAGACACACAAAATCGACAAGGTTCGATGATGTATGTCTGTGTACCCTTAGTCATCATGAGTGACTCTCTACACCCCTTCATATTACTAACTTGGATTAAGGTTCAACCTTGGTTAAGAGGACTAACAGGAGCCAGAAAAGACTATTCTAGATAACAGATGAAGTGGGTAAAGGACGTATTCCATTGATGAGTATGCCATCTAGGAATATAATCATGCTAAGCATGTGAAAATCTTTGGCCAAAGTATCGCAAACTGCTGGTTGCGTTGTCCTAAATCACCTAGTTTAAGAAGTAGGATTTCAGATGAATATCAGTAATAGGTATTCAGAGAGACCTCTTAAATGGAACACTTAAATAACTGAAAAGGTAAATGGAACCAAGTATACTTAGTATACAATACATGGATTAACATGAAGGATCGGTAAGTAGCCAAGTCATGAAATGAGAGATCGATGAAACTACGAGCCATGAAATGGGAGATTGGTAGTTGTTTGAGTCATTACAGCTTGCATATGGTTATCTGTAATATGATTGAATGGCATGGAATGTGTGTTCCATATTATGAATATGTGAATAGATAACATTGATTTAAAAGCATTGTGTGTTCTAAATGATGTCATTTAGAATAGAGAACAATTATTAAAAACTTGAAATGTTTGTTATAAATTACATAATTTAGAGCAGAGAACGTTATGCAAAAAAATAATAAAAAAATCCTTGTTCTAGTGTCCTAAAATGGGAATGTTACATAAGCCATAGCCTTGGATCTAAAGAATCGAAAGTTCTCAACATTAGGATTGAATCCAAACTAGGCTTTAAAGGGTGTTATCACTCTTACTACCTTGTGTGGAACATGGTTTTGAATGTAATTAGCATAATTCACTCCTTCAACCCAATATTGTGGAGGAAGAGACTTTGATTGAATCATACAAGTGACCATCTCATTAAGAGTATAGTTCTTTCTTTCTCTTTACTCCATTCTCATGAAGGGATATAAGCAATTGTATGCTGCAAGAGATCCCTTTAGAAGTAAAAAAATCCATAAACATATTTTTTACATATTCACCTCCATTGTCAGTTCAAAGAACCTTGATAGACCGTTCTACTTGTTTCTCAGCAAGAACCTTAAAGTACTAAAAATGTTCAAAGACTTGAGACTTAAGCTTAAGAAAATATACCCAAGTATATCGTGAATATTCATTAATGAAGGTGAGCACATAGAGAGCTCTAGTAAATGAAGGAGACAGAAATCAACCGTAAATATCACTCGAACAAGATCCAAGGGATGAGTAGCTCCCCAAGCTTTTCCTTTATCAAAGTTCTTTTAAGGATGCTTTCCAAGGGTATAACCCTCATAAAGACCCTTATAAAACTTGACGTGGGGTAGCTCATTGACCATTTCATTTTGGGTCAATTGTTCAAGGTAGTGATAATTTAGATGTCTGAAACACTCATTTCATAGCTTACTAACCTCATTTGCATGAGTGAGAAAGGTAGTGGGCATAAAATCAGAATTAAAGTGGGAAAAGGTATACAATTGTGAATGGTGATCCACCTTTCCATCAGCCATTGTAGTGTCATCGTTAAGCTTAAATAATCATTGAGTTAGCACCAAATTCTACTCACATTCCTTCACCAAGGTGAGTAATTTGGTAAACCAATAGGATATTGGTAGAGAGATTACGAACACTCAACACTTGGTTGAATGTTTCCCCATCCATCTCTACCGATCCATGACTAGAAACTGACACTTTCGTGTCATTACCCATCATGATTTGGGACAAACCACAAGGCTCGATGTTGGAGAAATCAACATGCAAAGAATCCATTTGGTGCGAGGCACCAGAATCTATAATCCACATCAATGAAGGAGAAAATTTGGCTACAGGGCCTTTCCTTTTTTCTTATCAAATTTAGACCCTTTTACAGTACAAGACTCGGCATTTGGAGCATTTTGTTTGATAGACTCAAGAACACCTATTTGATTTTTCTCAAGTAAATGAGTAAGTTGATCAATTTGTTTTCTCATACATAGATGCTCTTTATGACCAGGATTCTTGAAATAGGAACACAAAAACTTGTATTTCGTGCTCTAGGCTCGAAGTCGAAGCATTCGTGTTAAATTTTGTTTTGGTATTGGTTTCCTTATAAGGTTGATCCTTTCTTTCTTTCTTCTTTTCAAGTATTCTTTTCTTTACTAGTACTTATTACAAGGGCATGTGACTTGGACTTTAGAGACCCAATTTGAATGAGTTTGTCTTGTTCTTGAATGATTTGGGATGAAAAACAATCAAAGGAGGGCATACTTCAATCTTTTCCCAAGGCAACGTTTGTATCTTAAAAAGTTGACACAAAGACAAAATATTCGGACATAACTTAGAGAGAATCGACAAGATCAATTGAGAATATTTCTTCTCTACTTGATATTCCTTTAGCAACAATCTAGTGTGGACAAACTTTGAGAAGAAGGATTGTAGGTTTTTAAAGTCAATAGGATTTAATCCTAGTAGTTCATTTTCCAACTCATGCACTCTCATGTCATCTTGTTGTCCAAACATTTTCCACGTAGAATTAGGTGTTTTGGATGACTCAATGTGGAAGAGAAAGTTAGTAGAAATAGACATGCAAATAAGACCTAAAGCTTCATCACTATGGTTTAACCACTTAGATTTTTTAGGATCATCATCTTGTTCACCTCTCATTCCCATCATGATGCGAAATAACCCTTTACATCTTAATTTCATAATTATTTTCAATATCCATTCAAAAAATTTGAATGGTGTAAGAAAAGGAAGTGAGTGAGTAAGCATACATTGTGAAGAGAGAGAGAGAAGGAATGTAGAAAATAATCACAACCACTTAGGACAATATAGAAACCCCCTTTCAGCACTTTATAGTTGAGTGTGTTGGATACAATTAGGTCCGAGCATGTGTCTTGAAACAATTAGTAACTCACCTTGCAATCAATGTAATAACATGTAAGAGATGAGACAACAATCGTGTTTCGTGGAGCACAAAAAAGTGACACCGTATACAAGCACAACTTGCAAAAACTAGAAAGGAGGCAAAATCAAATCCTGGTTGTGAGAAAGAGTGTCTCATGTTGCCAAGGATACCCCCTTCCGCAAATCCGTGGCGATGCGCTCACTAGTCGCAAGCAATAATAAGGGTAAATACAAGTTTTAGATGAACTCAAGATGATTTGATGATCTTCAGAATGCCAAAAATTGTTGCAAAGGAAAATAGGTGCTTAGAGTGTCACTGCATAGTTAAGCACACAATTAGTAAAAAAATCGACAATATCATTTTAAAAATTATCGCTTTGAAATGCCCAATTTGGCTAATTTTAGAGCTATTGGAGTTTTTAAAAAATGACAATGAATGTTAATTTTAAAGGATGATTTTAATTATTACTAATCGTAAAAGATAATTAGATTCAAAAATTAATAAAACCAAATTTAATATAATTTATTCTAATTAATTTTGAATAATAAAGAAACACTAATTAAGATCTAATTAAAATTAAATCTTGATTAAATATTTAAATATTTAAAAAAATCCACCTAAAAAAAAGCACCCCGAAAAAAATTCCCACCAAAAAGAAATTTTAAAAAAACTTACCAAAAATGAATTTTTTTAAAAGACTTACTAAAATTCTTACCGGGTGGATCCCGAGTTGGGTGGAGGATCCCGCATTTGGGTTAGAGACTATTTGGGAACAAATCCCGAGTTAGATGGAGGATCCCGTGTTAGGTGGAGACCATTGGGAGAAGGCTCAGGGAGGATGGGCTCGGGCTTAAGGCATACACAGAGGAACCCTAGAGTGGCACGCGAGAGCTAGAGGACTAAGGTAGGGTCTCATAAGGTAGAGGAGGATCTTAGGAGAGTGGGAATGAAGCCCAAGTAGGGTCGGGAGATAACACAAGTGCGGAAAGACCGGGATCTCGGTTTTGATGGGAATCGAGCTCAAAGGGAGCACACGGGGAGAAGGACATATAGGACACGGGAGCCCAATGGGTATGCGGGTGGGTGGGGTTAAAGCTCAAGGGAGAGTTCCATTGGAGATGGTGACAGGGTGGAGGATGAGCCCGAGATAGAGATAAGGATCGAGGCGTAGTTCATGGGTGTAGTAGTGAGGGCGAGCCGGAGCCGAGGGCACGAGCAATTTGACAAAGGAAACTATGCAGAGAGAAGGACCAACGAATTGTTTAGGCCAAAAAATGACTTGAGTAGAGGAGGCTTGGCCACACAAATAAACCACATCCACACATAGAGGAGACTCGACTTGACTTTCCAAAGAATGACTCATCCACACATTGCAAGGGTTGAAAATGAGCGAGTTGAGATTCAACAAAGGACATAATTACTTCAACCGAGCCAGGAGAGATCGAAGGAGAGTTGAAGGAGCTCAGTGATGTAGAACACCAAAACACACCTTCAAACTGAAATTTTGAACATGTATTCTTTAACACTAGCATTCAAACATAGAAGAGACAAAAAAATAGAAATCTAACAAAAATTCCCGGAGTTAATAATTTTAAAAAAACTAGAAAATAACCTCTTATTTTAACTGATCTACCAGATTTAGCTATAGTTAGCTAAATGTAGCTGTAAAACCGCTAAAATCTTCAGAAACCTACACGTGCATGAAGAACACAATAAAAAAACAACTTTCCATGAACAACTTGTTAAATATGTTACCTATAAATTTTCAGAATATAATGATCGAAAAAATTGCATGAGGAGTAAAAAATGATACCAAGAGTAATTGCAACTCAAATGATGAATGCACATTTACCCAATCTTAGCTCTGATACCATGAAATATTTTGTGAGAATCGAATCATAAATGATGCACCATGAAGTAGTTGCATGAAAACGGAATCGTGATAGCTCTAGCGTAATTGCAAGGATCGGTCAACAATGGAAAAACTTACTCAACTGAAATAAATCTTGCACATAGAGGAAGGACAACGGATTGTCTTGGTATACTCATAAATTAGGAATAAAAGGGTACATATAGAGTGTTGAGTAACCCTAGTGCATGACACACAAGTAAACCCTAAACCTAACCCATGTGAGATGACCATTCATATGTGAGTGAAGGACACATAGGATCCCACACACCAACATTAAGGTTGCTAGAAATAAATGAATTTTAAATGCTTTGCAGAAACATCAAGATTTCCTTTTATTCATTAACTTCCTAATTTAGGATACAGTTTACAAACAGAAACAACATACTAACAATATGGTTCACTTACTTAACTTAACCATGACTTAACTTGTTTAAGTTCTGAATCAGATTCTTTTTAATAGACTTCATTGAAATGAAGTCTACTATTTTATATTTGTATATACCTTTCTTTTGTTTTATTCAGTTTAAGGTACAAGTCAAGAGTAAGTACCTCTTCCTCTTTCCAAGATGACATTAGGTTTAAATTCCCAAGGATTCTAAACAAAATGATTATCATTTTGGAATAGTTGTCTTTCTTGTTCTTATTAAGAATTAGGGTTCATTGTAACCTCTTAACATTATACAAGTTATCATAATGGATTTTATCTTCCATTTACATCATTTTAAATAACCATAGAGATTTAATTAAATGATCAGCCATGAATTCCAACTGGATAAGTTGCATTTAAATAAAGGGATAGGTATCTAATTCCCTTACCACCTAGTTCATTTTATTTCAACCCAAAAGGGGTTCAATTCAGAAGTATATAAATAAAAGAACAGAGATAAGCATATCACTAATAATCACTGATTATGTAAAAAGATGACACATCAAGTACAAATAAACCCACAATATTTTCCATTTCTCAAGGAGGAATTCATACATTGCAAGTACCAATACTTCAGACATCCTCAGTGTCAAACAACAATAATAAACCCTATAAAATTACAACTTTCCCTTCCAAAAATACATTTTAAAATGAATCATATTTCCCATAAGAGAGCCAATCTTTTGGTAAAAAAGTAACATCATAAAAGATCTTGTCTCCTTTTTACCACTTATGAAGTCCATCTGCAAAATTTTCTAGCATGGGTCAGTTTGGTGAACTAAGCATGATAAGCACTAAACATTAAAATGATATGCTTTCAACTAACTGTTTCATAAAAAGAACTCTGTTTTCATGAAACAGTTAAAGCATTAAAGAAAGACACATCAAAGAAATAGTAGACATAAGAGGGAGAAACAAAAGATAATCCATATCCACATTAAGAGAAGATCATGGAGTAATCAAAATCAATGTTCAGCCTATGATTTCATAAAAGAATTATTTCAGATAAGATCACCAACCACATTTCAACTACTATTATTTATGATTCAAATCTAGATTCATTAACCCAAAAGAAGAAGATACTAACTCTAATAATTCATATAAATAGAATTACCTTAAAGGAACAATGCTTCAAATTACACAACATTAACTTACTCCATCCTAGGATATTTAATGCCAAGCTCAATTAACTTTATGATGAAAATTAGGATGAACCAACAACATCTTAAAGTAAGAGTTTCTTATTTGAGAAACTAAATCCAAGTTCAAAGTCAAACTCTAGCCTAAATTTAGGATTAGCATCAACAGGTTTGACAAAGGATAGATTTAATTTGCATGCACCTAGAATTAGTCACACATCATAACAATTACATCCCTACCAATGTATCAGTCAAGGAGAAGAAAGTAAGGATTTATCCACTAACTACTCACCCTGCAAATCCATCAACGTAATACTAACCAAACAGGTCATCTCCATACACAAGAGCAATACGAGATGAGAGAAAGATAAAAAAGAGAGAAAGGATCAATCTATATCTACCTTCCGAGTTCAAAAGGACGGTATTGTGAATACCTTAACTCGTAATAGAGAGAAAGGATGACAACAAATAAAGATGAGATAAGATCTCATTATTCCTTCCTATAAAGAGGTATACATACCGGAATATAAAATAACTGAGACAAATATGACCAAGAAAAACATTCAACTCCAATAACCACCAAGAACTATTTGATATTACAATCGATATCTACGACTGAACATGAAAGTCAGAAACTGAAAAATGAAGTTTTCCCAACATACAAATGAGAACAGAAACTATAGCACAAAGGCTACAAAACTGAAAATGTTTATTCAAATGCTTTTAGTTAATAATAGTATCCAAAGCCAACAAAACCATAAAATAACATAAAAATCATTCCAAACATTAGTAACATCAACTGAGTAGTTCTTCTAGTTTTCCCAAACAAAGAGAGACAGAGTAACGTTGAAGTAGATTACCCTTATGCGGCCACAATTTCTTTCAAGTTCAACTCACACAAGCTTACCCATCCCTTGATGGTAAAATGGAAAATAAAGTGAAAACAAGATTTAACAGTCAAAATTTCCATTCAATCCTACCTACTCCTCAAAAGGATCAATGGAGCAGACTACTAGTTCCTAAGAAAGAAAGCCGACCCGATTTCCACCACAAGGAGAAACAATGAACAGCGACAAGAACCCAAGTCAGGTGCTCAAAGTTGATCTCAAAGGAAGAATAGCCAAACCAAAATGTTTCAACCCTTTTTCCTTAAGATAGACAAGATTGAGTTACACCACAGTTCAACCTAGATATCCCATTCCAACAGTAACAACTATACATCAAACTTAAATGAAAAGAACTAGTTAATCCCAACAAGATGAACCGATAAGGTGACTCATAAGACTCAAACTCACTTCAGGAGGATGCAAATACATTTGTTATACCTTTACATAGATCATGCCAACTGGGTAACTATCAACCGTGCTATCAAGTAGATTGATTCGAAGAGATTCATTCAGTCCTGAAATCAGACAAGTCACTAGCAAGACTTCTCACAACTTACAGTGTAAGCAAAGATTCTAATACATTTAAGTTTAGGAAGAAGATAAACATGATTCTATCATTTTCTAGCAAGGAAGAACAAAAACCTGAATCATATTTCTTTCACAGCAGTGGCTTCTACTATCTAGCTTCAGTATAGTCCAATAGGAGCTCTTAGATTAAAAAACATCTCAAGCTCAGCAAAAGTAAAGCATGTTTACTATTATTTTCAAACAAGAACGAATCCCAAAACATTTTTCTAGCATAGTTGTATATCATACTACCCAGTTTTAGTACATTCCATATAGATAAAATGTAGAGAAAATAATTTTCGAGAAAAATAATAAACCAAATAAAAATTCATTTGTTTCCCAAGAACAGAGTTCTTTTAATGAAGACATTTAGGAAAAATCATAACAACTTAATGGGTAGAGCCTATCATTCCTAATAGAGATTCCTTTTGATGTGTAGATGATTTCCCATCCGAGCGTTAATAGTCTCTTCTTTTTCAAAGCGGCCTCCACAACTCCAAATCTTTCTACTTCTTCTTATACTTCCACAGGATCCAAAAATAGCTCAAGTATGCCAAAAATACAAGCAAGATAAAAATAGAACTACTTTTGGTTCAAAGAATCAAAAACCCCATGCAGAGAAAAAATTGAAATAAACCAAAGATCAAACAACCTTTCCAAAATCCGCCATGCCTTTCTCCTAGGTGGTTTCTTTTCCATAACTAAGATCAATTAATGTGAAGTACTGTCATTTTTACCTCCTAATTATCCACGCCACCGCCATCCAAATTTGGCGAGCCTTCCATTCAAAATTTGCATGCAATTTTCTATTTAGTGGTGATGCCAACTAGACATCCCCTAAATCCCAATGCCTCCACCAAAATTGGCAGTCCTATGTTATTAAAAACCAAAATCAATTCCCATTAATTCCTTGAAAATCAACGCCATCAACCTTGCCATTTACTAAGTAGTCAATAGGTGTATTGTTAGCAAATGGACTAGGTTTAGGGTATCACATTACCTTAGGTTATAATCCAACTTAGTATAATCTCAATTACCTTAGGTTATAATCCAACTTAGTATAGAACATTACAACTTAGGTTAGGGTATCACTTTAGTAATCTTATTATTAGGTCTACGATTCCTATATGCTATACAATGTTTAAACAAATACAAGAAGGCCGAGCCTATCTCCCTTAAGTTTGATGTCGGTCAAGAATTTCTAAGGTAAAGAGTTCTTCACCATGGTAAACAAGACAAGTTACAGTCAAGCACACTATCCATTTCCGAATGCCAAGCCAACAAGGTGAGTAGATAAAAAAGAATGAGGCATACCTTGGATCAATGGAATTGATCCAAGGTTTTTGTTTACACGTAATAAATTAAGTCTACATAGAACAAGTTCATCACCTTCCTAAAGGTGAATTTTAAGTTGTGTAAAGAGATGAATGGCATTATTTTCAAGTAAGCAAAATTCACAACCAAAATGATTCTTCTCATATCAAATAATGAATTATCCATGGAAAACATGATTTCCTAAAATCAAAAGAGTACTTCCTCCTAAGAAAAATCACCGGTCAAGAATCGAATGTCAAGATTGGAAGTCATCACCGTAACATCCAAGTTAAAGATGTTACATGGAGAAATATTGGAGGAAGGTTTTTATTGGTTAGATGGATGAGATGGACTAGATTTGAGAACTACCACATTGTCGATCCTTTATCTTTCAATTAATTATTTTTGGATTTTGAAGTAGAAGAGGCATCATTTTATTTGAAGGCGAAATTGTTGTTACACAATTGAATTTTCTTCTCTTCGATGGAACAAATTTCTAGTTTTCACACCATTATAAATGCTTCATCGAAGGTACACAAGGTTTGTACTTGCAAATTTGGAAATATTTCTGGCACAAGCTTTGGTGAACAAATCTATAAGCTCAACTTAAGGTAACTATAATTTTAATTAGTTAATAAGGCTTCATTAACGAGTGACAAATTATGTGATATATTTTTTTGTACTATCGTGTTGAGTATAGGTCAAAAATAGTGAATTTTAGATGATATTGATTGAAAAATGGTCCAAGAATGTTTGAGCCACTTGGTTAAATGAGTAAATGGAATTTCTGGATAAACCACTATACCAATCTAACACTGCTCCTATCAAGGACATGTGGAATGTTCATAGGAGTAAAGCATCTTCATGGGTGATTAGATAACATCTATATTTGAATGACCTTAAGTTTTGTTGCGGGTCCTCTTTATTGTTGAAATGGTTGAAATTATGCATTTCCCAATGTACTGGGTATGGGCGAATGGGGATAGATGGATGAATAGGCTCATTATAGATTTCATCATAAGTTAAGGAGTTGTGAGAGCCAGAAACTGATGCATCTAATGTTTTCATCTTTTCCATCTTTATCTTAATGAAGTCATTGGTGGGTTGTGATGAATGGGTGCCCCTTGAACTATAAGGGGGTTGAGGATGAATGTATTATGTGGATGGAAGCCTAGTATATTAGGGTTTCAATTATGAGAACTATGAAGGGGGAATAGATGTTGGTGGAAGATATCCCGAATAAACGATAGACAAGATTGAGGGTTGTGGGTGATACATGTAAGAAGGTGGGTTAATTGTAACGACTCTTTTGGAAATTAGGGGTAAGGATTGTGGGATAGAAAGGAAAAGGTTTTGAAATGGGGTATGGGTTGTAGACACAATGGGTAGTTGTGACACGATAGGTACATATGAGGTGGCAAGTGCAGACGAGGCTATGCTCAAGGTGGCTTGTGAAGGAATGATTTACATCACGGGTGCAATTTATGTCATAGGCGTAATAGTTATAGCAAATGTGAAGTCTAGGTGAGACACCACATGTGGTAAAGTGGATGAAGGTAATGCTACGCTAATGATAGCTGATGTGGAAGTGAAGGTGATGGCAAGAGGCATAGACATGGGCATTTCGTATACCAACTATCTTGAGGGTTCCCGTAGATGAATGGGTGAGATAATAATTTAGGGAAGCAAGATTCTATCCAAGGAGTCTTGCAAACTCCTCATCATGTGTACTAATGGTGATGGGATGAGTTGGATCCATAAGTGACAAGATAGAAGATAGTAATGGCCTAGGTGGTAGCGAATGATGGATATTATAAGACATAAGGGCGTTGGCTTGATTCTCGAGTCAAAACTATGTGAATTAGCATAGAAATCATAAATTGTACTATGTAAATTGAATAGAAAGCAATAGAAATGGAGAAGGATAGATTTTGGGAGGTGAAATTAGTCGGTTTTTTAATTAAAAATCAAAACATAAGAATCAACGATGGTTAGACTGACCGATGACAGATTAAAGTGTGACCGATGATAGTAATAGTAATCGATATCGGTTACTATGGGAAATCAACAGTTTAGAAAATGAGGTAAAAATTGATGAAAATAAAATAAGGAAGTTGTATGTTACTTTGATCTTAAAATGCTAGAGGCATGATGATGTCCTGAGAACTTTAAAAAGAACAGAAGCTAGGATGAATGTTGTTTTTGGGTAGAATGACCAAAAATAGATAGAAACTAACACTAGTTAGGTAAACCAATGATGGTCAGATGTAAACCGATGACGGTCATTGGACCGACGCTATCACCGTGAAATTTGTAGAAATAGAAGAAAATTTGATTTTTTGAATTAACCTAGATGGAATATCAACCCGAACATGAGTATGATAGTATTGGACCCTAACACACTCAAAAATATTCAGAATACACCAACTATGATGGTAGAGTGTGAAAGGAAGAAGAATAAAATGAAGAACACAACCTCACAACTCAAAACACAACTCAAGAAAAATCTAAGAAAAACACAAAATCCTATAAGTGAATTTTATGTTTTTAGCTTATGCTATTTAAGACTAACTTGTGAATTCGAAGAGAATTTTTTTGGTTGGGAAGGCTTCCTATGAAGAGGTAAGATCTAAGGCTAGTTTCAAGTAATTTTTTTGTGGGGAGGTCATTTCTCCGAGTTAATAACTGGATAGAGAAACCATCTGCGCACCCACTATCAATCCTTTTATCATGTGATCATTGAAAAATTCTTACGGGTAACTTATTGTTTAAGAAGATGTGTGAATTTTTATTTGTGTAGTTTGGAAAAGAGAGATATAAGATAAAGTGCTCTACAATTCAATTATGTCAACCATCAAATGGGCATGACTTCAAGTGTATAGGTTTCCCTCGGTTTAATGTGACCTAAAAACGCAAGCATAGAAGTATGAAATGAAAGTATTTTAGAACCCAAATAGAAATATGATATTTGATGTAAACAGAGAGTGAATAAGAAAGATAATTACTTTCAAAATACGAATGCAAGAAGAAAAAGAATGATTCTTTTTAGTCCCAAAATACAAATGTCACTTAGACAAATAGAAGAAAGAGAAGATTCGCAGGGAGAAAATTTAATGTTAACTTCCTTTTAAAAAGAAACAAACTTAAAACATTTCCCTAAGAATGAATGAATGCAAAGAACCCCGGATGGGTCCCACTAGGCATACCAAAGTGTTTTGCCATATTCTTAGCAAATTATTGAAACAAATCGGGTGATAGGCTAAGGAGGAATACTTGTTTTTGATGTCAATTGAAGGTTGTGCACCGTTCTAATTTCCTAATCCAATGCAAATTCCAAGAGATCCCTTTTGGCTAGGAGGAACTACCTGTAAAATTCAAAACAATACCACCAGATAGAGTTAAATAAAACAATGAGTGGACTACCTAGTAGAAGCTATATTTGGGAAGCATGATGCTTCTTGAACAGGTTGTCAATCCACTTTTATATAATAATATTAATGTTATCCAAAATAAACATGAAATAACAATCTTATTAGAATTGAAATGATTTAGGTATCTTGCACAAAACAAATAAGAAAGGTCAGATAAAAGGTGATTGAGGTCAAAATGGGTCAGGTGATGGGATGGTATTGGGTTGCAGGTCTGGTATAGGCTCTGGGTAAGATTTGGTAAAGATTAGGAGTGATTCTGGGCTATTAGGGAATGGGTATGAGATCGATAGTCTGAGGTATGTTACTGCATATGTAATCGATGTTGGGTCCGTGTGACCGATGTTGGTTTGGCAAGATGACCGACGTCGATTGGCTAACAAGTATTGTAGGGAAGTTAGTAAAAGGCTCTTATAAATTGGTTTTTGAGTTCTTTGTGATTTCTTAGAGGGTGGAAATGGTGAAGGTGAGGTCATAAAATGGTCTAAGTGACTCAGGATGACTAAGAGAGGGTGAAGATAGGTGAAAGGGCTAGATATGGTAAGGTGATAGGTTTGTGGGAGGAAGGAGGTGTATGGATGTACAGAAAAATAAATTACTGAAAGGAATGATGATCTTACTGAAAGAAAATAGAGATAACTGAAGATATGTTAGGTACTTACTGGAGAATGGGTCTTGAGAGTACAAGTGATGAAAACAATGATGGAAGAGATCCAGAGATAAGGGATGTCATGTACGTGTTCCGGTATTTCGAGCGTATATGCTTCTCTATGTGAATCCATGAGTGTGAAGAAGGTGATGGATGTTGATGTTTGTTGGTAGTGTTCACGGGTGCTTTCCTTTCCCTGAATGCTTCTGAAATTTGAGTGCTCTAAGTCTCTATTTTTTGAGATCTTGAATCGAATGACCAACCTAAAAAAAGGATTCTGGAAATGTATTAAACCTAAGCAGAAATGGTTATGGGAATGACATTGACTGACGTATAACCAATGTCGGTTAAGGCAAGAATATATAGGTTGGCCAAAAATAGCCCGATTGTTGCTATTTTTGCATGGTCTTTAATCTTCATCTAAGTCTTGAGTGATAGATCACGGAAGGATGAGTAAGAGTCCTCTTAGGTTTGTTAATAGAAGTTAATTCTAGTTTGAGACTAAGTCCTAGTTCGTTAGGATATTCTTATACTTGGTCTTAGGTCATTAATGGGGTTTGAGTGGGTCATGGGGTGAGGTGGTCAAGTGAGGATGTTCATTAAATTAATTAAGGTAATTAATTCAATTAATCATGAGCATTGTGGAATATGAATAGGTAAGGTATGGTTAATTTAATTAAAAAAATTTATAAGGGTAGTATGACCTAATTTTTGTGTCTACAATATGATGAGGATGGCTTGTTGTGTTTTTTCTTAGGAAGATTTCTTTTAACGAAATATGAATGCTTAAAAAGGATAATAAAAGGATTTATACTTTAGCAATTTGAATTCTACCATAAAATTTTCAATAATCTTGCTATAAGCTAAAACTAAAGTAAAAGATATATTGATCATAATTTTATAACATTAAGTTCAATCATGGAAAATTATGAAATGGATAGATAAGATTAAGATAAACATAAGCATGTATTTGGTTGGCTAGGAAAGTAGATATTATCCACATACCTACCTCTCATATAATTTATACCGTAACCTTTTTAGGTTAAATGATGCTTCGTTGACTCTTAAAGCATTTTTATCATTAATATTTAAGATAATGATTAATTGGGTTAAGAAAATTATGATCTTAAGTATGTTAGTATAGTTGAGGAAACTTAGTTGGATGTTGGTGTAGACACCAAAATTAGATCATGTCACCCTTATAACCCCGTTAATTAAATTAACCATAACTTACATATTCATATCCCATAGTGCACATGATCAATTGAATTAATTAATTTAATTAATTTAATGAACATCCTCAGCTTGACCACCTCACCTAGCCACATCACCTAGACACCTCATCATGGACCTATTCTTAGCATGTTTCTTTTAACTAAGACTCAATTTCTACTTACCTTAACTAACTAAGACTTATTCTAACCCTAACATTAGATGCTTATTCTTTCTCTAACAACATACCCACTTATCTAAGTGCAAGATACCATTTTAGATTGGGACCAATAGGCAGAACTAGCCAAAAGATAGCCAAGATTTGTTATTTTTACAAACCTAGGATTTATCAATAACTAATGTTGGTTAACTATAAGCCTACACTAGTCACCCTAACCATCATCAGTTACCATATATTCATTTTGGAAACCTTGTTCCATAGGTTGGAAATTTCGAGAGGTTGATCATTTTTGAGTTAGAAGAGAGAGAGAGAGAGAGAGAGAGAGAGAGAGAGATTTGCATGCAAGCATGAACTAGAGTCTTCTTGAGCATCCAAATGACCCCATCAAGTACCAAGACTGATCTGAAGGAATTAAAATTCACAATAACATTTTGGGAAGCACTATCATGGCATGGACCACTGATTTCATAGATCAACCATTGCTATATTCCACCAACCAGGCATGTAAATACAAGTTTATTTTTGATATATGTCAATTTATACTTACTTAGGTTATAGTTTCTTTATTTCTATTTAATTATATCATATTCTCCTTTGCATTCCACCATCCCCACTTTCCTATCAATCCACCCATCCAACCACCCACAACCGTTTAGCTCCCCATACCGACTCCTAGGCATTCCTGAGCCTTCCTAGCATTTTTATGAACCTAACCATCCTTCTTCCATTCTCTATGCAATCATAGAGAAGCTTCAAAACAAAGTTTATTTTATTTCCACCATTCTTCCCCTACCGATGTTGGTCACCTTGACCATCGTCACTTTTCCATTTTTGGCATTGGTCATTAGACCGACGTTGGTTACCGTGTCTTCCAAAGACATTCACTAAGTTGACCTTAACACCCCAAAAACCTCTTAGAACCTTACCCAAACCTGGTACCTTACCTAAAGTCCCACCACATGCCTTCTTAACTCTCTATGCACACAAAGAGAGAGCTTGGGTATCCATTTTGACATTCTACCATTATCCACCCTAAATCATCATTGGTCACATCTAAACCATCGTCGGTCATACCCTAATGGGTTTTGGTCTTTATGTATGATAACCTAGCTTAGGACAATAAGCTAATATCCATCCCTAAACTGCTTAGAATCATTTGTAGCCATTTTCCGCCTCACAAACTGTAGAAACCAAAACCACCTACCCAACCTCCAGATCTGATCATAACCCTACATGTTATATTATATTTTCTTATTGTATTTGAATGAGATGCCTAAATCATATCAACTATAGTAGGATGTTATTTTTTTACATTATTTATTGTATTAAATTATATTAAATAGTGGATTGACAACCATCTAGGAAGTATCACACTTCCCGGATCTAGCACATGCTAGAAAGTCTAATGACATATATTTTTTAATATTATTTTGTGCTCTTGTTTTATATTTACAAGTAGTTACTCCTAGCCAAAAGGAAGTTCTTAATGGTCAAGTATGGATTGGAAATTAGAAACATGTGCACAACCTTATACTAACATCACAAACAAGTATTCCTCTTTAGCCTATCACCCTTTATCTGTTTCATTAAATTTGTTAAAAATCCAATGAAATATTTTGGCATGTCCACAATTGGGGCAGCCCCACTCTCACCCATACATGGGGCAATCACTTCCGGTTTATTTCAGCATTTCTTACCAATACAAGCTATGTGAAAAAAGGGGTAAAATTTAGACACAAAAATTAGGTCGTACCACCCTTATAACCTTGTTAATTAAATTAACCATACCTTACATATTCATATCCTATAGTGTACATGATTAATTGAACTAATTACCTAAATTAATTTAATTAACATCCTCACTTGACCACCTCACCTAGCCACATCACCTAGACACCTCATCATGGACCTATTCTTAGCATGTTTCTTTTAACTAAGACTCAATTTGTACTTACCTTAACTAACTAAGAATTAGTATAACCATAAAATTACATGCTTATTCTTTCTCTGATAACATACCTACTTATCTAAGGGAAAGATACCATTTTGGATCGATACCAATGGGCATAGCTGGCTAAAAGATAGCCAAGATCAACTATTTTGGAAAACCTAGGATTTCCCACCTTTACTAACAATGGTTAACCCTAAACCAGTCCCAATCACCCTAATTTTCATTGGTTACCATATATTCATTTTCACAACCTTTTCCAGGAGGTTGGAAATTTTGACAGTTTGGTCATTTTTTGAGTTGGGAGAGAGAGATATTTGCATATAAACACGAACCAAGTCTTCTTGAGAATCCATATGCCTCCTAGCTAGCATCAACACCGATATGAAGCCATTGGCATTCATGGTAACACTCTAGGAAGAAATTTTATGGCACAGTACCACCAATTTCACAAATTAGCCATTATTATCTTCCACCAACCAGACTCAAAATACAAGTGTGTTTTTTATCTCCATAATTTTATAAATAGATTGTAGTTTCTTTATCTTTGTTGAATTAGATCCTATTCTCATTTTCATTCCACCATCCCCAATTTCCTAGAAATCCACCCATCTAACCACCCACAACCATTTAGCTCCCCATACCCAACACCTAGGCATTCCTGAGCCTTCCTAGCATTTTTATGAACCTAACCATCCTTCTTCCATTATTTTTACAATCATAGAGAAGCTCCAAAAATGTTTGTTTTATTTCCACCATTCTACCCCCTACCGATGCCAATCACCTTAAATTTAGTCAATTTCCCTTGACCAAAGATCGATCACTGCACCAATGTTAGTTATTGTGTCTCTTGACGACATTCACTAAGTTGACCTTAACACCCCAAAACCTGGTACATTACCTAAAGTCCCATCACATGCCTTCTTAACTCTCTCTGAGCATACGAGAGATCTTGGGTATCCATTTTTATGTTCTACCATTATCCACCCTAAAATGTCACTAGTCACATCTAAACCATCGTCATTCATACTGATCAAGGCGTCGATTTTTTTTTGATAACCTAGTGTTTCACTAGATTCTAAATAGATTTAATGAAATAGATAGAGGGTGATAGGCTAAGAAAGAATACATGTTTGTGATGTCACTGAAGGTTGTGCAGGTATGTGTTTCTAATTCTCGATCTAGGTTGACCGTGAAGAACTTCCTTTTGGCTAGGAGGAACTACTCAGTAAATGCAAAACAAGACCACAAGAAGAATATTAAATAATATATGTCAGTGGACTTCCTAATGTATGCTAGATCCGGGAAGTGTGATACTTCCTAGATGGTTTTCAATCCACTATTTAATACAATTTAATTCAAAAACAACGTAAACAAATAACATCCTACTATAGTTGATATGATTTAGGCATATCATTCAAATAAAATAAGAAAATGTTATCTAATAAGTAGGGTTATGATCAGATCTAGAGGTTTGGTAGGTGGTTTTGAGTTTTTGTGAGTCTAACAGAGGTCCAGTAAAAGTTTGCAAAAGATTCCTGGACAGTTTGGGAATGAGTATTAGCTTGTTGTCCTCAAATGGGTGTTTCACCGGATTCTTAATAAATTTAATGAAATAGATAGAGGGTGATAAGCCAAGGAGGAATACATGTTTTTATATCAGTTGATGGTTGTGCACATGTTTCGATTCCCAATTCAGGATGACCATGAAGAAATTGTTTTTAGCTAGGAGGAACTGCCTGTAAATGCAAAACAAGACCACAAGAAGAATAGTAAACAATATATGTCAGTTGACTACCTAGAGTGTGCTTGATTTAGGAATTGTGATAATTCCTAGATGGCTGTTAATCCACGATTTAATATAATTAAATTTAAGAAATAATGTAAACAAATAACATCCTATTGTAGTTTATATGATTTAGGCATCTCATTCAAATACAATAAGAAAATCTAATCTAACAGGTAGGGTTATGATCAGATCTAGAGGTTGGGTAGGTGGTTTTGAATTTATACAGTCCGAAAAGGTCCGTAAAAGGTTGAAAATGATTCTCGGGCTGTTTGGGAATGGGTATTAGCTTGTTGTCCTAAGTCGGGTCAACCAGACACAGAGACCGACGTCGGTCAAGGTATGACCAACGACGGTTTAGATGTGATTGGTGATGGTTTAGGGTGGATAATGGTACAACGTAAACATGGGTACCCATGCTCTCTTTGTGTCTACATAGAAAGGTTAAAAGGCCTATGCTATTACTTTCGGTTGGGTAACAGGTTTGGGTAAGGTTCTGTGAGGTTTTTCAGGGTGTTAAGGTGATCTTTATGAAAGTCTGTCAGGAGACACAGTAACTAATATCATTCTCATGAACGATGTCGGTAAAGCGGAAACATATGATGGTCAAGGTGCCTAGCTTTGGTATGGGAAGAATGGTGGAAAGCAAATAAACTTTTTTTGATCTTTTCTATGATTGCACGTGAGAGAATGGAAGAAGGACGGTTAGGTTTGTAAAAATGCTAGGAAGGCTTAGAAATGCCTCAAAGTTTTCTATGGGTATTTAAATGGTTGTGGGTGGTTGGATGTTTGCATTGACAGAAAAGTGGGGATGGTGGAATGCAAAGGAGAATAGGATGTAATTCATCGTAGATAAAGAAACTACAATCTAAGTAAGAATAAAATGATGCATATTGAAAACACACTTGTATTTGCAAGCCTGGTTGGTGGAAGATAACAATGGTTAGTCTGTGAAACTTGTGATCTATATCATGGAAGTGCTTCTTGGAATGTTAATTTTAATGAAAATTCCTTCATATTAGACCTATTGCTATCTAGGGGTCATCTGGATACTCCAGAAGACTCGGTTTGTGCTTGCATGCATATTTCTCTCTCCCAACTCAAAAAATGACCAACCTCTCGAAATTGAAAACCTCCTAGAAAAAGTTTTCAAAATGAATATATTGTAGCTGAAGATGGTTAGAGTGACCAACATCAGTTTAGGGTTAACCGATGTCAGTTAAGGTGGGAAATTCTAGGTTTTCTAAAATAACAGATCTTGGCTATCTTTTGGCTAGTTATGCACATTGGTCCGGATCTAAAATGATATCTTACGCTAAGATAATTCAGTTTTATGTTAGAGAAAGAATAAGCATCTAATGTTAGGGTTAGACTAAGTCTCAGTTAGTTAAGGTAAGTAGAAATTAAGTCTTAGCTAAAAGAAACATGCTAAGAATAGGTCCATGATGAGGTGTCTAGGTGAAGTGGCTAGGTGAGGTGGTCGAGTGAGGATGTTAATTAAATTAATTAAATTAATTAATTCAATTAATCATGTGCACTATGGGATATTACTATGTAAGGTATGGTTAATCTAATTAACGAGGTTATACGGGTGGTATGACCTAATTTTGGAGCCTACATTTTTCCCCTTTTTGTCATGTAGCTTATATTGGTAAGTGACGCTGAAAAAATAGGAAGTGATTTCCCCATGTATGGGTAAGAGTGGGGCTTCCCTAAGTGTGGGAAAAGGTGATCCCCCTCAAACCAAGACCTTGTGAGGTGTTATATGAAGTAGGTGAGTGGTTTGATAAATGTGTAGTTGGTGTAAGTGAAGGTAGGTGGGGAAGGGTATGGGTACTTTGGGAAAAGGGTAATGGTCAAATCGGGTAATAGGTAATAGGCCAAGGTCAAATTGGGTAATGGGTAATGGTCAAATTAGGTAATAGGTAATAGGCCAGGGTCAAATTGGGTAATGGGTAATGGAAATCAAATGCACACACACGTATAGACTGCAACATGGTACCAAGTTGAAGAGATTACAAACTCTACATCGTCTAAGGTCAATAGGTTTATCTAAATAAGGGTGAAGTGATTCAGGTATCCAAGGTATAGGATATGGTCCGGAAACACAATGTGGGTTAGGTGCAAGATTGTTTAGGTATGGTCCCAGACACCATGAATTTTTTTGAGATAAATGCCACGATAATAGGAAAGGTATGGTTATTAGGCTAAAACAACATAGGTAATGACATCACAATGTATAACGAGTACATAATCTCAACATGTCCTAGAAAGTCATTCATATCAAGGTATATGGGTTATGGCACAGTAATACCAAAGTATAGGTAATTTGAGGGGTATATGGGGTAAACTGGGGTACATGTTATTAGGTCGGGTGGTGTAAATGGGGTAGTGGAAGGAACCAAAGTATTCCCCAACCAATAATAAGGTTGGGTGGGAGGTAATGAGGGCATTAGAGTAGGAAAAATGAAGAGGGGAGTCCAAATGGGGTGTAGGCAACATGAAAAAACTTGGTCATCTGAAACTGGTAATAGTCTATGTGAATAGATATCGTACACCAGGAAATGGAACCAATGTCTTATAGATTAGACCAATATCAGTTCACCTATCGATGGGTTAAAACATAAAACACATGGTAAAAGTGCTCATTTCAGCATTTTAACATGGTGAAAAAGTATTTGGTGGAAGAATAGTCAAATGAATTTTTGAGGTAAATGGTATTGGGTGTGAGTTAAGGCTGATTAGGTGAGAGTTGAGTGGTTGATGGACCGAGGAATATGGGTCCATGTGATCATGTGGAATGAGTTGATTTGTCGAGGATTAGGAGGTCGACTGTAGACATGGTGGCAACAGGAGGGAGTGGCAAAGGCCCACTAGTGTAGACACCAGAGGTGCCAGCAAGGAGGAGGTAGTGGGATGAGGTAGGTTCCAACCCCTATTGCATATTTTGAATTGGTTTTTGTGGTAAAATGAACAAATGGGGAGGGGGAAATTAAAATTTTGAAAATGCAGGTAAAATGAACCGATTTGGGTATGGGGAGGGTGGAATGTAGGATAATTAGGTTAGGAAATGAATTTGGGTGAGGTTTGGGTAGAATGGGGGTAGTTTAGGCTTAGTTTTTCAATTTTAGAATTTTAGGGCCGTGGGGTTTGACTTTGGGGCCGAACTAGAGACCAACACCATTTGGGGTCGGTTGACATCGGTTATGTATTACTAGCATCGGTGGGGAAAAAATGACCGATGGTGGTCATAGGGGACTAGAATCAGATCACGGATGATAATTGGTGGTCATGGGTGACCACCATTAGTCCACTATAAAAAGGTGCCAGGGGCCAAAATAGGTTAGATGCAGAGGAAAAGATGGGGTGGAAAAGAGAGGGTAGGATAAACAGATAAGAAATGAAGGGAATAGGGATCGATGAGGGAGAAAAGTAGGTGGTCAAGGTGAGGGTAGGTAAATGTAGGTAAGGGATAGGTGGGGTTTGGGTGAGTCAAAATGTGATAAATAAGTAGTTAGGGATAAATTAGGAACATGATAAATGTGTATGGGGTAGCAGGGTGTAGAATTATGTTGTTAAAAATAATGAATTCGGGCCCTGACATTATTGAGTTGGTTGGTTGTAGGAACGAAAACAGTTGACACTACAAGATAGAGTACCACCCCTACTAGGGGAGTTGAGGCATAGTGTGATGGAGGAGGAGTGGGCCCACATGTAGGAGGTATGGTTGATTAGGGTCGGATGGTACAGACGGATCCGAAAGGATCCTAGTCCGGTGGTCTCTATTATCAATAAATGGGATGCAATGACCAACACATTCCACTATCCTATCGGCAAGATGATGATCACCCTTGAGGTTGTCTATAGGATTCTATGGCTGATAATTTTGGGGAGCCAGTTTATAGTGTATCTACAGATGGCACCTTCGAGGTGATGATTAGAGTGTTCGGGGAGATGGCTAGTGAGTTGACCAAGCACAACATGACCTTGGTGTATGGGGAGATGTATACCTTACACCCACATGAGACCCAACTAGTCATGTTGATGATTGTTACATTAGGTGCTATGCACTACCTGATTTAGAGGGTGGTCATTTTCCCAAGGGTCTGATGGGAGTATTATGAGACATGATCGAGGAGCGGGTTTTTTTGTAAGGGCGTCGGTTTGTTTAGTACATATATAAAGGGAGTTGTGGGACTATCAGAGGATGCAATAATATGGCATGTGTTGTACCTTCCTTTTACATTGTTGGGCCTATGAGCACATTGTGGTAGTGTGGCCACGAGGACTCCAAGATGTGCATCTAGCATTATGGGGGTAAAAGGTAGGATTCATGTGATGGGTGGTCACAGGAGGTCGGCTACAAGTAGTAGAGGTGTTATATGATGTGGTGCATTACATGTGGTAGCTAGAGGTGATATATGTGAGAGACATAGTATGGTTGTCTTATGTCATATTTATACTATTCAGAGTAGGGATTTTTCTAGTGGTAAATATTCATAATATGGAAAATATTCCATTTTAGAAAAAAATTGAAAAGGTGAATTTTTCTGGCGCAGGTCTTGAAATGTTCGCCTAAAAATTAAAGTTTATTTTTTTAGGGGTCGGCTTCGCCTACCTCTTTATAATATCCCCAATATAATCCTATATTATTCATCGGGTAGAACACTACTTGCTAACTCATTCCAAGGTCCACCTGGGGGCATATCTACTATCAATTACATAACTAGCGAAGCAACATATTCCAAAGACATAAAAGTACAATTTTTTAGACAAAATCATTCAACTGATGCACTATTTATGGGTGATAAGAAGGTAGTGTGGAAGGGTGACAAGAAGGATTTGTTGATGGGAAACAAGTAGGATCTATTGACGGGTGACAAGCAAAATTTGTTGACAGGTAACTGGAAGGATTTCTTAACAGGAAACAAGAAGGTTTTGCTGATGGGCGACAAGCATAACATTTTGATGCATGACATGGAACTTTGTTATTGACACATGACAAGTTTTTTTTGACACACGACATGGAACAATGGAAGCTGCTAGTGCTCAAAACACCCAACAAGTTACAAAAAAAACTCAAAAGTCTTTGTTCAAGTATTTTGGAAACTTTACTAGTTTAGATACAACAACTACCAACACCCATAGAGCTCCCACTGAAATCAATCAGAGCACAGACTATGTGGAAGGTGTTATTGAAGTGGACATGCATTCTGCTCAATATCATCCAAATGACACCTATAATGATACCATGCTAGGGCTTGAAGATATTCCAGTAGTGCAAAATGCAACACAAAATTCAAATGTAACTAGTGGTTCATGGAAAAGGAAACCTGATGATCATGATATTCCTGAAATATCTGCACGTAAAAGTAAAACTATGAATACGAACAGGAATATGTGGATGCTTGGGAGGACATACAAGTTGACTTGGCTACAAAATTTTCATTTATTGAACTTGTATAGCCAGCTAATTCTGAAGAAATTTCATCAGAATGTACATGTATAATATGTACGTGGAAATTGGGAAGGAAGCAAAAAATGTAACTAAAGTTGGACACAATTGAAAAACACTATGGAAAATAATATTTCACTTTAACTAGGGAAGATGGCCAGAAAATAAAAACACACAGATGGAAAACTGAAAAAGAATGCATGCATGTGAAATATGCGGTAGAATATGAGGCTGATTAGAAAAGACGTAGAATTCTCGTAGAAAATGGCGGAATGATCACAACGTAAATTGGTAAGATGAATCAATCAAATTTGTGTGCTAAACTCATACAATTTTCTACTTTATTCCACATCCTTAAGAAAGGAAGAACGATTTCAGATTTCATCGATTTCAAACCTTTGTATCAATATAATGGAATGTAGAATGTTCCCTAGTCTCTTTGGTAAGACAACAATGTATGGGAAATGTCCAAAATCCTTGTTATGATTGAGAAGGAAGATTTGAAAGAGTGTGTAAAAATTGCAAATTTTATCTCTTTGTCAATTGATGAAGTGACCACTGTTGACAACACCGCATGGGTATGTATCCATGTTTACACTTTAGAAAATCATATGAGGACTCCACACCTATTGGGTGTTCAAAAAATGGTTGAAAATTGCAATGCAGAAAACCTATATAAACTAGTTATTTCTCTTTTGAAAGAAATTACTCGCGTGATCATGAATGAAATTAATATGAAGGTTGTATACGTGGAGTAGATGGGGCATCACATGTAGAGTCATAGAACTAGGTTGTGTGTTTGATTACAAATAACAGTCACCCCTTATATGCTAGAAATTCACTATATGGCTCACAGAATGAATTTAGCATATAAAATCGTTAGCAAATGCGAAAACGTTGCAAAAGTAGAAGACCTTATAATAGAAGTGCATGCCTATATGGAAAGTAGGCCAAAGAGATTTCTTGAGTTTCATAAATTTTCCATAGGTATTACAAATGGAAATAAACTTCAAGGATGTTGAGACAAGGTGGATTTCATTGTATGAGCCTGCATGTAGAGTGCGTGAGGAGTATCCTTCGTTGGTTAGTTTCATACAAAAATATCATCATGAAATTAATAGGCGAGGGACTTTTTGTTCCGTCTAACTGATTTGTAGATATTGCTTACATTGGTAGGCATTCTTCCAATGCTACAGATATCAATACATTGATGAATCATGCATAGGGAATATTAACCTATATTGTTGATTTTATACGGATGAGAAAAAATGGTATGTATGAGTCTTGATGCCTTGTACACTTCTCCTGGATAGTTTTGATACACCCGTATTTGATATCTAGAAAGTTTTATTGGATCTTAAGCATCACAAGAAGTTTTGAGATTTAATATCCATGATCACCTTTGTATCCATGTTAGCGGGAAAGAGATACCACTGTATATTCTACAAAAAAGTAAAGATGTTACATCAATAGAAAAATAAGAAGTTCGTGTGACACAAAATCTATTTGATTATGTAGTAATTGAAACAAGAATAAAACTAAAAAAAATTGCAGAATCCTTAGCATCGAAATTAGAGAATGATTCATCCAAGACAAAATTCTCGAATCCATGGTTGTGATGAATCCAAATTTTTGGAATACATAAGATGGCCATGCTGATTTTGTAGGTAATATTTTTCATAAATACAGGGGTGCAATATTGGACCATTTTAGAAATACATCAGAGGTCGAGGGTATTGAAATAAAAGGTATACTAAATGTTGATTTAATAAAGACTCAATCAACTAATTTTGCAACGACAATGAGGTCACAATATAAACTCTTAGACGAACCTTTAGAGAGTGGTGCTATTACAAGGCTCTAGTGAAAAATCTACCAAAGTAGTGTGTTACAAGAAGACATTAGTGAATATTTTTAGTTATATGAGTTGTGCCAAACAATGATTTTGGGATCTGTGGAGGATGAAAGAGTTTTTAGTGCTTTATCTTTTATTAAATCAAAACTGAGAAACAAGTTGGATAAAAATATCGAAAGTTGCATAAGGTGTTATGTTTCTCACTACTCTTTTGAAACCTTTCCTTTTGACAGAGCTATTGTGCATTGGAATTCCCTTGCTAAAAGAAGAGGTGTAAATAATACGCTATAAGTCCAAGTAATCTCAATGATGAGACTCGACGTGGTGCATCTTCAAAATCTACGGATGTAAATATTGAATATGAAGAAGCTATTGAAAATGGATTATTTCAGCTTTAAATAGGTATCACCTTGACATTACACTTTAATTGTTCTTATTTATTCAATTTCATATAAATAGATTCTAATTTAATTGTTTATAGTTTTACATAAATACCATTGTAATTCTGCAGATGCAAATATTGACTGAGGAGGATATTCTTGATTTATAGTTATCATCGAAGATGTTACAGGTATGTATATTTACATTTATTCAAATACCATCATTTACTAAAATCAGATTTATTTCATTGGTATTTTTAATTTTCAAACCACTTTGATGTTGTATTTTGCAAGGTCTTCAAAGCTTAGATATAGTTGTTGTCCACTCTATAGTGCATTCTTGATATTTGTGTCACCTTCGATATGAACAGGTTAGATCTGGATTCTACATTTTAATCTCTTCATTTCATTGATGTTTATGAAATATGTGAGTTGACATCCATCCAAGGAAGCTCTCGCTTCTTGGGACTGAGATTATCAGGAAACTCACCCATTTTTATTCTAATCCTTATCCATTTTTCGTGTTGAATTCCCGAGAATCGAAGGTCCCCTAGCTTGCTCAAGAAGACAAGAGGTACCTTAAACCCTATCTTAGCCATAGTTTTAAATGTGAAGTAGATTTTACAGTATTAAGATATCTGTGTCATACCACATTTTTTTCCTTTGAGTTTTGTCATTTCAATTCAAATTAAATGTGAAGAAATGATATACATATTAAGGATCTCAAAATTTAAAATAGAGATAAGAATCCCTTACTATATTAAGATGTATCTGTCACACCACATTCTTAATTTTCTTAAAACAATTACCCATTATCATCATCTAGTCACATACAATTCATTCATCCATATCTACTCTAATTTCATTATCAATATTCAAGAAATCCACATCCTATTTCCACATAACACCACATTCTAAATGAATAATTGGATGATCCATTCTAATGTCATCGTATTTCATAAATTTTAAATCCATGTATCATGATTGTGCATCATATATCAATGCAATGTCCACATAGAAGTTCTATATAAAAATATAAGTGCATACAATTAATTTGGTCACATGTAATTCATCATCATCCATATCTAATATACTATCATTATCCACATTCTAAATGAATAAATGGATAATTAATGATAATTATAACCAAATATACTTTAATTTCATTATCCAAACATCCACATCTAATGAAAAATGTAACTATGACCTTCATTGCAAGTAGAGAGATAATATTGCATAAATTTTAAATCCATGAATCATGATTATGCATCAAACATAAACACCATCTACAATATAGAAGTTATATATAAAAATATAAGAGCATACAATTCATCATCATCCATATCTACTCTAATTTCATTATCCACATTCAAATGAATAAATGGATGATAAATATAACCACATCTACTCTAATTTCATTATCCACATCTAATGATAAATGTAACTATGACCATCATTGCAAGGAGAGATAATATTACATAAATTTTAAATCCAAACTTCAAATTAAACAAATATCCAAGTATCAACTTTCATTCTTCTATATATAAAATATTTAAAGTTTCAATTTTGAGGTTCCCCAATCCTCAAGGCTCAACCCTTAACATTTTCACCAGACCCTATTGTATTCCTTCCCTCAATTATCCCCAAACTAATCAGATCCTCAGCATTCATTTCTAGGTTCTTGATGATTGCTTCTTCTTCCTTTGTAGAATCTCCATGGGATGTCAAAGAAGGATCTACCACTACCTTTTCTTTGAATAAAATCTCAGGGTCATAGCCATTCTCTTTAATTATCCGCTTAAGTGTATTGTTTTGTTTATTAACCAAAACAATATTTTCTTTCATCTTAATTGTTGCGGATAAACTATTCTTGGTCATTTCCAAGTGAACTTGGAACACCTTAGCTTGACTCTTTAAATTTTCATATTTCAGCTGCAACAAAAAGAGTGAAGTCAATTAAACATATTAAAAAACTAATTTTAATTGAAATTAATAAAAAAAATTCAAACTGATTATACTTACAATAGCTCTATCTCTTTCAGCATTTGCAATCGCCACCATCTCCTTATCCTTAGACCATTTATTGAAATAGGCCTGGGCCTCAACACTGATATTTTCCAATCTGTTTAATACTTTATCTAAAATATTATCATTATAGGTGTTGTTATATGCAACAATCCCACTTTTATCTCTGATGAATAATGCATCCATCTTCACGGGTTGATTTTTTACTGTTGCAAATAATCTCTATCTTTACCAATGGTTGTCATAACAACTTACTATCTCATATATTAATACTTTTCCCCTTATCTCCCATTGAATGAGTTCACTGATTCGAGGTGTGATAAATTCATTCATGTGGGATTGAAAATCATAGCCAATCAAGTTCTCCAAAGGAAATTTTGGCAAGTCATCACTATCTGTATTAGAAGAGGATGATTTTGAAGGAGAAGTATGGTGGATTTCAGTTTGAGCAACATCTTTTTCCTTTTGGGAGCATTGATCCTAAAAGCAATAATAGAAATTCATATTAAAATTTAAATTGAAATGTTGAAAATTTAATTAAATTTAAAAGTACATTGAGATGGATCATGGAAATATACCTATTGGCCCTGAATCATATCATGTGTGTTGAAAAAACCAATTGGGTCACCGCTATCAATGTCCAAATAATCTTCATCAAAATTTATTTGATTCAAAACTAAGTGCCCTACTAAAGTGGGACAGCTAGCAAGAGAGAGGGTCAGAATATTGAATGAGGAGGGAATGTTTAGTGTCGTACTAGGGGCTGGAATCAATGACATGCATTTACTAATGGTCTTTTTTGAACCTCTTGTCGAAATGTTGAATCGTAATTATGGGGTTGATTGAGTAGGTGTGGTTTGCAGATTTTGATTAGAAGAAAAATGATTTCTATAAACTTTGAACATCAAGAACCAAATCATTATAAATTACTAAAAATATGTGAAAGTATTAAAAAAATCAAGAAATAAACGAAGTCATACCTTGTCAAATGGGATTTTGTTGCGGTATGAATTGATTGTGTAAGTTGGGGGACTGTGACAGAGTTTGAATGGATTTGGTTGGAGCTGATGGTGGTAATTATTGTTGAGATGCAACAATTCCACGTGATTGTATAGAGTGATTTGGAAATGCTTTCTTTGAAGCATGCGTGTATTCGAAAGTCCCTGCAAGTGCAGCAACTACATGTCAATTCAAGATGGTAAATCATTAAATGGTAGAATCAAAATGTAATCAACCCTACTTTGAATGTTAAGGGTATTACATCTCTATCATTTTGTTAATGCAAATAATTGGCCATCAGCTGATGAGAGAACTTTGATTTCAGATTGTGATTCTCCCGAGGCCTCAGCATGTTGTTGGCCTCTTCCTCTCGATGCAACTTTTTTTCATGGAAGTGACTCTAGAAATCTTTTCTACATACATAAAAGATTTGATATCATAAAAACTTAAAAACAAATACACTTGGTAAATACTAAAGATGAAATATTAACGATTAAAATTTTACCTGTTGTTCCTCAATAGGAATCGACAAATTCTTCATTGTCTCGTTTGTACAAGTTGGAGTTGGTTCATTTTTCAAATTATAATAGGCCTCATAATAAAGAGCTAGGAGATAGTTGGTTGAATGAATAACTAGTTTTTCTGAAATTGTTGCATTATTAATGTCTGCCTTTATCTTTTTTGATAGAAATGTGCACCACCAAAAAATTTTGATTTCCGATTGTTGCAAGAATGTATGTAACAACCCAATTTGGAATGTCAGTTTATCGACCCTGCATAATAATTCGGGCTTAAAAAAGAGAAGTCAAGGCAACAAGATAGTGATGTGAAACACATTACGTATCCACTCCAGGTCTTGATTTTCTGACATGAGATGTAAAAGTCATCATAATCATAATCAATTTGAATTAATATAAAAAACATTCAAATGAGAGAAAATTATACTTACAATCAACATTAAAACCATAACTAGATTCAAGGAAAATCTTGTCATTGTCAGTGAGGGTTGTTTTGGTTATTACTATCAGCACATTTTTAAATGGGAGGCCTTTCAATTGATGGATATCAACAAGTTCAACACCAAATGAGAATTTACGCCAATCTTCCAATGTAACAGTAAAAGTACTATTTTATGTATTATAGGATGAAAGAAGGTAATTAAGAGTCTGGTGGTCAATATGAAACTATGGCATACTAAAAATCCCTTGGAATTTATATGCTACTATGTAATTCTGTATTATTCATTCATTTCTATAAATTGATGTATGTGGGGGCACATGGTGCTTCTGTATTGAATCTTTCCCTTGGAGGCTTTGGGTGTTGGATCCTAGGATTCATCTTGGGCACTAGAATCCATGACTTCGACTATGATTTATGATCAATGTACATACGATACTTACAACAAAAAGTGCACATAGAAGGAAAAAAATTAGTATCTAGGAACGAATCGTGAAAATGAGGGGCCGGGTTGGTATTTATAGTGAAAATTAGGGTTTCGTGGCAGTTGATGGGAGATAACAACATCTTTTTGTAGCACGAAAACAAGGTTTCATTAACGGGTGAGAAAAAAATCTTGTTATTCTTATCACCCTGAAGAAAACATCTTGCTATCACATGACAACAAGGTGTCATTGATGGGCGACAATAACACCTTGCTCTCAAGTCTCTTAAACCTACAAAAATTATCCCTTTTGCGAATGTGGCCAAAGGAATATTCATTAGGGATTTTCTACCTCCTTTATTACAGAGGCTTGTTAAAGTGAACCTTGATTCAGAGGCATGAAGTGAGAGCTACAAAAGATGTATTTGGTGTGATGGATATAGGGCCGACATGCCAACAAGCACAAGATAATCCCAGTCAATAGAGTCCAATGGTAGTTTAGACTAGTGTAGGATGTACCACCACCATTTCTATAGTATCAGTGAGAGGATGTGGAGATGTCTTTGTCTCCACCTCACCCCATAGATCCACTAGGTTAGGAGAGGTTACCAGTGGATGGTAGGATAGATAATGCAAGGGTATTTGATGGATATAAATGTTGGTGGGTAATAGAGTTAGAGGCACCACCACCATGGCCACGAAGCCCACTTTGGAAATTGTGATAGTGAAGAGAGATACACTACAGGGACAAGTGGTAGTGCTGGTAGTGCAGTTGACAACAACATAGCAAGAGGTGGCTACCTTGAATAGGAATGTGACTATAGTATAGGGGAAATTGAGTATTTCCCAGGCACAGGTATAGGTACATGCATAGGGTTAGGTCATTGACGAGATGGAGGATGATAGCGACCTTACGGTATAGGTCACAAGGTTACATGGGCAGCTAGCCACATCCCAGACACATGTGATGGATTTATAGGCTTAAGTGGTAATAAGGAGACTAACACAAGCATCGAGAAAGGGTCCCATCATATATGGACCATCATCGAGACAGGGTCCCATGGTATAAGTAGCACAGGGATAGGTGGCCTTGAGAATGATGGTAGTAGGGAAGAGTGGACAAGTGGATGTGAGGCTAATGGAACCACCTTAGACAGTGTCTATGGCAAGGTTCATGGATGCCCTGAATGAGGAGTGGTATTACAAGGATCATCTGACGGCCATAGGGATAGATGTACCCTCCTATGTTGAGTACATGACACATCAAATAATGATTTAGATGACTAGCTCTTGCACTCATAGCTTAGAGAGCACATATGGCCGGTGAGCCCAAAGACATGGTTAGGGTGAGGCTATGAGTTCATGAAGGCCAAAACTAGCTTTGGGTCGTGGAGACTAAATCGAGACCCATGTGAGGAGGAGACAAATGAGACTCGCCACAAGGATCACGGGTGGGGTGATAATTAGCCACTCGGTATGATTATTGTTTTTAAGATTTTGATATATATACTAGCCCGAAAGCTAAATATGGTGAGGATGTACATGAGAGTTTTGATATTTTTATCTTATACCGGCCTGCATGCCAAAGATGGTGAGGATGTACATAAGAGTTTTGAGATTTTAATCTTATACCATCCTGGATGCTGAAGATGGTGAGGATGTATCTGAGATTTTTAAGATACTAGTATTTATTTATATCTGTGTATATATGTACTAATACACAAACTTTCCCATTTATATAGTTGATGATGTTTATTGGATGGATGATGTACCTATTTTTTAAATTTTCATTGTTATTGTATATTTATGGAAACTAGGTGAATTAGGCATGATTAAGTCAAGTTCATGTTGGCATGATTGAGTTTACATCACTTGATCATGGTTAAGTTTAGGTCATTTAATCGTGGTTGGGTTTAGGTCATTGTTTAGGCATGGTTGAGCTAGGTACGAGGCATGGTGGATTCTAGGTCATTTAAGCATGGTTTAGTCATAGTGTTGCATTTGATTTAATTTACAAGTTTTTTTATGGAAAATAAATGATTATGTATGATATGGTGATGGTGTAGATTTTCAAAATATTTGATATCATGGAATTGTGAAATAATGGATGTATGATATGATGTTATTAAAAAAATGGAAGGTATTTACATTTTTAATTGTTAAATTTCTAAGTGTTTTTGAAAAATGGAAAATATATAACATTAAATTTTAGTGGAAATCATGGGGGGAAATTGGTTAGAGAAAAGAGTGGTTGAGCTAACCTCTAAGGGCCCCATGCCCTCGGAGTGCTACCTACATAGTCCCAGCGAAAAGGGGCTTCGAGCGGATGTTGTTCTCCCATAGGCTAGCGAAAAATAAGATGAGGTAGTAGAATGGGTTCGTAGGTTTTAGGGATGATTGATTCTAGGTCATTGAGGCCTAGTTTTAGTTTAGGTCATTTTAGGTAGGGTTGGGTTCGGTCATTTTTGGCATGATAGATGTTGGTGAAAAGGGATTCCGTAAAATGTAGGTATCGATGGTCTAGTCCTGTATAGGGTAATCAATAAGTAATGAAGAAGGTGAATGGTAAGAGGTGACAAAAAGAGCCACCTAATTGATAAGAACCATAATGAGTCTACCATACCAAAGATTTGCTTATGAACGTAAGACCCTAAGGGTGTTGCATGATGATTGACTATGCTAAGGGTGACGAAAGTCACATGATCAAAAAAAAAATCGTGTTTGCATGAATTCACTTGAGAAGGTAGGAAATTAGGGTAAAAAGGTAATGAGGTGAAAATGGTTGGTGTTTAGCATCACCTGGTGTAAGATAGCATGCCTACTTGGTAAGAGACCTAAGATCAAAATAGGAAAGTCCATGACAAAAAAATTATCATTTTCTTTCTTTTTGTTGTTGTTTTGATAGTCTAATCGATGTAGGAAGTCTATGTGGGATGAGTACATTATCTCATTGAGGCCTTCGTGAATATGATTGATGTGGGAATCTTATGAATATTTTATTTTATTTTACAAGAATATTCTTCTTTTGATGAGAAACAAAGTACAATATGGCTAACTTTGTATAGTTGTCCTTTGAGGAGCAATCTATTTATAATAGTGAAATCGGAGAGAATAGATGTCCTTTTTGAGGGAATCATATTTTTCTAGAAGTTTTACTCAAGGATTTGAATCACATTTTACTTTTAAAATTTCTTTTCTTTTGGATTTTAAGTCATGGACAAGACTATAGAGAAAATAGGCTTCTGGTTTGAAGGCAAAACCCTAGCACATAGATGCTAATTATGGAAGAGAGAGTTTATGTTATGAATGACCAGGGGATTTCATATTGAAAAACATGATAATTATCCATGAGAATCATGTCGTGAGTAGGGTCATGGTACCCATCTTAAAGATAGTGCTGAAAAAGTGATGGGTAATCACATCATCCTGGTTTAGTCATTGATCCTTAAAATAGGTAAAATGGAAGGTGAACGGTGCTCAAGGGACATGCATTTCAATAGAAAAGAGGTGATATAAGACTTAATTTGACAAAGATAAGGGTCTAATATGTAAGGCATTGAGGGAATAAAGTTTTCATTTACCTTTGAGTGAAGACAAATGATAAGCACTTGATCCATAGGTATGAGTAACGATATAGGGTCTAACCCAGATTAGGAGTAAATTTTCCCATTTACTTTTCTCTTCTTTGGTTACATTTTTATTTTCCTTCGTGACGAGGTCACCGACCTTGAAGGTTCACTCATGGACACATTTTTCATAGGCATGTTTGATATGTTTTTGGTAGATTTGGAGATGATCAAGAGAATTAAGACGACACTCATCTAATAACTCAAGTTTTGTCATACGGTCCTAGAAAAATTCATCATCATTGAGCATGTCTTTGAGTGAGATATGGAGAGATGAAATATGGGCTTTGAGAGGAAAGACAACCTTGGTACTGTAGACTAGGGAGAAAGGTGTGGTAGAAATTGAGGTGTGAATACTAGTATAGTAAGCCCACAAGGAAAAAGAAAGGTACGTATGCTAATCCTTTCCAATATCGTCAACTAATTTCATAAGAATTTTTTTCAAGGTTTTATTGGTTGATTCTACTTGGCCATTTGTTTGTGGGTAGTAAGGTGAAGAGAAAATGAGTTGAATGCTAAAGGCATCACAAAGTTTTTGTAGGGTTTTGTTTTTGAACTATTTTCCGTTATCAGTGATGAGATGGTGAGGAATACCAAAGTGACAAATGATGTGATGATTGATGAATTCACATATTTTCTTAGATTTTGTAGAAATAAGAGGTATGGATTCAACCCATTTAGTATAATATTTAGTAGTGGTTATAATCCATTGATGGTATTGTGAAGAATGAGGATTGATCTCTCTAACAAGATCCAAACCCCATTGAGAGAAATGCCAAAGATCTTGTGCGACTTATAAGGCATGACTAGGCATGTGATGAGGATTAACATGCTCCTTGAATTTCACACAATGTTTGACATAGTCACAAAAGTCATGGTTGAGGGTGGGCTAATAATAGCCCAGGAGAAGGATGCTTTTAGTGATAGCTAGGCCACTTTGAAGTGATCTAAACAAATACCGTTGTGAACTTCCTTGAAGGTATAAGGAATTTCAGAACTTGTAAGGAATTGTAATAGAATCTTGTCAAAGCCATGTTTACAAATAATACCACCCATGATGATATAGTGAGAGACACTTTTGAGAAAGGTGTATTATCCATTATGAGTAAGATCTAGAGGTAGAATTGAAAGGTAAAGGTAGTCCTTAAAATTCTTATACCAAAGGTCACATGGCTCGGATGCAATAGTTTCGACAAAGTTGAAATCTCAAAATAAATAAGAAGGTGATCGTAACATTATCTTGTGACAAAGATTTTGGAATCGGCAATCGAAGTAGGTATCCGAGAAGCTTGAGCGGAGACACGGTATCCAGAATTTGTTAGTGGAATGTGGAATGGTGTGAAGTTCATAACGGTCAAAGGTATTCAAAATTATGCTAACACGGTGTTTATACTTTTGAAGTATTTCGTTACGACAATTGGTATATACCATTGACTTGGTTTATAACTAGTTAGGAATCACCAAATATATTAATTGATTTTAAATCTACGATGATGGTAGTTTGAAGGCCTAATATGAGTGTTTCATATTCAACGATATTATTAGTACAATCAAAATCAAGTTTGAAAGATAAAGGAATAGGTTCAAAATCTAGAGGAAAGAGAATAACACCTACACCACCCGCCACACCGAGATTTGGAACTGTCCAAGAATAAGGTCATTTGATAAATGATATTTTCTAAAGAGAGGGTAGCAAATGGACTCATCTAGGAAATCAAAGTTAGAGTATTGATTACAGGAGAGGGGTGTGTCTGCAAGTTGGTGATTGATGGTTTGGCCTTTGATATATTTTTTATGGATAAATTTGAGGTCAAGGTTAGTGAGAATTATGAGCCAACATATAGCATGCTTTGATGTTGGTAGGGTTTTCTGTACATGTAATGTAAGGGGTCGATATTGGTGACAACAAAGGTTTTTGATTGAGTAGGTAATGACAAAGTTTAGTTTCGATAAAAGCTAAGGTTAAGCAGATTTATTTGGTGTGGGTGTACTTGGTTTAGTAGTTTAGAAGTGTACAAATTATAGAATAGACTGCATGCTCTTTGTGTTGTTCATCATGATGAGCGAGCATGACACCTAAGGAATGATTAGTAGCATAAATGTACAAGTAAAATGGTTATTCCTCCTTAGGAGGAATGAGCACCGGTGGTTGGAGAAGGTACTATTTTAAGGCATCAAAGGATTTGTGGCATTCATCATCCCATTTGAAGGAGACATCATTTTTTTCTAGAGATGGTGAAATGGTTAGTAGCGGTCAGAAAGTTATGAAATGAAATTGTGAATAGATTACAACTTACCTTGCAAACTTTGCAGTTGGCGAAGATTAGTAGGTGGAGGCATTTCAAGAATAGCCTTTATTTTAGCATGGTCGAATTCTATGCCATGTAAAGAAATGATAAAACCAAGGATATTTCCTGAGAGAACAACAAAGACACACTTCTTTGGTTGAAGGTGAACACAATATTTGATGAGATGATCAAAAATGACCTTTAGGATTGTATGGTGTTCGGCCCGATGTTTTGATTTGGGAATAATTTCATCTACATAATCTTCCAATATATGATGCATGATATGATGAAAGATGTAGGTCATAGCCCACTGATATGTAGTAGTAGCATTTTTAAGGCCAAAGGGCATAACACGATAGCAAAAGGTCCCCAAGGAGTGATGAAGGTAGTTTTGTGTTTATCTTCCGTGCGAATAATATTTGGCTATAACCCAAGACACCATCCATGAGTGATACCATCTCGTGACCAAAGGTGGTAAGATGAACTAGTTGGTCAATACTAGGTAGAGGAATGTTGTCTTTGGAGCAAGATAAGTTAAGGTCTCGTAAATCCATGTAAATGTGGAGTCCTTATATTTCTTTTGTCACAAGAATAGTGTTAGAAATCCATTGGGGATAGTCAATGGGTAGGATGAAGAAAAATAATATAAGGTGTTGGAGTTCTTCTTTGACAAGAAGGGCAATGCGAGGATGTATTTTTTGCAGCTTTTGTTTCACAAGTTTTTCTTCAGGGATGGTGATGATATTAAGGACCAAAATGTTTGGATCAATACCGGGCATATCAACATAGGACAAAGCAAAATTATTACTATGATCCCTGGAGAAAAGAAGTAAAAGCTTCTGTTCTCAAAGAACATCTAAAGATTAACCTATCTTTAGAGTGTGTGGGTCGTCCTAAGTATTAATATTGACTTTAATGGTTGACTCATTTAGCATGGTTTATGTATCAAAAGGTAATGAATAGTGAATATAATAATCTTCCACACGAGGTAGGTGAATATAGATGCATCGTCCGACATTGATTGAAAATGTTAATGGATGGCATATCATCATAGATCATGTCGTGGATATAAGAAGGTAAGAGAAGAGGGAGCCTTAACATTACATTGATAAGTCATAGGTCTCAGGGAAATGATGTTTACAAATTTTTTTTAGGAGGAATGGATTCTGGATCTATAGACTCCATGGGTGAAGGTGGTGGTGACATCCTAATTGACATTGAGGTGGGCCTTCTTGGAGGGTAATTCAAAGGTGATGCCGATACCATCGTAGTATTTGTGTTTACAAGTGGTACACAAGATGATGGTATGATAACCTTGTTTGTAAAAACCAAAGCCAAATCCTTTCTATGGACAACGGTGAAGGAAATTGTGGGAAAAGTGACAGGTTTGTGAGAGATTGGAGGTTAGATGAAAATGGTCATGTTTGGAAAGGTGGCTCGGGTGAATAGGTGCAAGTGTCAATTCCCCATACGTTAAGTTAGTGTGACGGTGAGGAGGACCATAAGGGAAGACCTCGCCTATGTGATGGTCATAATGAGGATGGTTGCATAGGTTACCATACTCTTTTGGAATAAGGAATGTTTTTATATTGTAGAGGCGGTATTTCCCAGTGAGTCATTTAAAAATACCTTCTAAGGGATTGGCAGTAGATATGTGTGTAGCGAAAAAAATGAATCAATAGGTGATTGGGAAGAAGAATTATTAGTTAGTTGGGAACTATATGGGTGAGTAGATGGGTCAATTTCCGCAGAGGCCATAAAAACCATGGGAATAAAAGAGGTGGGTGTGGGTGAGGTAACGAAAACATTGGTAGATGGGGTTGTGGGTGATGGAGAAGTGGTAGTTGTGGTAGATGTATTAATGGTTACAAGGACATCATTAGTTCGTTCAACATGTTATAGGTTTTGAATGGTGACGGGTCAACTAGGATGGTGTAGTTATATCCTTCAAGTTAAAATTTTGCACAATGGTGTAAATTCAAGGAACATAACCCTTAACGTGAATCTAAGGTCAACCAAGAAATAGGTTGTACATGAACCCCACCTCTAATACATAGAATAATTTTGGGATGGTACGGAGCCACGTGAACATGGAGAATGATGGTACCAAGGGTGGAAGTGATGGAATCATTAAAGAAGTGAAGCATAACTAGATTATTATGCATGCAATTAGTAGGTATGCACATTTGTTTGTACACATGGGAGGATATGATGTTGACGTAGGTGCCACCATCAATCATAACATGTCATACACATATATTATCGATATAGACAGAGATGAAAATGTTGAGATCGGGGTCACTTTATTGAGAGGTACAATTTCATCATCTAAAAGCCTTAGAGTAGCCACTTGGTGAGTAGGTGGAGGTGTAGAGGAAGGGGATGAGGTTGTGAGAGATGCTAGATGATGAGGGGTAATAATAGAGGCCAAGGGTGTAGGGTCATTAGGTAAAACCTCAATGGATTAAAGGACCTCCATGAGGGCCTATTGGTGAGATTAAGATTTTTAGATGGGGTCATACAATGAAATTTTTAAATTGGATTGGTTTAATTGTTTTATCATTATATGATGGGTGACCCCATCAGAAATAGGGTATGTGGGACCTCGAATGGTGATTTTGGGTGTGGGTGTAGTTGATATGTCGCATAGGATCAACAGATGGGTTTGTTGCTTTTTCATTTTGGGCACAAGTGGAAAATTGGATCACGTTAATCCGAGGGAAAGAGGTGGATGGAGAAGGTATGTAATGAGTACTATAATGTCATGATGGATAGAATCCTAATGAGGGTAGTAACCTTGCAAAATAAGTAGGGCACACTGGCATTTAGGTGGTGTTTTGGCCAACTCTTGAATATGGACCATGTTGATCTTGAATGTTGGAGGTGGATAAAAAGGTTGTGTAGGTGAAGATGCAAGAAGATAAATAGGTAGTGGATGAAGATGCATGGTGATTGGTGAAGGTGGAATAGGGTCCTTATCTAGATATCAACATCATCAAAATTTTATTCAGGGGGGCATTATCGAAGGAGAGTGGTATTGAAAGCCTTACAACCCTCTACATCATGCCTAGGCACATGATGGTAGGAAAAAAATTTAGTTTCATCAAACCCTTTTGGTTTGGGTTTGAGTGGGTCGTAAGGTCTAAGTGGTGGTAATGTGATGACCAAGGTCTCTAAGAGGTTGGCTAAAATGTTGGCATAAGACCCTGCCAATGGATCACAATGGGAAGTGAGTGTGGGTTTGGGTAAAGGTGCAGATGATTGTGGTGGAAGAGGTGTTATAGGAGGTGGAATAGGTTTGACCATTGGTTTGGTAGGTGGTACTGTCTTAGGTTTTGATGGTACTTGTTTGGGTAAAGGTGTGGTAGATGAACTAGCAATGGAAGGTGTTGTGGGTTTAACTACCTTTTTGGAGGGTAGTGGGTTCTTTTCCTTGGATTGCACCTTCTTGGGTAAAGGTGAGGTGGGAGTACATGATGTAGAAGGGAAAGAAGATGGTGGAAGAGGATGGGTTATCCATGGGGATAATGGAGGTGTGGTGAAAGTGGTTGGTAGAGGTTGGGTGGAAGGTATGGGCTGAAGAGAAGAAAGTTTCATAGGTAGTGATGAAGTTATGGTAGCTGGTGGGGGTATAGGTGGTAAGAAAGATACGGGTGATGGAAGGGTGTTTTTTATATGGGAAACTTGGGTATAACAAAAGATCATGATGAAGAAGTAGGTTGCTTTGCTTTTGATTTTCCTCGGGTAGGGGGTTGTTTGGCCAAGGTTGATGGGTGAGGTCCTAGGATGGATAGAAGGGGTGAAGGTGACAAAGGTGTGGTGGGTGAGACTGGTGTATGTGGCCTAGAAGGTTGGGTCTTCCTTTTAGGTAGAGGAATAATTTTGGTGCGGGTTTGGGAAGACGTGGCTAAATCCAATTTGACAGGTGGATGGGCAAGGATTTACATTGGCATGACACCTAAGGTAGTGATGGGTCTAGATATAGGAAAAGATGTAGGTGTGGGTAGGTTCTTAGCAATATGAATGGTTTTAGTCATGGGTAAAGGTTCAAAAGTAGAAAAGGGTGAAAAGAAGAATCCATTTGAAGAGGGATATTCATGGTTGATTTGGTCACTTGAAACACTTTTGGATAGACCATAAAGGTATCAGTAAGGGACATTTGCATTTGGGTAAAAAAGGGGAGGTGAAGGCAACCCAAAAACATGGAATTATAAAAATAATCCAAGCGGTTGGTGAAGCGTGAAAACAACACTCACCGTAAGAGGAGCCGATGTCAATTTAGTAGTAATCCCTATAAATTATGTCTATGAGACAAGGAATTTGTCAGCTTAGGACTCTTTGGGTAAGATATCTAAGAGAAAATCAATAGGATCCTGAAAATTTGATAGGGAATGGTCACTAATAGGAAATGGCACTTCTAAAGGATCCCCCATGGGTAGGGGATATGAAGAGTGAGATGAGGTATGCTCCTCTTTTGGTGGAGGGGAAGGTGAGTGTGAGTATCTCGTGGGTAGGAAATTTAATACCGTTGATTGTTCATTGGATTCATAGGTGAGTGGTGAAATGACATTGGTATAAATGATGGACTCCTTCATAGGTTAGGGAGGGGATGAAGATGGGTCCTCTATGGGTGAGGGAGTAGATGAGGTAGGATCCTTTATAGGTAGAGTAGCTTGTGCTAGAGTTTCCTTGATGGATGGGAAAGGAGAAATTGAGAAATGGTTGGTATGATATCAAAAATAGTGTGGACTTCATGGACATTGTTTTCATTAGTTGAAGATTCCCCATGCTTATTAGAGGATGGTGTATGATTAGGAAACATCTTCTTAAAGATATGAAAGTTTTGATTTTCCAATGTGTTTGGGTTGTCCAGATGAGATCTCGCATTATCTAACATTTACTAGACAATGTTCTTAAAGTTATGTAATTACCATTGTTATTGCCTTTGACACAATGATAATTATAATAGTCATGTTACTTATACCATGTATGTATAGGACGAGTGGGATTGAAACAAGTATGAGGTTTTATGGGGGAAGAGCAATGGCTCTAATCTTAAGAAACTTTTCCAAGACTGAAGAATAGGTCTCTCTAATTGGAGTGTACTTTCATTTTTCTCTTCAGAATTGAAAATTATGAATGGGAGAAATATTGGAGGAAGATTTGGCTTGATTAGATGGATGAGATGGACCAGCTTTGAGAACTACCACATTGGTAGATCCCTTGGCTTTTGAATAATTGTTTTGGGTATTTGAAGACACAAAAGCATCATTGGTTTAAATGCACTTTTTTGTTTCGCAATTAGATTTTGTTTTCTTCAATGGAATGAATTTCCTATTTTCATGCCATGGTAAATCATTCATCAAAGGTACAAAAGTTTTGTACCTACATAGTTGGTGAGATGTTTCTAGCACAAGATCTAGTGAACAACTCTATAAGCTCAACTTGAGGTAACTAGAATGTTAATTGGTTGATAAGGCTTTTCCAGTGAGCAAAAAAATATGATAGATTCGTTGTCATATTATCATGTCGAATATAGTTCATTCATGGTGACCTTTTTGATGACATTGATTGAGAAGTGGTCCAAGAATTCTTGAGCCACTTGGTTAAAGGAGTAGATGGAATTTCGGGTAAACCATTGTACCAATCTAAGGTGGGTCCTATCAAGGACATAGGGAATGTTTGTAGGAGTAAAGCATCATCATGGAAATTAGATAACACCCATGTTTGAATGACCATAAGTGTTGTTGTGGGTCTTATTTATCATTGAAATGGTTGAACTTGGGCATTTCCCAATGTACATGGTATGGGAGAATGGGGATAGATGGATGAATAGGCTCATTACATATTTTTCATAAGTTAAGGAGTTGTGAGAGCTGAAAACTAATGCTTCTAATGTTTTCATATTTTCCATCATCATCCTAATGAGGTCATTGGTGGGTTGTCGAGAATGGGCACCTCTTGAAGTGAAGGTAGGTTGACGATGGATGTATGATGTCAATGACATCCCGATATGGGGTGCAGTATGAGAAATGTAAAGGAGGAATAGATGCGGGTGGAAGATATCCTCAATAAGTGATGTACGAGATTGGGGGTTGTTAGTGATGCATGTAAGTAGGTGTGGTAGTTGAATAACTCTCATGGTAATTTGGGGTAGATAATGTGGAATGGAAAGGAAGAGGCTTTGAAATGGGGTGTGGGTTTCCAACACTAGGGGTGGTTGTGATGAAATCGATATATACAAGGTAAAGGGTGCAGATGGGGCCATGCTTAAGGTTATTGGTGAACAGATGGTAGACACCATGGGTGTGATAGATGTCATTGGTGGAAAATTTAAAGAGGATGTGGGATCCAGTTTAGACACCACATGTGGTAAGATAGATGAAGGAAATGTTGAGCTAGTGGTGGCGCGCGGAAGTGGGGGCAAGGCCGGGAGGGATAGACACGGGCATGCGAGAAATGGAGAAGGTATATTCTAGGATGGGAAATTGTTTAGTGTTTTAATTAAAAATAAAAATAGAGTGACCGACACCGGTTAGAATAACCGATGATGGTTAAAGGATGACCGATGATAGTTATAGTAACCGATACCGGTTATTGTGGGGAAATCAATAGTTTTAGCAAATGAGGTAAAAACTGATGAAAATGAAATAAGGAAACTATACTTGACTATGATATTAGAATTCATGGGGATATGATGATGTCCTGAGAACTTCAAATAGAACAGAAGAGGTGATGAATTCTTTTTTGGGTAAAATAACCAAAAGAGATGGAAACTGACACTAGTTAGGTAAACCGATGACGGTCAGATGGAAACTAGTGATGGTCATTGGATGGCGCGTTACTTATGAAATTTGAAGAAGTGAAGAAAAATTAGTTTTTGTGAATTAAGTCAGATGGAGTATCAACCCAGAAGTTTGAGGATGATAGTATTAGACCTTGACACACTCAGAAATAGTCAGAATACTCCAAATATGATGGTGGAGTGTGAAAGGAAGAGGAAAGTGGAGAACGTAACCTCACAACTCAAAACACAACTTAGGAAAAAATAAGAAAAACACGTAATCCTATAAGTGAATTTTATGTTTTTAGCTTATGCTATTTAAGACTGACTTGTGACTTCACAACATAGATTTTTGGTTGGAAGGAATCCTATGAAGAGACAAAAATTCTAAAGGGTGGTTTCGGGATATGTTTTTTTGGGGCGGTCCTTTCTCTAAGATAATGAATGGAGAAAGAAACCAGTTGGGCACCCACTGTCAATCCTTTAATCATGTGATCTTTGATAAATTCTTCTAGGAAAGGTGTTTTTAAGTGTATGTGTAAATTTTTATTTGTGTAGTTTGACTAAGAGAGAAATAAGAGAAAGTGCTTCTACGATTCAATTATGTCAACCATCAAATGGACATGACTTCTAGTGTATAGGTTATGCTCGGTTTTAGGATGAGCTAAAATGCAACATATAAGGATGAAATGCAACATATTATAGAACCCAAATCAACAATTAAATTTGATGTAGAAAATGATGAATATATCAAGAATGTGTTCTTTCACTACTATGAAAATTTAGCAAGAAAGAAATGATTCATTTTAAACACAAAATCAAAAATGTATTTTAGATCATTATAAGAAAATAATTTTATCAGGGAGGATATTAAATGTGTATTTTTCAAAAATAAAAAGACACACAAGTTTTCGCTATTAGAAGAAAAATGCAATGAACCCAATAGAGGGTCCTACGCATGAAAGGATTCTTAAATATTTAATGAAACAGATAGAGGGTGATAGGCCAAGGAGGAATACCTATTTTTGATGTCAGTTGAAGGTTGTGCATGTGTTTATGATCCTCGATACAAGCTAACCGTGAAGAACTTTCTTTTGGATAGGAGGAACTACCTATAAATGCAAAACAAGACCACAAGAAGAATATTAACCAAAAAAAAGTTAGTGGACTTCCTAGCATGTGCTAGATCCGATAAGTGTGATACTTCCTAGATGGTTGTCAATCTAATGTTTAATACAATTTAATACATGAAATAACATAAACAAATAACATCATACTGTATCTGATATGATTTAGGCATCTCAATCAAATAAAATAAGAAAATCTAATCTAACAGGTAGAGTTATGATCAGATATGGAGGTTAGGTAGGTGGTTTTGAGTTTCTATAGGTTTGATAGAGGTTTCGAAAAAAGGTTGGCAATGATTCTAGGTAGTTTGGAGATGGATATTAGCTTGTTATCCTAAACTAGGTTATCAAACACAGAGATCGACGTCGGCCAAGAAATGACTAAAGATGGTTTAGATGTGACCGGTGATGGTTTAGGGTGGATAATGGTAGAACATCAAAATGGGTACTTAGGCTCTCTTTGTGTCTGCACTGAGATTTGAGAAGGCCTATGGTGGGACTTTAGGTAAGGTACCATGTTTGGGTAAGGTTTTGAGAGGTTTTTGGGGTGTTAATGTCAACTTAGTGAATGTCAACTAGGAGACACGATGAACGACATCGGTCTAGTGACCGATGCTTTAGTAAAGGGAAACGATGATGGTTAAGGTGATTAGTGTCGGTAGGGGCAGAATGGTGGAAATAAAATAAAATTGGTTTTGGAGCTTCTCTATGATTACACAGAGAATGGGAGAAGGATGGTTAGGTTCATAAAAATGCTAGGAAGGCTCAGGGATGCCTAAGAGTCGGTATGGGGAGATAAATGGTTGTGGGTGGTTGGATGGGTGGATTGATAGGAAAGTGGGGATGGTGGAATGCAAAGGAGAATAGGATCTAATTAAATAGAGATAAAGAAACTATAATCTAAGTAAGTATAAAATGATGTAGAAAAAACACACTTACTTGTATTTGCAGGCCTAGTTGGTGGAAGATAGTAATGGTTGATCTGTGAAACTGGTGGTCATTACCATGATAGTGCTTCCCAGAATGTTACTGTAAATGCCAATTCCTTAAAATCAGTCTTGGTACTAGCTAGGGTCATTTAGATGCTCGAGAAGACTTTGGTTCGTGCTTGCATGCATATCTCTCTCTCTCCAAACTCAAAAAATGACCAACCTCTTGAAATTTCTAACCTCTAGAACAAGGTTTCAAAAATTAATATATGGTAGCCGACAACAATGATTAGGGTACCGGCATCGGTTCAAGGTTAATCGGCATCGATTACGATGGGAAATCCTAAATTTTCCAAAATAGTAGATCTTGGTTGTCTTTTGGCCAGATTCTACCCATCGGTCCTGATATAAAATGTTATCTTATGCTTAGATTAGTGGGTATGTTGTTAGAGAAATAATAGGCATATAATGTTAGGGTTAGACTAAGTCTCAGTTCATTAAGGTAAGTAGAAATTGGTTTTAGTTAAAAGAAATATGCTAATATAGGTCCATCATGAGGTGCCTAGGTGATGTGGCTAGGTGATGTGGTCAAGTGAGGATGTTAATTAAGTGAATTAAAGTAATTAATTCAATTAATTATGTGCACTACCTATTCATATACCCACATCTCTACCTCTATAACCTTTTTATCCACCTCCAACATTCTAGATCAACATGGTCTGTATTCAAGGGTTGGCCAAACCACTACCTAAATACCAGTGTTCCCTACTTATTTTTTAAGGTTCTTACCCCATATTAGGATTTTTTCAATCATGTCATTATACTACTCATGACATACCTTCTCCATCCACCTCTTTCCCTTAGATTAGCATGATCCATGTTGCCACTCATGCCCAAAAAGACAAAGGGAAAGAAAAAGTAACCAACCCATATGTTGTTCCTATGCCTAACATAGTAATCGCACTCACACCAAAAATATCCATTCAAGGTCCCACATACCCTATTTTGGATGAGGTCACCCATCATACAAAGATAAAACAATTACACCAATCCTTTTTTAAAATGTCTTTGTATGACCTCATCCAAAAGTCTAAATCTCATTGACAAGCCCTCTTGGAGGTCATCTAATCCATTGAGGATTTACCTAAAAACCATACAGCCATGGCCTCCATTATTACCCATCATCATCTGGTCTCTCTCACCAACTCATCCCCTTCTTGTACACCTCCATCTACTCACCAAGTGGATGCTCTAAGTTTTTAAATGATGAAATTGTACCTCTCTAGTAAGATGGCCCTGATCTCACCATTATCATCTTTTTCTATATCAATAATATATGTGTATGATGTGCTATGATCGATGGTGGTGCTAACATAAAAATCATATCCTCCCATGGGTACAAATAAATGTGCATACCTTCCAATAACATGCATAATAACCCGATTATGCTTCATTCCTTCAATGATGTCATCACTTCCACCCTTGGTACCATCATTCTCCATGTTCGCGTGGGCCCCTGTACTATCCCAAAATTATTCTATGTATTAGAGGGAGGTTTCATTACAACCTATTTCCTATTCGAACTTATATTCCCGTCATGGGTTGTGTTCCTTTGAATTTACACCACTGTACTCAAAATGTTTCACCGGATTCTTAACAAATTTAATGAAACAGATAGAGGGTGATAGGCCAAGGAGGAATACTTGTTTGTGATGTCAGTTGAAGGTTGTGCGTGTGTTTCTAATTCCGATCTAGGATGACCGTGAAGAACTTCCTTTTGGCTAGGAGGAACTACTGTAAATGTAAAACAAGACCACAAGAAGAATATTAAACAATATATATTAGTGGACTGCCTAGCATGTGCTAGATCTGGGAAGTGTGATACTTCCTAGATGGTTTTCAATCCACTATTTAATACAATTTAATGTAAGAAATAACATAAAAAAACATCCTATTGTATTTGATATGATTTAGGCATCTCATTCAAATACAATAAGCAAATATAATCTAACAAGTAGGGTTATGATCATATCTGGAGGTTGGGTAGGTGGTTTTGAGTTTCAGCAAGTCTGATAGAGGTCTGGTAAAAGGTTGTAAATGATTCTAGGAAGTTTGGGAATGGGTATTAGCTTGTTGTCCTGAGATAGGTTGTCAGACATAGAGACAAATATTTTTAGGGTATGACTGATGATGGTTTAGATGTGACCGGTGACGGTTTAGGGTGGATAATGGTAGAACATCAAAATGGGTACCCAAGCTCTCTCTATGTTTGCACAAAGAGTTGAGAAGGCATGTGGTGGGACTTTAGGTGGGGTACCAGGTTTGGGTAAGGTTCTGTGAGGTTTTTGGGGTGTTAAGGTCAACTTAGTTAAATTTTTATCGGGAGACACAAGATGGCCGACGCGATCCGGTGGCCGATGCCGCTAAAGGGGAAACCGAAAGTTGTCAAGGTGATTAGTGTCGAGGGGAAGAATGGTGGAAATTAAATAAACTTGATTTTGGAGCTTCTCCATGATTCCATAGAGAATGAAGGAGGGATGATTAGGTTCGTAAAAATTGTAGGAAGGCTCAAGAATGCCTAGAATTCAGATATGGGGAGTTAAATGGTTGCATGTGGTTGGATGGGTGGGTGGATTGATAGGAAAGTGGGGATGGTGGAATGCAAAGGAGAATAGGATCTAATTCAATAGAGATAAAGAAACTACAATCTAAGTATAAAATAACGTAGATAAAAAACAAACTTACTTGTATTTACAGGTCTGGTTTCTGGAAGATAGCAATGGTTGATCTATGAAATTGGTGGTCTGTCCCTTGGCAATACTTCCCAGAATGTTACCATGAATGAAAATTCCTTCATATCAGTCATTTTTCTAGTAAGGGGACATCTAGACGCTTGAGAATACTATGGTTTTTGTTTGCATGAAGATATCTCTCTCTCTTCCAACTCAAAAAATGAGCAACCTCTTGAAATTTCCAACCTCCTGGACAAGGTTTCCAAAATGAATATATAATAACGGACAACAATTAGGGTGACTGATGTCATTTTACGGTTAACCAAAGATCGGTTAAGATAGAAAATCCTAGGTTTTTCCAAAATAGCAGATCTTGGATATCTTTTGGTTAGTTCTACCCATTTGTCCCAATATAAAATGGTATCTTGTGCTTATATAAGTAGGTGTGATATTAGAGAAAGAATTGGCATCTAATGTTAGGGTTAAGAAATCGAGTCTTAGTTAAAAGAATCATGCTAAGAATAGGTCCATGATGAGGTGTCTAGGTGATGTGGCTAGGTGAGGTGGTCAAGTGAGGATGTTAATTAAATTAATTAAATTGATTAAATTAATTAATTCAATTAATCATGTGCACTATGGGATATGAATATGTAAGGTATGGTTACTTTAATTAATGTGGTTATAAGGGTGGTACAACCTGATTTTGGTCTCTATATTTGGAACATAACAACTACGGTATATTACCTTCATAATGACAAAGGTCATTACAAGGATACTATGATGCAACCTGCTATGCCTCAACACCCCACTTAGTCCGATTAACTTGATTGATATAACTAGAATACTTGAATCATAATCCCACCTTAAACAGAGATATAAATATGATCTAGTGTTGAGGTCAACTCATGTTGACTTAGGGTAACTAGACACACCCAATCAACATAAGTCGATTGAGTATGTCTATGTATCCTTAGTCACCATGAGTAGTCTTCCACACTAGTGCATTTTTCCCTTGTCTAGTGTGAAACCTTGAAGTATATCGAATTGACAAAAGTCAGGAAAGACCATTCTAGATTAAAAAAGTGTGGTGAGGGACATATTACTTTTGAAATGTATCGTCTAGGAATGTAAACATGTTAAACATCTTTAAAAACATAGGCCAAAGTATCACAAGCTGTTGGTTACATTATCCTATATCACCTAGTCTAAGATGCAGGATTTCAGATGGATATCGGTAACATATATTCATATAGGCTTCTTAGATAGAACACTTAGGTACCCCTAAAAGGGTAAAGGAACCAATTATACATAGTATACACATTATTAGCTAACATGAGAGATCAGTTTAATACCAAGTCATAGAATGAGATATCGGTGTCTCACCGAGTCATTTACAACTACATATGGTTTTCTGTTATGAGATGGATTGGCAATGTAATGTGTGTTCTAAATTATATTAATTTAGAATAGAGAACATTATGTAAGAAAAAAATAAAAAAATTTCCTTGTTTATAAAGTCTTAAAATGAGGATGTTACATCTTGGTATCAGAGTTGAAGGTTGCAGCTCTTGGACCTATTGAGTCCATATCTGATAAAAAATTAATTTTCTTGTTAACAAAAAATGGTTAGAATAAGGAGGTGCTGCAAATAACCCACCTCCTTTTAGAGAGGAACCTACCACACAAAAACTTGACAAGATTCGTATTATCCTACTAGACACAACAGATCGCCCGGCTGTACTTGAGCATCCAATTATGGGTAAAGAGGAGGAAGAAGATGTTGGTAATAACAATCAAGAACCTCCAGGGACAACACCAATGTTGGAAAGTTGGGCCTTAATAATAATGCAGTAGATAACAATCTTTGTAAATTTCAATAATAATGCTATAAATGCAACTGCAAATGTACCCAATCAACCTAAAAATAAAAACGCAAGATTAGTAGCTAAACTCATAAATGACATAAAGAGGATAAGTCCACCAAAGTTTAATGGCACTACACTGGGGGATGGAGATGAGAACTGGATCAGTGAAATGGAGAAGTACTTTGCAATAAGGAACTTCTCAGAGGAAACAAAAGTAGTATGGGGAGCTTATCAGCTTTCCCATGAGGCATCCTCTTAGTGGGACAAATGTAAAGCTAAATTAAACATTGATGAATCAAGCATCACTTGGGATCATTTTAAGAGCTAATTTAGGCAACACTGGCTGCCACAACTCTATTATGATCAAAAGATGACTAAATTTCAGAATTTAATTCAGGGAAAATTAATTGTAATAGAGTACTAGGAGAGGTTTACTAAAATTCTTAAGTACATACCTCGATGATCAAATTGATGAGGAGTTAAAGATACCTAATTTTATTATAGGATTGAACCCTATTATAGGGGGTGAAGTAGATGTTCACATCCCAACCACCATGGAAGGGGTTGTAGAAAAATCCATTCGGTAGGAACAAAAATTAAAAGCAATTTCTGCCCATAAGGAAGAGAATCGTAAGAAAAATCCTAATTCTTCTTCATCTCTTGCACCCAAAAAGGGGGAATGGAAAAATTTGGTGCTAAAAATAATTTTGTAGCTGATAACAATAATAAGCAAAAAAAAAAAAACATGTTGCAAACATTTAAAATAAATTTGTGAAGAATAATAACAATGGACTAAAGTCCTATAGAGGAGAGAACTGTAATTTCAGGGATGGAAAATAAATTTGAACCAAAAATAGGACCTATAGGGCATTGTTTTAATTGTTGTAAGGATCATTATGCAAATCAACACCCTCTAAAGAAAGATGATAGCAATCAACAACATAAGATACACACTTTGTAGTGGTGATAAACAAGTTGAAAAGTAAGTTACACCCATATAAGTGTTAGGTAAATTATTTGGTATTCTTGTTACTATACTTTTTGATATTGGAGCTACTGAAAGCTTTATTTCTAGTATATTAACTATAAAAATAAAAATAAAATTTTGAATAATGAAAAAATAATTGACTGTACATTATGGAAATAATGTTGTCTATACTTGTTAGTAAATGTCGTTTTGGAGCGATTATAGAATTACGAGTTTTTCCACTGAATTAGATCTTTATGTTGCTCCTTTGGGGTCATATGATGTCATAATAGGTGTTAACTAGCTTGCTAATCATAAATAAAAATTTGATTGTTTTGAAAAACACATTAGTTGTCTTAATGATTTGCGAAAAAACTAGATATCCAAGGGGTAAAATGGGAAATTTTAGTTAGAAAATTATCATCCATGCAAGTTAAGAAGGCCAAAAATAAAGGCTGCAATTTTTATGTAGTAACAATTTCTGAAACAACTGAAGGGGATAGTGATTTCTTGGAAAACTTTATGTTTGTTAAGAGATTTTAGTGATGTGTTTCTAGAAGAACTACCTGGTCTTCCACCCAAATGAGAGTTTGAATTCACAATAGAAATAAAACTAGGAACTGAGCCTATTTATAAGGCACCTTATCGAATGAATACCATTGAACTGGTAGAGATTAAGGCATAGTTACAAGAATTGTTTTCTAAGGGTTTGATAAGACTGAGTGTCTCACCTTGGGGAGCACCGATAATTTTGTGAAAAATAAAGATGGAACACTTAGACTTTGTATTGATTATAGGATGTTAAACAAATAAAAGATAAAAAATAGATATCCACTTCCTATAATTGATGATTTGTTTGATAAAATGTGTGGTGCATCAATAAATTCAAAGATATATCTCCATACTTGGGCATCACTAGTTAAGAATCAAAGATGAAGATATTCATAAAACATCCTTTAGGACAAGGTATGGACATTATGAATTCATGGTTTTACCTTTCGGTTTGACAAATGCACCTACAATTTTATGAATTTAATGAATAATATATTTCAAGAATACCTATAAAAGTTTGTACTTGTATTCTTGGATGATATTCTTATCTATTCTAAAATCATTGATGAACATTTGAAAATAGTACTTGAAATCTTAAGAAAGAGAAGATTGTATGGTAAGTTGTTCAAATATTTTTTTATGAAACATAAGTGTACTACTTAGGACATGTCATAAGTAAGGATGTAATAGTAGTTGATCCATCAAATATTGTTTCCATAACTAAGTGGCCTGCACCTAAAAATGTACATGAAGTCAGAAGCTTCATGGGGCTTGTTGGTTACTATAGAAATTTTGTTAAGTACTTTTCAAAAGTCACTTCCCGATAACTTCATTACAAAAGAAATAAAATAATTTTGTGTGGAATGAAAAATGTGAATCAACATTTAAAACTCTTAAAGACTAGTTAACATCTACACCTATTTTGGTTGTATCGATCCAAATGGAAAATTTACAAGAGTTACAGTACTTTTGGCGAAGGACTTGGAGGTATTCTACTACAAAATGATCATGTTATAGCATATGAGAGAAGAAAACTCAAGTTACATTAGTTGAATTATGCTCCACATGACCTAATGATTGCTACAATAGTTCATGCACTTTAAGTATGGAGACATTATCTTTTAGGAAGACTTTTTGAATTAAATATTGATCATCTTGTGTTGAAGTATATTTTCACTCAAGAAAATCTAAATACAAGAGTGAAGATGGTTAGATTTTTGTCACAATATGATTTTGATATAAGTTAATTTAAAGGAAAAGAAAATAGAGTGACAGATGCACTAAGTCGTAGGAAACATATTTATGTAATTATAACTATGAGAAATCAATTTAAGGATGAGGTAAAAAGTATCATGGAATCTGATTTTTACTTTCAGCAAGTAAAAACAACACTTGCTACAGATCCAAATGATGTAAGATATAAAGGTTTTAACTTCAATAACGAAGGAATTTTGAGATATGAAAAGTGGGTGTACGTATTACTTCGAAATGAGTCAAGAAAAAAGTTAATGATGGAATTTCATAATTCACTTTACTCAAGACATCCCTCAGTATTACAAAAATGCTTACTAAATAAAACAATACTATTTTTGGAAAGAGATGATGAAAGACATAACTGATTTTATTTCACACCGCTTAGAACGTTAGTGTGTTAAGGTTGAGCATATGCACCTAGATGGTTTATTATATCCTCATAGCGTACCACAATATAAGTGGCAAGTAATTACCATGGATTTTGTTCAAGGGCCTATTTCAAGAAATAAACATGATGTTATTTTAGTTGTTGATAAAATGAAAAAAGTAGCACATTTTATTATTAGTAGTCTTAAGGATGATTCACTTGTATTAGTGAAACTATTTGTGCATGAAATTTTTAGATTACATGGAGTACCTGAACTGATTATATCTAATAGGGACCCTAGAATGACATCTCATTTTTGGCAAATGCTAAATTCATTCTTAGAAATAAAACAAAATTTTATTTCCGCATACCATCTGAAACAAATTATCAAAATGAGAGAGTTAATTAGGTTTTGGAAGATATGTTATGAATGTATTACATGGATCAATATTACAAATGGGAAGAATACCATCCTCTAGTTGAATTTTCTTACAATAATACATATAATTCCTTTTTGAAAATGGCACCTTTCAAGCATTGTACGTAAGGAAATGCGAACTCCGATTAGTTGCGAAAATTGAAGACATAGAGCTAATTAGACTTGAAATTCTTACTTTGAAATCGAATAGCAAGTTAAAATGATTCATGGATGATTAAAAGAAGCTGTAGATAGGCAGAAAATTTATGTGAATCTGAAAAGGATTGATAAGAAATTTGAGCTTGGTGAAAATGTCTTATTATGGGTTAAGCCTAAAAATAGCTCTATAACCTTTAGCAAGGCAGCCAAACTATCACCTACTTTTTTAGGACCTTTTGATATTGTTGAAGTGATTAGCCATGGAGATTATCTCTTAGCACTACCTCCCACTTTGTCACGAATTCATAATGTTTTCCATATTTCTTTGCTTAAGAAATATGTTTTAGATTTATCACATGTGTTCAATTCAGATTCCTTGTAGGTCCAAGACCCAAGAATTGTAACATTCCCATTTTAAGACTTTAGAAACAAGGGAAAAAAATTTTTAAGTAATGTTCTCTGTTCTAAATACATAATTTAGAACATGCATTCCATAACATCCAATCTTATAACAGAGATAACCATATGTAGCTTTCATGACTCGGTGAGCCACCGATCTATTCATTTCATGACTCAAATGAACTACCCATCTATTCATGTTTAACATTAATTATTTAATGCTTTTCTCGTATACTATGTATACTTGGTTCTCTTACTGTGCTCGGGGTATTGAGTGATCTGTCTAAGAATCTATCTCGAATATTTGCTACCTATATTCATCTGCATCTTGAACATTAGACTAGGTGACATAGGACAATGCAATCAGCTGACTTGCGATACTTTGGCCAAAGTTTTCTAACATACTATTCATATTACTCATTCCTTGATGGCATACTCAAATCAATCTAGAATATGTCCTTCACCCCACTCAATTGTTATCTAGAATGTCCTTTACCGACTTAGTCAGTCCACTTACCCAAGATTTAACCCTAGTTACGTTAACAACATAGGTAATGATAGGAAGGGGGCTCACAAAGGCTTAGGATATATTGGCATCTTTGGGTTAACCTAGGTCAACATTGTGTGCCAACGTACCAGGTCCTAAAGGGCTACTTCATATCATAACCGTCTACTACCCAGTCCTAGAGAAAAAATAAGTTCAAGTCCATAAGTGTGTAGATCTAGACAATCAATGTAGAAGTGTGTTGCCACATGTCAACTACAACGTTTTATCCTCAAGAAGATCCCAATCTTCTTGAATGAACAACCTTGCATTTGGGGTGTGCCAACATCCTATAAAATAGTCTCGTCGAGATGTACATACACCTAGGAGATTATTAACATTTAATTAATTTGGATACTTAAAATTAGATTTCAGCAACCCTGCCCAAACCCTAATCCAACTCTCCCTAAGTTCTTTTCCAAATCATGTTTCATTAATCCTTAAAGAACTTTCTTAAATTAAGAAATCTTCTGATGTTCATTAATTTTGGCTTAACAAGAAGTTACCAGGAAGAAAGGACAACAACCTCATAAGTTCCATTTAATGTGACTTAGCCATTCAAGGAAGTGTAACAACCACCTAGGTTGTAACTTAATAGACTTTAATAAATGAATTCTAATGATTATAAATCATATCTTCCTTTTTATTTACTATTTCATAAGAGGAAGAGTCTTCCTCTTCATGGTTAAGTTCTAGGGTTTAACACACCCTTTATGTCCTTTACCAAAATCTATAAGTTTCATTGTAAGTTCATTACACGTTATCTTAATAATATGAATTGTTTAGATAAGAACATTGAATTTTGCAACTTATCTAGCTCCATTACATTTAGGAAATTACTCTAATTCCCTTTTTCCTAATTATCCAAGAATACTCCTTTAAACATATATGAAGAATATCAACAGGATAGGATTCCATTTCTTTTACAAATGTACAAGATAATTTACACAACCCATTCAAGTAAATTCTCATCCTTCAATTCATTTTCAAAACTTATACATTTACAAACTTATGCATTTTAGGCATATTGCATGACAATAGCCTTCATTCTATTAGTCCGAATATCTATCGGGAGGCGCAGATCTATGGATAGATTGGTCAACAGGTGTAAGGCATAGCCCCTCTTTGAGACAGCAAAGCGAAACTGGTTTATTACTATTCTACCAGTAGGAATCTGCGCAAGTCCTATAGTATTCTACCTTCAGGGGTTTGGGATCTCGTCCCAGTAGGGGTATTTCCAACTGTGAATAGAAAGGAATGAAGAGAGGAATGGAGATAGGATAGATCTGAAGGGAGAAAAGAAATGAATTCCAAAGCAGAAAGGTCAGAGGGTTTATGTTTTGGGTTGGTAGTAAATAGAGCCAAACCTACTTGCATAAACGAACAAAGCAATACTGATGAGAAAATGACAAAAAGTAGAGGCAAATCTAATAGAAAGCAACACATATCTAACTTAAGAAAGATATAATGCTCATAATACATCCATTGAGCACAAAGTCTTAATTTTGTATTAATATTTTCTATTACAAAAAGTACAAAGTGTTTTCTTTTCACTTCTATTTTTTATCTAAAAAATGTCCACCCCTGAATACAACAAGTATCCAAGTATATATATAGAAGGAGAAGAAGAAAGAAGGTAAAAAGGAACCAACAACTACTTACAAAATATTTACAAAAATATCTAAAAGTCAACTGTTGACTTTGGGGCAATTTAGTGGATGATAACATCCCATGGTGCAACATGGATGATGTCATCATTTGTGCCAACATACTTTTAAATACTTTACAAAAATGGGAACAATTCCAAGAGGAAGGAGCCTATTCATTGTCATCCCGTGGCTAGAAAGGAGTATCCTACTTCTACTCAGGAGAGGAAATGTGAAATTGAGCCCGATACTCCATGAACTTGCTAATCATTGGTTGAAGTTGATCCTGAGCGGGACCCTTGGTGTGATTGCCAATGACCTTGCAAGTCTCCCATTCATCTCTGAGTCTCTCTGGGAGTTTGAAGTATTCATTACCTACCTCCATTAGGTATCCAACAAAATCATGGCAAGCCAGAAGGTTGTTGATAGATTCTACGTCAAAAGTGGCTTCTAACCTAAACCTTGCGACACAATCTCCTTAAAGATCTGACCAGTGTCATCTACCTTCCTCAAGGTGTATGATGGGGTGAGCAAGCTCGAGACATCCTTAGGATGATCTAATCCATTTGATGCATTGCATCCAAGGCTTCCTCCTTGATTTTATCAATTTTCTCCAAGACAAATTCCATCTGGTCAACCCGATAGTCCAAAGCAGCAAGGACTTTGTTGGGTGCTCTTGGGTGATCGAAGACGCTGAATTTTACTAATTCATCGACTGGGAAGTTGAGAATCTTCTGGAATGTCTCATGTTGTAACCTAGCATGGTCCAACTCTTCGGAGATAGGTCCTACAATTGCTTGGAGTTCCTTGTTAGCCTGATCAATATTTTGATATAGCTCCGTGAACTTTATAATTACTTCCTCACTATCCTTGAGGATCTGGTCTCTCTAGTAGATACTGCCATACCTTGCTCACCAATCTTGGCGTACTCATTTATCTTTTCCTGACTAAGGGCCTTAGGAGTTTTGGTGGCAGCTACAGGAGGTGCACTGCCCATTTTCTGTAGGGCTTGGAGAAGATGTTTGTTCTATTCTTTCAATATCCTCTTCTCTTCCTTTGCTTCTGAAGCTTTTTGTAAAGGGAATCCACTACAAATAAGGCCTCTCCCTGTAGGCTTTCTGAGGATGTTCCCATTGTGACCTATGTCACTATATAATCTATAGGAGATAGATCTTTTTAATCCTTTGTGGGATTAGGGTATGCGATCTCCGAACCCTTTCACCTAAAGCACTTTGAGAGAAGCGGGTTATAGGATTTTTCTTCTTAGCTCCTTTTGTTGGAATGATGGAGAAGTCCATAGGTGCAATGGGGACTTTCCTCTTATGCTAGCTCAGGTGTTTGGAGATCCATTCTGGACTTAAGGGAGTGTGACCAGAGGAAGGAGGGGAAACGAGGGTAGAAGGAGCAACTACATGATATAATGAGGAAAATGTGTCGAGACACTTGGTGGTGGCATTGATAAAGAAGCGAGAACCTCCAATGCTCACAAAGGTAGGAGTCACTATAGGAGAGGGTGTTAGTGTGAGTTATCCTATATGTCCTCCTCTCATGTTGGAGGGTCATCTCACATGGGTTAGGTTTAGGGTTAGGTTTCGGGTTTCATATGTGTCTTGCACTAGGGTTACTTGGCACCCTATATGTACCCCTTTTCTATTCATTTATGAGCATGCCAAGAGACTCCACTTTGTCTTTCCTCTATGCAAGCTTTGTTTCTGTTGAGAAAGTTCTTCCATTACTGATCAATTTTTTCCTTGCTATCGCTGGAGCTTTCACGATTCCGTTGGAGTGCAACTACTTCGTGGTGCCTCATTTCCGATTCGATTCTCGCAAAATCTGTTCATGGCATCGAGCTAAGATCGGGTAAACGTGCACTCGATTTATTTTCTGTTGTGATTACTCTTACTTGGTTTCATTATTTTACTCTGCATGCAAGTCTTTTGATCACTATTTTCTGGAAATTATCTTGCTAATATCTCTAACAAGCTTTTTTGGAAAGTTTTTTGTGTTTTTTTTCTTATGCATGTTATGCGTGGTTGCAGGATCCTTGAGTTATTTAGTCATGGTTGCTCATCAATGAAATTTTGTCCCTCGACCATTTGTGGACTATTCCAAGCATTTTTGGACTTTCCAGGCATTTTTTATTGTTCAAGTGTTTTTTTGATTGTTCGGGCATTTTTAATTATTCAAGAGTTTTTAATCATCTACCATGTTTTTTATTGTTCAAGTGTTTTTAATCATTTGCCATGCTTTTTTATTATTCACATGTTTTTAATCATCTGCCACGTTTTTTTTGCTTCACAGGGTTGTAAATTACCTCTACCACACCAAAAACGCCTCTACCACACCAAAAACGGCCTGCAACATCTCTTTTTTGGCGCAGCCTGTTAAAACTTGTGTTTTTGGGCATTTGCATGGACTGTTCCTGTTGTTTTTCACGCAAAGGACTGTCTTATAACCAAACGCCTCCTTCAAAATCTTCTACCTTGCTGTCCATGCACAGGTTCCTTTTTTTTCTGAACTGTCTCCTTTTTGGGACAGTCGCTTTACAGGCTGGTAAGTGGTTCTTTTCCTTTTTAAAAATCTTCCTTCACCATGATCTCATGGATTGCACAAATTTTAGCAATAGCCTTAACATGATCACCGGGAGTAGTCTGATTCTCTCCAGTAAAGTATGGAATGTTCTTCATTCCGCAACTGGGATTGGATTTTTGCATTGAGGGCAAGTGGGCTGCTGCAAATGAAATTCACATAGGGGTTGTTTTGTGCCATTCTCAGATTGGCCTTAGAACCCTTGTTGATTGAATGAAAGGCCTACCGGGTGGAGGAGTTGAGAGAGTTCTGTTGGTAGAGATGGAGACCTTTGAATCCTACTCCCTCTTTGCCTTCTTCTTGGAGATAACTACGAGATACTCAAACAACACCTCTTCTTCTCTAATTCTTGACCTTGTGGTGATTCTTCTCATGAGTTTTCAGGCCTGTATTGCTAAAACCAGCTGATTCTTCTTCCTTAGAGTTGTCAGATGTGTAATTTAGGTCTCTTTAAACTTGGAACTTGCAACAAATGTGCATCAATTTGTTGCAATGATGAAGAAGACCTCTAAGGTCCCACCAGTGTGCCAAATGTTGTTGCAAATTAGCGAACACCCACGGATGTTGATCAGGCTTCTATTTTGACATCTTGGACATCCAGTGTGATTGCACAACATTGAATCCTTTCCCCAAGTGTGGGACTTGTAAAATGGGAAAGGAATCTCCAGATTAGAGGCTAGTTCCTCAACTCCTCTGATCAGATATGTCACTTACAAGTTATACAGAGGTTTCAAACTCAAAATCCTACTCTAAATTCCAAAGTGGACAGAGATGGAGAATGCAAAAAAAATGAAACTAGTGCTAATAAGGTGATACACCAAAGGAGTGGTGAGCATTTTTTACTTCTGCAAATTGACACAGTTCATAAAAATGCAACAAAAATTCATGCACAAACTGATAACTGTAATGGAGGGTTAGAAATGAATCAAACAACACGAAAAAGGATTAAAACTCATTCACAGAGCATGTATTGTCATTTTTACATCAAAAACCACTTGCATTACAACACCTGAGAGGAAAAATAGGTTGCAGTCTTGGAAAAGGTCTAGTTTTCCACAAAATCACTTTTTAGTGACAAAGGGAGCCTGCAATACATGAAAAAATGTTCAACCTTTTGAAAATGAGCCAAATCTAGCTTTTACAATGCAAGCCATGACACGGAGAGAGATCGTGGGAAACCATGGGAAATATTCAACCATTGACCAAAATTCAATCAAAATAGCATGGGCATCCTTATAATCCCATCCCTTGACATTTTTAGCCATCTTTGGAGAGAATGCAATCCATTCTTCATTAAAAAGGTGGTTGAAATGTCATTTACGCCCTTGACCACGTGCGGAAGCATTTTTAGATTTTCTCTCTCCAAAATCCATAAAAATACAAAATTGACCCCATAACCTTGTAGAGAATCTCACAAGCTTTCCGTTGATATAAAGAACGTGAAAAACCAAGCTCTGGATCGAAAGATATGGCCATTTGAAGTTTTAGGGCAAAACAGGGCCAAATTGGATTGGCGGGTGAAAATTTGAATTTTTCAACTTTTTGCATTTGGGAAAATTTCCCAAAATCCCCATGCCTCACCATTTCGGGTGCCACATGGCATGCTTTGATTGGGTGCGGGCTATCCTGCTTCATTTTCTTTGTTTTTCCCTTTGGAAAATTTTCCAAAAATTCCCCGCCGGGCCGATGAGTTGAGGACACGTGGCATCACATGATTGGGCACGGACCTTTCCTTCCTGACTTTTCCACGGGCCTAACTAATATTTTGAAGCCATTGGACACATGGAAAAACCCCATTGGATGCGGGCTTGCCCCTTCAAATTTTCCTTGCGGGCCTGTCCTCTATTTTTGCCGCCACATGGACACGTGGCATGTGCTGATTGGCTCACATTTTGGGGCGGGCTTTTTCCTTTTAAATTTCCTTTGTTTTCCCTTGGGAAAAATTCTCAATTTCTCCCCACCTCCCGCTGGTCTGATACACGTGGCATAATATAATTGGGCGCAGGCCTTCTTCATTAAAATTCTCCTGTGCCAACACTTAGTCGTTTTTCAATTTATTTTTTTCTAAGGCATCATCTTATTCGCCGACGAACTGCGGGGAAACCTTCCTTTTGAAAACTTTTGCCAAACACTTGGTTAAAATTCCAAGTTTTCCTCCGACCCCCACCACTTCCTTGGACACGTGGTGGCATCTCATTAGTGTGGGCCTTTCATGGGAAAATTTCCCACAAAAACTCCGCTGAGCCATAACTTCAAAAATACATGGAGTTAGGAGGAAAACTTTACCTTTCTGGAAAGTTGAGAAAGAGCTCTATCCAATGGTGCCATTTCTAGAAAGTTTCGAGTCCCTGAAAAGCAAAAATTTATGACTGAGGCACAAGAGAGGGAAGAATGAAAGGATTTAGCCACAAAATGAGTAGGGGCACATTTTGGATAACAATTAGATTTCATTAAATTAGATTTAATTTTATTTAATTTCACATTATCTAAATACTATTTTCTTTGGGTTGTTGTATTTCTAACCTTCCATCGAGTGTTGAAGACAAAGGGTGAGGTCTGGGATTGGCGGTGGCTAATTCCCCTCACAATACAAACAAAACCTATCTCAAATTCCATGTCATTTCCAATGAGCATACATATGACACCCTTTGCATGTGTTTAAGGTTCTTTTTAATCCGTTTGTAAGCTTATTGAATTTTTCTCATCAAATTGCAGGGAATTGGTTTTTTATAACTTTTGACTCGTTTCTTGGTTTTGAGCACTTATTTAGTCAAAGTTGCATGTTTTTCACACTCTAGATGATGGGATAATTATCTTTGTAAACACACTAATTTTATAAAGTTACGCATTACAGGGGGTGTCTTTGTTTTGCTTAATTTAGCTCATTCTTTTGAGCTTTGTTCAATTCCTTTTTTTCATGGACTTGTGAGCACGTCCGCCATAGTCTTATGAAAAGGAATTCTTTCATGTGACGTGAGATGATTTTTCTCACCACTAGGGTTGGCTTTCACCTCCTTTCTATTTTTTGCTTGTGCTTGTTTACGGTGTTCCTCTTTTGTTGCGCTCCATGAAACACTATTGTGGTCTCCTCTCTTGCGCGTTATTACGCTAATTGCAAGATGAGTTACCAAGTGTTTCAAACCACACGCACGAACCCAATTGTAATCAACGCACTCAACTATAAAGTGTCGAAAGCAGGGGGGTTGTTATTGTCCTGGGTGGTTGTGTTTCTTTTCTGCATTTCTTTCTCTCTCTCTCACTATGGATGCACTTTCAATTCCTTTGCTTACACCGTTCAAATTTTTCGAATGGAGATTGAAAATAATAATGAAACTAAGGGGTAAAGGGTTATACCACATCACCATGGGAACTAAGACTGAACCAAATGACGAACCTGAAAAATCTAAGTGGTTAAACCGTAGTGATGAAGCTTTAGGTCTTCTTTGCATGTCTGTTTCTCCTGACTTTCTCTTCCACATTGAGGCATCTGAAACACCTACATCTATGTGGAAAATGTTGGATGTGATGTTTGGACAACTAGATGACATGAGAGTGCATGAGTTGGAAAATGAACTACTAGGGTTAAATCCTAGTGACTTTGAAAACCTACAAGCCTTCTTCTCAAAATTTGTCCACATTAGATTATTGTTAAAAGGATGTCAAGTAGAAAAGAAATATTCTCAACTGATCTTGTCGATTCTCTCTAAGCTAGGTCCTAAATATTCTATCTTTGTGTCAACTTTCTACACTATAAAAGCTACTTTGGGCGATACTTGGATGATGCCCTCCTTTGAATGTTTTTTGTCCCAACTCATTCTAGAATAGGAAAAACTCATTCAAAGGGGGTATCCCAAGTCCAAGTCACATGCCCTTGTAGCAAGTACTAGCAAGGGAAAGAAGAATGAAAAGAAGAAAGAAACTAAGGATCAACCTAAGAAAGAAACCAAGATCAAACTTAAAAATGACACAAACACTTCGACTTCTGAGCCTAGAGCACAAAAAAGTAAGTATTTGTGTTCCTATTGCAAGAAGACTTGTCACGATGAGAAACACTATTTTAAGAAATAGATAGATCACTTATCTCATTTACTTGAGAAAAATAAAATAAGTGTTTCTGAATCAATAAAAAAGTGCTTCAAGGTGAGTCTTCTAACTACAAAGGTGCTTAGAAAGGATAAGAAAAAGGAAAGGCCCTTGTAGCCAAATTTTCTCCTTCATCGACATGGATTATAGATTCCGGTGCCTCGCACCACATGGGTTCTTCACATGTTGAGTTTTCCAACATTTAACCTTGTGTAATGTCCCAAATCATGATGGGTAATGACACGACAGTGTCAATTTCAGTAGTGGATCGGTAGAGATGGATGGGGGAACATTTAACCAAGTGTTGAGTGTTCCTGATCTCTCTACCAATCTCCTATTAGTTTACCAAATTACTCACCTTGGTGAAGGAATGTGAGTGGAATTTGGTCCTAACTCGATGATTATTCATGAGCTTAACAATGACACTATAGTGGCTGAGGGAAAGGCAGATCACCGTTCACGGTTGTACACCTTCTCCCACTTTAATTCTGATTCTACGCCCACTGCCTTGCTCACTCATGCAAATGAGGTTAGTAAGCTATGGAATGAGCATTTTGGACATCTAAACTATCACTACCTTGAACAATTGAGTCAAAATGAAATGGTCAATGGGTTGCCTCGCGTCAAGTTTTCTAAGGGTCTTTGTGAGGGTTGTACCCTTGGAAAGCATCTCACAAAGAACTTTGACAAAGGAAAATCCTAGAGAGCCACTCATCCCTTGGATATTGTTCACAACGATGTTTTTCGGTCCATTTCCTTCTCCTTCGTTTACTAGAGCTCTTTATGTGCTAACCTTCATTGATGACTATTCGCGATATACTTGGGTATATTTTCTTAAGCTTAAGTCTGAAGTCTTTGAACATTTTCAAGACTTTAAGGCTCTTGCTGAGAAACAGGCGGAACGGTCTATCAAGGTTCTTCAAACTAACAATGGAGGTGAATATGTAAACAATAGGTTCATGGATTTTGTACTTCTGAAAGGATCTCTCTGCAGCATATAATTGCTTATAGCCCTTCGTAGAATGGAGTCACGAAAAGAAATAACCATACTACGAAGGAGATGGCCACTTGTATGATTCACTCAAAGTATCTTCCTCCGTAGTATTGGGCCGAAACAGTGAATTATGAAAATTACATTTAGAACCATGTTCCACACAAGGCGATGTAAGAGGATGACACCCTTTGAAGCTGGTTTGGATCAAGCTTGATGTTGAGAACTTTTGAGTCTTTGGATCCAAGGCTATGACTCAAATTCCCAAAAAGAAACACAAGGCCTTGGAACCACAATCCAAACCTTGTATATTTGTAGGGTATCCTGATGGTGTGAAGGGATATCGATTGATGAATTCTACTTCTCATGAGCTATATATTGAGAGAAGTGTTAAGTTTGATGAGTCTTCTTTGACTTCTACTTCTCCACCTATAGAGGTTCTTCACTCGCTGATTTGGATTTTGACTCATCAGATGATGATACTATTGAGTGTGCTCCTCTTCTGGATCCTCCCAACCATCAAACCTTTGAGTCTTCTGATTTTGACAGTAGTGATGATGAGGACTATGTCCCTTCTCACTCAAGTGAAGAATCTTCTGACTTTGAGCCTGATCCTCCTGGTCCCGTTTGGGCCAGGAAATCTTCTGCAAAGTACTGGAGATTTAGTTGGAGATACTTCGGATATGAGACGTACTCACTCAGATTTCATTGGACCTCACTCTTTCTTCACCTCTACTTCTGATCCCCAGTCTTTCTAGGAGGCTTCGTATTCCTAAGTGGGATTCTTCCATGGATGAGGAGTATTCCTCTCTCATGAAGAATGATACTTAGGATCTCACCCCTCTTTTGAAAGGAAGAAAAATCATTCGGTGTAAGTGGGTGTTTCGAACAAAGTATGGAGCAGATGGAGACATCAAAAATTTTAAAGCATGATTAGTAGCTAAGGGTTTCTCCTAGATAGCTGGGGTTGATTATATAGAAACCTTTTCTCCGGTTGTGAAGATGACTTCTATTCGACTGACCCTAGCCATTACCGCAGAAAAATAGATAGAAAGTCCATCAAATGGACGTTAAGAGTTCCTTCCTTCATGGTGACCTAGAGGAAGAGATATATATGGAACAACCTCCAGGTTATGTCCAAGATTCCTCCCTTGTTTGTAATTTAAAGAAGTTTCTTTATGGCCTTAAACAAGCCCCTCAAGCTTGGTATGCCAAGATGGACTCCTTCTTACTTACATCAGGGTTTAATAGGTGTCACTCTGATCCAAATGTTTATATTCTATGGAAAGATGACTCCATACTCATTCTTGTTCTATATGTTGATGACTCATTGATCACGGTAACTCTTCCTCTATTATTGATTACGTGAAGATCGCCTTAGCCAACAATTTTTCCATGACCGACTTAGGTCTGCTTTATTACTTCCTTAGGATCCAGATTTCACAATTTGACTCGAGGATCTTGATTTTGTAACCTAAGTATGCTCTTGATTTACTATCTTGGTTTTAGATGTCGATTACAAGTCTTCTCCTACTCCTTTTCTTTCTGTGGTTAATTTGGTTTCAGATTGCTCTACTCCCTTGGTTGATGGTACTCTTTACCGAAAGTTAGTTGGGAGCTTGATCTACTTGACTCACACTCGATTGGATTTATCATATGTTGTTGGGATCATGTCCAGATTCATGCAAGAGCCACATGAGCTGCATTGGAAAGCAGCTAAATGGATCCTTCATTATGTTCGTGGCACTTATGTCGATGGTATACACTATCATGGAGGGGTTGATATTGACTTGATTGGATTCATAGATTCGATTGGGCGATGACTTAGATCATCGGAAATCTACTTACGGCTCTGATTTCTCCTTGGTTCGAGTCCTATTAGTTGGTATAGAAAGAAGTAGAATGCAATTGCGATATCATCTATAGAGGTAGAATACGAGAGGAGAAGTTAATGCTACCACGAAACTATTTGGCTATAGGGTATTACGACGAGTTTGGCATCCACTTTCGGCGTCCTACCTATCTCTTTGTGATAACATGAGCACTATCTCTATTTACAAATCTAGTTCAACATCAGCGAGACGAAGCACATTGATATCCATATGCACTTCATATGGGAGCTTATTCATGATGGTATCATTGACATTCGATACATTTAGACAGTGATCGGTTTAAGACTTATTCACCAAGCCTTTCACCGAGATGAAGTTTCTTCACTCACGGTCTCTTCTTGGGGTGAGGTCTTACTGCACCTACCCATCTTCTTAAGGCTATTTAGTCCTTCTTTTCTTCTTCTTCTTCTTCTAGGAAGATTGTGTTTGTATATGGGCACCTTACCGGGCCTTTAGTTGCCGGGCCCCATCTGCACATCTTTCTTAGTTGTTTAGGAGTGTCTTTATCTTCCTTCGACTCATCATAGCTACTACCCTAGCTTGATAAAGGGGGTGTTAGTGTGAGTTATCCTATGTGTCCTCCTCTCAATGTTAGAGGGTCATCTCACATGGGTTAGGTTTAGGGTTTCATATGTATCTTGCACTAGGGTTACTTAGCACCCTATATGTACCCCTTTTTATTCATTTATGAGCATGCCAAGACACTCCTTTGTCTTTCCTCTATCAGATTTGTTTACATTAAGCAAGTTCTTCCATTCTTGATCAATTTTTTCCTTGCTTTATCGCGGAGCTTTCATGATTATGTTGGAGTGCAACTACTTTGTGGTGCCTCATTTTCGATTCGATTCTCACAAACTATTTTCGGAGGGAACCGTGGGGGTGGAAGGGATCGAGAGATGAGGTAAGAAATGATGCAGGATAGATCTATGAGGGAATAAAAGATGGAGGAAGAGGAAGGGGGAACAGTAGAAGACGGGGGAGAAGACACAACCAAAGGAGTGGTTACTTGAGTGACGTGAGGAGGGGAAGGAGGAGTGGGAGATGGGATGGTGGGAACTTTACTAGTTATAGCAGTGGCAACATCTTGAGTGGATGTGCCCGTTGGAACACTTACCACTTCTTCTTTTTCAGGGGATACCAGGCTTACTACCTATTCTGCATGGTGGAGGAAGGACTCTCAGGAGCTTGCTCCTCAGCAGTGCTTGATTCTCCCTCTTTGTCTTTCCCTTTGCCCTTTGGCAAGTGCTTTGGCTTAGCAGGTGCATCACCCAAAGGAGATGTGGTGAAGTCTACCCTAAGGTAGATGAGGCCATTCTTCCTACACCAATGCTCTGTGTGCTATAGAGTGCATTTAAACCTTTCCTCAATAGTTTGAGGCACCTTTGTCTATCAATCTCATAAAATGGCCAATTTTCCCCATCTATATCTAGATAGACCTGATCAACTTCTTGATCAGTCGTTTGGAAACCTTTTGGGACAATGGCCACACCATATTGGATGATCTCTTCCAGGGCCAGATGAGATTGATCCTTTCTTCTAAAATATACCTTGTGATATAGATCGATATAGATATCCTCGATCTATGGGATGTGAATGGATCAAGATTTTCCCTTGGAAGGCAATTGCGAGGATCAAAGGTTGGCCTTGCTGGGAAATTGTGTTTCAAGTTGAGCAACTCCAGCTCTACAAAAATTTCTGAGCTTTGCTCTAAGAAGTGCAGTGTGCACCTTGCTTATGAGGGCAAAAGGAGTTCCTCCCTTCTTTATTTTTAGACACTTCTTGTGGTATGTGATAATCTATCTGGACAGCTCCAATAGGATCAACTTAGGACCCACATATCTTGGTAACTTGGTGGGCTCCCCCAAAAAGTGGCAGCTCTAAGATAAGTGAAAGTGGGGAATTGTGTAAATAACACCCCCCACTTCTCTGTGGTAGTAACCACACTCTTGGTTGTCCAACCATGAGTCATATTGGGCCTCAAGAGGTAGATGATGTTGTAGAAGAAGGCATCGTTGATTTTGCTGAATTATGCGATGCTATTTTCTAGTCTCAACTCTAGATAATACTCATATATTTTTACTTGGGGCCACACCCCACATCGACTTAGTGTTGGGTAGTCTCTTTTAGAGGCAAAAATTTATCTGCGTAGGAGTTCATATAGAACCTCACGAGTTTTGAGAGTTCTTGAAGATTCTCGGAGATGGTGCTGCTGATGATCTCTACCCGTTCAAAATGTTGATTAGGAACATTTTTGTTTATGGTTTCCAGATATCTGAGCATCCATTTGTGAAAGTAATGGGCATCAGGAAGCCCAAACACCCTACTCAGGAAGGTGATGGTGTCGCTTAGCTCTTCTGAGAATTCACTGCGATGAATAACTTGCGGCCACCTAGTTATCACCTTCTTGTTTTTCAGATATACTTCATTCATAAGCTGCATGCATTTGTCTTCATTTTCATTCCATGCTTTTATGCAGTCTTCTTGGCTTATTGCCACAAAATTCTAGTGGTGGGGGATACCCAACATGATTTTGAAGTGCCGGGCAGTGAGGTTGATTATTACCTCGCCCTTCTCATTCTCGACACATCTTGTGTCCTTATTATAACATGGCCCACCACCATCATGAACTCATTGTTTACTGCGCTCACGGGAATTCCTACAGCGAAATGTAAACCACTGCCGACCAATTTGTCCATCCATGGACTGCCTGTGACCTTCTTAGTTCTGGCCCAGAAGTCCTCCATATCAATATGACCAAGTTCTGAATCCCTGATGTCTAGGTCACACTCTGCAAGGGATTCAGGCATCCTGACCCTTTGGTATTTGTACTTCATTTCTTCTTCTGTGAGTTTGGCCTTACCCTTAGACTTGGTTGGCTTCTTACTTGATGAAGACATGTGTGAATCTGAGTTCAGCTACTGATCTACAAGAAGAATTAGGGAAGTCCATCGCAGAAGAGCCATGTTAGTTGTTAAATCATCCATCAAAGCTTTACAAAATGAAAATTTATCAATTTACAAGCCTCTAGGCACAAGGAGTAATTATATTGTAGGCTGCATGGTTAGAAAAGTAACACACACTTCTACAAAGTGTTTCATGGAAGAAAACATCGCAAAAGAGGCGTAAGGCGTAAAATACTACACACAACATTCAAATGTTGGTGTCATAGGATGTGCACTTGTGCCATATGAAGGGTTTTAAGCGAGCCAGTTATTTTGGTGTAGCAAGAGTTCGGGATGTGTCATTGGCGTAGATATAGTACATTTTTAAAACATTATGATGCGCCAAAGGGTGTAAGTTCAAAGGGTGCATCATTGAGTTAAGGTGCACCAAGGTTTTAGCTTTTGGCACAGCGTGGGAAAGGTCTGCACGACATTCAAATGTAGGTGTAGGCGAGTTGCACTTGTGCACTGTGTCAGGTTTTAGGAATTTTTATAAGGCACGGGAAAGATGCATGTTGCAGGCGGGGACAGTGTGCCTCTTTGGTGTGACTATGTTTAGTGTAACAACGATGGTGTTTGTGCCAAAGAAAAACCATGGTTTTGATAATTTTTAGAAACTTCCCTCTTTTGGCAGGCTTTTGTGGCTTTTAACTCTTCCAACATAGATTTTGACAGTGAGGGGAAAAGAGGAAAAGAGGGTCAGGGATTCATTTTTGAGACAAGGCCTCCTAGGTTTAGCAGATCTGGAAGGAGGGTAAGACCGGTTTAGAGGTGGGTCGATTTGCAAAATGGGCAGGGGTTGTATTACTTCTTAGGTTCATTTTCTTTGTTTTTAATAATAACAACCTCCAAAAACAACACAAAAACCCCACAACAACAACACAAGAAGAGCAAGGACCACTTACCAGGAATATATAAGATGGAGGAAATGATGTGGGGTCCACGAATATGATGAAAAGTGACACACAGGGTGACAAGAGCACTGAAAGGTGTAGAGGAATCAACTTTTTCACATTTTTTCAATTGTGAAAATAATAGGTCGGATGTGCCTATATATTACAAAAGGTGCAATAAATGCACCACCAACTTTTTGTAAGGCACATGTAGGCAGATGCTAACATGAAAATATTTGTGCCCTAGGCACAGATTTGGGACTATCAACATTGTTTTTTTAGCGCTTTGGCACACCATTTAGGGCGCAACATTTTGAATGTCAACAAGATGGTACATGCGCCTTGGCGCAGGCTTGAAAGGCACATCATGGGAAGGTGCAACATTTGGAATGTCGACACTCTAAAGGATGCGCCAAAGGAAAGGAGGGGGTGTAGTTTCATTTGATGTTGCGTGAATAAAAATTACGCCCAACCAAAAAAAAGGACCAAATGACTAAGTTCGAAAAACTAGATTCTCTGGAAAGGGATTTTATGCCTTTCTAAATGTTAAGGGACCTCGACGGGGAACCAAAACAAAAATTTGGTATGGTTACCTGCAAAATTTCCCTTGTCAATTTTACAGGATAACATCTAGCTCTTTTTGGGGACTATCTTTGAGTGAAGCTTAAGGGTAGAGAATCCTATATTTGCATGTGCCTATCCATTGGGTCAGAGAGTCAAAAACAAGGGCAAAGAAAAAGGAAAACAAAACACATAACCAAAGCAAACAAATGACAAAACAAACACACGACTAAAGAAAACTGTACAAAGAAGAGAGCAAGCTCTACTTCCTGAATATTTTGAGATGTTGCCCGCTATATGGAAGTGGGAGCTCAGTTCCATCTAGATATGAGAGATAAAATCTATTCTCTCCATTGAGCTGCTTGATCTTGAAAGGCCCTTTCCAAAGGGAGTCAAATTTTCCATGCATGCCCTTTGGTTCTCTTCGTTTGTCCCATAAAAGGATGAGATCTCCTACCTGAAAATCCCTCTACTTAGCCCTCTTTTCAAATAGTCTCTTGACTTCATTCGATGTTTAGTGATTACGTGACCACTCTTACTCTCTTTTCTTCCAGTTCTGTTAGATACATGATCCTCTTTTCTAGAGAATTCTAGAAAGTCTCATCTTCAATCGCTCGTGCTAAGCACAGAGAGGGAAGCTCCACAGAAATGGGGAGTTTAGCATCGATTCCATACAATACCTGAAAATGTGACATGTCAAGAGACCTCTTTGGAGTAATATGGTCTACCCACAAAGCATCATACAATGACTTGTGCCAGGACCGCTGATTCTCATCGACTAGCTTCTGTATGATGGTTACTAAGTTCTTATTATTGGATTCTACCTAACCATTTCCCTGGGGGTAATAATCTGAGGCATGGGCCAAGGTTATCCCGTATTCATAGAAAAAACTAATAACTTCTGTGAGGAGAAGTTGGAAGCATTATCAGCAATGATCTTGTGTGGGATGCCAAATCTTACAATGATACTTTCTTTGATGAAGTTGCAAATGACTTTAGAGGTGAAATTATTAATAGGTATGGCCTTCGCCCATTTCATGAAATAATTTATTGTTGTTAGGACATAACTATGTCTGGAACTTGATTGGGGATGTAGTACTCCGATAAAGTCAATTCCCCATTGCCTGAATGGTTAAATCATAATGATCGGCCTGAGGGGAAAAGTAACCAATTTTGGTTTGCCAACAAACTGTTGGCAGAGTTCACATTTTGCTACCTAGGTGGCTGTATCCTGAAATAGCATTGGCCAGTAGTACCTAGCCTCGGATGATCTTATGTGTTGTCACAGATGAGGAGAAGTGACCACCGCAGGCTGAGTCATGAAAACTTTCAAGCAATTTGATCTGCTGCGGTTTTTCAACACATCGCAAGAAGATGCCATCAATACCACATTTGTATAAACCGTCATCCCATATGACATATCTGGCTGCCCTAAGCTTTATAGTCCACTTCTCTTTTGAAGTTAGATGAGGTGGGAACTCACTGTAGATGAGAAAGAAAGCTATATCGGAATACCATTCGTCGCTAGTCGCAACAAATAGAACCATAGGCAAAGAATCAACTTTCTTTAGTTTACCTTGCACTCCATTGATGTAATCAACTTCCTCTTTAGGGACCTCTGAACCTTTGTTTTCAGCCATAAGCTGACACAAGCCCTTGCCTCTTACCAGCTTGGTTGGTTTTATGTCTAGATCATACTCCTGGACCTTTGCGATCCAATTCCCTCGTAAGCTTCCTAACTCTTGTTGAGTTAGGATAGACTTGACTGCCATGTCAGGAACCAACACTACTATATGAGAGTTTAGCATGCTTTTCTAACTAAGACATATTCAATTTGTGAGGCTTGAGAGGAGAGCTCATGAACGTGATTGGAGATTCAACATCCTCAAAATTCTTTTGCATTAAGATGGCTGATACAGTATGCTCAGATGCATAACTATACATGATAAAATCCTTGGAGAAGTCGGGACATACTAGGATGGGTGCATGGGCGACGGAGGATTTTATATCCTTGAATGACGTATTTCCTTCTTCGCTCCACTAGAAAGTTTACGACCCTTTCATCATATTTGATATGTGACGAGTCTTTTCAGCAAAGTCGGAATAAAGCGTCTGAGAAAATTCACTTTTCCGAAGGAGTGAACACTGTCTTGCTTGTGGGTAAGGTAAGGTTCTGAATAGCCTTAACCCTTTCAACATCTATCTTTGTTCCTTCCTTGCTTGACAATGTGTCCTAGCAACTTTCCTTCAGTGACCCCGAAAATAGACTTTTTTTGGATTTAGGGAAATCCTGTGTTCTCGGCATCTAATCAATACTTGCTCCAAATGATCACAATGATCACTTCACTTTTTAGAGAACATAGTTAAGTCATCTAAATAAACTATGATGACCTTTCCCATCATACCTTTGAATGTGAAGTCCATTGCTCACTGAAAGGTGGCACCAGACATTGGTCAAGCCAAAAAAATCCTGCTATAGGTGAATGTGCCCCAGGGAGTAGTGAATGCTATTTTGAATCAATCTTCGAAATACCTCAATCTGATTATAGCCTAAGAAGCCATCAAGCATGGAAAACATCTTTGAACTAGTTACTACTTGCAGAACTTGATCCATTATAGGCAGTGGGTAGTTGTCCTTCAAGGACGCTTGATTCAGATTGTGAAAGTCTATGCATATGTGTATCTCACGCTTCTTCTTTAAAACTTGGTATGATATTTACAACCAAAGTCTTGTGATGGATAGGAAAAATAATCCTTGCATCTAGCATCTTCTGTATTTCCACCTGGATGGTACCCGAGATCTTGGGATTATAGTGCCTCTTTTTCTGGTGAAAAGGTTTGACATCATCTTTTAACGAGATGTCATGCTAAATGTCCTTCAGCTTGAAAGACTTTAGATTGGCATAAGACCATGCCAATACGTCCATATATTTCTTCAGCAATTTGAAAAACTTCCACTTTTCTTTGGGTGTGCAACATTTCCCGATGTTCACAAACTACGGATGTTCCATAGTACCCAAGTTGACCGGTTTAGTTTCTGGAGAGGAGTTGGGATCATCTTGTCACTTCTTCTTGACAAAACGATCATGTTTGTCAAAAAATCATTCCAGAGAGACTAAACCTTTTGGGATTTTATTTCCCTTAAGCTAACATATGCCATCACCTTCTTTTGATTATTTTTCTTGATCAGTAATAGATTCACAGCATATAGAAGTAGATCCTTCAAAATGAAGCTCACTAAAAATTTTTGCTTTCTCTAGAAAGGTAACAAGTTGATTGTCATCGTTGAATACCTGCCAGTGTTGAGAATTATCCGCACGCTCGGTGGAAGACTACCTCAATGTTATATGTGTCCATCTTCAACCCTAGGTGAGGGAGCGTGAGAGACGCCGAGATGGCCATTCATGAATCGACCATGTCATTACGAGCTCTTGAAGCGGATTTTATTGAGAAAGCATCAAATTCCTCAATGTTTTCCCATAATGCATTGTGGTAATGTCGAGCCTTTCATTTTTACTTGGTATATTCTTTTCACTTGATTAACGATCAGCTCGGCGTTACCACTGTACTTTTAGGTTCTTAATTCCCCTTTCCTTTGCGGTTTGCACACCATGTAGCAAAGATTCATATTCAGCAGTATTATTTGTATTGAAAAAATATAACTTGAAAGAGAGAGGAAAAATCTCCTCTTTAGGAGATATTAGAACAACTCTAGCACCGCATCCACTAGTTGCACAACTACCATCAAACTGCATTGTCTAAACCTTGTTAAGGTCCTCTTCTTTGTCAAGAACGTCCATTTTATAAGACTTAGTAGATAAGAAGTAGTTCCCCATCCCTGATGATTCAAAGACAATTTGGGCTTTGGGGTCGTCGAAATTTGTGACCAAGTACTTCTTTTGTGATTCGGGATCCAAAGTCTTCATCACACTCTTGATGGGGCTTCGGCCTTGGACCATCCATGTGAATCTCTCCACTAATCTCCTTGCAAAATCTTCTTCCTAGTAGAATTCCATATGCCGTTGGGATATTAGAAACGAGGATGGTCATCTTTACCCTTTTCTTTGGGAATGCCGCAAACGTGAACTATGCGTCTTTGATCTGACCAATCAATGGAACCTGTTTGGTTTCCATGGAATAACATCTATCGAAAGGCTTGGTAAGAGTGAGGCCTAAATCATGAGTGACCTTTTCCGACATGACATTATCGAAGCCCCGAATCAATTATGCGATTCTTGCTTGTGACCATTGATTAGGAGGGAGAGATAAAAAGGTTCAATTTTTCCTGATGCGAGAAGTTGAGGCATCATTTATGTGAGATGTAGGAGGAGTGGAAAGAATTCCTTTAGGGGAGACATGAGAGGTTACGGTAGCTTGGCTTTAAATATATTTAGTCAATCTTACAAGTTGCACAGTTAGGCTGAATATATTCAGCCTCGAATATTTGGATCTTGGTTTTTAGCATGATTGATTATATCGAATGCGGCCAAGGGTTTCGTTGTCGAAGGAATGAGTCCTTCGCTTCACGGTGGAGGGGTATGGTTGCTGGTCTTTATGGGAATAGAAGAAGGGTGATTTGGAGGAGAGATGGGAGGAAAATATTTTTTCATAAAAGACTTAATAGGAGGTTGAGTAGGAAGAGGATTACCTCTTTTAGCAATGGTTGGAGGCATGTTTGACACAACCTTCTCTTTTTGTATCCTGGCAGCTTCTTCTTCTTTTCCTTGGGAGTGGGTGAAAACAGCATATGACTGTCCGCTTGTATACCCTTAGGTACCCTCTTCTTCATTAGACTCTACATCTTAAAATTCCATATACCCAATTGTAGAGTCACCAGTTGGTTCACCAACATCTTGATCATCTTCACCCTGCGAGGAAGGTTCTTCATAATTTTGCTCCTCTCCTTTGATCTCAACCAGGGCATTGACCGGAGGGGCCTCAAGTGCCAACCGTGGAGCAGTTGCAGGCAAACATGACCTTTGTGGGGCATTGTTGGAAGTGAAATTTATCCAAGGGATATCCCAGTATGAAGTGTTAGGAGAAGCTTGAGCTAATTGCTTCTTTAATGCAAGAAAGTTATTCGCCATCTTCTGGAATGCCGGATATGATGAAGTGGCTTGAGAAGGAGTTGAAGTTTTAAGCTTGGATGGCTCTCATTTTAACTCGCCAAATATAAGCAGGTTATCTTCTATCCGAATGGTTGTAGCTTGAGTGAGAACCAAGGTGGTGATTTGTTCTTGTAAAAGTAAGAAACTTACTCTTGATCTCATGGTGTTCACAGAGAAACACTTCTAATTTTTGGGTGTGGGAAGCATGGCAGGTAGCACATGGTTAATTAGTGAATTGAAGCAGTGATGAAATCACGCATGATTTCATTGACTTCCTTCTTGGTGAGTGATCTTTGTGAATAACAAAAACACATCTTCAAAGGCTTATACCTGTCTTGAAATGCAATTAAGTAATGTAGCCTAATTGGTGATAGATCCGGCTAACAAATGTTGGAACCACTCTGCTGCGGGTCCTTGCAAGGTCTCTAGAAAGAGGCGTACTGACACATCTTCATGGGTCACATCTAGGATGTTGCATGACATAATGAATGTAGATATATGTGAATCTATGCTTTGGTTTCCACTCCCATTAAATCTTGGGAAATTCTTTCGGTTTCCATGAGAGAGTACGTGAACGGGGCCCATAGTGTTTCCCCATGGTACTGCCATTTGAAAAGCTGAAGAAATGAATCGAGTCGGGAGTGCGGTTCTACTAAGCAACAAAGCGCTGTAAAGGGATGTGGAGGCTCCTTGCGAAAAATGGTTCTTTCATGGCGGTGAGACACTTCTGGCTAACCGATCGGCTGAACTCAGCGATGGGAAGCGTGCTAGTGTAATACTGAAGTTATGCCTTTGAAGTAGATCAAAAATAGGATCAACTTCTCCATGAGCTCTAATGCTAGAAGTAAATGGCTCACCCGTCAAATATCTTTCAGATCGTAATGTTTTGAGAGCAGATTAAAAGAACTCTTTTTGGTTGTACTTGCTGATTTTCTGATTTTTCTGACAAAAATCAGCAGCATGTACTTTTCTAAATATTTAATTTCATCCCTCTTTTGATAACCAATTGTGGTTTTAATGACAAAAATCAACGAGGATAAAATAATGGTCGGCTTACTAAGCTGATTTTCGGATCTTAGATTTGACTTTTTACAAGGTGTTGGTATCCATATTTAATCTCCTTCACAATTCGAACAACATCATGAGTTTTCACAAGACACTTAAGGATAGATAGATGTTTTGTATGTCATTTGTAGCCAGGGAAGAACACCTATCTGCTAGTTTTCATTCAAGAATTGAGGGAGTGGATAACACCTTGAAGAGGTTTTGATCTAACCCTCACTATTTTAGGTTGTGCCTATCAACCAAGGCAAGAGAACCTATATTGCAGCCCCTATATGGTAAGGAGATGGAGATGTCCTTATGTTTTGCATATGATATGGAAGAGGCTTTGTGAAAACATGATCAAGTATCCATTATCCAAAATCAAAGGAGTTGTCACTACTAAATGATGGAAATGTTCTCAAAACAAAGCTAGAGCTGCTAAAGACATGATAAAACCTTGATCAACTTTGTGCATTTTAGTGAAAGGATTGAATTATTTTGTGGACACACAATGCAAATGCAGGGGTATTGGAAGTAGGATGAGTTATTTAAAATGAAATTCTGATGAGAGATGTTGGAACAAGAGTAGTTAGGAGTCATCACCTTCTTTAGGAAACTTTGCAAATGAATTACAACACCTAAATAATAGAGATGTTTCAATGAATTTGAAGTTCTCTTTCAACCAGGATGTGTGCACACATGGATGCCCAAATCTACACTATTCCATACAAAATTTGATAACCTACCACAAAGGCTTGAAGAAAAATACCAATGAAGCATCCAGGAATCCCTATTTAATCATGACCTAAGGTGCACCCAAATGTTTACAGACAGTCTCATTAATCAAGGATAGTAAGATGATTTTAAATCTGTTTATCTTCTATCAGATGAGAGCTCTTCTGAACACAAGATGCAAATGCCATTAAACCATCAACCAAAAATGAGACCCTATATGATAAGAGAGATCCTAAACACAAGATTACAACATGAGCATGAAACACAAATTGAAAACATACTGAAATATAAGTGTATGCAAGCTTTGCCAAGAGATAAAACCAGTTGATCCAAGAATTTGATCAAATATATCAGCAAGGGAATATTATTTAGACAATATCAAATATTTTTGATGGCTTTACAGCTGAAACCAACTCAACATGATGAACATTTGATGAAAACATGAATAAAAAATGGCTCTCAGGTAGTTTTTACAAAAGAAATGGAACACTTCCAATTTTTCACATGAAAATTCTTCTCTCCTCCTCCAAAATTCTCAACAGACTTTTAAAATGCCTCCAAATTACATCATATATCCTCTTCCATCTTAGATCCTTGCATCCTAAGCAAAGAATATGCCAAAGGGATCAAATTTGTTACAAAACCCTATCCATTTGATGAAAAATGATATAAAATTGTAAAACAACTCGCCAAATGCCAGAGATGCACAAATATTTTAAAATATTACATGAACTCAGATCCTTATCCATCCCAGGGTCACATTTTTGGCATTCCACCATGCCAGCATGCATTTACAATCATTTTTCACCTTTTACTTCATCATTTTTAACTCTGCAACTTTTCATTTTTACCATTCACGTGTTTTTCACGGGTTGAGAAAAATATTTCATGAAAAACATCATAGGACATCAAATCAGCTTAAAATAATGGTGCCATTGTTCTCAGAAGGTTGAGGGGATGCAGATTCATATAAAATTTCATGTGAATCGGTGCAAAAATGACGATTCCAAACATCTTAGAGCCCCAATGGCGCCCAAAAATGAAATGCATAGAACCATTGATTAAAATCAACTTTAAATCTCAGCCCTCCACATGTCAGATCAGATCTTGAATATTCCCTTGAAAATACCCTTTTTTCCTTTTGGATGAGGTGGGACACATGTCTAAATATCATTGGACCGGGACCTCATTTTAAAATTTGCATTTGCGACCTTTTTTTGACCTCGGGAAAATTTTGAAAATTTTCCCATGCGGGCCCGAACACCCGCTCTCTCCTCTACCACGTGGTGGTCTCCCATTTGATGCTTTTCACCTTTTTTATGACCCTCCAAATTCTTCCTTCAAACCTCTGTGAGCATCAAAACTCCATGCGGGCCCGAGCTCCTTCTTTACATTTGAAAAATGCCACGTGTCACCTTTGGATTAGTTACGGGGAAAACCTCCAATTTTTCTTGTCGCTCCCCAACGGATCCATTTTTGACTTTGAGATTTTTGCCCAAAATTTGTAAAATTTTGAAACACTTCCCCACCACCCAAACCTTCGTCACCCCTTGGACACATTTTAAAAAATGATTGGCGCATTTTTCGGGCCAATCCTCATTTTTTTCCTTTTAAACCAAGGGCAAAGATTCAAAAAATTTTCTTCGGCCCCCATTCCCATTTCTCCTCCCAGACACATGTGTCACTTCATGATTTACGTGGAGATCTAGCTAAATTTTTAACTCTAAAATTTTGCCTCAAAAGGAAAAAAATCAAAAAACACGCACAACCCCACTCCTCCCTTAGCTCCCCTAGACACGTGTCCTCCTCCCATTGGACTCAGACCCCCAGGAAAATATTTTCCTTTTGCATTTTAAAACCAAAAAATTTCAAATTCTTCAAAGTTCCCCTTTTCCATTGACCTTCCTGGACACGTGTCATCTTTCCATTAGGCATGGGCCTCCAGGTCAAAATTTTCCATGACATTTTGAGCCAAAAATTTGAAAAAAAATTCAACTCCACGGCCGCCCACTTAATTCTCCCATGCCACATGTCTCATTATCATTAGGCACGGGCTCACGGGCCAAAAAGTGACTTTGAGAATTTTCCAAAATGAGAGAAAATGTTAAGTGACCCCCACCACCCGCCGGTTCATCTGACCAATCAAATCGTGCCACATAGCACACACACAGCATTGCATGCTGGACAAAAAATTTTTTTCCTTTTGCCAAAATTTCAAAAAGTTACAAGTTATAATATTTTTCCTAACCGCTCCTGGCCAATGAGAGCTGCCACATTAGCATAAAGATTGCAATGATAAATTTGATGGCTCGAGAGCTTGTCAAAACGTGAAAAATACAGGGAATGCCCTAGAAACCAAATTTTTTGACAGGGAAGGCAGAATTCTTCATTTTAAACCAACTGAATCATTTTTTGACATCATTTGTGACCTTGGGATTGGGGAAACACTTGCACAAATTTAGGATTTGATCAATTTTGAGTTTTTGCATGATTTGGCAATGGAAAAGATGGCACAACCCATAAAAATGAATAAATTAGGGCACAAATGGGGGGAAACTTGGATCTTGTTTCAAAATAGGGTAGAATAACAACATTATGAGCATATCAAAGGCATTCAATTGGAAAATGTGAACTACAGACCACGAGACCAAAAATGAAACATTTGTGAGTACATTTGGTCATGAAAAATAAGGCACATTATGCAAACTCAATAATGGGACCAACATTGGCTCCTACTTGGGGATGGGCACTCCCAGCGAGTGCCACAAGATCACAACATAGACCAAGTGCCAAAAATCCATTGGGTAAGGAGTCAAAACATGCAGAGCAGCCCAAAAACTAGAATTTCCACTAAAAACAAGCCGAGAAAACTAGACCAAAAATGGTTGCATAAGGACAAAAGGGTAAACCACAAGCCAACAATAACAATTAACAAGGAAAATACAAAACAAAAACAAGGGCTATACAAAATGTACAACTTGTGCATACCTCACACAAGGATGTAATCCAAGAAATGTTTTAAATGTCTTCCATTAACAGGAAGCTCCAGTAAATCCCCATCCAAATCCTTGAGAAAAAATGTATTTTCTCCAATCCTGATATCAATGGCATAAGGGCTCATCCATAGAGCATCAAACTTGCCATGCTTGCCCTTGTCTTCATGCCTACTATCCCACAACAAAACCAGATCTCCAACACTGAAGGCTCTAGGGGTGACTTTCTTATCAAACAACTTCTTCAATTTCTCCCTAAATCTAACATGCTTTTGATGAGAAGCTCTCCTTTCTTCATCCAACTCAATGATCTGATTGATTCTTGATTCATATGGGCCATGTTCTTGATCTTCCAATTGCTGGGAAAACTGAAAAGTGGATAATTACAGGTGTAATGGCAGCAGAGCCTGAGTTCCATACACCAATTCAAATGGAATTTTACCAGTTTCTCTTTTTGGAGTTATTCTATCAGCCCATACTAAAATTTCAACTGTTCTCCCACTTCTTCTTGTTGATTTCCAAATTCTTCTAATGATCTTGAGCAAGTTCTTGTTACTTGATTCAGCTTGCCCATTCCTTGTGGATTGTAGTTTGAAGAATAAGTCAGATTTATCCCATATTCATTGCACATTGCCATCAAAGGCTTGGCTCTAAAACACATAGCATTATCAGATACAATCTTAACTAGAACTCCAAACCTACATATGATATGATTTAGCAAGAAATCCATTACCACTTGGTGTGTTGCCTTTCTAGATGGAATTGCCTCAACCCATTTTGTAAAATAATCAGTTGCTACAAGGATCCATTTGTAACCAACACTAGAAGGATCTGAAATCTCACCAATAAAATCCATTCCCCATTGTTTGAAAGGAGCTTCAATTGATACAGGTTGCAAAGGAAGGGAGCCTGAAGCTTTCAATCTTCTGAGAAGTGTTGGAAACTATCACATCTTCTAACTAGCCGGTTTGCATCTTTGAAAAGAGTTGGCCACCAATAACTAGCTCTTAAAATCTTATGTGTTGTCACTCTCCTAGAAAATGTCCTCCACAAACTCCCCCATGGAAATCAGAAATCAACTCGGGAGCTTCATCTTCAGTTATGCATTTCAAGAGGACACCCTTAGGGTTCTTCCAAGCTAGCCCAAGGTCTGTTATGATATATTTTTGAGAAGCCAACTTAAGGGCTCTTTTTTATTTTTATTCAAGTGACTAGGACAGCATAGGTGCTTGAGGTAGAAGATCACATCCTTGTACCATTCAGAATTCATCAATTTGTCAAGAAGGTCTTCCCTTCCTTCCTCTAGCTGATTCACTTCTACGTTTTGCAAATTACTCTCAGCCATGAGCTTGGCAAGACCCAAACCTCTTACCAACTTTGTAGTTTGGATATCCATATCATACTCTTGTAATTTTTTGACCCATCTACATCTCTTGCTTGATATCTCCATGTCTGATAAGATGTCTTTAACCATGGTGTGAGGAACATAAGCAACAACCTTTGAACTCAAAATGTAGGGCCGAAAATCTTTGTTGCTTTTACCAATGCAAATGCTTGTTTCTCCATAATTGTGTACTTCAGTTCAGCTACTTGTAAAGCCTTGCTAAATAAAGCAATAGGCCTCTCAGCTCCATTCTCATCCTTTTGTAACAAAACTGAAGCAATAGTAAATTCAGATGCAAAAGAGAAGATTTGGAAAGGCATCTTATAGTTTGGAGCTGCCAAAACAGGTGCATGCTTGAGTGCATCCTTTATTCCTTCAAAAGCTTGGATGGCAGCCTCTTCCCACTTAATAACTTGATCCTTTCTTAGCATGCTTGTGATTGGAAGAGTTAACTCAGCAAAATTGGAGACAAACCTTCTAATGAAATTGATTTGGCCAAAGAAAGATTGAATACCTTTCTTGGTTCTTGGAATAGGCACTTTGTTGATTGCTTCCACTCTCTCAGGGTCTATCATAACACCTTCTTTGGACACAATATGCCCCAACATCTTGGCCTTTGGCACACCAAAATGACACTTCTTTGGATTAAGTGAAATTCCATACTCTCTACATCTGATCAACATCTTCTCTAGGTGTTGCAAATGGTCTTGTTGCCTTGAAAAAACAGTCACATCATCTTGGTAAACTACAATAAACTCATTGATATAACCAGCAAAGGCAACATCCATTGCCCTTTGAAAAGTAGCACTAGCATTCATCAATCCAAAAGGCATCCTTACAAAAACATAAGTCCCCCAAGGAGTAGTGAAGGCTATCTTAAGTCTTTCTGATTCTTTGACAACTACTTGATTGTATCCGAGAGAAACCATCCAAAGTAGAAAGCATTTCTGACCCTGTTACAAGCTGCAACATATTCTCCATGTTTGGAAAAGGATAGTTTTCCTTCATATATGCTTTGTTTAGATTCCTAAAATCCACACAAAGTCTGATATCTCCATTCTTCTTTCTAATGGCACAAGGTTGGCAAACCCAAGAAGAGTATCTAGTAGGCTAAATGATGCCACCATCTCTCAATTTCTTCAACTCTTCTTGCATTTTCATGGAAAGTAGTGGGTTAATAGGCCTTTGTTTTTGTCTAAATGGCTTGGTTTTGGCCTCAAGAGGGATCTCATGCTGAAATAAATCTTCTCTATATGCCTTCAGCTCTGAATAAGACCAAGCAAGGCAGTCTTGATATTTCTTTAAAAGTTGGGCATAGGACTATTTCTCTCTTTGCTGAGATGGCTGCCCAACTAGATCTTCCTTGGTTTGTCTTTAGTTCCCAAGTTGTGCTCTTCCACATCCTTGAAGTAGACATCTTTCTATTAATGATACAATCAGCATTGCTAAAGTTGGATTCAAGTGCAACAAGACCTTTAGGAATGGTATTTGTCTTCAATTGTATAATATCCTTGTCAAACAAAGTTTCTCTACCTTCATTCATGCATACCAATGGTTCCCAATCAATATTCTGAGCAGAAAACTCACCTTGGCATTGTAAGAATCTCAACACTTGTGCATCATCATCAAAAATCTGCCAATGCTTCACATTATCCGGGACAGCTGGCCTTGTTAGCACTTCAATATCATATTCACAAAAAGGTGAAATGGTGCAATTGTCAAATCTAGAACCCAGAACAGCCAGCTTATCAGCAGCAGCATTAAGACTTCTATCATGGTAAACAATGTTAAAGGATTCAAACATTTCAATCAAGTCCCAAACAACATGCTTATATTGTTTCATATGCTGATTTTTTGTAGCATACAACTTTCTTACTTGCTTGACAACCAGCTCTGAATCCCCCTTGGCAACAATATCCTTCACTCCATATTTCCATGCAATCCTTAATCCCAATAATAATGCCTCATACTCAGCAATGTTGTTAGTGCACTCAAAATTGAGCTTGAAGGAAAAAGGAAACTTTTCTAAACTAGGAGAAACCAACACTATACCAGCACCATTGCCAAATTTGGAGCAAGCTCCATCAAATAGTAATGTCCATGGAGAACCTACCATACCAAGGCACTCTGATTTGTCCATCTTATTCTCTTTTCCATCAGCAAAACCAATGAAGTTGTCAACATCTACATCAGCAAACAACACTTCATAAGAAGCATTGTTGGGATCTTCAATCAAGTGTAACATCTTCTTTTCACCATAGAGTTTGACAAGGCTGCCCTCAATGGGAATGGTGGAAAAAGACATGTCCATTTGAACACTACCACCAACACTTGCAGCCCATTTTCTTGACAAAAGCATACCCCATTTGGCAGGGCAATCAACAATTACAACATCAAGTTTTAAATTCTTACCCGATAGGCTATAAGTTGCACTACTAACCCCTTCACACAACCAACAACCGACACTTCCCTTGAATCCATGGCTGTACACTTCCCATATGCTACTTGTCACTTTGATATCCAACTCATTCATGACTTCTAGAGGCATGACATTACATGATGCACCGGAATCAAACATGTAATTGTGAAGCAACCTACCTTTATGAGCAAAGTTGTGAAGAATGGATCAACATTCAATTGGGAATCAACCAAGGATGTCCCCAAATATACTTCAAGTGCCTCTCCAAGATCTTCCATTGGTGGTGGTGTTTCAAGGCCAGCAATGCTTTGAAGAGGATTCTCAACAACATTTACATTTCTGCTTGGGGCATACTCTTTTCTTCCTTCAATCCCAAGTATTCAAAAGCTCTTTTCTTATGTTCAGGAATTCTAAGCAATTCAATAATGGGAACACTCACTTTAATTTGGCTCAATACCTGGCTATATCATATGGAACATTCTTTGGCAAAATAACATTGGAAGGGAAACAAGAAGGTTCATCAGATGGAGAAGTATTCTTGGCAGCTTGGGCATGAAGAGGACTGATATTTTTGCATGGGACAATAGGGTTCTTGGCAATTGTTTCCTTCTAGGATTATCTTTGGGAATACTTGTGAGCAAGGGTGTCTTTGGTTTGGCTTGAGGACCAGCTCCCCTAACAACTTTACTTCTAGTATTGTACTCCTTTTCTTGACCAACCACAACATTCATTAACAATTGTCTATCTTCCTCCGAAGGAATACCACCATCATACTTCTTGATCATTAAAGCCCTTAGATATTCAAAGTCATTATTAGGAATTTCAAAAGCCTGAACTACATCTACATCATGAACTTGAGGAAGAGAAAGAAATGGTACCCTCTTTATGCAATCCCAAAAGGTTGCAATAGTCCTTGCACTTATCACATCTGTTGATGTTGTTGCTTGTTGTGAGCCTGAAGAGCTGCCCATCATACAAATATTATCATCCATTTCATTCTCATTATCATCATCAATATCTTGCTGGTCCATTTCACATGGTGGATGAGGAAGAAAACATCTATCACACCAATCCATATCAGCAATTTCTTGAACAACAACAACTCTTGTAGTCAGAGGGTCAGGCACCACTCTATTTTCACATGCTTGGGGTTGTCTACTTGTAGATCCAATAGGCCCTTTACCTCTATCATCTTGTCTTTGATCACCCCTAGGATGATTGCCAAATCTATCATGGTTTTGAGTTCTTTTGCTATCCTTGTGAACTTTTCCCAATTCCTTTCTCAGCCCGGGCTAACTTGTAAGAAATTTCTTTAACAGCCCCTTGCCAAAGTCTTGACAACATCTTCTAAATCAGCACCCTTGCTAGCTTGAGGCTTCTCAAGGTTTATCAACTTCACACCATCCCTCTTAAGTGGTTTACCAATAACCTTGATATTATTTTCTATTTGAAGTGCCATGGTGAAAGCTTGTCTCAAGTTTGTAGGATTTTTGTCTCTCAAGTAATAGGCTGCCTTTTTATCAAATGCATATGTATATTTGATCAAGCAAGATTCATCACAAGGCCTCAAAATGACAGGAAACCTTCTCAATGTTTTATTAAATCTTGTATTAAAGTCATGAATGGTCTCATTAGGGTTCTTCTTGATGTTCTCAAACTCGGATAGAAGGAACCTTGGATCTGTTTTGTCTCCATATTGTAATCTGAATGCATTACTCATCTCAGTCCATGAATCAATAGAGTTATCGGTAGAAGCTTTGTACCAATCTCTTGCATCTTCCTCAAGTGTATGGATAAACAACTTAATATACACATCCTCAAATTCTATTTCAAAATCTTCCATCATGTTAACAAAGAGTTTGAGATGCTGATCTCCAGTTATGGCATTGTTACCTTGGAATTTTGGTAACCTATTTCTCACATCTTGTGGGACAACATTTGGATAACCATCCATTCCTCCAAAATTTATAGGACCAAAGGTGTTAACAACAAATGGAGGTCTAGGTTGAGCCATATTGTTTGGTGGGGGTGATCTTGGAGGTGAAACAAGTTGATGAGGAGTAGTAATGGGTCTAATTGGAATAGATGAATGATCTCTAAAATGACAACCCCCAAAGGCTCTCTCTCTTGATAAACTTTAGCAAACTTAGAAACCACAAGAGCAGATCTAGGAGTAGGTTTTTAAATACACAAGAAGGTCCCTCACCTGATGGAGAATGAAAATCAGCAAGAAGATTGCCTGAATCAGACCTACTTGAAGAAGAATTATAATCTTCAATAACAGGCTGCTCTCCTTCAAATTCAACTATGGGGATCTCTTTTCTTGCAACCAAATCACCAACCACTTTCCACACTCTTCTTCCCTCTAGTTCTGAGCTTCTTGATTCGGTGAGCAACTTCTTAGAAGAGTCCTTGATGAAGAGGGATCTCCTTCCCTCCAGCTTGACAGATTTAAACAACAAGTTTCAAATGACAGAAATGTGTAAGACAACTGGTAGTTCAAGATCCAAACAACATGGAGTCACCACTAAGGATTTTCACCTTAGTTGTGCAAGAAAGCACTAAAATATCCTATCAAATGTATGCTATGAAAACTTTGCAAGGGTTTACAAATCAGATCTTCTTCTTCTTAATTCAACCAAAAACAGTGCATCCAAATCATATAAACTGTTGGTAAATGATAAGAGCAGGTTGAGTTTGAAATCCTTTTTACCCAAAACATCCAGATTTGAAGTATGAAATGATATCTCAAGAATGTAATAGCTCAAATAATTAATCACACAAATGCTCAAACCTTTCAAATACTTCAAAACCACCAAGAAATTCCAAGAATTCCCCAGCGGCACCACTCTGGGTGTTGGTATCTAGATTTAATCTCCTTCACAACTTGAACAACATCATGAATTTTCACAAGACACTCAAGGATAGATAGATGTTTTGTATGTCATTTGTAGCCGGGGAAGCACACCTATCTGCTTGTTTGCATTCAAGAATTGAGGGAGTGGATAACACCTTCAAGAGGGTTTTGATCTAACCCTCACTATTTTAGGTTGTGCCTATCAACCAAGGCAAGAGAACCTATATTGCAGCCCCTATATGGTAAGGAGATGGAGATGTCCTTGTGTTTTGCATATGATATGGAAGAGGCTTTGTGAAAACATGATCAAGTATCCATTATCCAAACTCAAAGGAGTTGTCACTACTAAATGATGGAAATGTTCTCAAAACAAAGCTAGAGCTGCTAAAGACATGATAAAACCCTGATCAACTTTGTGCATTTTAGTGAAAGGATTGAATTCTTTTGGGCACACAATGCAAATGTAGGGGTATTGTAGGTAGGATGAGTTAGTTTAAAATGAAATTATGATGAGAGATGTTGGAACAAGAGTAGTTAGGAGTCATCACCTTCTTTGGGAAACTTTGCAAATGAATTACAACACCTAAACAACAGAGATGTTTCAATGAATCTGAAGTGCTCTTTCAACCAGGATGTGTGCACACATGGATGCCCAAATCTGCACTATTCCATACAAACTTTGATAACCTACCACAAAGGCTTGAAGCAAAATACCAATGAAGCATCCAGGAATCCCTATTTAATCATGACCTAAGGTGCACCCAAAGGTTTTAGATAGTCTCATTAATCAAGGATAGTAAGATGATTTTAAATCTATTTATCTTCTATCAGATGAAAGCTCTTCTAAATACAAGATTACAAATGCCATTAAACCATCAACTAGAAATGAGACCCTATATGATCAGAGAGATCCTAAACACAAGATTGCAACATGAGCATGAAACACAAATTGAAAACATACTTGAAATATAAGTGTATGCAAGCTTTTCCAGAGATAAAACCAATTGATCCAAGAATTTGATCAAATATATCAGCAAGGAATGTTATTTAGACAATATCAAAGCTTTTTGATGGCTTTACAGCTAAAACCAACTCAACATGATGAACATTTGATGAAAACAGGAATCAAAAATGGCTCTCAGGTAGTTTCCTCAAAAAGAAATGGACTTCTTCCAGTTTTCCACATGAAAATTCTTCTCTCCTCCTCCAAAATTCTCAACAGAAACTTTTAAAATGCCTCCAAATTACATCATATATCCTCTTCCAGCTTGGATCCTTGCATCCCAAGCAAATAATATGCCAAAGGGATCAATTTGTTACAAAACCCTATCCATTTGATGAAAAATGATATAAAACTATAAAACAACTCGCCAAATGCCAGAGATGCACAAATATTTTAAAATATTGCATGAACTCGGATCCTTATCCATCCCAGGGTCATGTTTTTGGCATTCCACCATGCCAACATGCATTTGCAATCATTTTTCACCTTTTTACTTCATCATTTTTAACTCTGCAACTTTTCATTTTTTACCATTCACGTGTTTTTCATGGGCTGAGAAAAATATTTCATGAAAAACATCATAGGACATCAAATCAGCTCAAAAGAATGGTGCCATTGTTCTCAAAAGGCTAAGGGGATGTAGATTCATATAAAATTTCATGTGAATCGGTGCAAAAATGATGATTCCAAGCATCTTGGAGCCCCAATGGCACCTAAAAATGAAAATGCACAGCAACCGTTGATTAAAATCAACTTTAAATCTCTTCCCTCCATGTGTCAAATCAAATCTTGAATATTCCCTCAAAATACCCTTTTTTCCTTTTGGATGAGGTGGGACACGTGTCCAAATATCATTGGACCGGGCCCTCATTTTAAAATTTGCATTTCAACCCTTTTTGACCTCGGGAAAATTTTGAAAATTTTCCCCATGGGCCCGAACACCCTCTCTCTCCTCTGCCACGTGGTGGTCTCCCATTCGATGTCAAGGCCAACCCTCCAAATTCTTCCTTTAAACCTTTGTGAGAATCAAAACTCCATGCGGGCCCGAGCTCTCATTCTTGACATTTGAAAAAGGCCACGTGTAGCCTTTGGATTAGTTCATGGGGAAAACCTCCAATTTTTCTTGGGCTCCTCCCAATGGATCCATTTTTGACTTTGAAATTTTTTTTTGCCCAAAATTTGTGAATTTTGAAACACTTCCTACTTCCCAAACCTTCGTCACCCCTTGGAAATGTGTTCAAAAATGATTGGCGATGGAGCCAATCCTCATTTTTTTCCTTTTAAACCAAGGGCAAAAATTCACAAAATTTTTCTTCGGCCCCCATTCCCATTTCTCCTCCCGGACACATGTCACTTCATGATTTGTGTGGAGATCTAGCTAAAATTTTAACTCTGAAATTTTTCCTCAAAGGAAAAATCTCAAAAAACATCACAACCCCACCTCCCTCCTCTCCCTTAGACACACGTGTCCTCCTCCCATGGATGTGGACCCCCAAGAAAATATTTTCCTTTTGCATTTTGAAACAAAAAAATTTCAAATTCTTCAAAGTTCCCACTTTTTGGTTGACCTTCTTGACACGTGTCGCCTTTTCCATTGGGTGCGGGCCTCCATGTCAAAAATTTTCCATGACATTTCAAGCCAAAAATTTGAAAAAAATTCAACTCCATACCGCCCGCTTATCCTCCAATGCCACGTGTCTCCTTCTCATTAAGCGTGGACTCGTGGGCCAAAAAGTGACTTCAAGGAATTTTTCAAAATGAGAGAAAATGTTAAGTGACCCCACACCCGCTCGGGTTCATCGATCGACCAATCAAATCATGCCACGTAGGCACAACACCGTAGCACTACGGGGCCACGGACAAAAATTTCCTTTTGCCAAAATTTCAAAAAAGTGACAAGTTATAATATTTTTTCCGACCGCACCCGACCAATGAGAACTTGCCACGCCAGCATAAAGATTGCAATGATAAATTTGACGGCCCGAGAGCCCGTCAAAATGTGAAAAATATAGGGAATGCCCTAGAAACCAATTTTTTTGACAGGGAAGGCAGAATTCTTCATTTTAAACCAACTAAATCATTTTTTGACATCATTTATGACCTTGGGATTGGGGAAACACTTGCACGAATTTAGGATTTGATCAATTTTGAGTTTTTACATGATTTGGCAATGGAAAAAAGGCACACCCGTAAAAATGAATAAATTAGGGCACAAATGGGGAAACTTGGATCTTGTTTCAAAATAGGGTAGAATAACAACATTATGAGCATATCAAAGGCATTCAATTGGAAAATGTGAACTGTAGACCACGAGACCAAAAAATGAAACGTTTGTGAGTACATTTGGTCATGAAAAATAAGGCACATTATGCAAACTCAATAATGGGACCTAAAATCTCTGGAAATATATGGTTTTTGTAAAAACACGGTGAACTAAAGATCTCTAACTAGCCTAGATCTATGGATCTCTCAAGTAAATTTTTATTTTGGATCACTTTTGGAAAAAATTGGATTTTAAAAGAGTTAAGATTTGCAAACAGTAGTGATTTTTATAGTTTTATCTATTTTCTTAGTTACCTTAGCAACCTTAAAAGTTGTTAGTGTCTTTTAACCGACACAACACTCACAAATATCTACTTCTTTCCCAACGAGATTCGCTAAAAACTGTTAGTCCAAAAATATTTCGGGAGGCTAGATCTATGGATAGACAAGCCAACAGTGTGCAGGGCATAGCCCCTCTTTGAGACAACAAAGTGAAACTGGTTTATTACTATTCTACTAGCGAGAATGCATGCAAGTCCTACTGATATTCTACCTTCGGGGGTTTGGGATCTTGTCCCGGTAGGGATATTTCTAACTGTGAATAGAAAGGAATGAACAGAGAAATGAAGATAGGATAGATCTGTAGGGAGAAAGAAATGAATTCCAAAGCGAAAAGGTCGGAGGGTTTATGTTTTGCGTTGGTAGTAAACAAAGCCAAACCTACTTGCATAAACAAACAAACCAATACGATGAGAAAATGACAAAAATTTGAGGCGAGATCTAAAAGGAAAGCAACACGAGATCTAACTTAAGAAAGATCTAATTCTCATAATACATCCATTGAGCACAAAGTCTTAATTTTTGTATTAATATTTTCTGTTACAAAAGTACAAAGCCTTTTCTTCTCACTTCTATTTTTCATCTAAAAAATGTCCACCCCTGAATACAACAAGTATCCAAGTATATATAGAAGGAGAAGGAGAAAGAAGGCAAAAAGGAACCAACAACTACTTACAAAATATTTACAAAAATATCTAAAAGTCAACTATTGACTTTGGGGTAATTTGGTGGATGACAACATCCCATGGTGCAACATGGATGATGTCATCATTTGTGCCAACATACTTTTAAATAATTTTACAAAAATGGGAACAATCCCAAGAGGAAGGAGCTTATTTGTCGTCAACCCGCGGCTGGAAAGGAGTATCTTGCTTCTACTCAGGAGAGGAAATGTGAAATTGAGCCCGGTACTCCATGAACTTGCTAATCATCGGTTGAAGTTGATCCTGAGTGGGACCCTTGGTGTGATCGCCGATGACCTTGCAAGTCTCCCATTCATCTCTAAGTCTCTCTGGGAGTTTGAAGTATTCATTACCTGCCTCCATTAGGTATCCAACAAAATCACAACAGGCCAGAAGGTTGTTGATAGATTTTGCATCAAAAGTGGCTTCTGACCCTAAACCTTGTGACACGATCTCCTTGAAGAGCCGAATAGTGTCATCTACCTTCCTCAAGGCATATGATGGGGTGAACAAGCCCAGAGACTACCTTAGGATGATCTGCTCCATTTGATGCATTACATCCAAGGCTTCGTCCTTGATTTTATCAATTTTCTCTGAGACAAATTACATCTGGTCAACCCAATAGTCCAAAGCAACAAGAACTTTGTTGGGTGCTCTTGGGTGATCGAAGACACAAAATTTTACTAATTCATTGACTGGGTAGTCGAGCATCTTCTGGAATGTCTCATGTTGTAACCTGGCATGGTCCAACTCTTTGGAGATAGGTCCTATAATCACCTGGAGTTCCTTGTTAGCCTGATCAATATTTTGATATAGCTCCGTGAACTTTATAATTACTTCCTCACTATCCTTGAGGATCTGGTCTCTCCAAGTGGATACTACCATACCTTGCTCGCCAATCTTGGCATACTCATTTATCTTTTCCTGACTAAGGGCCTTAGGAGTTTCGGTGGCAGCTACAGGAGGTGCACTGCCCATTTTCTATAGGGCTTGGAGAAGATGTTTGTTCTGTTCTTTCAGTATCCTCTTCTCTTCCTTTGCTTCTGAAGCTTTTTTGCAAAGGGCATCCACTGTAGATAAGGCCTCTCCTTGTAGGCTTTCCGAGGATGTTCCCATTATGACCTGTGTCACTATATAATCTATAGGAGACAAATCTTTTTATCCTTTGTGGGATCAGGGTATGCGATCTCCGAACCCTTTCACCAAGCACTCGAGAAAGTGGGTTATAGGCTTTTGATTCTTAGCTCCTTTTCTTGGAATGACGGAGAAGTCCATAGGTGCAATGGGGACTTTCCTCTTGTGTTGGCTCAGGTGTTTGGAGATCCATTCGGACTTAAGGGAGTGTGACTAGAGGAAGGAGGGGAAATAGGGGTAGAAGAAGGAGAAACTATAGTGAACATGGGGAAATGTGTTGAGATGCTTGGTAGTAGCATTGATAAAGAAGCTGACCCTCCAATGCTCACAGGGGTAGGAGTCACTATAGGAGAGGAAACCGTGGGGGTGGAAGGGATCTAAGAGATGAGGGAAGAAATCTTGGGGGATAGATCCGTGAGGGAAGAAAAGATGGAGGAAGATGAAGGGGGAACAGTAGAAGATGGGGGAGAAGACACAACTAAAGGAGTGGTTTCTTGAGTGATGTGAGGAGGGGAAGGAGGAGTGGGAGATGGGATGGTGGGAACTTTACTAGTTATAGCAGTGGAAACATCTTGAGTGGATGTGCCCGTTGGAACACTTACCTCTTATTCTCTTTCAGGGGATACCAGGATTACTACCTGTTCCTACGTGGTAGAGGGAGGACTCTCAGGAGATTTCTCCTCTGTAGTGCTTGATTCTCCCTCTTTTCTTTCCCTTTTTCCTTTGGCAAGTGCTTTAGCTTAGCAGGTGCATCTCCCAAAGGAGACATGGTGAAGTCTACCCTAAGGTAGATGAGTCTGCTTTTCCTACACCAATGCTTTGTGCACTGCAGAGTGCCTTTAACCCTTTCCTCAATAGTCTAAGGCACCTTTGTTCTATCAATCTTGGAAAATGGCCAATTGTCCCCATCTGTATCTAGATAGACCTGATCAACTTCTTGATCAGTCACTTGGAAACCTTTCGGGACAATGGCCACACCATATTGGATGATCTCTGCCAGGGCCAGGCAGGAGTGATCCTTTCTTCTGAGCTCGACCTCATGATACAGATTGATATAGATATCCTCAATCTGTGGGATGTGAATCGGATCAAGATTTTCCCTTAGAAGGAAATTGTGAGGATCAAAGGTTGGTCTTGCTGGGAAATTGTGTTTCAATTTGAGCAACTCCAGCTCTGTAAACATTTCTCAGGCTTTTCTAGGACAAGTGCCGGTGCACCTGCCCACTATGAGGGGGAAAGGAGTTCCACCCTTCTTTATTTTCAAACACTTGTCGTGGTATGTGATAAGCTGTATGCAGGCGGCTCCAATAGGATTAACTTGGGTCCCACATATCTCGCTAACTTGGTGGGCTCCCCCAAGAAGTTGGTGGCTCTGAGATAAGTGAAAGTGGGGAATTGTGTAAATAATGCCCCCCACTTCTCTGTGGTAGTAACCATGCTCTTGGTCATCCGACCGTGAGTCATATTGGGCCTCAAGAGGCAGATGATGCTTTGTAGAAGAAGGCATTGTTGATTTTACTGAATTGTGTGATGTTGTTTTCCAGTCTCAACTCGGATAATACTCATATATTTTTACTTGGGGCCACACCCCGCATCGACTTAGTGCTGGGTAGTCTCTTTCAGAGGTAGCAGTGTATACCACGTAGGAGTTCATGTAGAACCTCCCAGTTGTTGAGAGTTGTTGAAGCTTCTCGAGAGATAGTGCTGCTAATGATCTCCACCCATTCAAAATGTTGATCAGGAACGTTTTTACTCATGGTTTCCAGATATCTGAGCATCCATTTGTGAAAGTAATGGGCATCAGGAAGCCCAAACACCCTACTCAGGAAGGTGATGGTGTCACTCAGCTCTTCTGAGAAGTCACTGTGATGAATAACTTGTGGCCACCTAGTTATCACCTTCTTGTTTTTCAGATATACTTCATTCATAAGCTACATGCATTTGTCTTCATTTTCATTCCATGCTTTTATGTAGTCTTCTTGGCTTATTGCCACAAAATGCTGGTGGTGGGGGATACCCAACATGATTTCGAAGTGCCGGGCAGTGAGGTTGATTATTACCTCACCCTTCTCATTCTCGACACATCTTGTGTCCTTATTGTAACAGCGGCCCACCACCATCATGAACTCGTTGTTTACTATGCTCACGGGAATTCCTGCAGTGAAATGTAAACCACTGCCGACCAATTTGTCCATCCATGGACTACTTGTGACCTTCCTGGTTCTAGCCCAGAAGTCCTCCATATCAATATGACCAAGTTTTGAATCCCTGATGTCCAGGTCACACTTTGCAAGGGATTCAGGCATCCTGACCCTTTGGTATTTGTACTTCATTTCTTCTTCTATGAGTTTGGCCTTACCCTTAGACTTGGTTGGCTTCTTACTTGATGAAGACATGTGCAAATATAAATTTAGCTGTTGATCTGCAAGAAGAATTAGGCAAGTCCATCACAAAAGATCCATGTTAGCTGTTAAATCGTCCATAAAAGCTTTACAGAATGAAAATTTATCAATTTAGAAGCCTCTGGGTGCAAGGTGCAATTCTATTGTAGGCTGCAGGGTCAAAAAAGTAAGGCACACTTCTGGAGAGTGTTGCATGGAAGAAAACAATGTAAAAGGGTGTTGGGCACAATAATACTACACACAAATATCAGATGTTGGTGTCATAGGATATGCACTTGCACCATATGAAGGGTTTTAATTGAGCACAGATTATTTTGGTGTAGCAGGGTTCAGGATGCACCATTGGCACAAATATAGTACATGTTGCAAAACATTATGATGCACCAAAGGGCACAGGTTCAAAGGGTGCATCATTGAGTTAAGGTGCACCAAGGTTTTAGCTTTTGGCACAGTGCGGGAAAGGTCTGAATGACATTCAAATGTAGGTGTATGCGGATTTGCGCTTGAACCTGTGTCAGGTTTTTTAGGAATTTTTATAACACGCGCGAAATATGCATGTTACAAAGCGGGGGCAAAGTGCGCGTCTTTGGCGTGATTTGTGTTTAGTGTGACATCGATGGTGTTTGTGCTAAATAAAAGCGTGGTTTTGATAATTTTTAGAAACTTCCCTCTTTTAGCAGGCTTTTGTGGCTTTTAATTCTTCCAACACAAATTTTGACAGTGTGGGGAAAGAGAAAAAGAGGGTCAGGGATTCATTTATGAGACAAGGCCTCCTAGGTTTATCAAATCTAGAAGGAGGGTAAGACCGGTTTGGAGGTGGGTCGATTTGAAAAATGGGCAGGGGGTTGTATTACTCCTTAGGTTCATTTTCTTTATTTTTAATAATAACAACCTCCCAAAACAACACAACACTCCACAACAACAACACAAGAAGAGCAAGGACCACTTACCAGGAATATATAAGATGGAGGAAACGATGTGGGGTCCACGAATACGACGAAAAGTGACACACGGGGCTGACAGGAGTGCTGACAGGTGTAGAGGAATCAAAATTTTCACATTTTTTCAATCGTGAAAATGATAGGTTGATGCACCTATATATAGCAAAAGGTGCAATAAATGTGCCACCAACTTTTTAAGGCACACCTAGGCAGATGCCAACATGAAAATATTTGCACCCTAGGCACAGATTTGGGACTGTCAACATTGCTTTTTTAGCACTTTGGCACACCATTCAGGGGCACAACATTTTGAATGTCGACAAGATGGCACATGCACCTTGGCACAGTTTGAAAGGCGCATCATGGGAAGGCACAAAATTTGGAATGTCGACACTCCAAAGGATGCACCAAAGGAAAGGAGGGGGCACATTTTTATTTGATGTTGCATGAATAAAAACTACGCCCAACCAAAAAAGGACCAAATGACTAAGTTTGAAAAACTAGATTCTCCGAAAAGGATTTTATGCCTTTTCGAATGTTAAGGGACCTCGATGGGGAACCAAAACAAAAATTTGGTATGGTTACCTAAAAATTTTCCCTTGTCAATTTTACAGGATAACACATTCAAAAGAATATAACTTTACTTTTTCAATACAACTTAAGAACAAATCAAAATTCTTCGCAAGAATCAAACTTAGATAAGCCAATACATCATATAAGTTTTTGCCTTCTTTTATCACTTATGTTCACCCCATCTATAAAAATTATTAGCACGGGTCGATTCAATGAACCGAGCATGATAATCACTAAGCCTTAAAACAAAGTGCATTCCACTAATTTTTCCAATAAAAACAACCCTGCTTTAATGAACAATTAGTATTTCATACACTAAGCATAAGTAATAACAATAAAAAAGGAAGAGCATCAATGAATCTGAATTCACTTCTAAAAGAAGAACATAATATAATCTATAATATATGTCTTACAAAATTAAAGTATAATTGATCCTATCAATTATCTTCACCAAACAACAAATCATAACATCTCATTGTTTCCAATTCTAACAAAAATAGAATACAACACTTATCTTTACTATAAGATACAAGAAGTGTTTACAACATATTCTCACTAGGATGTTTCATCTAACTTTCAAGTAAAGAAGAAGAGAAACCATTTCCATTATGCCAAAGTACATAACACCTGCAAAGCATAAACAGGTGCATATCATGACTTAAACTATTTCCTTTAAAGGACATCTACTTTAAAATTCAACATTTTAAGGTATTCATCAGAATAGATTCACATAAAAGAAATCCAAGAATGAATGATGGATTAATAGTCAAACAACAAGTTTGCATTTCCTTTTTACTAACCAATCATCAATCTCTTTCTACTTCATTTCAGTCAAATGACAAGTATAAGAAGACTAATTAAGTATTGATTCTCTTTTTCCCATAAGAATAATTAACGAAGATTCTGAACCAATGAACTTAATGCAACTTCGTTAGAAAAGGAATCCTAACAGAATATTATCCCAACCTATAATCATTTCTTTCAACCTAATTAACAGCTTTACCTTTTCCATGCATACGCTTTAATTTCATGAAATAGTTCCCAAGAAAGAGAACAAGAACAACTTCTAGGAAAGAGAAAAACTTAATGCTACCTTCCTTTCAAAATTTTCCCATTATAATGCATGAATTCCACTTTCCATTCGGAACATTGTAACAATGAAGTTCATACACAGCCCACGGACACTAAAGAATCACAGTTTATCTTTTAAAGACTCAACATTCTTTCATTGGACCTAACAAGAAGTGTGAAATCCGAGTAGATGCTAACACTCAAAATTTCCCAATAGTTCAGTCAAGACAGAACTATCTTGACAAGTATTTCAACACATCACTATAAGAACTAACAGATTGGGATGACAAACCAACACGCTAATTCCAATCAAGATCTCGAAGAGTTTACCCAACAACCTACTAAACCATGCTTCCAGTTTTCTCCTTACGCATGAGGTTTGTTTCAAAATAATTCTGATTTTAGAACCCTTCAATCTAGTAATAGATTCAATTTAAATTACAAGATCAAAACAACATATTAAAAATACGTTCTATTCAAGACTCGAATTACAAATCCGAGCACAAAGTAAAGCATAAGCTCCCCCAAAGGATTTAGATCATTCAAGTGATTATACACAAGTTCGAGAAACAACATGTTCCTTTATTTAGTTTATAAAGAGTCAAAGAAACAAAAAGACTATATGATCTAAACCAATACGTTGTTCAAAGTTACAATTTTTTTAAAACACCAAGTAAAAAATTGATTGTATAGTGTTGTATCACAATATCTCAATCACGAGTTCATATATATACCAACATCGTAATGCTAGACTCGAATATAATGAAATTACTTAGAAACAGTTCAAAATAAGAAAAGAGCTTCCATTTTCAGTTAACATCCTATCAAACCCTGTTTCCCAACTCAAATGGAATGTAAGATTCTTAACAGAGCTCAGACTAGATGACAACAAAACATGAAATCCGTGTTCATAATGAACCTTCAATAATAGTTTATATGGTCATAAGGACAATAAATCACAAGCACCATGCCATATGTGGACTTCAATCAACATTCCAATTTATCAAAGATAATAAAACATAGGTTCCAAGTTAGATGCGGGTTTCAACAATAGTCTAAGTTTTTGCAAGATGAAATACAAGAACCAAGCCATATACGGTTTTATCCACAGTCCCATTTATCTATGAAATAAAACACAAGCATCATAGCACCAAGAACCCGACAACAGTTCCCAAATACCCAACAAGTTTTCAACAGAACTCGAGCTTGCATACAAGTTTTCATAAACAAACATGAGCTCTTTACCAGCTCAAGATCACAAAACATTAGTTTCATAGAAACAGGTGGAACACCAGATTCTCCAAAGAACTTCAGCGAGAATACATTGGTACGAAAGTCAACAAAAACCCTAACCATTAGTTACCAAATCCAGTTAAGCCAAGTAGAGTTACAGAGTCATTCTTGCATGCATTTTTCATGTGCTTAAACAAACACATACTATATTTTAAACCAGACCACTTTTGCAAAGGATTCAAAACCAAGAATTCAAGATTTAATAAACTTAGTAACCAAACAACCAGGTACATCATGCAATGCATAAAACTCAACAGAGTAGAGTTGCTTTAATGAAAACACTTAGAGGAAAGCAAGAGATTTTAATAGTTAGAGCCTATCATGCCTGATAGTGTCTCTGTCAAATCAAAGAAGACCTCTAGCCAAGCTCACTACTTCTCCTCTTCTCCACGAAAGATCAAACAACTAGATACCTCTTCCATAATGCCTCTTATAAATTCCATGAAATGAAAATAGATTCGAAACTTCAAAAATAGCCATGAAGTGTAGTTCAATCTGTTGGTTTGAAAACCAGAGAGCATGCAGAGTAAAAATTAGGAAACATGCAAAGTGAAACAACCCAAGAAAAATCCACTTGCATGCCTACCAAGACAGTTTGAGCACAAAACCAAAAGTAATAAATTCCATTAATTCCAAATCTCCTGCCTAATCTTCCTTGCCACCGCCGTCTAAGTCTGGCAAATGCCAAGTCAAAAATAACATGTATTTCCATTTTAGTGACACTTCCACCTAAGCCTCCGCCAAGTCATCATCGCCCCCTGCCAAAACCGAGCGGTCTATCTAAATTTACAAACCTTATCAATAAAATAAATTTCTTAGGAACCATCGCCCATGTGCATGCGACCACTTAAGTCCCCATTCATATCCATTAGTTTAGCGTAGATTAGATTGCTTATGTTATATCTTGGGTAGATTTAAAATTTATACCTTATGATATAACACTAACAACTAACCCCCACCATAGGCATTAGTAAATAGGTTTAGATAATTTCCACATAGGAAAATTAATTCAAAACATAATAGTTTTAGGCATTAGGTTAGATTGCAATAATACCTTATAGTAATAGGTTCAAGTTTAGTTTAAATACTTAGTAACCTTTCCAACTCCCTTAGCACCAAGTTTAGGTTAGAATCTGAATTATATCAAATAACATAGCTTAGGTAGGAAATATGTTTACAGGCTTAGGATTCTGGTTCTCTCTTATGCCATGAACAGGCTGAAATCCCAATTACATTAGTAATGACCTGCCATGGTCGGTCTCCAAAGACCCAAACAAAACATACCACTGAATGGAAATATTTTCACACAAAAAGAGAATTAAAGAACTTGTATCTACCAAGTTCAGTCCATATGTTTCTTAATTCATGGAATGCCAATTCATCAATTGTTCACTCTGAAAAGATTTAAAACATTCATTGGATCACTGAAATTAATCCAAGGATGAGTCAGGTAAATAGATAAGTTTACAACTCTTAAAACCAAATTGCAATCTCACCTATAAGAAGTGAAAAATGAATTCAGGAAAACTATTCTAGTTCAGTCAAAATATCTTAAGAATAGAAAAGACTTATCCACATCAAGCATGTTTTCCCAAAGTAAAAGAACATATCCTATAAAGGAAAATCACATGCCAACACTTGAAATGCAAAGGAGGAAAATAACAACTGTCAAGGGTGTTATAAGAATAATCATGGTTGAACCCGTAAGAGTGCTGGAAACTCACTAGTTGCACTTACAAAATCATGAAATTAGTCAATGCAAGGTTCAGTGGGACCAGTTTAATGAAGAAAGTGCAACATGGGAAAACCTTAAGGACATGAAAACTGTTTTTCCTCATTTATTTGAACAAAATTAGTTCTGATGTTGGAAACAATTAAATTTTTTTAAAGCTATCTTTAATTTCTTCCAGTTTTGGGTAGGTACTATATTTTATTAGTGTTGGAACAACTATTTTAATGTTGTAATAATTTATGAAAACTTGAATTTCTCAAATCTGGTTTCTGTTTGAGAACTTGTGGATAAAAGAACTATAATTATGATTATTTTCTTGTTAAAATATGGACTAAGTTAATCATCGGGACAATGATGCTTTTTAGGAGGGAGGTATGTAATTCCTCTAACATGGTTGATATCTATGATGACTTATGTACTCAAAGTTGCAAATGTTGATATGTGATTCTTGTTTGAAGACGGTGTACTCTTGTGAACTAAGTAATCATGTTTTTTGTAGATAATATGTTATCTTCTAGAAATAGATACAATTCTTCCATGTCTATTCTAAATTTAAAATGAATTATTTCATTTATTCTTATGTTGAATGTTCACTACATGTGGATAGAATAAATTGATTCATCTTAAACTCGTTCATAGTATTTATTGTACTTGAACTTGTGCTTCAATATTCATGATCTCTGATGTAGGATAATTATACCTTGGATCAATTTCAGTGATCCAAGGCATGCTTTCAATTTCATGACGTTGAGGTCATCTTGACCGAGCTGGGAAGAATGTTAGATTTCTAAACACAGGATTTCCATGGGATCTTAGGTGAATTTTTCTTCTCGCACCCTTCACAAGTGATCCAATAACGTTATATTGGTTCTCCATTTGGTAATGTTGAAGTGATAATTTTAACAATTATTAAGGGAACCTAATTAAATCTAAGTTCCTAAGTTGTAAGTTTATCCTAAGTTATTTTATTAATGAGGATTATTTATTAGAGGAAGGGTATCATAAGACATGTAACTAGGATAACCTAAGACTAAATGAATACCCTAACCTAAGGACTTAATTCAGTTTCTAATATAATTTTTGTAAACCTAACATAATACTTGGAATAACCTAAATGGATGGCATGGATGACATAAAAAGGGATGTTGGAAATCTCTAAGATTTATGAAGATTTAATGAGTCTTTAAACTCTTGATGCTGCCAATTTTGGTGATGGAATGAAAGATTAGTAGGAGGTTGAGTTGGCACCTCGATAAAGTATAATCTACATGGAATTTTAAACTTGGTAATAGCCAAACATGAGTTGGTGGAGGTGGGAGATAAGGAAGGACTGTCAGTATTGTTCACATTAATTGATATTGGTAATTACGAAAAATACCCTAGGAAGTGGGAAACCGGAAGAAAATATGGTTTTCAATTTTTCATTTTTCATTTGGTTTTTTTGTGAGATTTGTAGCTCTGCATGTGATTTTCATTTTCTAACCTCTAGTTTGAATCTTTACATGATTATTTCACCTTGCATGGTTGATATGGTAATATGAATTAAATGATGAAGTTATAGGAAGAAGGAAAAAAAAATTAGAGTTGGTTGTTGGCATTTTCATGGAAAAATTGCTATCAAGGCTCTACTTGAAGATTTGCAACAAGGAATAGAAGACAAGAGCTCTATCAGGAATGATAGGCCCTATCTCTTTAAGTCTTCTTCTTTTATTTAAATGTCTTCATTAAAAGAACTCTGCTCTTTTTGGAAACTCTTTGGTTCTATTTTTTGTTTTTATTCTCCTTGAAATAATGGTGTTTTCAATTTCATTCTTTTGGATGTAATATGATTTTGTGTTTGTTTTGTGGAATATGGAATTTGGGTTGTATTGATTGATTTACAGTTGTGTTATCTTATTTTCTTATGAACCTTCTTTGGCATTGAAATGAATATGCGTTTGTTTCTCTATTGAATGGATACCTAGACTGGGTGTTGTGTATGCATTAATAGTAACTTGGTTTTGTTCAAATTTCATATTTTTTCTTGAGTGTTCTTATTATTATTGTTGATTGGTGACTAAATTTATAGGAGAATTTGTCTCAGTAGTAAAAATTTACGCTTTGTGGCTTAAGAAAATACTTTTGTTCTACATTTTGGTCTATTTTCTTATTTATGGCAAAGTGTGGACAAACTATTTTTGTTTGACTTGTTTCGTGACTGTATTTTAGTTACTTGCTAGGAATATCTAGTTTGTTCGGATCTGGGATACACTTAGTTTGGGTTCTTCTCCAAATGGGAACTATATCCAATCCTTGTTTCTTTTGTAGAACCTCATCCGGATGGAAGTTGATCAGAAATTAATCTTGTGGAATGTTTTGGTTCTATTATTTTCATTTAAATCATATTTGTAAGCCCATTTTGGGCTTGTGGTTTCCTGGTAGATCTTTTTGATCTTGGAAAGTTTGCATGATTATTGATCCAAGGTAAGCATTTTGTTGAATGGATATTGTCCTTATGCTCTCTCTATGCCCTTCTTGTTTGGATAGTTACAATCTTATCGGATGAACCAATATAACATCTAAGAATTATTCTCTTCTCCTTTTTTTTTTGTTGAGTTATTAGGAACTTTAACCCTTGTTGGGTTGGCCTACATAAGGAGGAATTTTTAAGTTTGGTTTTTTTAAAGATTTATGATAAATCTTAATTGTTTCATATTCTTCGTGGTCTAGTTTGACTCTATTCTCCTTTCCTAAAGGGAATTAATCTTCATCTAATGGAATCTCTCGATAAGAGTTATTTCCAAATTTTTAGTTTGTTGAACTTTGAATTATGTGAGAATATATCGGCATTCTTTCCTTTTTTGCAGTACATACTATCTTGGAACCTTGAGTTATAATGTCGTCTTCATGGCTATGATAATCTTTGGATCTTTTGTATGACTTCCTTGGGATGGTTGGAATATTGTGTTATCTGTAATCTTTTTTTGCATTCATTATTAGGATCCTTTCATTAATATGAGTTCCATCCTTTGGATAAGACTGTGAACTAATATAAAGTTTGGAATTGACTACTATGTCTCTAACATTAGCATTTTGAATAATTGTTATGTTGTTGATGATATATAAGGGACTACATAACATTATCTATGACTGTAGTATTGAGTTCTGAACTTGGGTTGGAATGCAAGCCTTTAGGGAACCTTTTTAGATATGGTTGTTTTTGGGAATCTTAAATGTTGGTTATGTATGATCATTTGAGACCCTAACTCAAATTAATTCAGGTTCGACGTGAATTTTTTAGTAAGTTATGTTGGTCTTGTTCTTAATATTTTGTTTGATAAACCTTCTTTACATGTAATGTTGAGACTTACACTTGATCACTCCTATTATTAGACCCTTAGTTGATCCCGGATAGAAAAGATTGTTTAATGAAATGATACTTTGGGATTCTTGTTGATCTTTGAGTCATGGTATAGACTATTAAAATTTTGAATTCATAAAAAAACAAAATTATTATAAAAAGGAATTTGTTATATCCTTGTAATTCTTATTGAATAAGAAAATCGATTGAGTTGTTGAACTTAATTTGGAATTTCAACTTAGAAGTTAATATTAAGTGTTAAATATGATTTACTTCTTTCCTAAATATGTTTGTTTACATGACAAGTAGGTTTTACTTGAGTTCATAGTTGTGTGGATATAGAATCGTTAAGTTGATTTAATTAGTTCTTACTTACACATTTATTATTGTAGATTCTATGATCTTTCTCTCTCCTTCTTGGTTTTGAAATATTTTTAGGAAATCCTTCCGTTAATTTTATTTTTGATTTCGGAACAATTTCATTAAACGTAGGCTTCCTTTTATGAAATAGTTAGATAAAAGCTCATTATTTTAATGTTATAACTCTTATCATGCTTAGTTCATATGAACTGACTTGTGCTAAAAAAAATTGTAGATGGATTTTGTAAAAGATGAAAGGAGAAAGACATTAAAATTTATATTTGTTTTACTAAAGAAATTATCTCTTTATTATGATGATTATGTAGCAACATTACTAGAAATGTACTTTTTTCACAAAAATAAGATGTAATAAAAATAGTTTTCTATCAATGTAGTGAAATTTTGTAATCCCTTAAATATTCCTAAGTTCAGTGAGTGGATCACTCCCTTTTTGATAAATGAATGGCTTGATGATTGTTGATTACTACTTTATTTTGATACCTTAATTGGCATAAATTGTGATATATTATTAAGTAATATCATTCATGAAGGGGGAAGTTAGGTATTTAAGTAATATGGGATTAAGAAATTTATTAGATCTTATAATATATCAGCTTCTTGGTTTAAGGACCTACTCTAATAGTTGATTTATTTCCAAGTGATTGAGCACAACTAAGTTGATACTCTTAGGTAGATCCTTAAATAGTAAAAAGGGAACATGATAAATTATATAAATTATTTTTGTGTTTAAGAAAATGTGATCTATTTTCATAATTAGGACATTAGTCCTTAATAAAGGAAAAAGGATATTTTCCTTGGAGTTAAAACAAAAAGATTTATTTGAGATCTTGTTAAGTGTTATGAATACATGATGAGGATGGTTGGCTGTGTTTTTCCTTAGGAATATTTCTTTTAATGAAATATGAATGCTTAAAAAGGATAATAAAAGGATTTAGACTTTGATAATTTGAAGTCTACTGTAAAAGTTACATTAAGATTTCTATAAGCTAAAACTAAAGTAAAATATCTATTGATCATACTTTCATAACATTAGTTTCAATCAATACAAATTATGAAATGGATAGATAAGATTAAGATAAATATAAGCATGTATTTAGATGGTTAGGAAAGAAGATACATACCTACCTCTCATGTAATTTACACCTTGTAACCTTTTTAGGTTAAATGATGCTTAGTTGACTCTTAAAGAATTGTTATCATTAATATTTAAGATAATGATTAATTGGGTTAATAAAATTATAATATTAAGTATGTTAGTCCAGTTGAGGAAACTCAGTTGGATGTTGGAACATAGAAACTACGACATAGTACCTTCATAATGACAAGGGTCATTACAAGGATACTATGATGCAACCTGTTATGCCTCAACACCCCACTTAGTTCGATTAACTTAATTGACATAAGTGGAAGATGAATCACAAGTCCCACCCTAAACAAAGATAGAAACATGATCTAGTGTTGTGGTCAACTCATGTTGACTTAGGGTAACTAGACACACCCAATCAATGTAAGTTGATTGAGTATGTCTATGTTTCCTTAGTCACCACAAGTAGTCTTCCACACTAGTTCATATTGTTTCCCTTGTCTAGTGTGAAACCTTGAATCAGAATAAATCGAAAGAAGTCGGAAAGACATGTATAGATAACAAAAAAAGTGTGGTGAGGCACATATTCATTTCAAGGAGTACGTCATCTAGGAATATAAACATGTTTAAAAACTTTTTCCAAAGTATCACAAGTTGTTGGTTGTGTTGTCCTATGTCACCCAGTCTAAGATGTAGGATTTCAGATGGATATCGATTAACATATATTTAGATAGGCTTCTTAGACAGAGAACTTAGGTACCCCTAAAAAGGTAAAGGAACCAAGTATACATAGTATACACATTATTGAGTTAACATGAGAGATCGGTTTAATACCAAGTCATGGAATGAGAGATCGATGTCTCACCAATTTGTTTATAGATACATATCTTTTTCTATTATGAGATGGATTGGCAATGGAATGTGTGTTCTAAATTATATTAATTTAGAATAGAGAACATTATGTAGGAAAATAAAAATAAAAATATCCTTTGTTTCTAAATTCTTTAAATGAGGATGTTACACACTTGATAATGAGTAATAACTATATGTAGTAATGTAGATAGATATGTGGATGTCAAATTGAACTTCCCCTCCTAGGTGTATATACACAAAACTCAGTCCCTTGTCCCTTAAATGATAGCTAGATGAATACTTAGATGTTGTTAGAATAAATTTAGATGCAACCTTAGGTGGTGATAGTGGATGCTTAGAGTTTAGTCCTTTATTATGGTCACATAGATTTGTATTTATATGATTTCCTTTATTGAATTTCACATTTAACAATTAGAAGGCCAAACCATAAGAAAAAAATATACCTGAAAGATAAAAGAGGCCCTAAAGGGGAAAACAAGATAAAAAGAGGTCGACAGAACCCAGAGGGGATGAGGGATCTTGGGATCAGTGTTCGAGTCAAGAAATATAAATAAATGAAGATCGGACTAGGAAATGGGGTGTGTAAAAAAAAAAGAGGAAACCAAAGAGACAAAAAATAATCCAAAGATTAATGTCAATTACTAGTTTTCTCACTTAGAAATCATATGAAAAAAATTGGTATGTGATTAGGACCTAGAAATGTACTCAAGTGCATTATTTAGTGTCTATAGTGATGTAAGAGGCTCACATAACTAAAGAATTTTTTTTTGGAATAATCCAATAGGAAAATGATTGGGAAATTTTTTTACAATCTACTTAATAGAAGTAATCCCATTGGGGGTATATCAAGACAAGCGATTGGTGTGCGGTATAGTTCTACAATGACCATGCAAAACAGCTTCTTCATCGGGATGACCATTATTTCTAATGACTGGAGGATCATGAGGATCTATTCCTCCTCATGCAGAGGAAATCCTAGTGGAGGTTTATGGTCGGGATCTGGTCTACCACTACACAATCTCATATAAGGGAGTAACCCATCTCCACAATAACCTCCTCATATTTTATTTGAGATATCCATTCATTTTCTAGAGTATCGAGGTGTGGAAGATGTTGCAGAGAACATGAAAAAGTGTGAAATTTTGTAGAGATCCAAGGTAATAACAACCTTAGATAAAAGTATAGCCAATTTTATACCACACTTCAAGGTCATGCACATATTTGGTATAAGAAGTATGAACTACAATAGACTATTATAAGTTGCACATTGCTTTCTTAGATTATTTATACACACTTGAATTTGAACAAAAAAGTATCATCACATTGAAAGTCATTAAATAGGGCTTGGTTGAAAGCATCAAAGAGTATGATGTATGTTTCAAGGATTTTCTATCTAATATTTCATATAACATACATCAATCCAACATGTGCAATTATTTTTAAGAGGATTAGTAACACCATTATGAAGTTTTTATCACATAAGATGTTCACCAACCCTAGTGATGATTTGGAATTGACAATTCTTATAGAATTGATTACGAGCATAGATACTTGGAGTAAGCCCGTTCCTAAAGCTCAAATTATAGTTATGGATTCTCAAATAGAAACGTTATTAGGTAACTCATCACACGACACTAATAGTGGACTATGGTGCAAAGATTGTGATGTAGAGGGGCACATGAAGGATAGTTTTCTGCACATGATTGTATGCACATTACTATTGGCTTGTGAGATATTCCTTAAGAGTAATGAAGTTAGAGACTGACCACTATTGTAGCATGCAAAAAAAAGGTTTCGATGTATTACAAAATGTGCAATGCACGCACCTATGACATAAAAAATTTCTATTTGACTGACCATATCCATGATGCCTATGAGATAATGTTTTGAGAGGCTATTACAGAAAGTAGTTCCCAAGGGTGTGAATGATACAATGATAGTACTAGAGCCATACAAAATAATGGTGGAGGTAATCACACTAATGGAGGATATCTAGAGGGATAGCACACTAGATGACATGGAATTCATGAAGGAATATATAGTCGAGTGACATGTTTACATATGTGGGTCTTCGACCATTATTAACATGAATGTCAAAAGAACTAGTCTTGCACATACTATGGGAAGGGGTAAAGGTTGAGGATTTCACAGATTTATATGTATATATGTGTAAAAATAAGAAGGAAAAGGGAGAAAAATTGTTCGATTTGAGTGCACTTGGAAAGGAAAATGGTAACCTAATACTTTCACGGATATAAAGTGTTAGTCATAAAATTTTTAGGTGGACAAATTAGTGGATATCTACTAATGCTCTAAGACTCTAGTTCCAACTACCTGAATGTGGGAGATGCATTTATTATACATGAATGAAATTAAACGGTGGTGGCCTTAGAGGTGTGGATCTAACAGAACACTCCACTAAACCTATGGAAAAATATTGAAATGGCTTTTAAGGGGGAATTTGTTGAGAGGGTAGGAAAGGGAGTGAGAAAAAGGGAGAGGGGATTAATATTGTAGGTAGAAGATTAGATTCCTACAACCATTAATCATAATACTTCAACACACATAAATTGAAAGAACACAACATTGGTACTAGTAATAAGACAAGACAAGATTAAGAACATAAAGTTTCAGTAATCTTCTCATCAAAAAGGAAAGAAAATCCCTTCTCTTTCATCGATGTTTTAATAAAGTTGTACATAGTAAGAAAGGGAAGAACATAAAAGGTGGTAATTAGAAGAAATGATATCTCTTTTACATCTTCACAAGTAGTAATATCTCATAGGCATACAAAATTGACAACCCTTAAGAATGAGGGTGTCAATACAATTTATATATTTTTAGAAGACTATTCACCTACCCCCCACATGACCTTTCATTTTTCCTCTTAAAATATGTGAATTTTCATATTCCCAAGAATAGAACTCAATCCCCTTTTATGAATTAAGGGTGACATATTACCTTCTAAACTAAATTCAAATTTAAATGAATAAGAAAAAATAGGAATAATACAAAATAAAAAGTGTAACCCCTCAATGAAGAAATAGAAGATGGAAGGAGAGGAGAGAGAAGTGAAGAGAGAAAGAATAAAAGAGAGAAATATTATGATGAACAACTAACTACAAATGCACTCTTGAAATATCCATAGGGGAAATTTCAATTCATTTGAATTTCTTATTGAACCTTACCACCACAGTGTCAATTTTTCAAACTTATGGGATGTGAACAAAACTTAGTGATTTGATTCAACATTCTATGAGAGAGTTAATGTTCGTGCATCGAGTAATAAGATTGATTATTTTTGTGGTGTAAAAGTGACCTCCCTTATTTCTTCTAGAGACTCCAATGTGTCTTCATTGAATGATAATGGATCTCCACCTCCTCTTAGACAAGATCTTCAAAATACTTCAATAGATAGTCTATTGTAGTGTCTTCATTCATGGCTGTCATTCCAAGATTTTTAAATTGAGAATTGGTATCCTTATACATCTATTTAACCTCTTATTCATATGAAAAAGTGTCATCAATATCATGTTTTATCATTTCATAACGAGAACCAAAAGTTTGTGCCCATACTTGAGCAATGAATTAGAAGGTGACACATGGCACAGGAAGGTCAGGTGGGTGGAGGAAGGAATTGGAAAATTTCATTGTTTTTGCCTCGAATACTAAGGTAAAATTTTGACCCAAAGGCCTACCTCCAATAAAAAGTGGACATGTGTCTAAGGGAGCCAAGGGAGGAGCAGGGTTGTGCATGTTTTTGGATTTTTGCCTTTGGAGGAAAAATTTCAAAGTTAAAATTTGAGCCGGATCTCCACACAAATCATGAAGTGACATGTGTCCAAAAGGGTATAATGGATCCACAGAGTTTGTGATAGTTTTGAATTTTTTCAACTTCAAAGGGTAAAAATCAAATTTTTGGCCGAAGTCCCACAACCAATGAAAATAGGACACGTGTCCAAAATTTGGCGGAGGTTTGGGGCACGGGGAAAATATTGAAAATTTTACAAATTTTGGCAAAGACAAAAAGTTGTCCACGGCCCCGATAGGGAAACATTGGACGTGTGCCCCCATAACCAATCAGGGGGTGACACATGGCATTTTCGAAGGGTCGAAAGAGGAGCGCAGGCCCGCAAAGAGTTTTGATGCTTCTATGATTGAAGGTAGAGTTGGAGGCGTGGCCCCGCGATGAATCAGAGGGTGCCATGTGGTGGGGAAGAGAGCGGGTGTTCGGGCCAACAGAGTTTTTGAGAAAAATTTCCTTTTCTCAAAAAAGTGGAAAAAATCATCAAATTGGCCCACGGTTTTGTGGGGCCCACCTGTGGACACGTGGCAGGTCCAGGGGGCAAGCGGGGAAAATTTTAAAATTTTCCAAAGGTCAAAAAGGGTTAAAAATGCATTTTTAAGATGGGGACCCGCCCCAATCATGTTTGGACACATGTCCACCTTATCCAAAGGGAAAAAAGGGAATATCTTTGACACATGGAGGGCTAACATTAAAGGTTGACTAAAATCAACGGTCACTGTGTAATTTTGTTTTGGGCACCATGGGAACTCCAAGAAACTTGGAAATCAAATTTCTTCATTGAAATTCATCAAACCTTATATGATTTTGAGTGCCCATGGCCTTCTGAGTACAATGACACCATTTTTGGAGCTAATTTGATGGCTTATGATTCTTTTAATGAAATTTTTCCCTAGACTCGTGAAAAAATGTGAAAGGCGAAAATTAAAGTTACAGAGGTGAAAAATGATGAAGTAAAAGGTGGAAAATGATTACGAAAGCATTATTCTCGGCATGTCTAAATGCCAAAAACATGACCCCAGCATCAATAAGGATCCAAATTCATGCAATATTTTAAAATATTTATGCATCCCTGACATTTTACGAGTTGTTTTATAGTTTAATGTCATTTTCATGAAATGGATAAGGTTTCTTGTAACAAATTTGATCCCTAAGCATATTCTTTGCTTGGGATGCAAGGATCCAAGCTGGCATGAGGTATAAAATGTATTTTTCAAGCATTTGTAAAGGAGGGAGAGAAGAGAGAAAATAATCAGAATTTTCAAGCAAAAGGCTGGAAGAAATCCATTTCTCTGGAGAAAACCACCTGAGAGCCATTTTTAACTCCATTTTGTATCAGATTTCATCATGTTGAGTTGGTTTCAGTTGTAAAGCCATCAACAGGATCTGAGATTGTTCTTATAACATTCCCCTGCTGATGTATTTGATCAGATTTTGGATTATGTGGTGTTATCTCTTGGCAAAATTTGCATATACTTATGTCTCAGAATGTTTTCAATTTGTGTTTCTTGCTCATGTTGCAATCTTGTGTTTAGGATCTCTTTGATCATACAGGGTCTCATTTCTTGTTGATGGTTTAATGGCATTTGCAATCTTATATTTAGAAGATATTTCATCTGATAGAAGATAAACAGACTTAAAATCATTCTACTATCCTTGAATAATGAGACTATTTGTAAACCTTTGGGTGCACCTTAGGTCATGATTAAACAAGGATTCTGGATACTTTGTTGGTATTTTGCTTCAAGCTTTTGTGGTAGGTTATCAAAGGTTGTGTGGAAGAGTGCAGATTTGGGCCTCCATTTGTGCACATATCTTGGTTGAATGAGCATTTAAAACCCTTGGAAGCATCCCTGTTGTGTAGGTATTACAAATTTCCTACAAAGGTTTTCAAAGAAGTTGGTAATTCCCAACTAGACTTGTCTAAGCATCTCCCACAAAATTTCATTCAAACTAACTCAATCTACCTATACTACCCCTGCATTTGCATTGTGTGTCAAAAAAGAACACAATCCTTCCACCAAAATGCACAAAGCATATCAAGGTTTTATCATGTCTTTAGCAGCCTAGCTTTGTTTTGAGAACATTTCCATCATTTAGTACTGACAACTCTTTTGAGTTTGAATAATGGATGCTTGATCATGTTTTCACAAGTCCCTTTCCATACCATATGCAAAACACAAGGATATCTCCATCTCCTTTACCATATAAGGGCTGCAATATAGGTTCTCTTGCCTTGGTTGATAGGCACAACCTAAAATAGTGAGGGTTAGATCAAAACCCTTTTGAAGGTGCTATCCACTCCCTCAAATATTGAATGCAAACAAGTAGATAGGTGTGCTCCCCAGATACAAATGACATACAAACCATCTATCTATCCTTGAGTGTCTTGTGCAAGTTCATGATGTTGTTCAAGTTGTGAAGGAGATTAAATCTAGATACCAACACCGAGTGGTGCTGTTCTTGGGGAATTCTTGGAATTTCTTGGTGGTTTTGAAGTGTTTGAAAGGTTTGAGCATTTGTGTGATCAAGTATTTGAGCTATTACATTCTTGAGATATCATTTTATACTTCAGGTCTACATGTTTTGGGTAAAAGTTTCAAAGCTCAGCCTGCTCTTCTCATTTACTAGCAGTTTATATAATTTGGATGCATTGTTTTTGGTTGAATTAAGAAGAAGAAGATCTGATTTGTATACCCTTGCAAAGTTTTCAGTCATAGCATACATTTGATAGAATATTTTAGTGCTTTCTTGCACAACTAAGGTGGAATTCCTTAGTGGCAACTCCATGTTGTTTGGATCTTGAAATACCAGTTGTCTTATACATCTCTGTCATTTGAAACTTGTTGTTTAAATCTGTCAAGCTGGAGGGAAGGAGATCCCTCTTCATCAAGGACTCTTCTAAGAAGTTGCTCACCGAATCAAGAAGCTCAGAACTATAAGGAAGAAGAGTGTGGAAAGTGGTTGGATATTTGGTTACAAGAAAAGATATCCCCATAGTTGAATTTGAAGGAGAGCAGCCTGTTATTGAATATTATAATTCTTTTTCAAGTAGATCTGATTCAGACAATTTTCTTACTGATCTGCATTCTCCATCAGGTGAGGGACCTTCTTGTGTATTTAAAAAACTTTCTCCTAAATCTACTCTTGTGGTTTCTAAGTTTGCTAAAGTTTATCAAGAGAGAGAGCCTTTGGGGGGTTGTCATTTTAAAGATCACTCATCTATTCCAATCAGACCCATTACTACTCCTCACCAGATTGTTTCACCTCCAAGATCACCTCCACCAAGCAATATGGCTCAGCCTAGACCTTCATTTGTTGTTAACACCTTTGGCCCTATAAATTTTGGAGGAATGGATGGTTATCCAAATGTTGTCCCACAAGATGTGAGAAATAGATTACCAAAATTCCAAGGTAACAATACCGTTACCGATGATCAGCATCTCAAGTCAGTTTGATAATATGATGGAATATTTTGAGATAGAATTTGAGGATGTGTATATCGAGTTGTTTATCCATACACTTGAAGAAGATGCTAGGGATTGGTACAAGGCTCTACCTGATAACTCTATTGATTCATGGACTAAGATGAAGAATGCATTTAGATTTCATTATGGTGAGAGGACTGATCTTAGATTTCTTGTCTGAATTTGAAAATATCAAGAAGAACCCAAATGAGACATTCCATGACTTCAATACAAGATTCAATAAAACATTGAAAAGGTTTTCTATAACATCCCCATTTTAGTACATTAGAACAAGTAATATTTTTCTATTTTTTTGATAAATGCTTCCTAGTTCTAAATACATAATTTAGAACTTACAAATCAAAACAACCATTCTTATAACAGATAACCATATGCAGCTGTAATGACTCGGAGTACCTCCGATCTATTCATTCCATGACTCGGTAATCTACCGATCTATTCATGAGTATCAAGAGTTGGTGTTTTTATTTTAACACATCACTCTTGCGGTTCTCTTCCCTAATCTGGGATTCAAAATGCTCTGTCCAAGGAACCTATCTGAATAATTGTTACCATTATTCATCGGCATCTCATCCCTTAGACTAGGTGACATAGGACAACACAATCAGCAGCTTGTGATACTTTGGCCAAAGATTTGAAACATACTACTTATGTCTCGTATTCCTTGACGGCATACTCATCAATTTGGAATACGTCCTTCACCCCATTCCTATGTTATGTAGAATGTCTTACACTGACTTCTGTCAGCCTCCCCTGCCCCAAGTTATTCACTCAGGAATGGATTAATAATATGACAATGATATAAGGATGCTCTCAAGAACTAGGGATACGCTGACATACTGAGTCAACCCTAGTTAACCCTGTGTGTCAAGGTACCTGAGTCTCCAAGGCAGCCTCATATCATGATCACATTCCTAACCAGTCCTAGAGTAAAAACTTGTTCGTGTTTAAGGTGTAAATCTTAACGATCAATGCAAAGGGTGACGTCATAAGTCACCTACATTGTTGTATCTTCGAGAAGATCCTAATCTTCTCGAAGGTATAACCCTATAGTTGACTTGTGCCATCAACCTTCAAATCCGCCTCGAAAATATCTACTTGACTTTAAGGTGTTACTTACGTTGAGTTAAAGTTATACTTTAAGACGCTCTTTTTAGGGTAGTCTTTTCCCAACTCCTGGGTTCCTCACCCTAGAATTTCCCTTCTTATTAAGACCCATTTCACAAGAGAAGTTAATAAGATTTGAGGTCTCATCAAGGATTTCTTTGTTACACAATGATCTAAATCAACGAAATTGGGCAATAGCCTTAAATCTGCACATAAGGTTGCTAACCATACCCTTTTAGGTTTATATCAATTCTCATAACTGAAATATATCTTACTTATTAGTATTAAGATATAGTGATTTAAAATCAAATTAAACGTTGTCTTGACTTAGATCAAGACTAGGAAGTAATAATTTATTCAACCCATTTAACTTCCTGTTAAGGTTTATTTTAACCTTATCTTCTCGAAAGACAGTGATCTAAATTCCAATTTAGCTTTAGATAGAACATAACAGAACTACTAAACATTCACAAGTACTTAGTCACATAATCTTTGCAAAGCTTACATAGAGAATCCCAAATGTCTCCAAGGTATACAATAATAACAATGCTCTTAAAATCATTTGAACCGAAGAAGTTCAATCCATCAAGATACGAATGCAAACACACAAGTAACAAATACCTCATTTCATTCATTACTAAGCTAATAAAATACATTTTATGCATTCAACATATTTGATACAATACTCAACAGCAAGAGAACATCTTTCTTCAAGTAGTACATTTAGAGAATCAAATTGGAATTCATCATAAAACCAAATTAAACAATCTGAACATCATATCAGATCTGCGTGCCTTTACCACTTACGGCAACCATCTGCAAAAATTGTCAACACGGGTCAGTTCGGTGAACTGAGCATGATAAGCACTAATTCTTAAAACAATTGCAATCCACCAATTGTTCTCATTAAACAACCTGTTTATATGAAATCATTTCTTCAAATTCCAAACTTAAATCAGGCTATTCATCCTATATGTTAGAGACTAAGAACATATAAATACAACCTTTCTAAGACAGCAATACTCCTACAAGAATGTTTCTAACAATTTCTCAAAGGTAGTTAAAACATTCAACAAGCTCACTATCTTAATTCTTTTATCATCATAACACATTTCAATGGTATTGACAAGTATACCTATTTATACAGCAACACACATTTTATACCAGTCTCTCCATACAATACCACAGTTTATTCTTGTTATGCCCTTACCGTAGAGATTGCAAAAGGATGCAAGAAGAAAGCACACAAGGTTTCCTGACTAGGAGAGAGAGAATTTTCCTATTCAACTTATTATACATCAACATATAAATTACAGTCTAGAAGAAAGAAACAGAGTCAATTAGATTCCTAAATCAATAATGTTCTGGACTGTACCGACTCCTTTAGTATAATGCAAATACATTTACGCATGTGACTAAACAGTTGAGATTACAAGAAGAACTACAGTTCCATCTAAATCCAATTATAAAAATCACTTATAGCTATTAAGCAATATAAGAGCTCTCGCGACAAGCAATAGTATGTAATCCAAGCAAAATAATCTCAACAATTCTTTTTCATATCATTCATTAACATGAATATACCCATCGCCATTGTTTAACAGAGCACAGCTAGGAGCTTTTTATCACAGTCAGCCACGAGACTAGATAACACTAAAACAAATGATGTTCCATATGCAAATACAACGATATTCACACTAAGTCTAAACACAAACATGCACAGCTTCATTCAACTGAATCTAATCTCTATGAATGTACAACAAGGACTTTACAGAAGTCACATCCATTACATAAGCTCATCCAAGTTTTAACCTAAGTAGAGCCATCCCACAAACACATCAGGGCTTCAACAGGAGTCGAGTTCACATGGAAATACTGCAAGGGCTCCAACGGAGTCGTATCCCACAAGAACTCACAGCCCGGGTTAAGATTAAAGTCGAATTCATATGAAAACATTCAAGGACTCCAACTGAATCAAACCAACAGTCTACACAACTAAACTTCTACAGAAGTCGTAATTCAAGATACATATTAAGGACTCCAACTGAATCAAACCAACAGTCTACACAACTAAACTTCTACAGAAGTCGATTACAAGATACATATTAACGATTCCACAATCAATATCAATAAGTATTCACAACTGAGCTTATACAGAAGTCGAAACACTAGTTACATTTCAAGGACTCCAACTGAGTCAATACCAACCGTATTCACAACTAAGCAACAGTATTCATAACTGAGCAACAGTATTCGCAACTAAGCAACAGTATTCACAACCAAGGCTTTGATTGAAGTCGAATTCATATGAAAACAATTCAAGGACTCCAACAGACTCAAAACCAATGAGTATCCACAACAAGATTCTACGAGAAGTCAATAACATACTACCCATTTCAAAAATTCCAACAATATCATGCTAAAAGTATTCACTAAAAAACTTCAACAGAAGTCGTAACATACTATCAATTTCAAGAATTCCAACCATATCATGCTAAAAGTATCCACTACAAAACTTCAACAGAAGTCGAAACATACGAAACATTACAAAGACTCTCACTGAGTCATTTTCGTATTTAATCCTTGCTACTTTCAACAGATTCTAACCCAAAATCGTAAACTCAGTAAGGACCTCAAAAATAGTCACATTCAAGTAGTATAATCATAGCAAGATTCAACAGGATTAAATCAACAATAATAGCACAGCCGGTCTGTAATCGAAATGAAACCAAAAGGAAGAATAAATATAGTAATCATTCCAACAAGGTCTTCTAAAACCCCGAGATTCCTAATTCCACAGGAAAAGAAGAACCAATACATTGCTTCAAACCAACTGAACTGAAATCACCTGAACAGAGTTGTTTTAATGAAAGCATTTAGAGTAAAGCAAGATTTTTAAAAGTCAGGGCCTATCATGCCTGGTAATATCACTTTAAAAATATGAAGAAGACCTCTGAATGTGCTCACGCCTTCTCCTCTTCTTCCACGATAGATTTAGCAACAATAATTTGTTACCCTCATGTCTTATAAACTTTCCCGACAGAGAAAAGAGCTAGTTATTCTCATAGTTGCCATGCAACACCAAGTAGACTGGTTCAAAGAACCAGTGATCAAACAGAGAGAAAAATGGAGCGAATGGAAAACCAAAATACCAACCAATTTTCCATTTGCATGCCTTCCCAAGTGATCCGCGCTCGGGAACCGAAGTTCATCAATGACATTAACTCCAATATTCCTACCCAATCTCCATTGCCACCGACTGCCATAGTTGGCGATTGACAAATGCAAACAAAAGACCATTCCCAGATTTGGCAACTCTGCCACGTTGGACTCAATAGATATTTACAACCTCCACCAAATCCCAAGTCCTTCATCCTTATCCACCTCATAAATGCCATAGAAACTACCGCCCATGGCTCACACCCCTTCATAGGTCCCCCTTCATCCACTATCATTAGTTAGGTTAGAAACATAGGTTAGATCATAAGGTAATACTTTAGTCTTACTTCCATAGTGCTAGGTCACTAACCTTAGGAACATTTAGCTTATAGTTTAGGGCTAGGTTAGATTAGCACTAATCCAACCCATAGGTTATAGTTTAGGTTTAGTTTAACCTTAATAAATCCAGTCTAGGTCCCACAAGTAGGTTCAATCAGTATTGGAACCAAACAGGTTATAACATCCCTGTACAGGATCCAATCAGGTATTGCTAAATAAGCTTACTAAATACCCAGGAACATCTTACCTGGCTTAAGGTCTAGGCCTTCCCGATGTTACGGTATTTGGAACCGATTTTCATTTAACAAGATCAACCTGAGTTAACTCCTGAATTGCTCATTCAACACATTCAGACCTTGCAACCTTCGTAAGGTCTATAATTTTTGTTCATCCAGAATAAACTTAAAACATCTCTTGGATCAATGCCACTGATCCAAGGCTGAGTCATAAAGATGGGTAAATCCACAATTCATCCCGAAATCAGATTGAACTCAGGTGCTAAAAATGAAAGAAATAAAAGAGTCCAAGCATATCCTGACTCAGTCAAAGATCTTCAAGAGAAAAGAAGATACAATCCATATCAAGCATGACTTCACAATCAAAGGAACACATCCTTATACAGAAGAAATCATATATCAACACTTGAATGCTTAGGAGGAAGTAACAATAGTTCGAGTGCTACATGCTTCTCTCCTAAAAGATTCATCGTCCCGATGATTACATATTTGCTCTTGAGGAAGTAACAATAGTTTATAGTGTTACATTTTCTATCATTTGAGGCCTTGTGATGAATCTTGCTTGATCAAATATGCAGATGCATTTGATAAAAAGGCACTTATTACTTAAGAGACAAAAATCCTACAAACTTGAGGCAAGCTTTCACCATGGCACTTCAAATTGAAAATAATATTAAAGTTGTTGGTAAACCACTTAAGAGAGATGGTGTAAAGCTGATAAACCTTGAGAAGCCTCAAGCTAGAAAGAGTGTTGATTTAGAAGATGTTGTTAAAACATTGGTAGGGGTTGTCAAAGAAGTCTCTTACAAACTAGCACTGGACCGAGAAAGGAATTGGGAAAAGTTCGCAAGGACAGAAAAGGACTCAAAGCCATGATAGATTTGGAAATCATCCTAGGGGTGATCAAAGAAAAGATGATAGAGGTAAAGGGCCTATTCGATCTGTAAAAAGACAACCTCAAGCTCGTGAAAATAGAGTGGTGCCTAACCCTTTAACAACAAGGGCTGATGTTGTTCAAGAAATCACTGATATGGATTGGTGTGATAGATGTTTTCTTCCTCATCCTAAATGTGAATTGGAACAGTAAGTTATTGAAGATGACAATGAGAATGAAATGGATGATGACATTTGTATGATGGGCAGCTCTTCGACTCACAATAAGTAACAACATCAACAGATGTGATAAGTGCAAGGACTGCTACAACATTTTGGGATTGCATAAAGAGGGTACCATTTCTTTCTCTTCCTCAAGCTCATGATGTAGATGTAGTTTAGGCCTTTGAAATTCCTAATAATTATTTTGAATATCTAAGGGCTTTAATGATCAAGAAGTATGATGGTGGTATTCCTTCGGAGGAAGATAGAAAATTGTTAATCAATGTTGTGGTTGGTCAAGAGAAAGAGTATAATACTAGAAGTAAAGTTGTTAGAGGAGCTGGTCCTCAAGCCAAACCAAAGACACCCTTGCTCACAAGCATTCCCAAAGAAAATCCTAGAAAAGAAACAATTTCCAAGAACCCTGCTGTCCCATGCAAAAATATCAGTCCTCTTCATGCCCAGGCTACCAAGAATACTTCTCCATCTGATGAACCTTCTTGTCTCCCTTCCAATGTTGTTTTACCAAAGAATGTTCCATATGATATAGCCTAGGTTTTGAGCCAAATTAAAGTGAGTGTTCCAATTATTGAATTTCTTAGAATTCCTGAGCATAAGAAGAGAGCATTTGAGTACTTGGGATTGAAAGAAGAAAAGATTACCCCAAGTAGAAATGTAAATGTTGTTGAGACTCCTCTTCAAAACATTGTTGGCCTTGAAACACCACCACCAATGGAAGATCTTGGAGAGGCACCTGAAGTATATTTGGGGACATCCTTGGTTGATTCCCAATTGAATGTTGATCCATTCTTCACAACTTTTCTCATAAAAGATAGGTTGCTTCACAATTGCATGTTTGATTCTGGTGCATCATGTAATGTCATGCCTCTAGAAGTCATGAATGAGTTGGATATCAAAGTGACAGTAGCATATGGGAAATGTACAGCCATGGATTCAAGGGAAGTGTTGGTTGTTGGTTGTGTGAAGGGTTTAGTAGTGCAACTTGTAGCCTATCCGAGTAAGAATTTCAAACTTGATGTTGTAATTGTTGATTGCCCTGCCAAATGGCGTATGCTTTTGTCAAGAAAATGGGCTGCAAGTGTTGGTGGTAGTGTTCAAATGGACATTTATTTTTCTACCATTCCCATTGAGGGCAGCCTTTTCAAACTCTATGGTGAAGAGAAGATGTTGCACTTGATTGAAGATCCCAACAATGCTTCTTATGAAGTGTTGTTTGTTGATGTGGATGATGACAACTTCATTGGTTTTGCTGATGGAAAAGAGAACAAGATGGATAAATCAGAATGCCTTGGTATGATAAGTTTTCCAAGGACCTTGCTATTTGATGGAGCTTTCTCCAAAGTTTGAAATGGTGCTGGTATAGTGTTGGTTTCTCCTAGTTTAGAACAGTTTCCTTTTTCCTTCAAACTTAACTTTGAATGCACTAATAATGTTTCTGAGTATGAGGCATTGTTGTTGGGATTAAGGATTGCATGGAAGTATGGAGTGAAGGATATTGTTGCCAAGGGGGATTCAGAGTTGGTTGTCAAGAAAGTAAGAAAGTTGTATGCTACAAAAAATCAGCGTATGAAACAATATAAGCATGTTGTTTAGGACTTGATCGAAATGTTTGATTCCTTTAACATTTTTATCATGATAGAAGTTTTAATGTTTCTATTGATAAGTTCGCTGTCCTTGGTTTTAGATTTGACAATTGCACCATTTCACCTTTTTGTGAATATAACATTAAAGTGCTAACAAGGCCAGTTGTCCGGATAATGTGAAACATTGGAAGATTTTTGATAATGATGCCCAAGTATTGAGATTCTTACAATGCCAAGGTGATTTTTCTGGTCATAATATTGATTGGGAACCAATTATATGTATGAATGAAGGTAGATAAACTTTGTTTGACAAGGATATTATACAATTGAAGACAAACACCATTCCCAAAGGTCTTGTTGCACTTGAATCCAATTTTAGCAATGCTGATTGTATCATTAATAGAAACATGTTTGCTTCAAGGGATGTGGAAGAGCACAACTTGGGAACCAAGGATAAGCCAAGGAAGATCTGGTTGGGTAGCCATCTCAGTAAAGAGGAAAAATAGTCATATGCCCAACTTTTAAAGAAGTATCAAGACTGCCTTGCCTGGTCTTATTCAGAGCTGAAGGCATATAGAGAAGATTTATTTCAGCATGAGATTCCTCTTGAGGCCAAGACTAAGCCATTCAGACAAAGACAAAGGCCTATCAATCCACTTATTTCTATGAAGATGCAAGAAGAGTTGAAGAAATTGAGAGATGGTGGTATCATTCAGCCTACTAGATACTCATCTTGGGTGGCAAACCTTATGCCGATTAGAAGAAAGAATGGTGATATCGACTTTGCGTAGATTTTAGGAATCTAAAAAAGTATATATGAAGGATAATTACCCCTTTCTAAACATGGAGAATATGTTACTGACTTCTAACATGGTCGAGATGCTTTCTACTTTGGATGGTTTCTTTGAAAACAATCAAGTAGTTGTCAAAAGAATCGAGAAAGACTTAAGACAACCTTCACTACTCCTTGGGGGACTTATGTTTTTTTAAGGATGCCTTTTGGATTGATGAATGCTAGTGCTACTTTTCAAAGGGAAATGGATGTTGCCTTTGCTGGTTGTATCAATGAATTTATAGTAGTTTATCAAGATGACGTGACTATTTTTTCAAGGCAGTGAGGAGACCATTTGTAACACCTAGAGAAGATGCTGATCATATGTAGAGAGTATGGCATTTAACTTAATCCAAAGAAGTGTCATTTTGGTGTGAAAAAGGCCAAGCTGTTGGGGCATATTGTGTCAAAATAAGGTGTTATGATAGACCCTGAGAGAGTGGAAGAAATCAGCAAAGTGCCCATTCCAAGAACCAAGAAAGGTATTCAATATTTCTTTGGCCAATTCAATTTCAGTCAAAGGTTTGTTTCCAATTTTTCTAAGCTAGCTCTTCTAATCACAAGCATGCTAAGAAAGGATCAAATTATCAAGTGGGAGGAGGCTGCCATTCAATCTTTTGAAGGAATAAAGGATGCACTTAAGCATGCACCTATTTTAGTAGCCCCAAACTACAAGAGACCTTTCCAAATCTTTTCTTTTGCCTCTGAATTTACTATTGCTTCAGTCTTGTTGCAAAAGCATTAGAATGGAGCGAGGAGGCCTATTGCCTTCTTTAGCAAGGCTTTACAAGTAGATGAGTTGAAGTATACAATCATGGAAAAATAGGCATTTACACTGGTAAAAGCAACAAATATTTTCAGGCCCTACATTTTGAGTTCAAAGGTTGTTGCTTATGTTCCCCACACCATGGTTAAAGACATCTTATCAGACATGGAGATATCAAGCAAGAGATGTAGATGGGTCAACAAATTACAAGAATATGATATGGATATCCAAACAACAAAGCTGGTAAGAGGTTTGGGTCTTGCCAAGCTCATGGCTGAGAGCAATTTGTAAAATGTAGAAGTGAATCAGCTAGAGGAAGAAAGGGCAGATCTTCTTGACAAGTTGGTAAATTTTGAGTGGTACAAAGATGTGATTTTATACCTCAAACACCTATGCTGTCCTAGTCACTTGAATAAAAATCAGAAAAGAGCCCTCAAGCTGGCTTCTCAAAAATATATCATAACAGACCTTGGGCTAGCTTGGAAGAACCCTGAAGGTGTCCTCTTGAAATGCATAACTGAAGATGAAGCTCCCAAGTTGATTGCTGATTTCCATGGGGGATTTTGTGGAGGACATTTTGCTGGGAGAGTGACAACACATAATATTTTAAGAGCTGGTTATTGGTGGCCTACTCTTTTTAAAGATGTAACCCAGCTGGTTAGAAAGTGTGATAGTTGCCAACGTTTCTCTGGAAGACTAAAAGCTTTAGGCTCCCTTCCTTTGCAGCCTGTATCAATTGAAGCTCCTTTCAAACAATGGGGAATGGATTTCATTGGTGAGATTTCAGATCCTTCTAGTGCCGGTCATAAATGGATCCTTGTAGCAACTGATTATTTTACAAAATGGGTTGAGGTAATTCCATCTAGAAAGGCAACACACCAAGTGGTAATGGATTTCTTATTGAATCATATCATATGTAGATTTGGAGTTCTAGTTAAGATTGTATCTAATAATGCCATGTGTTTTAGAGCCAAGCCTTTGATGGAAATGTGCAATGAATATGGGATAAATCTGACTTATTCTTCAAACTACAATCCACAAGGCAATAGACTAGGCAAATGAGTTAAGTAACAAGAACTTGCTCAAGATCATCGAAGGACCTTGGGAATCAACAAGAAGAAGTGGGGAGAGCAATTGAAATTTGTAGTTTGGGCTAATAAAATAACTCCTAAAAGAGCAACTGGTAAGATCCCATTTGAATTGGTGTATGGAACTCATGCTTTGCTTTGCCCTTACACCTACAATTATCCACTTTTCAGTTTTCCCAACAGTTGGAAGATCAAGAACATGGCCCATATGAATCAAGGATCAATCAGATCATTGAGTTGGATGAAGAAAGGAGAGCCTCTCATCAAAGGCATATCAGATTTAGAGAGAAATTGAAGAGGTTGTTTGATAAGAAGGTCACCCCTAGAGCCTTCAGTGTTGGAGATTTGGTTTTGTTGTGGGATAGTAGGCATGAAGACAAGGGCAAGCATGGCAAGTTTGATGCTCTATGGATGGGCCCTTATGCCATTGATATCAAGATTAGAGAAAATACATTTTTTCTCAAGGATTTGGATGGGGATTTGTTGGAGTTTCCTGTTAATGGTAGACATTTAAAACATTTCTTGGATTAAATCCCCATGTGAGGTATGCAAAAGTTGTACATTTTGTATAGTCCTTTTTTTTTTGTCTTTTGTTGCTTTGTTGGCTCGTGGTTTTCCCTTTTTCCTTGGCAACCATTTTTGGTCTGGTTTTCTCGGTCTATTTTTGGTGAAATTTCGGTTTTTGGGGCTGCTTTGCATTTTTGACTCCTTGCCCAATGGATTTTTGGCACTTGGTCTACGTTGTGATCTTGTGGCACTCACTGGGAGTGCCCATCCCCAAGTAGGAGCCAATGTTGGTGTAAATTTTGAGTTTGCACAATTTTCCCTAATTTTCTATGTCTATTTTTGGTCAAAACGTTTTATTTGCTTGAGTGGGTGATCTGTAACTCATTTTTTCCAATTGAATGGTTTGAAAGTACTCACAATCTTGTCATTCTACCCTAGATTGAAACAAAATCCAAGTTCCCCCTTCTATGCCCTAATTTCTTCTTTCCCACGGGCTGTGTCACTTCTCCTTTGTCAAAACATGTAAGAAAAATGGATTTGATTGAATTCCATTTATGTGCAAGTGAAATCCCAATCCCTTGGTTGAAATTAATATAAAATCATGCTTCACTTGATTTAAAACCGAGAAATCTACATTCCTTGTGAAAAAATCTAATTTCAGGGCATCCTCTGCATTTTTACATTTTTGACAGGTATACGGGTGTCACCTGCCCGTCAAATTTATCTTTGCAACATATTGCTAATGTGGCAGGCTCCTATTAGCCAAGGATGTGTGGGAAAATGTTCTAACTTACTTTTGAAATTTTGACAAAGAAAAAAATTTTCCCATGGCCCCGCATTGCTATAGTGAAGTGCCTATGTGGCACAATTTGATTGGCTGGAGGATCAACGGTTGGTGGAGGGCACTTAGAAATTTTTCCTTCACTTTTGCAAATTTCTCAAACTCAAATTTTCACTAGAAGGCCCGCAACGAATTGGAAGGTGACACGTGGCACAGGAAGGTCAGGCGGGTGGAGGAAGGACTTGGAAAATTTTATTGTTTTTTTGCCTCGGATGCTAAGGTAAAATTTTGACCCAAAGGCCCACCTCCAATAAGAAGTGGACACGTGTCTAAGGGAGCCAAGGGAGGAGTGGGGTTGTGCATGTTTTGGATTTTTTGCCTTTGGAGGCAAAATTTCAAAGTTAAAATTTGAGCCGATCTCTCGCGCAAATCACGAAGTGACATGTGTCCAAAAGGGTATAATGGATCTATGGAGTTTGTGATAGTTTTGAAGTTTTTTAACTTCAAAGGGTAAAAATCAAATTTTGGCCGAGGTCCCGATACTAATGAAAATAGGACATGTGTCCAAAATTTGGTGGAGGTTTGGAGCGCGGGGAAAATATTGAAAATTTTACAAATTTTGGCAAAGACAAAAAGTTGTCCGCAGCCCCGACAGGGAAACATTGGACATGTGCCCCTACAGCCAATCAGGGGGCAACATGTGGCATTTTCGAAGGGTCAAAAGAGGAGTGTGGGCCCGCAAATATTTTTGATGCTTCGGATGATCAATGCGCAGACTGGAGGCATGGCCCCGCGATGAATCGAGGGGTGCCACATGGCGAGGAAGAGAGTGGGTGTTCGGGCCCATGGATTTTTTTGAGAAAATTTTCCTTTTCTCAAAAAAGTTCCAAAATCATCAAATTGGCCCACGGTTTTGTGGGGCCCACTTAGGGACACGTATGGGTCCAGGGGGCAAGCAGGGAAAATTTTAAAAATTTTCCAAAGGTTAGAAAGGGCTAAAAATGCATTTTTAAGATGGGGACCTTATCTATAGGGAAAAAGGAAATATATTTGACACGTGGAGGGCTAACATTAAAGGTTGACTAAAATCAACGATTGCTGTGTAATTTCATTTTTGGGCGCCATGGGAACTCCAAGAAACTTGGAAATCAAATTTCTTCATCGAAATTCATCAAACCTTATATGATTTTGAGTCCCCTCGGCCTTCTGAGAACAATGGAACCATTTTTGGGAGCTAATTTGATGGCTTATGATGTTTTTTGATGAAATTTTGCCCTAGACCCGTGAAAAAATGTGAAAGGCAAAAATTAAAGGTTGTAGAGGTGAAAAATGATGAAGTAAAAGGTGGAAAATGATTATAGAAGCATGCTTGGCATGTCTGAATGCCAAAAAAATGACCATGGGATGGATAAGGATCTGAATTCATGAAATATTTTAAAATATTTATGCATCCTCGAATTTTACGAGTATGCTTTCTGATTTAATGTCATTTTCATGAAGTGGATAAGGTTTCTTGTAACAAATTTGATCCCTAAGCATATTATTTGCTTGGGATGCAAGGATCCAAGATAGCATAAGGTATAGAATGTATTTTTCAAGAATTTGGAAAGGAGGAGAGAGAAGAGAGAAAAAGACTCAGATTTTCTAAGCAAAAGGCTGGAAGAAATCCATTTCTCTGGAGAAACCGCCTCAGAGCCATTTTTAACTCCATTTTGTATTAGATTTCATCAGGTTGAGTTGGTTTCAGCTGTAAATCCATCAAAAGGATATGAGATTGTTCTTATAATATTCCCCTACTGATGTATTTGATCAGATTTTGGATTATGTGGTGTTATCTCTTGGAAAAATTTGCATATACTTATGTCTTATAATGTTTTCAATTTGTATTTCTTTCTCATGTTGCAATCTTGTGTTTAGGATCTCTTTGATCATACAGGGTCTCATTTCTTGTTGATGGTTTAATGGAATTTTCAATCTTGTATTCGAAGATATTTCATCTAATAGAAGATAAACAGACTTAAAATCATTCTATTGTCCTTGAATAATGAGACTGTTTGTAAACCTTTGGGTGCACCTTAGGTCATGATTAAACAGGGATTCCTAGATACTTTTTTGGTATTTTACTTCAAGATTTTGTGGCAGGTTATCAAAGGTTGTGTGGAAGAGTGCAGATCTAGGCCTCCATTTGTGCACATATCCTGGTTAAATGAGCATTTAAAACCCTTGGAAGCATCCCTGTTGTGTAGGTATTGCAAATTTCATGCAAAGGTTTTCAAAGAAGTTGGTAATTCCCAGCTAGACTTGTCTAAGCATCTCCCACAAAATTTCATTCAAACTAACTCATCCTACCTATACTACCCCTGCATTTGCATTGTGTGTCAACAAAAGAATACAATCCTTCCACCAAAATGCACAAAGCATATCAGGGTTTTATCATGTCTTTAGCAGCCCTAGCTTTGTTTTGAGAACATTTCCATCATTTAGTAGTGACAAATCTTTTGAGTTTGAATAATGGATGCTTGATCATGTTTTCACAAGGCCTTTTCCATACCATATGCAAAACACAAGGATATCTCCATCTCCTTTACCATATACGGGCTGCAATATAGGTTCTCTTGCCTTGGTTGATAGGCACGACCTAAAATAGTGAGGGTTAGATGAAAACCCTTTTGAAAGTGCTATCCACTCCCTCAAATATTAAATGTAAACAAGCATATAGGTGTGCTCCCCGGCTACAAATGACATACAAACCATCTATCCGTCCTTGAGCATCTTGTGCAAGTTCATGATGTTGTTCAAGTTGTGAAGGAGATTAAATCGATACCAACAAGAAGAGTTGTAAGAATATTATCTCTTGATGGAAGTGAAGTCACCAGCTTAGATGAGGGTAGCCATCTTTTTCTATACCATTCCTTTAACCTTTTGATCACCGCCTCTGTGTATTCTTTTATATATCCAAAATAGTGAACACTCTAAACCACTTGGAGGAGAGGAGAAGCTTTCGTATTAGGTACTTTTGATCATACATTTCAATGTCTTCCTGTTGAATACCATCTTCATACCATTTGAACTTGAATTTTATCATTTTCTCAACCATCATCCTCTTGTGATCATGTTCTCGTACTTCAAAATCATCAACACAGTTCACCCAAAAATATTCAATTTGAGGTAAAATATACAGATTAGATACGTGGATGGTATCCAGATCCTCTCAAATGTCAAAACCTTTCCTTGAGATGTATGAGTTCATGTTTATAGGAGATAGGGAATATTCCATGTTGGAAGCCTCATGAGCACTCTTGCAAGAGAAAATCCCTAGTGAGATAGGGAAAGAAATTGTTTTCTTCTTTTTATTTCTCATCTTTTGTTTGATATGGACTAATTGCCTACACAAGTCAATGAGCATGATCATGTCACTTGGGTAGCTTAGAAATCTTTTTGGATAAAGTTAAAAACCCTATAATTGTATATATGAAAAGGTTGAAAATTGAATGAAGTATGATCCATACCTTTTGAATAGATAAATGACATGTGTAGAAAATCTTGAGTGTGGTGTTTCCTCCAATAATATGACAACATACATTTTGAAAGAATCATCCACCTTTGAAAATTGTATATTTCTCTATTTTAGGACCAAGTGAAAATAATTTTCATATGCAAGAGCCTTTTGGGAAACATTTTGTGAAAGTGTCGGCCCTTTAATGGTCTTTTATTTTCCAAGGCATAGACCAGGTATGAAGTCATGAAGAACTTCTTGGAAGATGGAACTTGAAATGATTGGTGATGTAAGCTATCAGTAATGATTTATCCCTAGTAAATTGTATAGTTTTCTTCAAGGATTAAGATAATGAATGATTACATACATTCTTAAAAGTATGTTACACTTTATTATCCCAATTCTCGGCTTAGAATAATGATGGCATCAGATAAGCCCTCGTGGAATTCATTCTGAGAAAGTGTCTTGGGCATATGAGAGATATCCCTCCCTTGAATCAACCATGAGCTAAGGGAAAGGAATTAAAGTTGTGATTTAGTCTTGGACCAGTCTCCTTTTATAACCTCCTTTGTGATCACTACCATATTGCTTCCAATTGTAATCTGCATTCCTTGAGATATTACCTTCTAGGTACTTACCGTCAGATCGAGTTGTCATCATCTCTTATTTTTGGGTGTCTCAATTATAGTTATGGAAAAAATAAAAGACCATCTATATGCTTTTTACCGACACGGATGGCCACCAGTTGTATATAATCTACACATGAAGACATTTTCTTCCATAGGCTCTCTTGGTGCACCAAACATTATGAATTTCAGATTATACAGGTCCATGTGGGTGATATCACTATCACTTACACTAGAGTACTCTAATGAAAGGTCTGAAAGAAGATCGAGGAAAGATAATTTCAGCTTCATTTTGGTAGAAAGCAATAATATGAATCAAAATGGAGGTAATAGCAAATTTTTGCACTCAACACCGAACTTTATATTTTTAGACCCTAGAATCTAGGAGTTGCTAATTTTGGAAAGGTTGGTTTTTTTCTCTAAATAATTTTTGTGAAATCCTTATAATACTTAGAACACTCTTACAAATTTTTCATGGCCATTTTAAAGAACTTTATATTTTTAGAATTTTGATTTTTTACTTTTATATCTTTTTGCTTTTTTTTGGCCTATATGCCCTAGTTTTTTGTTTTGGTGGTTTCCAGGGTTTTCTAGTTTGAAGGTTTTCACTATTCTAAGAAAAAATCTATTTATAGTATGTGTGAACAAGAGAAAATTATTATTTTTAGAATCTGGTTTTCCACTCCTTGGTTTGACAAACAATCAATCTCTCTGAAGTGGTTTTTTTCCTCTAGACGTTGTGTTTAAATTTATTGCTCAAACTACCTTTTGGATCAATGGGATACTAAAGAAGAAGAATCTTGGGAATATTTTTAGGGTTTGTTACTTTAAAAAATATGGAAATCCTATGTTATTTATGTATTTTTCACCTTTAAGTCACCTTGGAGGAAGGGACATGATGAAAGTTTCAGCATTACCCAGTTACTCGTTTGTGAGATATGAAGCTTTCATGATTTTTGGCTCTAGAGTTCTTCTAGTGAAAAACAAGCATGGTAACATCTGAAAAATCACTTATTTAGTGTTGTTATAGAAATTTCCCTATAGGAATGATGTGATAATGAATAAATGGGAGTGGAAATCACCTTCTGCGTTGTTTCTACAAATTTCTTCTAGATCTCGAGTTCACGCAAGCATGGAGAAGTAGCACCACAATTGAGTTCTTTTAAATGGATTTTAAAACTTCTTTAGCATGGAAAAACAATTTACCATGTGCTCCAAGGTTACAAGACATATGGAGCATAAAAATTCACCTCACCTTGATAATGAAAAGTGGAATTTTGAGATTGGTTGGTAAGGGAGAGCGAAAATTAACTTTAAAAACACCCGGGGCTAAAAGCTGGTCATGTGGGTGACTAGGTAAGCGGCGAGGCTTGAGATAATTTTTATTTCCCAAACATCTAAAGGGTATGGGATATTTTTTCAAGAAATTTTTCCCTCACCTAGGCTTGAAAAGTGATATATGGTCATCAAAAGAGGCGGAGAGGAGAGGAAGCTAAAAACAACCTTATGGAGCACCTTTTGAGGTCATGTGAAGAACTAGGGGTCATACTTGGGCTTTGGTGCACTTTTTTATCCCAAATATCATAATAATATGGGATATTTTGTGTAATAAAATTTTCCCTCACCTTGTGAGGACAAGTGGTAGTCTAGGATTTAACAATGGAGAGTTCTTAAGACTAGTGCAAAGGGGCTAAATTTACATAATTTAGATCAATTGGGGTCACATGATGGTCCAAGGGGATATTTTGGTGCTAGGTGAATTTTTGTATCCATTTTTTTACCAAGGGTATGGGAAATTTGTGACAAGGAATTGTGCTTAGATATGAGAGTGACATGTGTCCACCTAATAAAAATGACTAAGTCTCGAGAGTTTACCTTGAGGAGAAACTTGTTGGAAGCATAACTTGAATATCTCAAGGTCATTTTTAGATCTTTTTTTTTATTAACTTGACTAAATAAACCATTTAGATAAGGATGGTATGGGTCTCATTCTTGGATTCCACCTAAAACCCCTAAAAATAGGATTTTTTCTTGGGATCATAGGTTGTGCATGTTGAAAATAGTTTGTGGGTAGAATTTATTATGTCTTGTGAATACTATGAAACCACCATCACTTAGAGATCTGAAATAAATTTCCAACGGCGTCTTGTTTGACCTAAAAATATTTATTGAGCTCCTAGAATCATTTCTCAAAGCTCGTGTGTGTTTTATATTGTAATCTCCCTCACCCTCACGAGACCTACTTTCATTGAACTTGTCCCTAAACCTCTGTAACTTTCCAAAATCTTCCAAAATAAGATTTACAATTTTCCAATCTCGTTAATACTACTCCCGATGAATTTGGGTTTACAACTCCGATCCAAGGGGTGTGAACCATAACCATTCGTAAGTCTCTTACAGATTCTTCCTTGAAAGGTATCATCTCATGAGTACTTGAATGTACTTTTTCCCCTAAATCACCAACATAAAAGGTTGAAACAAAATGTAAGACCACTTTATAAGATAGTATGGGCCTAGCACAAGGTATGAATTGACCTTAAGGGGTGTAAGTGAAGGTCTACAATGAAAAATATTTACACTAGGGTATGGTTGTCCTATTTTCAAGTTGGATTTTTCCTTGCAAAAAAATAGAACAATAGTTGAATCTCACTTAGGGACTCATTCTGGATCAAACAAAATCAGCAATGGATGAGAAGTAACTCAAAAATCTTAGTTTACAAATCGGACTAGTTCCTTATCCATTGGACTGAATAGATTCACTTTAAACAATAAGATATAGGCCAAAAGGAGTACATAAACACATGAAAAAAAGGGAACACATAACACACTAAAAAGGAAATAGACACACAATAGGGAAAATGAAAAAAAAATGTAAATCACCTATGGTATAATGTGGGGTACAACCCACTTTTATTGCTTGTAAAATTTTAGATATTTCCCATTGTAAGTAACTCCAAAATTTTCCATCCGATAAGAAAGGTAGAAATCATTTTCTCCGTATGTCTCACGGATCTGGAATGGACTGGGCCACAAAGAGTCAAATTTCACATGACTTCCCTTTTGTTCTCTTTTCTTGTCCAAAAGTAGAACAACTTCTATAAATTTGAATTATATCACTTTTTCCTTCTTCTTAAATAACCTCTTAACCTTCAATTGATGAGATTTGATTTATTCCACCACCTTGAATCTATATTCCTCAAGCTTCTCAAGAAAAAAATTATTTTATCAATGGAATCACGGTATTTCCCATCTTCCAATGCTTGGAGAAATTTGAGTTTTGGAATCTCCACCGTGACTATGATCTCGTAAATAAATTGGAACGAGGACATACCAGCTTACTTTTATTGAGTTATTTTTTCTTCTCGTAATTCATCATAGATATTTTTATGTCACTCCCTTTGATCCTCATGTACTATATTACATATTATGGTCAAGATGTTCTTATTTATTGATTACGTCTAACTATTCCCATGCGGTGAATGGTCTGATGAGTGTGACTGATAAATTCCATAGCCATTGTAAAACTCACTTATTTCTCTGGAGGAGAAATATGTGGCATTCTCCAGCACAATTTTTTGAGATATATGAAAATGAACAATAATTTTTTACATGATCTAGTTACACATTGTTTCTGTATTGGTTTGCTTTGCTAGGATGGCTTCTACCCACTTTTTGAAATATTTAGTTATGGTTAGAACATAGGTATGACCTGTGCTTGACTGAGGATTCAAAAATTTAATCAAATCCATTCCCTAATTTTGGAATTGTTCTTCAATCACCACTTTCCTCGATGAAGCATAGCAAGATGTGGTCTCCTAATAAACTATTGAGATGTATCCCATTTAGAGACCCATTCTTTGACATCTCGTTAACAATGTAGGAAAGTAAAGTAGTACAGAATAAGGATTTTGTGAGTTGTAACCATTTAAAAAAGTTATCTCGCATGCTTGATTGTTAAATGCCTTCATCAATTGCTCTTTTTTTCCTTATCTATAAACCTCAAAAATTAATCATCGAATCCCCTCTTACAGAGTGCATGATTCCAATTTATGTACTTGTATGCCATTAACTTGAGATTTATCCATTGTTTCTATTCAAGGTGAGGAGGGAACTCACCATAGGATAGTAAGTAATCAATTTATTCATACCATTCATTTTTCGTGCTCACAAAGAGGAATTAAGGTAAGTCCTTGTTGACACATTCACAACACAAGCATTCTCCTTATAATTTTTAGTCACAAGTGCATCATCCTATATGCAATAAATCTACATAATCCATTACCTTTGATTAGATTATAAGGATTTACCTCAAAATTATACTCCCGAATTCTCACCACCTAGTTATATCTTTTGGTTCTTGTATCTTGTTGAGTGAGAATTGACTTGATAAAGCAGATCTTGGCACCATTACCATAATGTGGGATTTAAGAATGTAGTATCAAAAATTATTCACCACTTTGACCATGCATTAGGCATGTTTCTCGAACTGGTTATACTTCATCTCATGATTATTAAGAGGAGATATCATGAAAACAATGGATGCTTCAAGGCCTTTTTCATTCTTTTGCACCAAAATTGCTGATATCGTGTGTTCTGAAGCATAATAGTACAAGATGAACTCCTTGTCAAAATATAAGTGCACCAATGTGGGAGACTTTTCTATTCCTTATTTTATTAGCTAAAATTTCATTATCACTTCTTTGTTTCACTTACAACTAGCTTGTGGATTCATCATGATAGTTAACTTGGTGAACTATGAAACGAAGCACGAGAGGAAGTTGTCCTTTCAAATGAAATAATATACTCCACTTTTTATTGTCGGTAATGAAAATTATTAAATGGAATTTATTATTTTTGGATCATTCTTTGCTTCCTCCTTTTCCATAATGTTCCCAAGTATTTTTACTTTGGTATCCTTGAAGATGCAATTCTTAGGATTCAAGGATATCCCATGTTGCCTACATCTAATGAGTACTTGTTTAAGGTGATGTATATGGTCTCCTTGCTTTCTTAAGAAGACTGTGAGATCATCCAAGTAAATTGCAATATAATTTTTGAGGTATTTGAACACTATATCCATCTCTCTTTGAAATGTTGCTCCCGCATTGATAAAATCAAAATTCATTTTGCAATATGACAATGTGTGCCAAGGTGCCATGAAGGCTATCTTAGTTTTATCTTCTTCTGCCACTTGAATCTGATTATAACCCAAGAATCCATCGAGAAATGAGATAATTTTAGACCCTATAACCACTTACAAGATATGATCCATAATTGGGATTCGGTAGTTGTCTTTTAGGGAGGTCTAGTTTAGGTTGTGAAAGTTCACGCAAACCCTTATCCCCCATTTTTATTTCACACCGACACAATATTCGTTACCCACATGGAGCGTTGGATATGAAATAATATTCTTGTGTTTAGCATATTTAATACCTCCTCCTTGATGGTATTTTATATCTTTGGATTTTTAGGTCATTTATTTTCCTAAAAGGATTGGTTTCTTGCTTTACGAATAGAGTGATATATTTCGTTTGGCTGAAAATATTTGAGCTCATCATAGGAATAGACCAAGACATCAAAATATTTATTCAATAGTGAAATGGAATTTATTTTTTCTTCAAAAGAGAAACATTTGTCAATAATCACCATTTTGGGTTTCTTTAGGGTGCCAATGTATTCCTTCTCAAACTCAATTATACACCTCAATGTATATTTTTTCTTTCTTTAATGAATCGGTCATGATTTTAAAACATATCCTCCAATGACACTAAACCCTTTGGAATCTTGTTCGATTTGAGATTTATTACTCTTGAATAAAATCCTTCAATTCCTTCCTTGTCTTCTACCATTGACTTTTGGTTTGGACTTTCACTTCCTTCATAGAAGATACTATTGAAACTAACTTTATTTCTCCAAGAAGGTGAGGATTTGATTGTTATTTTTGAATACATGTCAATGGTTCACATTGTCTAACACAATTGGTCCGAAAACCATCGAAAAATTTAACTTGTCCTTGTTAAAGGATGGGTGGGGACTCACCAACAAGGCTGAGATGATGGGGAATTTTTCCTTCTCATTCTTCTCAAGGAATGTCTTGAAATAAGAAAGCATCAAAATATTCAATGCAATCCCAAACTCTATTTATATAATACCTAAGCCTTTTATTTTTAACTCCGATATTGTTATCTCTTGACTATCATTTTAGCATCTCGAGACATTTTATCTTTTTGATACCCATGGACTTAGAAAAATCCATTTTGAGGAGATCTTCATACTTTGTAGTGTTATTAGTATTTTAAAATTTTATCTTATATAGAAAATGGGAAAACAATGCCAACTCGGACCTTGTGCTCGAATGACTTCTTTTGAATTCCATGGTCTAAAGTGGTAAGTTTTAATCTCTTTAAAAGGTGAAGAAGTAGTTCCCCATCCGAATATCTTACAAAAAGATGTTTGATCTTGGATCCTCTGAATTTTGAACTATATACTTCATCTTTTGTACTAAGAGAAACTTATTCATTTCTCCTTTCACAGGAATGGTTGCGACAGGACCAATCCATCTAATTACCCCACCTAGGTCCTTGTAGAAACTTGTACTCAAAATCATACCAAGGATGCTTGGGATTTCTACCACCAAGGTTACGAGCATCAATTTCTTGTCCAGAAGTCCCCAAGGCCACGTATGCATCTTTGATCCTTCTCACGAATGACACTTCTTTGGAATCAATAGAATAAAAATAACCATTTTCACATGTCAAAGTAATTCCCAAGTCATTGGATACTTTGATGGGAATGAAATTATCGTGAGGCTCCAAAGTTGGATTTTAGCTACCACTGTGGAAAAAATTGAAGAACCTCTTGAATTGGTCTTGGCGTGTTTGTAAATATTCAATTTTAGTAATCTAGACTTTTTCTTGCTCTCATGTTCAACATAAGTGGATGGAGCCAAGTCTATTTAAATTGATGTTCTAAGGAAAGTGGAGGGTTTTCATTATGGAGATGGTGTTACCTTAGGAGATTTAGTATCTTTAGTGGATGGGGTAGCGGGTTTAGAAGGAGTGCTTGGCTTTGGTTAATTCTTAGGGGATTTTTCAAGACCAGTAATAGGTGAAGGATTATATTTTGAAGTATATTTTGAATTATGGGAAACATGATAGGACTTTTTGTGGAAGTTGGCTTCTTTCTTACTAGCGGGTCGGGTTTATCCTTTACTAACTCCATGGACAACAGGAGAGGGGATCCTTTGCTGATTATTTTGTTTTGTGGAAATTCTTCCTGAGAATCTTCCCTCTTCTTATTTTTAGAAGCTACCAGGGAAGGAGCTCCATTTTTATACTAGGAGCAGGTGAAAAAAACACATGATAAACTTGGTGAATATTTTTCATCATCATCTTCATCCATTTTGTGGTACTCAATGAGAACATTTTGAGTATCACCATCAACCTCTTCAATCTAGAGAATGTTGTCATCTTCACTTTGTTATTCCTCTATCTCTTTAACATATTTTTCCTTCTTTGGTTCTTCTACATCACATGTTGCATTGATTGGTGGTGCCTCAAGAGCAAGCCTATGGGGAGATGGAGCTATACTTGGCCTATTAAGGAGATTGGTATTCGTTGGCACATTTATTATAGTTTTTTGAGATAAATTTTTCTAGAGAGAAATTATATCATTGAAATTTTTTTGAATCACGGGGTATATAGGAGTGAAGCTAGAAATCTAGCCATTTTGTTTACCATTCACATGATTCACTTTTCTAGATAAAATCAGATCATCCTTCATTTAAATGGCATACTATTTAGCTTCCTTCAAAGTTATAGGATGAGACTATCTAAGAATAAACCCAACTTCAGATAGTTGAGCACTTATAAAGAATCTTTTTAAATTATTTTCCAAGGGCATGGATTCAAGAGGTATCCTCTTAAGAACTCTATTGTATCTTTCTACGAAATCCATCATGCCTTTATTAGATTCTTTCTTCATATGCACCATTTGAACGAAAATATATTGAAAGTATTCTATATAATTAAATCTTTCTTCAAAGAAAGTTATTATATCATCCCAACAAGTGATTGACCTTGCTTGGTAGAAGGTAGAACCATTCTTCCACTTTGTCTTATAAGGAATCCACAAATAATCTAATAGATACATCTTCATGTTAAACACCCAACACACCACAGAAATGATGAAGGACGCTACATATTCTTATAGGAGTTGTGAGCCATCTTCCTTGGACTTTAAAAACACTTTCTTGAGACTCTTGGAAGCTCATGAAGAGGTTGTGGTAGTGCAAGTGGGCTTGTGTTCTTCCACATGACACTATAGGTTAAAGTCTCTCTTAGTCACCCATTACATCTTAAACTTCTTAAATTATTTCTCTTGCTTCCACTCTAACTATGTCTCTCACCTCCACTCTTTCTTAAGCTCTCACTTCTACATCAATTTCACTTATTATTTCTTATTCATCTCTTTCTTTGGCTTCTTCTCTTACTTCACCTTCTACTTCAATTTCCACATCAGTAAAGTTTTCAAAATCTTCACTCGAATTTCAAAACTACATGTCTAATGGATTTAAACCACTTGGATGGTTAGTGAGAGTGGTTTCAGGGTGAAGTGACTTCCTTTGAATTATAACTAGTTATTTCCTTCTTTATAGATCTTCAAAGATTGAATCAATATTTCCTCCTTGTTATTGTTACCTAGTATGCTTGCAATCATATAGCTTGTGGATTTGGAATTATCTTAGGCTCTTCATTATTTTATTTGGGCTTGTTTCACTCTTTATCTTTCTTCAACATGTTTCTCTTTTGTTTTTAACACCCTGTAGCTATGAATTTTGTGTAAAATATCTTTGTTGTGTCATAAATCTTCCCTCAAGTTAGATACAATATCTTCTTGAATATGGAAAAGAAATCTAGGTCTCTAGAAAATATGGTTACCGGAATATCCATGGTTATGAGGCATAAGGATCTATGACTCTTAAACTTCCCGTTTTTGGATATTTTAAATTTTTGTATTCTCTTGTGATTCATATTTTGGGTGTATATTTTTCCAAGTGTGCCCCACGGTTGGTGCCAAAAACTATTGGTGAAGCAATTTTTAAGGTGGACAAATTTGTGGGTATACTTTAACACTCTAAGAATCTAGGTCCCTATACTTGAATGATACAACTCCATTTATTTTGCATGAAATAAATGAAAATATGTTTGGAATTAGTGTCTAGGGATCCAACATGAACACTCCACTCGAACTCTGGAAAAGGCTTGTAATGAATTACAAGGGAGGAATTTTCTAAGTGGGTAGGAAAGAGAGTGAGAAAAAGTGAGAGGGGATTAATATTTTAGGTAGAAAATCAGATTCCTACAACCATTAATAAGAATAATTTAGCACACATCTATGGAAAGAACACAACTTTGATACTAGAAACAAGAAAATACAAGATTAAGAACAAAAACTTTCAGTAATCTTCTCATCCAAAAAGGAAAGAAATTCCTTTCTCTTTCATTGATGTTTTCACAAATTTGTACTTATTAGGAAAGGGAAGAACATAAAAGGATAAATGCTATATCTTTTTATTCCTCACAATTAATAATCTCTCACAAGCATACAAAATTGAAAACCCTTAAGAATGAGGGTGTGATTACAATGTTTAGATTTTTAGAAGACTCTTCACCTACCCCCACATGACCTCACATTTTCCCTCTTATTACTTGTGAATTTTAATATTCCTAGAAATAGGATTAAGTTTCCTTTTATAAATTAAGGGTGGCTTATTACATTACAAAATAAAGTAAAATTTAAATGAATAATAAAAAATAGGAATAGAGAAAATTGAAAAGTATGACCCCGTAATGAAGAAATAGAACATGGAAGAAAGGGGGGAGAGAGGAAGGGAAGAGAGAAAGAAGAAGAGAGAGAGAGAGAGAGAGAGAGAGAGAGAGAGAGAGAACAATTTTGATGAAGACCATGTTGCCAATGGACTTATGGAAATATCCACATGGGAAATTTCAATGCCTTTTAATTACTTGACCCTTTCTGCTGCAAGTGCCACTTTTTCAACTTGTGGGATGTGAACAAAACGAGTGATTTGATCCAACAATGTATAAGAGAGTTCATGTTTCTACATTCACAGTACCAAGATTGATGATATTTTTTGATACTTGAAATGACCTCCTTATCTCTTACAGAGACTCCAATGTGTCTTCATTGAATGAGAATGGATCTCCAGTATTTTTTGACTAGATCTTTAAAAGACTTCAATAAATTGTCTATTAAAGTTTCTTCATTCATGGCTAGCATTCCAATATTTTGTACTTGAGAATTAACATCATTTTGAATCTTTTCAACTTCTTCCTCATATGAAACAAGCTCACTCGATAACATGTTTTATCATTTCATAGGGAGAAACAAAAGTTTGATCCTATACTTAAGACAAGTCATCTAATGCTAAAGAGAATACACCTTTGGTTATCAGGAGGGATGATTTTACCTTTCCCATCTCCATGACCAATGGATACACCTGATCCCAAAGGATATTTCTCCCCATCAACCCCTTCTCGTGTTGATATTATCATCATGACCATGGAATTCATGTAATTTTACAACATCAACATTTCTAGTAGAAACACCTTCCATTTTCTCGGATCATGCTCGCCACTTCTCATTCTCTTTTACCTACATGGTCAACCCTTGTGTTTTTCTCGATGAACTCAAGATTGAAGCTACTTATTGGAGTAACTAATTCAATTGGGAGATCATTAGTATAAATTGGGTCCATAATAACGTTCTCATATGAACTAAGGGTTATGATATGAGTCTTATGCTTGGTCCAAATTCTTCTTGTATTCTTGGATTCTCATGACGAGGTTAGTGGAATATTCTTGAAAAAAGTGAATATCACTCTCATGTGTCACCAGACAATGGGAATTTTTCTCATTTCATATCCATCTAAAGTCATTTCTTAAATGGGATTGATAACCTTCGACCTAATAACTCTACATACTAGTTACCCGAGACACCTCTTAAAAAGTGAGAAGCCGTTTGAGCCAATTTTCTATTCTTTCATTTGACCATAAGGAAAATAGTGGAGAAATAAGGAATTGTCACATGGTGTACCATAAAATATTTGGTTGTAATTATCTCCTATGCCCAAGGAAGATCTCATTATTTTTGGCTTGACATTTGGAAAGATTACATCCTCTTGCTCTAAATGGGAAGGAACATCGTAAGTAGTTGGGGTCGATGAGATAGTGAAAGAAGAGAAGCTTCAATAATTCTACGGGGATGAGAGATGCATTAGGTAAATATCCCTTTAATATAGATCAACTAATGATCCTCCACTATTTTCACTTTCTTATGCAACCTCTTGTAGCAAGGATCCTCATGTCATATCGATTTTTTTTGAGCTTTCTCTTGATTGAGCCAAACTAGGAGAATTTTTTTGTCCCTTGAAGAAGAATGGTATAAAGCCTATCTCCATGGGGAAGGGAAGTTTCTAAAGGAAATGAGGGAATACCTATTTTCCCTATACCATTCCATTTAACTTTTGATCACCACCTCAATGTGTTATTTGATATCTCTAGACTCACGAACACTCCAAACCACTTGGGGGAGAGGAGAAGCTTTCAGCACTGGGTACTCTAGATGATACATTTTAGTACCGTCCTCTTAAACACAATATTCATATCATTTAAACTTAATTTTTCTCATTTTATCATTTTCTCAACCTTCATCCTCTTGTGATCACATTCTCATACTTTAAAATCATCAACAATGTTTAACCAAAATTCTTCAATTTGAGGGACATGATACAAATCAGGTAGGTGAAAGCTTTCTAGATCCTCTCAGATTTCAAAATCTACCCTTGAGGTGTATGATTACATGTTTATAGGAGACAAGTAATATTCCATGTTAGCATCCTCATGAGCACTCTTACAAGATAAAATACCAAATGAGATAGGGAAGCAATGAACTTCTTCTTTTTGTTCCTTAGCTTTTGATTTATATCGACTAGTTGCCTACATAACTCAATGAGCATGATCATGTGGCAGGTAGCATGGAAATATTTGTGGAGAAATTTAAAACTCAACACTCATATATATGATAATGTTGAAAATTGAAAGAATTACAATCCATACCTTTTAACTAGACCAACAACATGTGTAGAAAATCTCAAATGTGGGTTTCCCTCCAAAAATATGAAAACATACATTATGAAACAATCATTCACATTTATAAAGTGTCAATTTATCTCTTTCAAGACCAAGTGTGGATACTTGTCATATGCATGAACCTTTTGGGAAACATTTTTTCAATGTTTCAGGCCCCTGAATGGTCTTGTGTTCCTAAGGCATAAAATAGGTAAGAAGTCATGAAGAAGTTATTTGAAGATGGAGCTTGAACTATCATTGATGATTTTTCCAGAGTCAATTATCTTCTTTCCTTTAAGGAATGTGAGCATGAAAAATTTCATCTAGTCCCGAATGTATCTTGCGCTCTCTTCTCCCATTATTTGACTTAGAATAATGATGACATCAGATAATCCCTCAATGAATTCATCCCAAGAAAGGGTTTTAAGAAAATGAGATGGATTCAACCCTTGCTTTAACCATGAGACAAGGGAGATGTCTTGAAGGTATGATTTAGTATTTGACAACTCTCATATTTCAACCTCCTTGTTGCTCACTAACATAATGCTTTCAACTAGAATCTACATGCCTTGAGATATTTCCTTCGGAGTAAGCATTGTTAAGACTCGGTTGTTGACAACTCTTATTATTTTGGCTTTTGGCTCGTAGTGATGGGAACAATCCAACACCAAATATGTTCTTTGTACTAACATGGGGTGGCCACAATCTGCATACTATCCTCTCACAAATACCTTTCCTTCCACAAGATCTCTTAGTGTGCCCAAAATTTTGGATTTCACATTATCCAGGTCTATGTGGGTGACATCACTGTCACCTACACTAGAGTAATCTGATGAAAGTACTTGAAATATGATTGAGGGTGGAGAATTTTAACTTTATTTTTGTAAAAATAGATAATATTAGTCAAAATGGAGGTGATATAAAATGTTTTCACTCAACAAACGAACTTTCTATTTTTAGACCTTTGTAATCAAGGAGTTGTTATTTTAGGAAAGGTTGATTTTTTTTCTCTAAATACTTTTAAAAAAATCATTCTCATGCTTGTAACACTCTTCAGATGTTTCATGACCATTTTAAATAAATTTATATTTGTATAATGTTTCTTTCTTTCTTTTTTATTTTTTAGCTTGTGTGCCCTAATTTTCTATTCTGGTGGTTTTTAGGGTTTACTACTTTGAAGGTTTTCACTATTATGAAATATTTCTATATATAGTAAGTGTGAACCAGAGGAACTTACTATTATAATTTGGTTTTTCACTCATTGGTTTGATGAAAATAAACCTTTCCTTAATGGGTTTTTCTAGATGTTACATTTAGCTTTCTAGCTCAAACCACCTTTTGATCAATGTGAAACTAAAGAAGAAGAATCTAATGAATATTTTAAGCGTTTACTGCTATAAAAATATTGAATTCCTCTAGTATTTATTTTTTCATATTTAATCTACCTTTGAGGAAGGAGATGGTGAAATTTTGAGCACTACCTAGTTACTCATTTGTGAGATATGAAGCTTTTATGGTTTTTGACTATGGATGTTCTTCTACTACAAAATGGACATGGTATTAGGTAAAAAGCACTCCTTTGGTTTTTTCATAAATGTACCTATATTAATGATGGATCAATGAAGAAATAAGGAGGGGAAATAAAATTCTTCAAGTTCTCTACAAATTTATTCAGCAAAGAATTCATGGGAAAACATGCGAACCAACACAACAATTAAATTTTTTTTTTTAAAAAAATTTAAAACTTCTTTTGCTTGGGAAAATTGGGTCCCATATGTCATAATGTTCTAATACATATGGTACAAAAATATTCACCTCACCTTGAGCATGACAAGTGGCATTGTGAGATTGGTTGGTGAGGGAGAGTGAAAAATCACTTTAAAACACCCCGGGCTGAAACTAGGTCATATGGGTGACTAAGGAAGGAGCTAGGATTGGGTGAATTTTTATGTCCAAAATATCCCAAGGGGATGGGATACTTGGTTTAATAAATTTTCCCTCACGTGGGCTTGACAAGTTGTGGATGGCCATTGGCAGAGGCGGAGAGGAGAGGGAGCTAAAAATAGGCTTACAGAGCACCATTTGAGGTCATGTGAAGAACCAGGGGGTCGAATTGGGCTTGGGTGTATTTTTATGTCCCAAATATTCCAAGGGGATGATATAGTAGTGTAATAAAATTCACCTCACCTTGTGAGGACAAGTGGTATTCTTGGATTAGATGACAGAGAGTGCTTAAGATTGGTGCAAAGGGGCTAAACATAAATGTTTAATCTTAAGTAGGGTCACATTATGGTCAAGAAGGATATCCGGGGCTGGGAAAAACATATTTCCCTTGTGTCCCAAGGGGATTATAAAAATAGGAGAAGGAATTTTTCTCAAACCTAGGAGTGACATGTGTCACCTAAAAAATGTCTAAATCTCGAGAGTGTACCTTGGGGAGAAATTTTTCGGCATCATAACTTGAGCATATCGAGGTGTTTTCTAGAACTTGTTTATGTTATCCTAATTAAAAAAAAAAAATTGAGAAGGATGGGATGGTTCTCATTCTTGGATTATGGATGCCACCCCTAAAAATATTATTTTTTCTCGGGATCATAGGGTATGCATGCTAAAAATAGTGTGTGGATAAAAGTTCTTATGTCTTGTGAAAAATGTGAAACCACTGTAACATAGAGATATAAAATACTTTTCCAATTGTGGCTCATTTGACCTTGAAATTATTACAGAGATCCTAGAATCATTTTTGAAGCTCATATGTTGTTTTGTATTACAAGCTCCTTCACCCTCCAAGACCACTTTTGCTGAACTTATCCCTAAACCTTTGAAAATTTTGAAAATATTCAAAAATAAATTACATGAATTTAAAATCTCCTTAATACTACTCCCTAATGAATTTTGGTTTGTAACTCCACTCTAGGGGGTGTGATCCATGCCTTAAAAATGCTAAGAATAGTCATTCCCAAGTCTCTTACATAGTTTGCCTTGAAAGGTATCATCTTCTGAGTACTTGAATGAAATTGTTTTCCTAAATCACCTATGGAAAATGTGGACACAACAAATAAGACCAATTGAAAGGGTAGGATAGGCCTTCAATAAGGGATGAAATGAATTGGAGGGGTGCCGAGAAGGTCTGCAATAATTTTTTTGACACTAGGGTATGCTTGTCACGTTTTCAAGTTGAATTTTTCCTTGCAAAGCATAAGAAAAGAAAGCAACCATTATTGGTCACTATGTGAATCAAAGATTCACATGTACACAAGAGGGAAAAAGTGAAACCACTCATCGGGTGGGAAGAGGTTGTGCAACAAACAAAATATCTAGATGGTAGGGAGAAATAAGAGGTATTTTTGGAGATAATGGGCATCATTAGAGAGCTTCAGGGGTAAAAACATCTTAAGGAATAGGTTCCCGATAAAGAATGTACAAGGTATGTTGAGAAACTTTACAAAGATGTTGATGACCTCAAAGAAGTATGTAAGATACTCAAACATGATAATATTATACCTATTTTGGGAAAATGGTTACAAAAGAAGTTACCATGCGCATATCGTAAATAAAGTGTTGGATCTTCCATATCAATTTACCACTATAGGATCATTAGTACCAAAAGATAGTAAATTAGATGTTTTGATCAACGGTTAGATGGTAAGTAGTATCCTAATTGATACAAAAGTAGAAGTTAATGTTCTCACACTTGATGCTTGGAACCATATGGGGAGGCCACCATTCTAACGATTCAACTATGTTGTATATGGAAAATAAAACAAGGTCCATGGCCATGGCGTGTTAATGAGTGCCACTATACCCACTCAAGGAAAAAAATTTCAAAGGAAATTTTAAATTCTTGTTGTCTTAAGTAGAAAATTTCCCGACAATACTTGGAGATCCTTATCGTTATGCCAATAAAGCAACCTTGCGCTTTAACAAGTGTTATGTAATCTCTAAGAATTATCAGAGCACATTGTGATCATAATGAATGACATAAATATTATACCTTACATCAAGTCAATATGTGAATTGGACCTCAATAAGATCTACATCCATATGGTGTGCGACCTTGAAAATGTTGAACCATTAAATGAGGGTGTGTTCTAGTTGGGAGACACATAATCCGTTAGTGAAATTAATAGATTTTCTTGTAAAAATTGGCCTCAAGGTATTTATGAGACTAATTATATTTACTTTAGCAGATTGTTCAAATGATTGTTTTACAAATAAGAGTTTTAGCTATGAGTTAATCTAAAACTAATGGTTACTCCTATTTTTTTCTTTGTTTATCTTCTACTAAGTATGATATAGTATTCAATAATGATTTAGAGGTTTGTAGTCAGTATTTTACCCTTAATACCTATTTCTAACCAAAAACATGACGACCTATCCCCTAGCATACCTTTGGCACTCACCCAAGGCATGCGCAGGTGTCGTACCCCTCCTTTATGTGAGCTTTGCAAGAGAGTTCTGCCATTAATGAAGGATAATTTGTAGAAATATAATTACATGCATCTACTTAAAAGATAGAATATATAACTAACATATCTACACATAAATGCATTAAAAATCTAAATAAACATTATAGGAAGCACAAGGAAAAGGATCTTAGTCATGAAAGCCAAACAACATGAGGGTTTACATCCATAAGAGAGATGTACGAGATAGATCCATGTATATAATTTAAAATAGTTTCTGTAGCCATACTACATTCAAAAGGGTCATCCTAGACCATATACATCAAGTGACAGATCTCTAGCCCCTATAAACCTATCTCGATCATAGATCCTAACTATTATTTCCCCATTATATCCCTTGTTATAGACCCTAGTACCAATACACATGATTAATGATATCCTTTACAATCCTCTATAAAAAAGAACTGTAAACCCTTAGAATTTCCTAACATTTATGTAGCACCTCGTTACCTACTTCTCTCAAAGACTCCCATACCATCTAGTACCTTTGCACTACCTTCTCTTCCTATCTCTTCTCTCTCTCATGTTCCTATCCCAAGAACTTCTTTAAATAGGATCAACATCCACCACAATGAATTATCTCTTGAATAGAATGTGTGTCAAGTGTCAATGTGTTCCTCCATTGGTGAATGTTTATCCTCTTTGCAAAACCTTCCACTAATTGTAATGATGCCTCTAGGAATATTCCTTGCATGGAATATTATTGTCTTGGCCTCCAAGGTTTCAAGATAGCACCTTATCCACTTATCATGTCTAGTCACATCCTCATGTTTTTCCTCAAGTGACTCCATGATGTCAAATATGGCTAAGTCCTTTAAACCCTTGTTTTTTCTCCCGTACGTGCCCTAGTTTCACTTAAACCCTTATTAAACCTTTTTCTTGCACACTTTTACCCGAGTTCCCTTCTATTTACTGATCATCTCGCATGAGCTTATTAGTTATTAGCTAATATTTAGGATCCAACATCACCCCACACTATGTGTGTTTTCCATCCTAGGAAACATTATGCTGTTTTAAATAATAAAGAATAGTGGATTTGAAATAATTTAAGTAAAGAATGGAAAAATGGAAGAATATGCTACTAGTGCATAAGGAGTGGGAAATCCTTCTTTACGGATGCCTCAATATTTTCCCAGGCATCCACTTCTCCCTACATCTGCTGAAGTAGGTCACCCACCAATGTACTTACTTCATCAAAACTTAGTTCATCGCTCTTAGCTTTCAGTGTATCTACAATGCTTTCCAGCTGATTGCTAATATTTCCTAGTGCATCCATCCCGTGAGGGACTTGGGGGTATAGTTCCATTATCCTTTTCTTAACCATACCCCATAAGGTTTCAATTTCTTTCAACTTCTTCTCAAGTTCAGCTAGGATCTTATCGTGAGTTTCCATTTTTCCTTTGTTATTTTCCTGAAATTATTTTAGATCCACCTCATGTGTAGCAACCAATATGCTTAATAGCCCATCTCTGTCAACATATTTTTCATAGATGAATTCAACCATCTGCACGATGGTCTTTATTCTAGTAAGTAGCTTAGAGTACTTAGTCACTTGTCTCCCCAATGTTCATCTTTTATTCCTCATTATGGCATGTCATCGCCTCCTACATTGAATCTAATGCGAGTGGTCACCTTTCTATGGTGAGGATGTGGGTCAAGTATTCCAAGTAGTGCATGATTGACTCATATTTTTGCTCATGCAGGGAAAGGTCCAGGTGTTTCAAGATAATGGCATATGAAATGGCCTTTATCTTCTTATGGACTTCATGCACCTTCACCTTTTCATCCCTCAGCTCATGCCTTAACTACACACTAATCAATTCCTTCTATTTTATCTCCTTTTCCCACTCAATGATCTCCTCATTCTTTTTCTCAAGCTCTTCCTCCAAGACCCTTATTTTTTCATTTCTACTGAAGAGTCTTACTTCCACCTCCACCAATATTTTATTGAGCACATTGAAAAATTTATCCTCGAGATAGTTGTTCAAAGATTTACAAGAGGGTTTAATCCTTTAGCATTTGGTATCTTCATCAATCCAACATTATTTACCTTGAACTTAGGTTCATAATCATGGGACTCAAAAGCACAAGATAGCATTTTCCTCGTGCATAGTTACACACCATCTTCATCAAAAGAAAACAAAGAGAGGAGTTGTTTTTGGGCACTATACTTTGAAATAATGAACACAGTACCTTTCTTGGATCATTAATATAATTCATATCATGTTCTTGTGTCGCTATTCTACCCTTTCCATTTGTGTGCACTATCATTGGGAAGATTACTGCTAAGCTAGGGTCTCGTCCCATACTCCCATACTCCTTTCCTACACTTGCATTGTCCTCATCTTTCTTCAAAACTTCTTTGAAACTTTTCTCTACTTTGTGCTCCACCAACTATTAGATAATACCTTCCACCTCCCTCTCTATAGTGTTATCCATTTTCTCCTTGGTCGGGTCGGGGTCTTTTGATATTTCATGTTTACTTCCTCACTCCCCCTTTTCATGATCGCCTTCCTTGTTCTCATCACTCTCTTCATTTCCTTCTTCATTTAACTCATGTACATTGTAAACAGGATGATTCTGAGCCTCACCATGCTCTTCATTGTCTTCATCACCCTTGTCATCCTCCATGCTTTCTGTTTCTCCTGAGTCCGACCCTTTTTTCACCCTTTGCTTCTTCCTTACTGGTGACTCCAATTCAGGGGACTTCTCTTTTTCTTCTCTATTGGGTGACTCTTCCCTTACCGAAACTATTCCTTCTATAGTGAATCTTTCTTAATGGGAGAACTCTTTTATTGAATGTAAGTACTTATGCCCACACCGGACACCTATGCCTCAACTATCTATATTTTCTGCGCACTCGAGCCTTTTTCTTAGGAGCCTCCCCTCTTTCTATTTTCCTTGGCATAGCCTTTTTCCACACAATGGGGTCCTTAGGAATGGAGACATCATCTTCAACATAAGTACCTTTTTCATACTTAGGCCTTAGGTACAAATACACGCTCACTACTGTCCATCCCACAATAGGAAATGTTACTCATTTCAACATGTGCACATCATAGAGACATACTTCTCCACATAGGTACACTTCTTGGGGTATATTAAATTCCCACATAGCTCGTGGTAGTCTTGATCTACTACAATTAGATAAAACCTAAGTTTCTTCACCTATTTGAATTGATTGACCCCACTTGGAAGTATGCTATCATGAAGGAGAAAGGTAACTTACACCAAGGACTCTTGGTGCCATCTATCAAAGTAAATATGTCAATACAAAAATTTTGGTATATGGAGAACTTAGCCTCTCCTTGTACTAATGAAGGAAACTTCTCGGTATTCTCCATTCAGCCCTAAATGCGTTGTGCATATTCTTATACCTATTTTCTAGGAGTTCTGATCGCTGAATCTCATGGTATCACACTTATATTGTTTAAACCTCTTGATGGGGGAGGGATTATCATCTGGGTATTCCCAAAAAAACTTATCCATCTCATTGGGCACTCCAATTTCTAAAAAGACAATGGTGAGGAGGACATTACCAAACATGATCTTCTCTCCATCACACATGGTGTTTATAATATCTTCTCGCTATAAAATCTGGGAGGTATAAATGATGCTCTTTGATATCTTTCAACATTCATTCAAACAGGCCTTGTTGATCTGTTTCCATCTCTCTTTCCCATTCATATTTGTGACCAAGTGCATGGCCATCCTCATCACAGGTCAGTAATTATAGAAATGTTGAAGTAGTGTGAAACCTTCTTGTATTCATAAGCTTCAAGGGCATTCTTAATGGCTTCTTTGTCTCTAAAATCATCATCCAATGATTATCCTTCATAGATAAGGCTGGTGTACTTAAAAATCAGTTGGGGGTTATGCACATCCTCTGGCCTATGAAATATAAGTGGTCCTCATACATGCATGACATAAACCATTGGCATAGTCACTCAGGATTTCCAAAATAGGGAAACTCCTAGAGTTACAACATCTCGGCCTTATCCATTTTCACCTTAACTTCCTTGCCATAGATAGGAATTCAATCTGTGTCCTCTTCTCTGTGGGAAAAATCAATTATAGTGTCATCTAATTTTATGTGGTGCTCATTCAATGGTTGTAATTAGTTACGACCATATTTCCCTTTCCCTTCTTTAGTGAAATGTTTCCTACTTTCCTTGGTGTCATTCCTTCGTCGGGTCCCTAAAATTTCTTCCTCTCTCCTAGTCCTAGTTCTACTCAAATTCATGGCTCCACTCCTTTACAAAAGTTCTTCCAAACCCTATGCCCAAGCTATGTAATCCTAACTGGATAATAGTTTCTCCATAAGATGACATAACTCCCACGGGATCCTTCCACAAAACTTTCTCTTTACACCCATGTAGTCCTTTTCACTCTGGTTTGCTAATAAAACTAGCTATGTACACTAATATTCACAAGTATTCTCAAACCTTCTTCGTCAGGGTGTCCTAGTTCACGAGAGCTATTTGATAACTTAAAACGTAAGGTAAATAATAATTCACCCATGATCTTCTATTTTAACTTTTTTTTTTCTCCACAATAAATTACATGCCACCTACCAACATACTTTTGTAATTAAGGTGGGATTTTCCAATGCCAACCTTCTACACTTTTCCCTCGCACTCAATCCTACGTGATAAAATTTGGAAACCTTTAGATGCACAAAAACCCTTATCGACAACAGATCCTTGTGTGCACACTTACAACACCAAAGGAATTATTCCTTTATGTCCTAATCCCGGTTCTTAACATTACCTTCCTCATATTGTTCCTATGCTTTTCCTTCCCGTACATGGTTTGTTAAAAATCATTTTGACACCATTCTTTGCTCTAGTTCACCTCTTCGATGTGCAATATTTTAATCCACGTGTTTTTATTTTTCAACCCAGGCCATCAAAAATCATATCCTTGAACACTTGTCACATCACTCCATCCCACACAAAATTAGATGTGTGGTTGTCGGAAAAAAATATCTTGAAATAAAAAGTGGATACTAGCGCACAAAACAAAAAAAAAAATAAAGGGAAACACAAATAAAGGAAACTACATCAAAGAAAATCCTAGGCTTACTAGCAATATTACGTTATTTACAAACATAAAGAAGACTTATTTATAGTAGGGATTCCTCCTATTCCTATTGTAATTTTCTAGTAACCTTGTTCCATCTAGCACTTGTAATTGGCAAGTGCCTGAATCAAGTATATAGGATACAATGTACGGGCCCAACCAATGGACTTTGAATTTCCCAAGATGGCATAGAAACTTGGAATCATATAAGAGAACCATCTACCCAACCTCAAACTGCTTGTTCTTTATGTGTCTATCATGTCATGTATTTTACCAAGATTTTTCTATTTTTTCTCCAAAGAGCAATAGTCCACCTCTCATCCAACTACATCAACTTGTCAATCCTCTCATCAAGTGCTTGTTCATCATCTAACCCTCTTACGCGTGCTATACACAATGATGGTAGCATAAATTCAACAAGTAACAAAACTTCCATTCCAAACACAAATTGAAAAGGTATCTCCTTGTTCATTCTCTTATAAGTAGTCTGATATGACCATAACACAACAAAATTTTTTTATCCCAATTATTTATTTCCACATCACAAATCTTCGTCAACATGTGATTCAATTTTTTTTTAAATGAATAACCGGTCCCATTATCTTGTGGGTGATAAGGGGTAGTCTTTTGATGGGAAGCCATGAAATCTACCAATAATATTCTAACTCTCTCATTTAAGAAATGAGTACCCTATCACTTGTTGAGCACAAGTGGGAAGCCATACCTACAGATTATATTTTCCCATAAGAACCTAGCCACTATTGTTTGTGCAATCCCTTGTATGTGTCGCTTCTACCCACCTTGTAAGTTAATCTATGCATGTAATGATATAGCACAAACATTTACTTTGCACGACTAAAAAGATAGGGCCTACGGGTTAATTTCCCACTACTCGAATGTTTCTTCACTAGAAATTGGTCTTAAAGGCATTTCATCTCTTTACCCTAGTTTACCAATGCATTAACAATGGTCATCAGCCTTGTAATACTTGATACAATCTTTGTAAACCATTTCCCACCAAAATCATGTTAGAAGGATCTTACATGTGGTTGCATTACCTACATAGTGCCCCCTGCAATTCCACTATGAGGCTCTTCCATGATTGTAGTGCGTTAAGCATGCACCAATGCAAAACCTCATCGCGTCCTAGCTTTTATAAGTATCCACTAATTAACATGTAGGCACGACACCTATGGCTAACTACTTCCTTTCTAAACTCTTCATTCCCTCTAGCGCCACCCCCATTTTGAGAAACACATCAATATCTTCCAAGTCAAAGGGCACAGGATACAATCTAAATAGTTGTGCATATGGAATTTTATCATCAATGCTTTGGGAATCCTCTCCTAATTCAATCCTTAAAAATGGTCGGGCCCCAAATTACTCTTACCCAATTTTACAACAACCGTAGTAAAAAAACTCTTGGAACAATAGGACCCACTGCATAGGCACCCTTGCAAGTTAGGCTTATTCACTAAGTACTTTAATGCCATATGGTCCATGTCAATGGTAAGGGGCATCGCTAGTAAATATTTTATTAATTAGTGCAGCATGTAGATAGTCAATAATGTCTCATACTCTATGGTAGTATAATTTTGTTCTACTAAGGTTAGATTACTACTAGCAAAGCACAAGGGATGGAAAATGATTCCCTCTCCGGTTGTGTTAGGATTGTTCCAATATCCATCCTTGAATCATCAACATGTACATGGAATGGATTATCCCAAGAGGGAAAGTGAAATATGGGAATGGTTCTAAGCCTATTCCTTAATGTGTCAAATTTCATATGCTGTGCCTCTTCTCAATGAAATGTACTTTTATGCGTTACAAAATCTTCCAAAAGTGTGACGATCTTAGCATACCCCTTAATAAATTTTTGGTAATGCCCCATATGTGATACCACACTCTACATGGTAGGCTCTCCCAGTCCCATAATAATGCAAACTTTTGTAGGAACCACTAGTAAGCCTTCTTTACATTTGATAAACCCCAACAAAGTTCCAAATGGGGTAGTGAAAACACATTTCTTAATTTTGAGAGACATATTCAACTGTTGGCATCTCTCAAACATCTGACTTAGATTATAACAATGGTTCATCACTAATCCACATACTATCCATTCATCTAGGTAAAATTGTCAAAATTTATGGATGAAGTCGTGAAATGCCTAAACCACAATGCACAAAAACACAAGAGGTGCGTTATTCGATCCAAAATACATGGCTGTATAGGAAAACCTTCCCCATTAAAAGGTGAAGGTTGTATTTTCTTAGTCCTCCTTTACAATTCTAACTTGATGATATCCTGAGAATCCATCTATGAAAGAATAGATCTCGCGCTCAGCTAATACTTCTAGGATATCTTTCGTGAACGTGGTTGGAAAAGGATCAATGACACACACCACATTAAAATTCCTATAATAAATGAAAATCCTTATTCTCCCATCCTTCTTAATGTTGATAACCATAAAAATTATCCAATTTGATTCCTCAATAGCCTCAATGATTCCTGATGTGATCATCTTTTCAATCTCCTCCTTGAATTTGACACGTAAACTCGGATTCATTCGATAAGGTCTCTTTAAAATTTGGTGCATGCATTCCTTTAACTTGATCTTCATTTCTCCCAAGGAGTAGTGAAATCATTTAAGCTCATGGTACCCATGCAGAAACAAATCTTGTAATTTGCACAATGCAGATTAATAATCTTCAAAACCTCCCTTCTGTCTAGTAATTACTTCTTTAGGTTCCACCTTCAAACCAATGTTAACCTTCTTGGTTTTCAAGGGTTAATGGTAGCCATGTGATTTCTCATCGGGACTATCCATAGCCTCACACGTGTCGATAGTATTGTTAACATCTAATTTTTCCACCTCTTCACCATTTATTACATAGACTAACTTTCCTTTCTCTTTTTCCATGCATGCATGCTCAAGTTGTACCTCCTTTGATTCTTCCTCATTGAAGCGTGCTTCCAAGTCAGGTTCACCTAACAACTGTAGTACTCTATCCTCCTTCATGGAACTATCTCTCGATAGTTACATGCTTTGAACAACATGTAGCACCACATTCACCAATGGTTTAGTACTTTGATACTTGAAATCTTTAAGTAGATCAGCCATCAACTCCTACCAAAAGATTCTATCTAACGATGCATCTCTAAGTGAATGTACTATACATGTGCACAACCTTGTAAGGTGGATTAAAGATTATTCACCCATAAACATGGGGCTAAGGCTTCCACACCTTCCATCCATGCCTTCTCACTTTCCTAGACATGAAATGAGGTGGGTTCCTTCTAATGATAATCGATATATAAGTACTTGCATTTCTTCGGAGAAACCTAACAAATAATGCAATTCTCACCTCACACCATTCTACAAGGTTATCATGATGGGTCTCCCATCAATGTGTTGTGGTCCCAAGAAAAGTATAGATAAGAATACTTCTCCTTTCAATCTCACATCTCCACCGGGTATCCATTTCTCGCAGGAAAACATCAAGGTTGGCTCCCCTAGTGTAACTTGGTAACCATTTTCCAAAATATGCCCAACTAAGCATGAATTTGTTACTCTTGTCATGGAGCCTCTTAATTACATTCTGACTAACTCATATGTCATGTGTGCCCAATTTTCATATGCCACACTAGTTGTATCACTTATAGATTGAATAACTTCCTATTAAATAATGCCTTCTTTTGTTGGTTGTACAACCTCAGGGTCCCTGATAGTGCACACATAGATTATTTCTAGGTATTATTCTCCTAAGGGCTTATTATAGGGCACCAACATCCCATCTATAAGATGAATGATAACATGTTCCCGTTTGTTCTCAAAACTTATATACCTCTTATTGAAACGTAAGTTAACATTTTTCTTATAGCACTAGGGGCACCCAAGTAACGTTGGAAATTTTTCCGCCTCAAAGAGCACCAAGACTTCAAGGTCTCTAGTGAATTTTTCCCCTTGGATAATGATAACAACATCCTTTAAAACACTAATGAGAATTTCCTTTTTCTTATTAGCCATATACATCACATTTGAAAATGGGTCCTTCCCAATTGATTCCATGCGTCCAGGTTGAGAACATTAACTTCTACACTTGTTTCAATCAGAATATTACTTTGGAGCCATCAAGAAAAACTACATTCAAGGTAATCTCCTATCATATTCAAGGCTGTGGGGAGGTAGATTAACATGCAAAACATGCTTCTAGTTCTCTCCTCTAGCGCTTGGTACTTTATGTTACCATCATTCTTCTAATAGAGGCATGATATTCTCTTGGTGCAACATCTTACATACCTCTCGACACATCTATATCTATCTAGAGAATGTCGGTGTTTTTCTTCTTCTCTAACTTAATGCATTGATATTTTAGAAAATTAATTTCCCCTTCATGACATTTGATTACTTCCATGGTCTCTTGATAGAATTCCTTCTGATGCATAGGGTCCAGATACTTCCCATTTACCACTTATTCTCTTGTAATCAATGGTATTTTCTTTGGTATCTCCTATCACACGTAACCTCATCTCACATCATCACCAGTATAGGTTCTAAATTTAACTCACGTGCCACCCTTAGCATTCATTTTTTATCAGCATGCTTTACGCTCACCATCCTAGTGCCCTTATCCTTCCACTTATTCTATCTCATGAGTTCAAACAATTTTGAGCATTCCTCATACATGTGAGTTTTCCCACACTAAGAGAACTGATAAATTGGAAAATTACCACTTGTAATGTTATGTAGATACATAATTATAGCATGTTCCACAAGGGATTTCACTCCTACCCCCGTGATTGCCACAACCTCTAACTCCTCAAAATCATCTACTTCAACTTCCTCAAGCCATGTGCCCTTCATAATGACAACCATCATCCTTGGAGCTGTTTACATAAATGGTTTGGCACACACCAGTATCAATGGCATCATGTATTTGGTTAATCAATCTACAATCCTTGGTGGCATAAGTAGTATAGGTGTAAATTTTTCAATGGCAAGACACATTCTTACGGATCATGCCTTGAAATAGTGGGTAACTACTTGCATCATGATCTTCATGGAAAATATCATAGTCTACCATCATCATGTGTACCGATATCTGAGGAAAACTGTCCTTCGTATGCCCTTCTACCTCACAATTTGTACACCATAACTCATAGTGAGTCTCATGATCCAAATTCACAAACAATTTCTCCAACTACTTTGCCATTGCAAAAATTTGGGCTTCTAGGAATAAACTAGCTCCTATATAAATTCTTCCTACCGCTTTAGCACACAAGGAAGCCTCCAAGGCCTTGCATAGATATGTGAAAATATTCTATGAAATTTCCTCCTAAATGCTTTAATCAGTCCTATGACAAACCACTGAGCATGCCGCAAGGGTGGATGTCACAAGATAACTTGGATAGAGAGTCTTGAAACATGCGTCCTACTCCCACACACTCTTTGTCATTCCTTTATGAATCTCCTTTAATGCACTTTGATTTTTTTGTTCAAACTCAGGTATGTGGAACTCTTCCAAAAAGGTATTATGCAATGCAATGTAATCCACCACTGTTTGGTGTGGGTCATACTTCCTATACCAGCTATGTGCACGTCCTTGCACAATGTACTTACAAAATGACTAACCTTCCGCTCTAGGGTAGTGATTCCCTTCATGCACCATAGTAACTTGCACTTGTGTACATGTTTTTTCATATCCTCAATGCCCTTGTAATTAGGTAAGTGGAGTGACATCTCATAAAACACCTATTGATGGTGTTTTGGACCTTTTCCACCAGATCTAGGACCTTGATTCCCTCCAATGTTTCCTCCACCACCAGACCCACTAGATCCACTATTGCCAACTACTCCGATCCACTAGATCCTCTTTTCATAGGTAAGAGGCCTAACACGCTTCCCACCGTGATCCCACTATTGTGCTACACTATGTGTCGATAGTCTATGATATTAAACCACTCCTAGATGTGTCTCCCGCATCGCTCCCAAATGTGATACTCAAATGTTTTGATACCACACCTTGCCCAAATGTTGTGCTAGAAAAATACCCCCAACCAAAAGAAATTATTGTGCAACCATAGATATAACAAATGAAAATTATACCTCCTAGGTGTCACTCAACCACCAATATTGATACCAACCGGATTATCAAAACTCATCTCAAGTAATAGAAAACTAAGTATAAGGGTTTTTTCGCCATGTGGGTTAAGATGTGTGCCTACAAATCTCCTCCTTTCTTGATATGAAAAACTCTTTTCAGAAGCCAAGGGGTTTCTCTTTAGTGTTTGCAAAGATGGGGTAGCTCAGATCGCTCAAATTCCACTCCTCCACATGAACCTCAAATCCTTCTTGCAACGTTTGCCTCCATAAATTCATCACTCCTACAACTTTGAGTTATCTTACCAACTCCCTCTCACCTACTTCATTATACTTTATCTCCCTCTCTTCTCTATCCATTTTTGTTGTAAGGTCCTCCATCCTCTACCACGTCAACTTCCAAACCCCGCACCTAGTAGGAGTTTTTACAGTATGGGAAAAGCTTCCAAAATCAACATAATGACTAGAATCTTGATATCCAATGGAATAGCATGCAAGAATGATCCTCTAGGCTCCCTCAAGAATTCAAACTCAGCAATCTCTGGGAAAGAATACATAGAAATAGCGTATTCCAGGGTATAACTAGTCAACACTCTACTCCACCAGTGATCAAAAACACAGTCTAGGTCATATTAGCATCATGTAACCACTAATATTACTCTTGGGTCCAAACACGAGGTCTATAGTACCAACTTTTAATTGATGTATATGTTGAAATCCATTCATATAACTCTACTATGAAATAACAGAAGAATGTCTCATAGAGTTTGTGATATAGGTTTTACTCCACCCATTTATGTGCATCAAACTCATGTCCAATGTTAAATATTTGAGGAAAATCATCCTCCATGTTTTTGAGCCACGCTTCGATACTATCCAAGGTCAAGCACTCCATCATTACACATTTCTCTCATAATAGCTTCAAAAGAGGTCCCAACAATAGAACCAAGATGTAGTCATTATTTTACCCTCAATACCTCTTTCTAACCCCAAGTGTGTTGGCCTATCACCCAACATACGTTGGGTGCTCACCTGAGGCACATGCGGGCACTGATCCCCTCCTTTATGTGAGCTTTGCAAGAGAGTTCCACCATTAATGGAGGATTATTTGCAGAAACATAAGTACATGCATCTACTTAAAAGGTAGAAGATATAACTAATAGATCTACACATCAATGCATCACAAAAGCTAAATAAACATTATATGAAGCACAAGGAATAAGATCTGAGTCATGAAAAGCCAAATAACATGAGGGTTTACACCCATAAGCAAGATGTATATAATAGATCCATGTATATTGATTTAAAAGAGTTTTGGTAGCCATAATACATTCAAAAGGGTCATCTTAGACCATATACATCAAGTGACAGAGCTCCAACCCCTGCAAACCCATCTGATCAGAGATCCTAACTATTCTTTCCCCATTATAACCCTTGTTACAAACCTCAATACCCATAAATATGCTTAATTATATCCCTTACAAACCTCTAACACTAGGAACTCTAAATTATGACATCATGAGCTCCGAACTCTTAGCATTTCCCAACATTTTTGCACACCTCTTTACCCTCCTCTCCATACTCCCATACCTTCTATTGCCTTCACACCACCTTCTCATACTCTCTCTTCTATCTCTCTCATGTTCCTCTTCCAAGCACTTCTTTAAATAGGATCAGCATCCACCGCCATGACTTCTCTCTTGAGCAAATCGTATGCCAAGTGTCAATGTGATCCTCCATTAGCTAATGCTTATCCTCTTTGCAGAACCTTCCACTAACTGCAATGTTGCCTTTGGGAATATTCTCTACGTGGAATATCCTTTTCTTGGCCTCTAAGGTTCCAGGTTGGCACCTTATCCACTTATCATGCCTAGTCGGGTCCTTAAATTATTCCTCAAGTTACTCCATGATGCAAAATATGGCCAAGTCCTTTAAACCCTTGTTCTCCCTCTTGCGGGTGCCCTAGTTTCGTCCTTCTTAAACCATTTTCTTGTACACTTTTCCCCGAGTGCCCTTCTATTTATTGATACTATGTGTACACCTCTTGGTACTTAGCCAATATTTAAGGTCCAATAAGGTTGATCCTATTTTTTTCAAGACAAACCACATCTCTTAACTATACCTAAGGTACATCCTTCCTCTTCATCTACTGCATGAATGCAAATTGTAGAGGATATCTTGACACTTGTATTCCATAAAATTTCCACCCATGGTAATATTTCTCCTATCATTGAGGGTAATTTAGATTCTTACAAGATTCATGGTGAAAAATAACCTTCCCCTCCACCCATAGATGCCCCTCATAATTCCATATATCTAATATAATATAGTGATGATGACATTATTTCCAACTTGCATAAGGAGGATACTCCTTCCATTCATATAGTAATTGATGGGATTTCTTATGTTTCTAATAATGATTTAGAATCCATTTATAGTAAATTCCCTAGTGATGACACATATGAAGATTCTTCTTTGCTTGCACATTTTCTGAATGAACAAAATTTTGTTTCTACTATTCCTCTTCTATAAAAAGATAAATACATTGATTATAATAACCCTATTTCACTTGCATATGATTCTACTTGTGTTTCTACTATTCTAATTAAATTTGAAATAAATTATTTTTCTTGCACCAGTAATGTTTCTAATAATACTCTTGAATGTAACAATGATACTCTAGACACTAGAATTAGGACACCCTAATTCCCACATGCATGTACACACTCTATGACACTCCTTCATAGTCTCACATAGTCATTTTGCCTATTATACTAGGTTACATTTACCATTTTACACCCATAACCACCTAAAACCAAAAAATATAAAAACATAAATAAAAAATAAAACAAACAAACCAAAACAACCTAACAAGGTCTACCACAAACTTTAAACAACCCAAAACCCATTTGATAACCAAAAAAATTGTAAAAGGAAGAACACGAACTTATTCCACAATCGAGATGATTTATTCAAATTGGTGGAAATCTATTGAAATGACATCGATCCTATATATACTAGTCTTGGCCTTCGCTTGAGGATTCCTGATTTTTGACCATTGAACTTGTTAGAGTAGGTATTTACCTTAGCTCATTGTGACCTAGGTACTTTATTTACCTTTATTGTATTTATCCTCACCCAATTATGTGTGTGGATATTTATTTTATCTCATTTAGATATTAGGAGATATTATCTAACTTGTTAGGTATAGTTATTTCCTTGATCTATGGTATTGATTAGATCCTTGATGTTTAGTTCTCTCCTAAATCTATGGTCTTGACTAGTTCTTTGATGACTAGTTATTTCCTTGATTTATGGCTTGATCCACGACCTTAATCGGTTCTTAGATTGTTATTCCTTGCCTATTTAAGCAAGGCCCATTCTCAATGTATTGCGTTGAGTTCCATAATAATATATGATATTGTTTCTCATTTGTTTGCAAAGGTTTTATCTAAAGTTATTTCGCGCGGTTGCTTTCATCTTATAGATCGTGGTGTTTGATTAGCATCTGTGTTCTTGGCTTGGTATGATCTGGTTATCATTCCTTTCAAAACTCCCATCCACATTCATTCAAACTTGACATAAACTCATAGCACTATCCTCCAATCAATCCTGATATTCAATTTCCCATCCTTTTTACATTCAAATTATGTGGAATAATCATAATACCTTGTTATTTAAATATTTCGTTGAGACATCATCATACACATCCCGTTGGCAAAAATATATCGATTTTTAAAGGTATGTAATCTTCGTTATGTTTTTATAACCTATGTCACATTTAGACACTATTTTTGTGATCTAACTTATGTGCCAAAGCATATTACCTCCTTTGTAAAATGTGTTTGGATTAACCCAATTTTATCATGCAATTGGCACAGATCATGTAGATCAAGTAATGATCTGTAAGATCAAAATTGATCCCTGTCAAAAAAGATTTTTATTTTACATTTCAAATTATCTTGATCCAGCTTTCTTTTTAATATATAATCATAACTAATTTGTTATTTGTAAGCTTGTATTTTTGTTAGATGACACTTCTAGGAGCAGGGTATGAACCGACCACCATATTTAACTTACTAAGTGTGTGACAACAACTCGCGTGGGAACAAACATACCTAGAATATGAACTAAGTTTATTCACCATTGCTTTCACACACAATATTCATTTCCATCTCAATTGTCTAGAAATGAGTTGAATCTTTTCAAAATAAGCCCTTTGCTTATTCGTATTGTTATTTTTGAAATAAAAACTCATCATATTATTATCTAACATATTTGTTTTCTAGTTGTTTATTTGTTTCTAGGTTTCCTTATTATCTGGAATAAGAGTCTCTTATGTCATTTATATTTGTACATCTCAACGTTATTAACATAGCTATTGTTAAAACCTATTATTTTTCTAAGTTTTAGTGGTTTTTTTCACTTAACATGATCAAATCCTAAAAATACTAAAACATCAAACACGTTGGTGGCACCCTAGATCCTTTTCTAATCAAATTCTTTATTTTTGTAATAGGATCCATTTCTTACTTTATTTCTTGTTAGATTAGTTAACTTTTCAGCTCAGATCTCTCGGTGGATTTTTCAAAAACATGTAAAATATCAAAAAGTAATATATTAGTGAATGAAAGTACTTCTTTCTTCCCTCCTTTCAATCTAATTTCATAATCACATATTTTATGTTTTGGCCTCATCGAAATAATTTTTTCTTTTGGGTCTTAAAAATAACTTGCATTCCTTTTGGATCATCTAGTTTAAGTAAGGGTTAAATCATGCATTCACTCCTTTCCCTTATACACAACCAAATCCCATACAATCAAAATATACATTTTAAACAAACCCTTCCTGGTCTACCTACTTGTATTTCATCACCAAGGGTGAATCATTTAGATCCTTTTATACACTCTTTCAACTCACCAATGTTTTTGGCTGTAGAAGTCATTAATTCACTTGTACAATAATCAAATTTAATGAACTCAATCTTTGCGTAAGAAGGAAAAACTTTCTCAATAGGATAAAAATACATTAATCACTAAATCAAGGAATAAAATCACTTTTTGTATGCTTAATACCACCATATAAACATGTTCAAACCAATAAATTAGTTTCACTTCAACATTTTACATATTTTTCCTTGTAGACCTCAATTTTTCCTACTAGCCCTCTAAAACCTGTTTTTCTAACACAACTACCCAAATACCTAGTATGTAATCTGATTGTTAACATTTTTAGATACACTTTTGGCTCATTTATCTTCGTATCAAATTTCAAGACTCAAATCTTCACCAATAAAAAAGTTATACTCATTTTAGTTATTTTGGCACTAGGTCTCAATTAGCCCTCCTAGAACACAAATCTTAAACTTGGGAGAATTATAAAGACAATCAATCAAAAGTAAGAAGTTTTCCGGATATCCATTTGGAAAATATGTCTTTTATAAAATGTTTATGTCTTTACTCTTTTTCTATCAATCCCAACTCCAATTTTCACTTTTTTCTGTTTATTAGGTCTAAGCTAGGGTTTAGTAGAAAAAATTGAGTGTTTTTTTATTTTCACTATACAAACTTCAAAAACACCTTATACCACCTAAATAAAATTATTCAAGGATTTTACCACCTTCATACACCTTACTTTCATTTTTATCATTTACATTGCTTTAGGCTTATCCACTTCTCTCTAACTATCATTATCTACACACATCTTTAAAATTTGTTCTTTCCTATGTATTTCTTCCATACTTCCCATCACTACGCTATTCTTTCTCCCAACCTCTCATTTCCGCATTACAACCATCATACTTGTTTAAGAAAATTTGTTTCGTATTAGCTAAGACTCTTCAAACCCTCACAATAAGGTTTGTGACATGATAGTTTAAGGGTTTCTTGTATATGTTATGACCCTACTCGGACTCCTTAATTCTTCTCAATGTGTTTATACTCCTTCCAAGACTATAGAAACTTTTCAAGCTCCCTAACATGCTTGATCAATGAATTTTTCTCTTACTCTCTCTCAAGTTCTTAGAGTACTATAGTAATACATTCAAGTATTTCACCAACTTGTTGGAACATAATGATTAAGTGGTTTGGCCAACCCTTAATGTATATGGGTCCATCACTAATATATAGGTTAATATTTAATAATATGAAATATTTATATTTCTATTATTAAATATGCTAACCTAGGTATATACTTTAGGTTAAATATTTAATATCATGAAATGATTATATTTCTAATATTAAATATTATAAACCTAGGTGTATGTGTTAACCATTTTAGGTTGAAAAGGTGGGTCAAGAGACATACTCGATTACCTTATATAAAAAGTACTTTAGGTCCTCATTTGATATATTCAGAAATATATCAAACATGTGCAAATCAAGTGATTTGGTTTTACCCTTGGTAAATAGGGTTTCAAAGGAGGAGGTGATCTTACTAGATGTAAAATAAGTTCTCTAAAGTAAAAGGTTATTTTCAAAGTGGTTTTTACCCTATTAGGGTTTTCCACTATAAATATTGTGTCACCTGTGTTATTTATTTCCTGTAAGTATTTGTTTATTTACTTATGTTATGATGTAATCTTTATTTAAATATTTATTATAACATTATGTAATATGTAAGTTGATTAAATCCGTATTTATTAGAATCATCAAGTTCTAACACAAATTACCTCTTTATTTATTCAAGACTCGTACTATCATTACCCTAAATATTCTTCATTTAACTATCTCACCTATACTTCTATTTTTACCTTATTCTTCATAGAAAGTTAACTCTCCTCTTTTATGTTCCTAAATCCCATCAACTGTGTGTACACATAATCAAGACCATGTCTTCATATTTTAAGTCTTAATAAATTTTCACTCCCCTATTTGAATAGCTCATCAAGTATACTTTCCCTAATTCATCTTCACAAGCTGACCAAATGCATATTATACACTATTAAAGCAAGGATTTCACATTCAACCTTCTCTCGGGTTTCCAAAACTAAGCATGGTCATTTGACAACTCATTTTAGTAACTTAAAGGTCTAAGAATCTCTTAACCCTTGTTTGAGATTTACTTGATCTCTAGATTTAATAATTCATTCCACAAATTGAGTAAATAATCTTCCATTCATCAATGAAAATATTATATACACAAAATGTCCACCTAGCTTCACACCGAGTAAACACAATCTATATTTGAAAATTGAAGTTTTCCTCTATCCTTTTTTCTTCATAGTTGTAGACACATAAAATTAGCACCGCTAATCTTCGTGTCTACGTCCACTAGCACCCCTTGATTATCAAATCACTATCATATTATATATTAAATCCTTATCCTGAGTCTTAATTCTCTCAATTATATTTAATCCTCGTAAATATCATTCTAAAGCTATAAAATACCATTTTAAAACCACCCAAATCCACTTAGAAACCAAATTAAAATTAAAAAAAAAAACAAAATCAATAATTTCTTAACCATTTCACAACCTTTGTAACCCATATAACCTCTTTCCAACACATATCATTAATCAAAACAAATGAATGACTTTATTTGGGAAGATATTACAACCTTTTCCTATGTTTCTCGGATCGCTGGAAATTCTAACCAATCATCAACAATTCTCTTTTTTTTTGACAAAAACTAATATAAACATTTTTAGGCCTTCATTTCAGTTAGCTTCCTCAAACTGGGTTTGGCTTATAACAAGGCATTGCTCAAGGCATTCATATTTCAATCTTACTATCTTATACCCCTCTTCATCACATTAATATTCAACATATTTGTTCTCCACCCCTTAGAGGTCATTCAAAAATATGAGAATTCAACTCAACAAATATTTTGACATCCGGAGTCTTCCTCTCTCGGGTATCTTCTCATTTTTATCTATCAACGTATGCAAGGTATGAACCTTCTTATTTCTTTCATATCTTGTTTATTTACCATTTACAATCCTCGATCAGTTGTATATATTTTATTATCATCATGTATGATTACGTAGTAATCGCCAACGATTCCTCTAAATCACCAAAGATTGCCTCAAATCCACAACGATTGACCTTAATTTCCATTGATTCCTATCTTTTAAATCATTTAACCTTAAAAATTACCTTTATGACATCCAGATCATAATGTTAATTACCACTATGCCTTTTCAAGTTCTGTAAAACTCTATCATGCTCCTTTGAGCCATCTGTAGTAGTTTATAGTTATTTTAATAAAATATATCACTTATTTTACCTCTCGTGAGTACACAACCATCTACATCCTTACTCCTTTGAGCCATTTTGTGATTCCTAGAATCCCTTTGGATTAGGTATCACCATCAGACCATCATATAGTCTAGACCGCATCAATCCTTTTTCTTTTCATTGTTGGTTATATTGTATATTTATCATTTTATCTTATCATTATCAGATTGATTTCTTGAATGTGGATTGACATCCTTGCAAGGAAGTCCATTGACTTCATGGGACTAGACTTGGCCATATATCTATCTAATCCTATCATTTTCTAAGTGCCTTTAAAATTTAGGTAGCCAAACCCACTTTGGAAAGAAGGAGTTATGCACATGCTTGGATCTATAAAAATTAATCATCCATCAAGATCAACATCCATCTTCACGGGTATTGGTAAACCCCGTCATCTTCTAAAGTTGTTTTTTTATTTTTTCAATTTGTTAATTTAAAGTAGGAAAGTGAAAACATCTCTAAACATTTTTAATTCTTGGCGGGACACTTAGTCCCTTTTTTTATTTCATTTAAATTAATTTAATTCAAGTTTTTGGCCTTCTTATTTGTAATCACTAGTAATCTAGTCAAATCACCAATGATTATGTGAATCACAAAAAATTCTTGTCAATCACGTATAATCTCTATAATTGCTTCGATTACTCGAATTCAACCTATAACATCATTTCCTCTTTCTATTTTCTTTCCTCTACTAACCTTTTTGTAAGTTTCTTATTTAGTGGGTTTTGCTTGCTATAATATTGCATTGCTAAAAAATATTCAAAAATTAAACAGAATCATTTCTCGTGTGTGTTTTCTCCTTTTATTTTTCTTTTTCAAGCATCAAATTTTGGTGTTTTTGTCATCGAAATCAATCATTATTTTAGGCTTGAAATGAACCTTGCTATAGACACTAGAAATTTGCATCCTCCTGTTCTCATTTACTTATCTCGATTAAATATGTTCATTCATAACTATTGACAAATAAAACATGCCATCATCCCCACGACCTAGGTAATCAACTAAATTCCCTTAAATAAATTAATCATTTACTCCCACATACCATAAAACATATCCTACTCCATTTTATTCAAATAATTAATTAATATACCATCCCTATGTGAAATTCTCCTTCAACAAAGTAGCTAGGTCTACTTTGAAATCAATTTAGAAACCTTCCAAAAATACTCCTCATCTATCCAAACAAATTTAATTTCAATCTTAACCCATCAAACTACACATATCTACCTCATTATATTTATCACATCATAATAAATGGAAATCCCAAGGAACTATAGTTATAATTAAAAATTTATCAGTTCTTATCTTTTCCAAACTCAAACCTAGATCAAACACCTTGGTGATTTCCTCATTCATCGATGATATCTATATACTAGTTTCTTTTCCTCTCTTGGGGACCATCCAAGAGAAGTTAGAAATAATTTCAAGATTCATTCAAGTTTATCGGTGTCATTTTTCATCAAGCCAAAGCACGACCATGAATATCAATCATCTTGAATCCATTTTGAAGCTCGTTCATCATCTAACCACAATCAATAACAACTTCTTGTCACCCATCATCAATTGAGGTTCATTATTGCCTTATAACCCCATTTTTCCATCTTAAACCTTTTTGTCTAATCATTTCTTAATTCACTTTTTATTTTATAAGACCTTAGTTTCGCATGTTGATCAAATCTCTCGATTTTAGCGATCTATCAAAATATTACGAGATCGCATGTGTTTCTGTGTATTTTGTTTATGTAGTAGTCATATCTCATTCAAAAATTCTTATGAATTACTTTTATCCCTTGTGTTACTAATATTTTTTCAAGAATGGGTTTTGTCGGATGGTCATAGGTGGAACTAATCACCTAATAACAATCATCAACTCTTTTCCAATCATTCACCATCAACTTCATTAGGAGCAGGTAAGATCTTCTCGCATGACCTACGGTTGTGTGTTATTAATGTAGCTCCTATTGACACATTAGAGAGAATCTTTGAGTCCACCTAGAGGATCCGTGAGGCTACCAATGAGTTTTGAGAAGCTTACTACAAGGTACAATATATCTAAGTTGACCTATCTTGGTTTAAGTATCAACATGAGGTAGGATTAGACATCTTTGAAGGTCCAATACCGAGTCCAAATCAATATTGGGAAGTGAATTCAGCTTTGAAGACTCTGAATAATATTTTTCACGACACTATGATACTGAAGAAGAATATACCATCTTCTTTAGAGACGACTATATTGAGGATCTTGATTTATACTTTTCTCGAGGTGGATGATCTAGCTATTATGTGGGTTCAAAATTCTCTCGCGAACTTTGACACTAACATTGATTCCAATTTTGAGCCCTAGTCATATCTCTTTTCATAGTATCATCATTAGCCGAATATATCTATAATAAACTAAATAAATCCTAAACATTTGATCACATATTCTCATACATCATATGTTATATCTCATCTTCATAAATAAACTTGATTTTTTAAAGTGATTTGACATCCATACAAGGAAGTCCTTTGAATTTTGAGAAATGGCCAATGCCAGAAACCCACCTATGAATATTAGTAATCTCATCTTTTGTAGTGTCTATGATTGCATATTCATTCACAAAAAATGATCTTGATCTATTCTTCCATGGAGAACAAAAATCAAACATCCAAAGAAATCATCTCGAGGGTATCTTGAAACCACGTCATATTCTAGGTGTGAGGAAATAACAGATAAAATATGTGGAATAATCCCTCATAGAATCACACTAGTAGAAACTAATAAGAAATAAATATTACAGATCTCAAATTAAAGTGTAGAATAATAATAACACAACACAAAGAGACAATATTTAGTGTGGTTCATCAAATTTGGGCTACGTCCACAAAGAATCACTTGCTCATATTTTATTACAAGCCACCGCAGTCTTAATATAATACCCAGATCTGTTTGGAGCTATGCTCAACAAACTCTATAGAATTTGTTAGTATCCAATTTTTTTCTCCCTTTCAAGCCGAGAAGCATCAAATATTTAGCACAGAGCTTAGAGACAAATTGATCTTGTTATATGTCATTTTGTAGCTGGGGATGAGATCTAACTGGCCCTTTATCACTTAGATTTGTGGAGATATGGATAACACCTTAAAGAGGATTTGACCTATCCTCACTACTTTAGGTTGTGCCTTTCGACCAGGGTGAGAGGACCCGTAATGTAACCTCTTTTTGATGAAGGAGATGGAGATATCCTTATTTTGCACAAATTTTATGAAGAAAACCTTGGGAAAATATGGTCAATACTCCATAATTTAACTCTTAAGAGTTTGTCACTTCTAAAATATGGAGATACTTTCAAAACAAGGCTAAGGTTACTAAAGACATTATGAGATCCTAATTGTTCTACATATTTTAGTAAATAGATTTTGTTCCTTTGTTGATATACAAGGAAAATAGGGGTAATTCAGGATGGATTCATGGTTTTTGAATAATTTTGGTGGGAGATTAAGCAGGATAAAGTTGATTATACTAGATCTTTGAGAAATTTCACAACAATGGACAACTCAACAACAAAAATCTTCATAATAATGAAGATGTTCCTTCAACCAAAAGGCATACTTCAATGGAGGCCCAGATCAACACATTTTCACACAATTTTTGATAATATAACATGAAATCTTGAGTTAAAAGACTCAATTAAACACCAAAATCTTTAATCAATCATGCCTAAGGTACACCAAAAGACTTCTAGACAATATTTATCAACAAATGACAGTGGAATCCTTTGTGATTTCACAAATATTTCAATGTAAGATTGCAAATAGAACAAGAAAAACTACTTTCAAAAATTCTAAAACAAAGCGATACACTAATTTCTCCAAGATTGACACAAATTAATTTCAAAATTGCTTAAATTCATCGCATGGAAAAGCTTCTGTTTCATTTGATTCTTAGATGTTTCTTTGAAGTATTGACGAAATAGATAGGGTAATGAAGTGTAGGAGAAATACTTTTTTAATGTTGGTTGATGGGTTGTTGTGTGTGTATGACTTCTAAATCCGTAGCTGATTGTGAGAGCTTAATTTTGGCTAGGAGGAACTACCTGTAATGGAAATGAAGACCAGCAAAAGGAATTAAAAATATGTGCGGTGAACTTCCTAGCGTATGCTAGATCAGGGAAATGTGATACTTCCTAAATGGTTGTCAGTCCACTATTTTAAAAAAATTTAATGTGGTACATAAATTAAATCCTATTGTAGTTTTAAATGATTTATGTATCTCACTAAAAACATAATAAGAAATATCTAATCTAACAGGCTAGGTTTGAGTAGGATCCAAAGGTCAAGTGACTTGTTCTAGGTCTCTACAAGTCTGACAGAGATCTTAGGTAGATCATAGGTGAATGAGGGTGAGGTAGAATTAGGTGGGTAGGTCATTGTTCTGGGTTGTATGGGAAAATACAAAGACCAATGCCGATTAAGGGTGACCGATAGTGGTTGGGTGTAATCGGTGCTAGTTACTGTGGAAATCTAGGAATACCACAAAATGGGTTTTGGGTCTCCTTTGTGATTGCACAAAGGATTTTGGTTGGTCAGGATGAGGTATTGGGTGATTTGTGAGGGATTTGGTGAGGTTTTAATGGGTATATGGATGGGGAATGTTGAAGGAGGTCAATGGGTGGCTAGGTAAACAATAGGTGATAATATAATGACAAAATGAAGTGAACCAGAAAAGTATAATGTTATACTTACTTGGATCCTGGTCCTGGATGCCTGTGAGTGAGGGATGGAGGTCTGATGAGAGGTTGAATGCTACAGTGATCACAAATTGTAGGAGAGCTTCTACATGGGCTGCATGTGCATTCCTCTTTACTTGGTTAGATCAGATCATTGTTGGGATGGTTGTGCAGGAAAAGATGCTTGATCTCCTTCCTTGCATGTGTGTTCTCACTGAAATTCACTCTTAGAAGATGTGATATCTCTTGGTAATGTGCTAATATTCATCAACCTTCTCCCATATATTTCCAACCTTTATAATAAGGTTGTTTTGAGGGTTACAAGGGTAACCGACGGTGGTTCGGCTTAACTGGAAATGGTTAGGGGTAGCCGGCATCGGTCAGGTAGGATTTTCTAGGTTTACTAAACTAGGAGATCCTCTTGATTTTCTCATATCTCATGTCGTTAACCCGTGGATTATCTTTGGAAGATTCTTGTAAGAATGTGGGAATGTGGTTAGAGAGAATGTAGGCATTGATTTTTAGGGTTTGGGTAAGTCTTAGTTATGACAACTTATTAAGAATAGGTCTTAAGTTGAGTTAGCTTGATGAGGTGTATGTGTGGATATTATTTAAATTAATATATTTATATAATAAATATGGTGAGGATAATGAATTAATTTAATTAAATTAATATTAGTGGGGTGAAGGGGGCCATGGCTAGGTGAATGTGATGAAGAGTGCTTATTTGTCAAGGGACCAAAGGGGAGTGTGACCTAATTGTAGTGTCTACACTTCTAGAGAAAATTTCAATGCTTGTCAATGGATATAAATATGTAACCAACTTGACATGATAGAAAATATAACACAAAGGAAATTAACCAGGTATCTCAAACGAGTTTCTCAAAATACAAATTTTCTCAAATTTTTATTATGAAATTTAATCCTTGACCCTTAACAAGTATTCTCATTACATTTATACATTTTACTCACTCAATTTCCCCCTAAAAGAGAAGAATATTCAAGGGACCTTTTCTTGTTACCAATTTGTCTCAAAAAGTGACATTTAACAAATTTGCATCCGAAAGCTTCCAGGTGGACCAATTGTGAATTGATCACATTTCTTGGGCCCTTAACTAATGACTAGGATGCCATGCCACAAATTTTTGAAATCCTTCTAATCATTCTGATTCTGTCATGCGATAAATCCCCTTTTTAATCATTTTCTAGAGGCTCTGCACAGCTGGATATGATAGGTAATCCTTTTTTCTCTTGAGGAAACACCTTTTTCATCTTTTACACTGTAACTTTCATCATTTCATCCTTTTCCCTTTCTTTCCTTTGCAACTCTGTCCCACATCCATCTTCTCTAGTAATTCCTATTTTTTAAGTACCCAAGCAATTCTAACTTCAAAATATCGATCTTAACAATCCTGGACTCACAAATTAAGTTCTGAATCCATCCAATCACACTTTACAGATAGAGATGACAAGGAATTTCATCAAAAATGATGAAAAATAGTGTGCATTCACATCTCTAGGATTCTTATAGTAAAAATGGCGTAAAAAACGAGATACAATACATAGCAACCATTGATTATTCCCTTTTTTAATTTATTTAATAACCATTCACATGTTTCCTTGGTGCAAATGCAAAGGAGAAGTATAAGGACAAGATTCCAAACAAGTGTGTCCCTTCCACATGCCCTGGGCCCAAGAAAAACACCTTTTGGCCTTTGAAAAAATCTTAGTAAAAGGAGCCAGCGGAAGCCTCCACGTATCACCTTAGTGCACCTTTGGTATGGTCCTTAAAAGTAGATACCCTAAATAAGCGTAGGCTCACCATGTGTCTCTATCTGGTAGAGTTGTTAAAAATTTTTAAGGATCAATAGAAGGTGCCATGTATCTAGGGTTTGAGACAATTTTCCTTGGCCGTTGAAAAGTCCAAGCAAAGGCTGAGTTAATGGAAGCCTCCAAGTGTCCTCTTATCCCTTCTTAAAAATAAAATTTAGGGGCTAGTCCTCAAATAGGAATAGTCCTTCACGTGTCCCGGCCTTAGAAGATTGCTTTGAAAATTTTAAGTATAGAGCGGAGCCGACGGAAGCCTCCACATGTCTCCCTATTGTAATTGTTAAGGTGGGACCCTAAGGCTAATCCTCAAATGAGCTTCTACCACCCATGTTTCTATGGTTTGCCAAAGCTACACCGCCACATGAAAAAATTTCTAATTCCAGAAAGGAAGCAAAAACTCCAAGGCCAAACCAAAAGGTGAATTTTCAGATGAGCGTCAGCCCTCCATGTGGAAAAGTTTTGAGTTGAAGTGGGCCTTAGAATTTTCAAAGTGCCTCACCAAGCTACATCCAACCAGAAGGGCCACATTTCCACAGATGTTGAGATGTAAATTTGACCGAGAAAAATACACCCGTCAAACCGTAAAATGTAGGAAAATCACCATTTGTGCCCTTGAAATGAATCCTTCTTCAAGGACAAAGAATTTGGAAATGATAGAAGGAAAAATATGATCCTATGAGCTGTATCCAATCATGTTTCTATAGATTATGAGATGTAAATTTGACCGAGAAAATTACACCCACAAACCGTAAAATACAGGAAAATCACCATTTGTGCCCGGAAATAAATCCTTCTTCAAGGAAGAGAATTTGGAAATTATATAAGGCAAAAATATGATCCTCTAAGCCGTATCCAATCATGTTTCCACATATATTTGGGAAAAAAATACGGGGGACGATAAAAATGTGATTGTGGAAAATGGAAGGAAAGGAAAAAACTCATGTTTACGCCCAAGTTACAGACTCTTTCACATGGATAGAGGAATGAAAAACAAATTTTTGAATTTTAAGTCATCCTTGACCAAGGAAGGGACTAATCATGGAAACCAAATGGAGGATAGAGTTTTCATGCATTAATACATGGAGATATAAAACATGACAAAGCCCACAAACCAAGAAATTCAATGACAAACGGGGTGAGACCAAATTAAGCACCAACATCGGCTCCGACTTAGGGATGGGAACTCCCTATGAGTGCCATAAGAACCAATAGCAAAACAAGTTCAAAAACATCCTTTGGGCAACGAAGTAAAAGAATAAGCTTTCAAAGAAGACAATAATAACCAACTCCCTCAAGGACGAACTAAGAAACTAGCAAAACCAAGTCACCAAGGACTAGAACAAACAAAAATATAAAAGAATAACGAAAATAAAGAAATATATACTATATAATGGAGTACACCTTGATTCTGAGAAATAAATCAAGGAAATGTTTCAAATGCCTGCCATTAATAGGTAATTCAAGCAGTTCCCCATCTAAGTCTTTTAGGAAGAAGGTATTTTCACCAATTTGAATATCAATTGAATAAGGGCCCATCCATAATGCATCAAATTTACCATTCTTTCCCTTATCTTCATGCATGTTATCCCATAATAGCACAATATCCCCAATGCTAAAAGCTCTTGGAGTCACCTTCTTATCAAATAACTTCTTCAACTTTTCTCTGAACTTCATATGCCTCTAATGAGATGCTGCTCTTTCTTCATCTAACTCAATAATTTGATTTATTCGAGCATCATATGGACTAACTTCTTGATCTTCAATTTTTTGAACAAACTGAAATGAAGACAATTGCAAATGAAGGGGAAGAAAATCTTGAGTTCCATATACCAAATCAAATGGGCTTTTACTAGTAGCTCTTTTGACAGTGATTCTATCAGCCCAAACAACAAACTTCAATTGCTCACTCCACTTATTTTTGTTCATCTCCAAGGTTCTTCTAATGATCTTCAACAAGTTTTTATTGTTGGACTCAGATTGTCCATTTCCTTGGGGATTGTTGTTTAAAAGCATATGTCAAATTGATTTCACACTCTTTACACATTGCCACTAAATGTTTGGCTCTAAAACTTATGGCATTATCAAAAACAATTTTAGTTGGCACTCCAAATCTACATATGATTTGATTCATCATGAAGTCCATGATGACTTGGTGTGTTGCTTTCTTGGTAGGGATTAATTCCACCAAATTAGTGAAATAATCAAGTGGCTACAAGAATCTATTTATGACTAACACTAGAAGGATAAAAAAATTTCCCAATAAAATTCATTCCCCATTGTCTAAATGGGGCTTCAACTAACATAAGCTGCAAAGGAAGGGAGACTGAAGCTTTCATTCTTGTAGAAAAACACTGGCAAATTTCACATTTCCTAACCAATAGAGTTGTATCTTTGAAAAGAGTTGGCCACCAATAATCAACCCTCAAGATTTTATGTGTTTTAACTATTCCAGCAACACATCTTAAGAGCACTCCCTCTGGGTTCTTCCAAGCTAACCTAAAATTAGTAAAAATGTATTTTTGAGAGGCTAACTTAAGAGATCTTTTTGATTTTTACTCAAATATTTAGGGTAGCATAGATGTCTGAGATAAAATATTATATCTTTATACCATTCGAGCTTAGAAAATTTTCAAGGACATCCATCCTTTCTCCTTCTACTTCATTCACCTCAATATTTTGTAAGTTTATCTCAGCCATAAGATTTGTTAGGCCCAAACCTCTTATCAATTTCATGGTTTGGATATCCATGTCATATTCTTGCAACTTGTTTACCCATCTGCATATTTTGCTTGAGACCTCAATCTCTAATAATACATCTTTCACCATGGTGTGGGGAACATAAGCAACAAATTTAGAGCTTAATATGTAGGGTCTTAAAACCTTTGTTGATTTCACCAAGGAAAATGATTTCTTCTCCATGATGGTGTACTTCAACTCAGCTCCTTGTAATGCCTTACTGAAAAAGGAAATTGGTCTCTCATCCCCTTCATCATCCTTCTGCAACAAAACATATGAAATGGTGTTTTTTAAAGGAAACGATAACACTTGAAAAGGCTTCTTGTAATTTGGAGCTGCCAAAACAGGGGCATGCTTTAGTGCTTCCTTGATCCTATTAAAAGCTTGAATGGAAGCTTCTTCCCATTTGATAACTTGGTCCCTTTTTAGCATGCAAGGAATGGGGATGGTTAACTTAGCAAAGTTAGACACAAATCTCTGATAAAGTTTATTTGTCCAAAGAAGGATTGAACTCCTTCTTAGTTCTACGAATTGGAACATTGTTGATGTCTTCCACTCTCTCGGGATCAATCATGAACCCTTCCTTTGATATAATGTGACCAAACAACTTTGCCTTTTGCAGTCCAAAATGTAAATTCTTGGGATTCAATGATATGCCATACTCTCCTCACCTTAACATCATTCTCTCAAAGTGTTGCAAGTGATCATATTTTTTTCTGGAAAACATAGATACATCATCTTGATAAACAAAAATGAAGTCATTAATATAAATAGTAAATGCTACATCCATTTCTATTTGAAAAGTTTTTCCAACATTCATTAAGCCAAAAGGCATCCTCACATAGAAAGAACTTCCCAAGGAGTAGTAAAGTCAGTCTTTATTCTTTCTGAATCCTTCACAACAATTTGATTATAGCCAGAGAAACCATCCAGAGTGTATTACAATTTAGAACCAGTTACTAATTGTAGCATATTCTCCATGTTTGGTAGAGGCTAATTATATTTCAATGATGCTTTATTCAGGTTCTTGAATTCTACGCATAGCCTTATATCACCATTCTTTTTCTAATAGGTACTAAATTTACAACCCAAGAAGAGTACCTTGTGGGCTGAATGATCCCTCCATCCCTCAACTTCTTCAGTTCTTATTACATCTTCAAAGAAATTAGAGGATTGATGGGCCTCTTTTTTTCCGTGAAAGTCTTGGCATTAAATTCAAGAGGAATTTAGTGTTGGAACAAATCTTCCCTATATGCCTTCAACTCAGAGTAAGACCAAGCTAGGGAGTCTTGATATTTTTTCAAAAATTGAACATAGGATTGCTTCTCTTCCTTGCTTAGACTACTTCCTAACCATATTTTACATGGTTTTTCCTTTGTTCCCAAGTCATACTCTTCCACATCTCTTGAAACTGAAATACTTATTTTAATAACATAATCAACATTATCAAAGTTTGATTCAATAGCCATCAAACCTCACGGGAATCGTGTTTTTCTTTAGTTTGATGATGTATTTGCCAAATAAATTTTCCTTTCCTTCAACAACACACACCATTGGTTCCCAATCTATATTTTGGTCAGCAAACTCACCTTGGTTCTGCAAAAACCATTTCACTTGGGCATCATCATCAAACACTTGCCAATTTTTAATGTTATCAGGGATAGATGGCCTTTTTATTATTTCAACATCTTACTCAGAAAATAGAGATCTTGTACAATTCCCAAATCTAGATCCTAACAATGCTAACTAGTTTGTAACAACATTAAAATTTATATCATGGTGCACAATATTAAAAGAGTCAAACATTTCAATCAAATCCCAAACTACATGCTTGTATTGTTTCATTCTCTGATTTTTAGTAACATACAATTTTCTAATTTTCTTGACAATTAGTTATGAATCCCCTTTGACAATGATATCCTATATACCATATTTCCATGAAATTATCAAGCCTAATAATAGTGCTTCATATTTAATAATGTTGTTAGTGCATTCAAAGTTGAGTTTGAAAGAAAAAAAAATCTTCCCGGGCACGGAGAAATTATAACAATGCAAACACCATTTCCAAACTTGGAACAAGCTCCATCAAATAACAAGGTCCAAGGTAAACCTATTTGTTCAAGATATTTACATTGATACATATTATTCTCTTTGCCATCAGCAAACCCAACAAATTTATCAACATCTACATCAACATACAACACTTCATAAACAGAGTTATTGGGATCTTCAATAAGGTGAAACATCTTCTTATCTCCATACATCTTCACAAGGTTTCCTTTAATTGGAATGGTGGAAAAAAACATATCCATCTAAATACTTCCACCAATACTTGTAGCCTACTTTCTTGATAACAACATGCCCCATTTGGAAGGACAATCAACAATAACAACTTCAAGTTTCAAGTTCTTACTGGATAAGCTGTAAGTTGTACCACCAAACCTTTTACACATCCTACTACAACAGGTACCTCTCTAGAATCCATTGTAGTACACTTGCCATAAGTTGTTATAACATTAATGTTCAATTCATTCATGACTTCCAAAGACATAATGTAACATTCTCATTTTAATATTTTAAAATCAAGATATTTTTTTGTAATAATGGTCACCATTCTAAATAAAGCAATATTTAGAAAAAACATTCCATGCCAATCAAATTCAATGGATAAACATATGCAGCTGTAATGACTCAGTGATTCACCGATCTATTCATTCCATAACTTGGTAAGCTACCGATCTATATATGTTATCTTATGTATTGAATACATATTTTATACTTTGTATACTTTGTCATCCTACCCTACACCGGGTACTAAGTGATCTATTTAAAGAACATATATGAATATCTGATTACCAATATTCATCTGATATCACGTTGTTTTAAACTTGGTGACATAGGACAACACAACCAGCAGTTTGTGATACTTTGGCCAAAGATTTATAACATACTTGTGTATGTCACTATTCCTAGACAACATACTCATCATGTTGGAATACGTCCTTCACCTCACTCCTCAATGATTGGTCTTTACTAACTACCGTCAGTCCTCTTGTTCTCGGTTTAACCCTAGCCCTAGATAGGAACATAACCTATTATAGGAAGACGCTCATAATGGCTTAGGGTAAATGGGCATACTCGGTTGACCTAAGTCATATAGATGTGCCAACATACCCTGAGCCATTGGAAGCTAATTCATATCCTAGATATGCTCCTATTCAGACCTAGAGGGAAACTAAGTTCAAGTCCGAGTTCCTATCTGGTGTAGATCTGGATGTTCAATGCGAAGGGTGATGCCACATGTCAACTAAAATGTGGTATTCTCGAGAAGACCCAAGCCTTCTAGAAAGTACATCCCTACAGTTGGCATGTGCCAACATCCTACAGAAACTACCTCATCGAGATGTACATATCCCTGAGGGGATTGTTAATACATTGTTCAAGTCTCGAGTTAATTCTTGATTACAAAAATCCTGCCAAACCCTAATCCAATGCTTAATTAAGAACTTCATTATATTCCTAAATTTATTCCATTAAGAACTTCCTAAATTATCACATAGTCCATTAAGAACTTCGTTATATTCAAGGTCGCTTTTAATGTTTGATCACATAGTTAAACGCCAATTAACCATAAGCGTCCGGTGTTATAATATGTCTTATTTAGAAAGTACAATAACCTTTTAGAAAATTTCAACGATAGAATATTTTTGGTCCGAGAATCATCGCTTGGGCAGATCTATGGATAAACGAGCCAATAGTGTGCAGGGCATAGCCCCTCTTTGAGTCAGCAAAGCAAAACTGGTTTATTGCTATTCTACCAGCAGGAATCTTATGCAAGTCTCACAGTTACGCCTTCGCGGGGTTTGGGATCTCATCCCAGTAGGGGTGTTTCCAACTGCGAAAAGAAAGGAAAGGAAGAGGGGATGAAGAAAGAGTAGGTCCGAAGGAAGAAAAGAAATGAATTCCAAAGCAGAAAGGTCAGAAGGTTTATGTTTTGGGAATGGTAGTAAACAGAGCCAAACCTACTTGCATAAACGAGCAAAGCAATACTGATGACAAATAAATGACAATAAAATAGAATCAGATCCAACAGAATAAACACACAGATCTAACGTAAGAAAGATCTAATGCACATAACATAGGTATTCAGCACAAAGTCTAAATATTGTATTACTAATTTGTTCTGTTACAAAAAGCTCAAAGTCTTTTCTCCTTACTCCTATTTCTCATCTGAAAGATATTTACCCATCCCACAACACAATAAGTGTTGGGGTATTTATAGAAGAAGAGGAGAAAAGAAGGCCAAAAAGGAGCCAACAACCACTTATAAAGATATTTACAAAATATCTAAAAGTCATGTTGACTTTTTACAACTTGATGGGTGACATCATCCCATGATGCAACATGGATGATGTCATCATTTGTGCCAACATACTTTAGACATTCCAACAAGAAAGTCAGAGAAGAGAGAGAAGAAGAAGAAGAAGAAGAAGAAGAAGAAGAATTGCACTGTCGTCATCATCCTGCTTTGAAAGGGGGTAGCCTACTTTTGATGCTGCTCAAGTGATGAGATATGGAACTGAGCGCGGTATTCCAAAAACTTGTTAATTATTGGCCCAAGTTGATCCTAAGAAGGATCCTTGTGCCTATCACTTATTGCCTCACAAGTCTCCCGCTCATCTATGAGCTTCTCTGGGAGTTTGGAAAAGTCCTTTCGCCTCAATGAGGAACCCGACGAAGTCCCTACAGGCCAGCAGGTTGTTGATAGATTCAGTGTCAAATGTGACCTCTGGCCCCGTTCCTTGAGAAGCGATCTCTTTGAAGATCCGGATGGTTTCATCAGCTGACCTTAAGGTAAAGGAAGGAGTGAGCAACCCTGGCGACATGTTGAGAACAATTCGCTCCATTTGATGCATCGCATCCAGGGCTTCTTCCTTGACTTTGTCAATCTTTTCTAGAATAAATTCTAGCTGATCCACCCGATAGTCCAGAGTGGACATGATTTTGTTGAGAGCCCTTGGGTGGCCGAAGACGCCGAACTTGACCAGATCTTCGACTGAACAGTCGAACATTTGTTGGAAGGCCTCGTGCTGCAGTCTAGCATGTTCCAGCTCTTCTGATATGGGCCCTGCTAACGCTTGGAGTTCTTTATTCACCTTACTGATATTCAGGTATAAGTCAGAGAACTCGGTGATCACTTTTTCACTGTCTTTGAGGATTTGGCTCCTCCAAGCGGAAACGGCCATACCCTGCTCACCGATCTTTGCATATTCATTGATTTTCTCCTGGCTGAGAAGCTCAGAAGTCTCGGTGGCAGTTGTGGGAGGCGCACTACCCATCTTCTGTAAGGCTTGGAGCAGATATTTGTTTTGCTCTTTTAGTAGCCTTTTCTCTTCTTTTGTTTCTTGAAGCTTTTGACAGAGGGCGTCAACCACGGAAAGAGCTTCCCCCTGGAGACTTTCAGAAGATGTCCCCATTGTGACTTGGGTCACAGTAAAATCTTTCAGAGACAGATCCTTTTTCTCTTTGAGGGGATCGGGGTATGAAATTTCCATGATTCTCTCACCTGCAGTACTTTTAGAGAGCGTGTAACAGGGTTCGCTTCTTCACCCCTTTGGTGGGATCACTTGAAAAGTCCATCGGAGTGATGGGAACTTTCCTCTTTGCTGGCTTAGCTGCTTGAGAGATCCAGGCCCGGTCCTATGGAAGAAGGACCCGAGACAGGAGGAGGTAGCTACGGTAGAACGGGGAAAAATGTGGAGACACGTGGCGGCGGCATTGAGAGAATAGCCGAAGAAGTGTCCATGGGAGGAAGGGAAACTGCATATTGCGGGAAGACATAGGAAGGGAAGGGAGCCTGGAGATGAGGGAAGAAATGGAGGAGGACAGATCAGCGAGGGAGGAGAAGATAGATGAAGAAGTAGGGGAAAGAGTAGAAGAAGGGACAGAGGACATGACCAAAGGGATGGTCGCTTGAGTCTCTCGAGGAGGGGAAGGAAGAGAAGAAGAAGGGATAGAAGGGACCTCTGTTGTGGTAGCAATGCCGACATCCTGAGTGGATGGGCCAATTGGAACTTCCTCTTCTGCTTCTTTCTCTGGTGTGACCAGAGATATTACCTGCTCGGGTGCCGCGGAAGGAGGACTCTCAGGGGCTTCTTCCTGAATGGTGCTGGATTCACCTTCTACACCTTTGCCTTTAAGCTGCTTCTTGGATCGTGAAGGTGCGTTGCCCAATGGGGAGGTTGTGAAATCAACCCCGAGGTAGATTAGGCCGTTCATCCGGCACCAATGTTCTGTCCTCCGCAAAGTCTCCTTGACCCTCTCCTCAATTGTCTGAGGAGCTTTAGTTCTATCAATGGCCGGAAAGGGCCAATCATCCCCATCTGTATCATTATATACCTTGTCTACTTCATCTTCTATTGTTTGGTAGCCTTTGGGGACAATGGCTACCCCATATTGATAATTTCTCACCAAGGCTAGGCAAGAATGATCCTTTCTTCGAGCTATACCTCATGGAGGACGTCCAATATAAATATCCTCGATCCGAGGAACATGGATCGGATCAAGCTTTGCCCTTGCAGCAAAGCAAGCAGCTCCTTGGGTCGAAGGTAGGCCTGGCTGGGAAGTCATGCTTCAAATTGAGTAACTCCAGCTCTGCGAACATTTCCTTCACCTTGTGGTGGGTAGAGCATGTGTATCGGCCCACTGTGAGGGGGAAAGGAGTTCCACCCTTCTTCCTTTTCAGGAATTTTTCGTGGTATGTGACCAGCTGCCTTGATAGTTCCAGCAGAATCAGCTTAGGCCCAGCATACCTTGGTAGCCTGGTTGGCTCTCCCAAAAAGTTGGCAGCCCTCAGATAGGTGAATGTGGGAAATTGGGTGAACAGGGCCCCCCATTTCTCCGTGGCTGCCACTATGTTTTTGGTCGTATGACTATGAGTCATATTCGGCCTCAACAGGCAGATGATGTGGTAAAAGAATGCATCGTTGATTTTGGTGAATTGGGTGATGCTATTCTCCAGCCTTAATTCTGGATAATACTCATATATTTTGACCTGAGGCCAAACTCCACTCCGGGTTAGGCCTGGATAATCCCTCTCGATGCTGCAGCGTAGACCACGTAGGGGTTCATATGGAATACTCCCATTGTACCGAATTGTTGTAGCTGTTCGGAGATGGTGTTGCTTATAATTTCCCCCCAGCAAAAGCGCTGATCAGGCAAATTCTTGTTCATTGTTTCCAAGTAGCGCAGCATCCATTTATGGAAGTAATGGGCATCAGAAAGCCCGAAGACCCTGCTCAGGAAGGTAATGGTATCACTGAGCTCTTCTGAGAAGTCACTGCGGTGGATGATTTGGGGCCACCGGGTTACCACCTTCTTATTTTTCAGATATACTTCATTCATTAGCTGCATACATTGGTCTTCATTTTCTTCCCAGGCCTTGATGCACTCTGCTTGGCTAACGGCCACAAAGTGCCGGTGGTGAGGGATGCTGAGTATGATCTCAAAATGACGAGCAGTGAGGTTAATGACTACCTCGCCCTTGCTGTTTTTGACACACCTTGTGTCTTTGTTGTAACACTGAGCAACCACCATCATAAATTCATTGTTGATGGCGCTGACGGGGATTCCTCCGGTGAAGTGCAGGGCACTGCCTATTAGTTTGTCCATCCATGGACTCCTTGTAACTTTCTGAGTTCTGGCCCAGAATTCCTCCATATCGATATGCCCCAATTCTGAGTCTCTAACGTCCATGCTGCATTCGGCCTGTGACTCGGGCATTCTGACCCTTTGATATTTATACTTCATCTCTTCCTCTGTAAGCTTAGCCTTTCCTTTTGGTTTGGTGGGTCTCTTGCTGGATGTAGACATATGTCCTTTCGAACTCAGTTGCTGATCTACATGAAGAAGAAGCGAGACCCAATCCGAAAAGGTTGAATTAGCCATTTGATCTTCCATTGGAATGTTAGCAGAAGAAAGAGTTAGAGATTTTTAGGCTCAGGGCGCAGGGCGCATGAAAATTGCAGCTTACAGGGCTAAAATAGGTAAGGCGCACAGGAAGAGGATGTTGCAAAGGTTAAACTGGCGCCAAAGGCGCATGGCGCATGCATAGTGCAGAGTGCATTTTAGTAAAGGGTGCATGAAAATTGCGTGTTACAGGATGCATGGAGGCATTGGGATTTGCACCAAAGGCGCATGGAAAAAGTGTGTAACAGAACTTTTCGTGCGCCAAAGGAAATATGGCGTGGCGCACAGAGGGTTTGCACAACACGAATGTTACTGTAAGGAGGGATGCGCCTGCGCTTTTACTTGGCGCAGATAAAGCTTGTGTTGCGTGGATGCTTTGGGTGCGCCATTGGCACATGGAAAAGTGATGCAGCAGAGAAGGATCGTGTGTCAAAGGGGCGCAGTGTTTACGATGCAAAGCACGCAGGTGGGTGCGCCATTGGCGCGGGTTTTAGTTATGCTTTGCGGGGGACAGAGATGCGCCATGGGGGCGCAACTGTTTATAATGTTGCATGACGCGCTGGTGTGCCAAAAGGGAAAAACAAAGTTTTTCACATGGTTCAACCCTTCTTTCTTTTAAGTTCCAAGGTTGTTTTGGAATATACAATGGTTCAATCAAAAGGGGTTCAGACTATGCCCTCAAAATAACATCTTCCTCCAGCAGATCTGGAAAGATGAAAATAAGGAAAGAAAGCACGGGGCTAGCTCAAAAGATGCATTCAAAAACCAACCAGCAAGCACGAAGAACCAGAAAACAAATCACATGGAAGAGATAAGAGCACTTACCTGGATAAATAGAGAAAACCTGGAAAACGGGTCCACAACGCGTTGAAAACGACGAGGCAGAGGCTGACAGGCTCAGAAAAATCACGTGCTTAGCGAATAGTGAAAATGACATTTTGGGCGCGCAAACACATATATATAGGTGAGCTGGTCATAAATGCGCCACCCACTTCTGAAAAGCGCATGAGATTTGCTGTCGACAGGAAAAAGCGTGCGCCCTTTGGCGCATGGAAATGTTTTCAAGCAAGAAATTAAGCGCGCCTTTGGCGCACCAAAAGCGATGTCGACACGGGATTATGTGCGTCCTTTGGCGCACCAAAAAGGGGCGCAACAAACGTTGTGACAACACAGGCGCATGCGCCTTGGCGCACGCAGGGAAGGCTCAACAAGCTTTGGCACACCAAAAGGTGTGTTGACACTGAAAATCATGTGCCAAAGGTTTTAAAGGGGGCGCACCAAAAGTTGGTGTTACATAGCAGTTTCATGCGCCCAGCCAAAAAAGGCTCAAAAGACTAAGTTCGAAAAACCAGATTTCCCGGGAAGGGATTTTACAATGTTTCGAATGCAAGGGATCCCTAACGAGGGATCGGGACAAAATTTCGGTATGGTTATCGGTAAAATTGCCCTTGTCAATTTTACGGGATAACAAATATATCCAATATAAAGTAGACTTCATACAAAATGAATTCTAATAAATTATAGTCATATTTTCAACCCTTTTTGGTTTATATTCAATTAAGAAAGAGAAAGAGTCTTTCTCTACATGTTAAGTGTTAGGGTATATCCTACCCAGTATCCACATTTCTTAATGTATGTTCAACACACATTACATTACCATATAATATAGTTTAGATAAGAACATCATATTCTACAACTTAACAAGCTGCATCATAAGTAGGGAAATTGAACTAAATCCCTTTATCCAACTTATCAAGGATAACCAATTAAGCATATGAATAATATGAAGAATATCAACAAGATAGAAATCCATCTTTTTCATACAAGCACAAGATAATTTACACAACCAATACAAGTAAATTCTCAGCTTTCAATTCATCTTTATAACTTATACATTTACAAGCCTTATGCATTTTAGGCATACTGCATAACAACCACCTTCATTCAAAAAGAATACTACTTTTCTTTTTCAATACAATCTCAAGAACGAATCAGAATTCTTCACAAGGAATTAGAATTAAATCAGCCAATGCATCTCATAAGTTTTTCCTTCTTTTTATCACTTACGAAGTCCATCTGAAAAAATTCATAGAATGGGTCGGTTTCAATGAATCGAGCATGATAAGCACTCAAAGCATTAAAACTAAGTGCATTCCACTAATTGTTCCATTAAAACAACTCTACTTTAATGAAACAATTATTACATCATGAATATCAATATAAGTAATAGCAAATGGAAAAGAAGTACATTTAACCAATTTGAATTCACTTCCAAGAGAAGAACAAAATATAATCCACAACATCTACCATTCAGAATTAAAGTTTAATTGATCCTATCAATTATCCTTAAAAAAAAAAGATACAAACATCTCATTATTCCCAATTCTATCTGTAGACACTAAAATTAGGTCACACTCTCCTTTAGTCCCTCAACAAATAAGCACCTTTCATCACATTCACCTAGTCATGGCCCCTTTCACCTCACTAATATTAATTTAATTATGTAATTAAATTAATTAATTATCATCAATATATTTATTATTTAAATATATTAATTTAATTAATATCCACACATACACTTCACCTAGAGACCTCACCAAGCCAAATCACCCTAAGACCTATTCTTAGTAAGTTGCCATAACTAACTAAGACTTACCTAAACCCTAATTATCAATGCCTACATTCTCTCTAACCACATTCCCACATGCTTACAAGAATCTCCCAGTCTAATATGTGGGTTAATGACACGAGATCCAAGAAAATCAAGAGGATCTCCCTAGTTTAGTAAACCTAGGAAATCCCACCTTGACCGATGCCAGTTACCCCTAACCATCTCCTGGTTAAGCCGGAACCACCATCGGTTACCCTTTTAACCCCAAAAAAACCTTATTCTCAAGGTTGGCAAAAGGTTGGAAAAGATTAGAAAAGTTGGCGAACATTAGCACATTCTAGAGAGATATCGCATCTTCTGAGAGTGAATTCCATCGAGAACATGCATGCAAGGAAGGAGATCAAGCATCTTTTCTTACATAGCCATCCTAACAATGATCTGATCTAACCAAACAAAGAGGAATATACATGCAGCCCATGCGAAGCTTTCCTTCAATTGCTGATCACCTGTTGCCTTGAAAACCTCTCATCAAAGAACTCCACCTCACTCACAGGCATCCAGGGACTAGAATCCAAGTAAGTAAACATTATACTTCTCTGGCTTATTCCATTTCATCATTATATTATCATCTATTACTTACCTAACCACCCATTGACCTCATTCAACATTCCCCCTCCATATACCCATTAAAACCTCACCAAATCCTACTTAAATCACCCAATACCCGATCCCGACTAACCAAAGTACTTTGTGTAATCACAAAGGAGACTTAAATCTCATTCTCGTGGCATTCCCAAAACTCCACAAGAATGGCAAGTGTTACACCTAACCACCATCGGTCAGCCTTAATCGACATTGGTTTCGTATTTTCCCATACAACCCGAATGCAATGACCTACCCACATTATTACATCTCACCCTCATTCACCTGTCATCTTCCTAAGACCTCTCGTCAGACCTGCTTTGAGACCTAGAACTAATTACTTGACCTTTGGATCCTATTCTAACATAGCATGTTAGATTAGATCTATTTCTTATTGTGTTTTATGTGAGATACCTAAATCATTTCAAATTACAATAGGATTTTCCTTATTTACCGCATTAAATTGTTTAAAACAGTGGACTGACAACCATCTAGGAAGTATCACATTTCTCGAATCTAGCACATGCTAAGTAGTTCACTGCACATATTGTCTAATTCCTTTTGGTGGTCTTGGTTTGCATTATAGGTAGTTCCTCCTAGCCAAAAGGAAGCTATCACAATCAGCAATGGATTCGTAAGTGATACGTGCGCAAAAACCCATTAACCAAATTTGAACAGTATTCCTCCTATGCCCGTTACCCTATTTTTTTATAAATACTTCAAACAAATGATATAAAATAAGGTGAAACATTTTGGCACTCTGGTGGGACCCATCTGGGTTCCTTGCATTTCATTCATTCCTAGGAAAAATTGTGTGTTTGTTTCCCTTCTGAAAAGCATACACATTAATTTTCTTCCTTGGTAACCCACCTTTTCTTTCTATTTTCTCTAAAGGAAACTTTTATTTTGGTGTAATTAAAAAGAACCATTTCTTCATGTTTTCTGCATTATAGTGAAAGAGCATCCCTCTTCCTTTTCATCTTATTGTGTCATCCAACTTCACACTTCGATTTGGGCTTAAAAATAAGTGCATTGCATTCTAATTTATTGCATTAGCTCACATTAATTGAGGGAAACCTATACACTGGAAGTCATGACCAGCTAATGGTTGAAAAATGAATCATAGAAATCACATCTCTCTCTCTCTCTAAGTCTTGCCAAATTACAAAAATTCAAAAAAAACACATATTCTTAAACAATATCTTTCACATTAACGTGTCACAATGATCGCACTAATCTAAGGATTGGAAGGTACTCCCCACTTTCGCTGCTCTGTCAAGTCATACTTCAGATCAAAGCCCACCCCACGATAACATACCCGAAACCTCACCTTTTAGATTTCCTTCTTCGTAAGAAGCCATCCTCACCAAAAACTTTATTTCAAAATTCATGTGTCAGTCCTCAAATAGCATAAGCTAAATAAACATAATAGAAAAGGCACTCCTAGGATCAATTTTTTCTTATTGTTTCGCTTGGCTTTGCGTTTGAGGTGAGAGATCATGTTCTTAATTTTTCTTGTTCATCCTTGCATGCACCTCATCACAAATTGGTGCATTCTAGCTTCACCGAGTGTTCTGGACCATATTCTCATCATTCTCAAAATTATCTAATTCCAAATCAGATTTTAACTCACAACCACTATTTAAATTTCACAGGTGAGCTTCTTGATTTACCCTCTTACCATCGTCGCTATACCCAATCGGCATTGGTTATAGGTCCTTTTTTGACCTAACCAAAAGGACATTTATTCATCTTCTTCTACTTTTCACAGCCTTTGTCATTGCTATCACTCCCATTCATGTTGTAAAAATCATCAAATTTTGCATATTTTTTTAATTTGACTTTATACCCGGTTTTTCACTCACTATCCATTTTCTACAAAGGACTGGAAGTAGTTACCCCTAACTAGTGTTAGCTTTCCTAAGCGAGAATCATTTAGCCTATTTCACTTTCCAACCAACATTTGGTACCTAATACACTTTTTACCATCAGATTCACTTGTTCCTGTTGTTTTTCTATGTCATTTACAAAGAAGCAACCCTACCTGATCAATATTGGTTCACATGGTGCTAACCCGAAGACAAGAAAACACACTTGTGTTTCACGCCAGTTGTCAACCACTCCCACCTAGTCCCTCACCACCTTCCATTTTATCACCAGCCATGGATCCCATCCAATCTATCACTATTGCTACCGGAGATGAGGAGTTCGGAGGACTCCTTGACCAAAACCTCCCGCCCTTGCATTTTTACCTTTCACACTCGTCCACTCGAGATGCCTCAGGTCAATTGATATACATTATGCCCATATCTATCCCCCGACTCTTGCTCCCACTCTTGCATCAGCTCCATCTAGCTCTGTGTTGCCCGCATCTACCTTACCCCCAGTTGTTTCACAACTAGGTCCTATACCCGCTATGACTACCACGTCTGCCACCTCTATTACCCCCGCCACATCCACCATACCCTCGACAACTACCCAAAATGCAACCTCATCCACCCCTAATGTCTCGCACATACCCATAGCTACACTACCACCTCCTATGTCAATGACCCCTACCCCTTTTTAGAACATGGTCCTTTCCATTCCAATATCATTAGCCCCCATTTCCACTAGGGTTACCATGACCCTTCCACCTTCATATACATGCTATCGCAGACCTCCCGTTCCTCCATTATTCACTCGAGTGTATGTACCCAGTATCACTTGTCTTCTTCCCAATCAACATACATGGAAGCACCATACACTAGAGTGTCACCCCATTATATGCCTAAAACCAACCATCTCACGTGATAGGAGGCACCTAATCATCGCAACCTACCAACGACCCAATCAAATTGATGTTGGACAAGATACTTGACATTAGAGGCATCGATTTCTAGATCCCACAACACTCTCAACTATGACAAGATTTACAATGAGCCCATCCACCCATCCATTCCTATTCACCCATACCTGTGCATTAGGAAATGCCTAAATTCAATCATTTCAACAACAAAGAAGACCCGCAAAGCAGCATTTGCAGGTCTTTCAAACACGGGTGTTAGATCTAATTACTCATGATGATGCCTTGCTCTTGAGAACCTTTCCCATTTAATCAGGTATCCCAAGCCTTCTTGGATCATTTCTCCATCAATATAATCAAGAAGGTTACCATGACCGATCTATACTCCACGCGTTAGTATGAGGACGAATCTATCACATATTTTTTGCTCATCGTAGCCTAATCAATCAACTCATCTTCCAACTACCACAAATAGAACTCATCAACCTCTTCACATGGGCTTGTCTTTAGACATATCTTAATGACCTTGTAGGTCCAAGCCTTCTAAACATTTGATGAAGCATTCACTATGGCAAGAAAGTTAGAGATTAGGGCCATCGAAGAGAAGAAAATCCAATTACATAATAAGAATTCGGCATTCAAGTCAAATGATACCTCTTCTTCTTCTAAACCAAAAACAATTTTTCAAAAGCTAAGGGCACTACTAATGCAGTGGTACTTAAGGCTAGCCTAGCTCATCCATCAAATCAGGCTTCCCCCTCATCTAATATCTCACCCGTCTAGACTTTTCAATTCAGAAAAGAGCAGGAAATACACCCCAATTGGGGAACCTTACTCTTATGTCTTAGAAAATCTTATCAAAGCATGAGCCATCACTTTTCCACCCATAAAACCACACATTGGTTTTGACCCTACTCACCCCATGCCCACATGGTATAAAGAACATGACTTCTATAAATATCATCATGTAAAGGGTCACAGTGACGGAAACTGCATCACTTTCAAAAATATTGTCCAAGAAATGCTCGAGAAAGGTGAGTTAACCATGGATAATCCTAATGCACCTGCCAACCAAAACCTACACATCTTCAAGAAACCATTTCCCAACCATGACCCTTCATCTGATCAAACCGATGAGACCTCAACTCATGATACCCATACCCACAAGGTTCACACTATCTTTAATGACATACCTATTTCCTCCCAATTACCTCACATTCCTTTCGTAGAGGGAATCTTAGCCTCAAATCCTCCTTCCACATCGAACCAACCTCCCATCTTCCTTCACCCATAGAGGAACATCTTTCATCCCCTTCATCACCTATGGAGGAGTCTCGCGTTAACATTGAGACCATCTCACCCCTAGCTTCTCCACTTAGAGAACCTTTACCCACAATACCTCCTCCACCCATAGAGGAGCACCCATTACCTCCTCCACCCACAGAGGAGCACCTATCCATTCCTCCACTTGTAGAGGAGCTTCCATCACCTTCTACACCTACCATAAACCTAGTTAAGATACCTTTTTCTCTTGGTGAGCATTCTCCATCTGCTACCCAAAATCCTGTAGGCCTACTATTGGCTCTTTTACCCATGAAAGATGAAGCTAGCCAATTTCCCATCTCTAAGACACATTTTATGGGAATTTCCATTAGGTTCTCATCAACTCCACCTACAGATGTTCCGTTCTCACATTTGGATAATCACTTAGATTATGTGGATAGATCCCTACTATGGGGACATCATCTACTTCCAATCTCATCACGTATGCGAGAGGTCACTTGCTGATACCTCCACTATCTACCGAAAAATATTTCGACCAATCGAACAATCACAACTACCTCTATCACAACTCATTCCACGACACTGTCATAGCTCAAACCACACCCTTACCCATAGCCCAATCTATATCTAAACCCAACCCACACCTATGACATCATCCTCAACTAAACCTATTACAACTTTAAGGGTCACCCCGACTACCATCCTTATTCATCCCCATATAAAAATATATTTAGCTACATCATCCAAACCCATAAAACTTATACCCCAACCGCACCAATCACACCTGCACCTATCCCATCCATCTTAGGATCTAAGCTTCCCAACATGGTCAAGAAAACTCCACCCATAAATAAACAAAAACACAACAACCCATTCCTTCTTCATAAACCTCTAACCGACCTGCACACCCAAAACAACTTACACCCACACCTGCAACATCTTTACCACCCATACCTCTAATACCCTCAACTATTACTTTACTACCCACTACACTTCAATCACTATCTCTCACACTCCAATCACGACCATCATCATCTACCTTCACAAAGACACCCCCATTATCCCCATGGGTAACTCACCCTCTTCCCCCATCTACTTTTCCTTCTAGACCTTGTACACCCATATCACCTTTACCTAAGAAGGTGCAATCCAAAAACAAAATTCCACTACCCCACAATAAGGTAGTCAAAACAACCACACACCCTCCTACCCGTTCACCTATTATACCCCTACCTAAGCAAACACGACCGACACCCAAAACCACACCAACCTAAAATCATAGCTTGATCCACTCCTCCTCTTCTAAATATTGTTCCTCGATAATCAACTACACCTATACACAAACCCATGTTTAGTTCCCATTGCGATCCACTAGCGGGGTCCTATGCCAAAATTTTAACCAACCTCCTTAAGACTTCTATCATCACATTACTGCCACTCAGGCCTTATGACCTCCTCAAACCCAAGTCAAAATGGTTTGATGATACTAAAATGTGTGCCTACCATCGTGTGCCGGGGAACAATGTGGAAAACTATAAGGCCTTAAAACCATCCTTATCCATTTGTGTCCCACGAAGCCAACTTTGAGGATGACAACCTTCTTGATGAGGATCCTGCTTCACTGATACCCATTCCCACACTACCCACTCAATAACCATAACCTCCACCCTCACAGCTCCTAGAGCCACCCCCAAGATTCGAAATTAACATGGTTTGCATCGGATATCTTGGCATGCCACCACCCAAATGTCGTTGCGCCCAACTCAACTCATGGGGTTTTATCCTCTAGTGGGTTTTTTCCCATCGTGTCATTATACCACTCACGCTACACCTTCTTTATTTTCCAACTCCCCTCAGATCAACATGATACACGTCACTACATGTGCTCAGAAGGATAAGGGTAAATAAAAGGCAACTGACCCACCTACCAATCCTATACCAAACATACCATCTGCACCCATACCTAAAATCACTATCCACACCCCATGTACCCCATTTCTAATGGTGTCACACATCAAACCATGTCTAAACAATTACACTAGTCTCCCCTCAAAATGTCCTTATATGACATCATCCAAACCTTAGAATCCCATCATCAATATCTTGAGGTTTTACACAATGACCCTACACCCGTGGCCTCCATTATCACACCCCATCATGTAGCCTCTCTCAAAAATTACCACCTTCATCTTCACCCCACCTTATTAACCAAGTGGCCTCCTTAGCTTCTCGGAGGAAGAGATTGCACCACACCAAAAAAATGACCTAGAACCCACCCTCTAAATCTCTGTCCACATCGATGACATATGGGTACGATGTGTGATGATTGATGGGGGTGCTAGCATTAACATCATTTCATCCCATGCATTTTCTCAAATGCACATACCTGACAATTACATGCACAAACACTGGTCATGTGGCATTCATTCAATGATGCTATCACCTCTAAACTAGGCACGGTCATCCTCCATGTTTGCGTGGGCCCCCACACTATTCCAAAATTGTTTTATGTTTTGGAAGGGGAATTCAAATATAACCTGTTGCTTTGTAGACACTGGATTCATGTCATAGGTTGCATTACTTCTACTTTGCATCGTTGTGTAAAGTTTGAACATGAAGGACACACCTATACCATTCCAGTTGATCCACCACCTTTCAAAACATGTAACATGCTTTACCAACCCAATCATGTACTCATACCCATTAAAATGTCTACCTCCACGACCACCACCGCTTCACCTACACCTCCACTTACCAAGATAACCACAACTTCTACCACACATACTTCCTCCATTCCTACGGCTACCATGACCTCCACGGCTATCCCATCAACTTCCCAATCCATTAACTCCACCTCCGCATCAACCTCCAACACATTATCCATTCCAGCTACCTACATACCAACCACCGATCCTTGAAAGGTGTTTTTAACACCTCACTGGGAGTATCTTGCTATATAGTGTCAACACATTCCTTACTCCATAAGAGTATGGAAGTCTTCACCAACACCCTCACTATGATCACCACATTAGAGAACATGTCCTCTATGGTCCTCCTCACCTTCATGCTAGTCTCACCTATGGGGACTTGATACTACCACTTACACACCCAAATCACCACCACAAAATTGCCCCTTTTACGTTGACTTCCAATCAATTGCCAATCACCGTTTCACCCACACCTTCTGCATCGATGTGCATGAAAGGGTTTTGGTTTTGGATTTTATGAGTAAGGCCACCATACCATTATTCCATGTACCACCCATAAACATAACAATCATAGTGGTATCAGTTTTCCCAAACCACCTACCAAACAGGACCCGCATTGAACTCATGAAGGACACTAGCTCTTCTCCACCTTCTTCACCCACTCCACCTTCATCACCACCCTCATCGACATAGTTGATGGATCTGAATCGATCCCTCCTATCTTTTTTTTTTTTTGTAAGCACCATTTCCTTGGGGCCTTTGACTTATCAACGTGAGGGCGAGGCCCCTTCCACTCTTCACTCTGTATCACGAAATGATTGATGATGATACACCTTCAATTAACGTCATTCAATGTTAGGATGATGAATCTATACTCACCTACCTTGGTGTAGAAGACTCATATATTCATTGGTCATTACCTTCTGAGATCCAAACCATGTTGAATGAATCGACTATCGAGATCAACATTCATACTCAGGATGACCCGCATCCTAAAGATCAGACAATCTTTAGATGCTGCTGAACAGGAAGCCATCACTTCTTTTCTCAAAGATCATAACCATGCTTTTGTTTGGTCTTACATAGACATGCATGGTATTAACCCCACCATAGTGGTACACAATATCATAACCATTCCCGATGCCAAACTCATCAAACAAAATCTGAAGAAAATGCACCTCGCATTACTCTTCTCGTCAAATAAGAACTTCAGCGCCTTCTTTCTATTTCTTTATCTTACCCATTGATTATCCTCGTTAGATTTCTAACATTTTCCCTTTCACTAAAGTGACAGGGGGACTCCGCATTTGCATGGACTTCAATGACCTCAACCTAGCATGCCCGAAAGATGACTTTCCCTTACTCGGTATTGACCGGTTGGTTGACCTTCTTTTGCTAGTCACGAGATGTTTTCACTCATGGATGGATTCTCGGGTTATAAAAAAAATTCTTGTCCCGGAAGATCAACACAAGACCTCATTCATCACCCCTTGGGGACCTTCTGCTATCGATTCATGCCTTTTGGCCTTAAAAATGATGGTGCCACATATCAGCAGGCTATGACTTACATCTTCCATGACATCATGCATCATATATTGGAAGATTACGTTGACGATCTCGTGGCCAAATATGAATGCCACTCCAATAACCTAACCATCCTCAAAACCATCTTTGATTGTCTTATTAAATATTACATCCGGCTTCATCCTAAGAAGTGCATCTTCGCAGTTCTATCAAGAAATCTCCTGTGATTTATCATTTCCTATATGGTATAGAATTTGACCTGCTAAAGTCAAGGCCATTCTTGAAATTCCTTCGCCTACTAACCTTCAAAACTTCGTAGCTCGCAAGGAAATTTGCATTCGATTCATCGTTTCATTTTACAATTATCGGATCGATGCCAACCATTTCATCATCTACTCAAGAAGGATGTCTACTTTAAATGGGATGATGACTGCCACAAGGATTTTGAGGCCCTAAAACAATAAATTCTCCCACCACCTATACTCATCCCAGCTAATTACGATCAACCTTTCTACCTATACATATCAGCTACCGATCATTCCTTGGGATCCATGCTCACTCATCGCGATGAACAACATAGGGAGCAGGGATTTTATTACATAAGCCGTACTATTTTGGACTACGAAACCCAATATAACCATCACGAAAAACTTTCCTTATCCTTAGTTTTCATTTCCACCAAACTCCATCATTACCTACTCAACCACAAAACCTATGTTGTGACCAACACCGACCCCTTACACTTTATGTATGCGAACCTTATCAAAATCAGCATGTCGCACGATGGCTTATGGTTTTATCTGATCTTGACCTCGAATTCATTCATAAAAATTCCATCAAGGGCCAAGATATCACCGACCAATTGGATGACACACCTATTTCCAGGGATCAACCCACTAATTTTGACTTTCCGGATGAGTCAATTCTTACCATCTCCTAGATGAACCTTTCTTACAAAATGACACTCTTCTTCGATGGTTCTAAGTGTTAGTGTGGGGGCAGGGCTGGTAATATCCTCATTCCTCTTGATGGTGAACCCATGCCTTTGTCATTAAAATTATATTTAGAATGTACTAACAATATTACCTAATACAAAGCACTCGTACTAGGTCTCTAAGCTGCCTATGCCTAGATGTCAAATCAATCAACATCTTTGGTGATTCTCAATTGGTCGTAAACCAAGTCAATGGTATGTACCAATGTCATAATGAGATAATTCAAAAGTATAAACATCATGTAGACATAATTTTGACCACCTTTCATGGTTACACCCTTCAAAGCATCCCACGTTTAACTAATAAATTTGTAGATACCATGGCACGCTTAGCTTCCAAAATATCCGTTTAAGCCCACCGATTCTAAAATCTTTGTCACCGTATAATGCCTCTAATCAACTTTTTATCTACCTCATGATGTTAACTCTGCACGAACCAATACCCCGACTCCGAGTGACCTTTGGTATAAATAATACTGATTACCTTTCTCTCTCCATCTTACCTCTCCCGATCTCACCCATAATGGACAACATACCTTCCTTAAAAGGTATCTCCTTATGTCATTCAGGGGGCCTCCTCTATAAGCATGTCTTTAACAATATTCTCTTATGATGCCTCACAAGTTCTGAAATTCCTTATACCATTAAGGAAGTTCATGATGGCATATGTGGAGTTCACTTCAATGGCCTTGTTGTTGCTAAGCGTATTATTCACTTGGGCTATTACTGGCGAACCCTTAACCATGATTGTTGTGACTATGTCAAATGTTGTGTAAAATTCCAAAAAAATTCCAATCTTCATCATCTACCTAGTCATGCCTTACAGTCACTCGTGACCTTCGACCCTTCTCTCAATGGGGTTTGGATCTTGTTAGAGAAACCAATCCTCATTCTTCCCAGATCTCCATCAATGGATCATCACTGCTACCGAATACTATACAAAATGGGTGGAAGCCATCCCACTCATCTCCGTGAAAGATTAGAAAATATGTGAGTTCATTAACCACCACATCATTTTTCGTTGTGGTGTTCCACATCGCCTCATCACTGACATTGGAAAACAATTCAAAAACAAAACAATTAAAAAAATTTACGACGCCTTCGTAATGTAGCTTAGTTTCTCATCACCTTACTACCTACAAACCAATGGCCAAGCTAAATCCACTAACAAAACCCTCAACAAATTTCTCTAGTCTACGATACGAGAGGTAATCCTACCTCTCAAAGTCTAGATTCCCTCAATCTACATTTATCTTTGTGACATGTTCAATGATGATGAATTTTGTCGGGACCATTTAGCACAACTAGAGTTATTAGACGAATGTCATCTTAATGCTCTGGATCACCTTCAAGTTTACCAAAAATGTATCAAACGTGCCTATGACAAATGTGTTCATGAAAAAACTTTCCAAGTCGGTGACCTTGTCCTGAAATAAAATCAACATGTAACCAAAGCAGAAAAAAGTAAACGGGAAAAGTTTCTCCTAATTGGCTTGGACCATACATCATGACTCATACCTATAGATCAGGTGCTTATTGTTTATCTTCACTTGATGGTAAACCTGAACCTGAGCCCCTTAACACCTTACATATTTGACCATTTTACTTTTGATTTGTATCCCTACCTCACTTTTTGTCTCTTTCCATGCTCGTCCCTTGAGCACTATTTCACTCCACACACCTCACCAATGATTAAACAAGAATCATGTGAGTACCCATCACTTGTTATCTTCTCTTGAATATATGTACCACGTCACTTGCACATAGCATGATTCTCATGGATACTTTTCATCTACCTTTAGATGAGACCCCATGGTCATTTAACCTTGCCTATTGAACAAGCATATTATTCTCCGCCTTGGTCTTATCCATGACTTCAAAGACCTCACATGGGACCAAAATGCTTGAGTCAAACTTCTACTAAAAAGATGATGACTCCCTCAAAATGACATCTTCCTCTTGAACAATTTTTGTTATAAATAGATTTCTCCTTGAAGGACATCAATGTACAACTCTTCAAAAAAAATAAAAAATGAGAGCAATCAAAGCTTCTGCATCAATCAACTTCACAAAGACCTCGAGGAGTTAAATTTTTCCCATATAGACTTCCGTATTGATCGAGTCTATCTCAAATATAAGTCAAAACACTCAACCTTTTTGTCATGGACTTGCCCATTACGATCTAGGTTCTCTTACTCAAAATGCGTGGTACTTATACCATATGCAAATTACCCACTTTTTAACCTTTAAACCATGCCCACCGCAACTTCCAACCGCCTCAAGGGACTTCTTGGAACTTAGACATTTGGTGATCATGTGACTAATTTTAACCATAGAGCAGTCCATCATGCAATGTCTTTAGGGTCTTACGTTCATCACCTCTACCAAGGTATGATCTACTTGGTATGATCCTACCCAATCAGGTGGCTTTATTGCCCCCTCTTATCTTTTAACCATCTTTGTTTACGTTTTGAATTACCTTATACAAGACATGGTCCTTGGCACTTACTTTTGGGTTAATCTCCTCTTTTCACCATAATCACCCTCACCTACATCATTTTACCTATAATCTACCCACACCTAACAAACCTAAACCCAAAACATGCCCAAAAACCTACCAACTCATTTTCATACCCCCTCACATTCTTCCCTAGCTCATGGGAGAACTACATCGGTCTAAGGTCCCTTTTCACCGGGACTATGTAGGAAGCACTCAGGGCATGGGGCCCTTGGAGGTTAGCTCAACAAATCCTTTACCTTACATAATTCATATTCCATGTTCCTCACATTACATCACACCTCACTTAGTTTCCCTTTTATACCCGCATGATTGGAAATTAAACCACTTTGCATAACAAGTTGTTTCATATTTTAAACATTATCACAATGTGAGACATTTATTATGCCTACCATTTATCTATCATTCCTATGCATAGATTATACCACATCTCACAAATGACCCATATTATCATTCATTGCATTAAATAATGAATCACCACTTCACCTACTTTCGAATCAACCATGCCTAAATCGACCTAACTTGATCCATCCCTAAACCAACCTAACTCGATCCATGCCTATAACTTGACTCAATCCATGCCTATAACCTAACTCAACCATGCCTAAACCAACCTGACTCGATCCATGCCTAAACCAACCTGACTCGATTCATGCCTATACCAACCTGACTCCATCATGCCTAACTCACCTAATTTCCCTCCATATCAAAATAATAAATCAACAAATCCCATGTATCTCATCAACACATCAACAAATAAAATAATACCATGTATCTCATCACCACATCAACAAATTAAAAAAATTCCATGTATCTCATCAACACATCAACAAATCAAATAATACCATGTATCTCATCACCACATCAACAAATCAAAAAAATACCATGTATCTCATCAACACATCAACAAATCAAAAAATACCATGTATCTCATCATATAAATAAATCAATGTGTATCTCAAATATACATGGCTATCTCATCATGTCCATCATCTCAAAATTGTTGGCACGTAGGCTGATATACAATACGAAATGTCATTAGCACGTAGGTCGGTCTCACATAAACAATAAAATAATGAACCAATACAAAATCTCTTCGACACGCAACTTGTTATATGCTCAAAATATACAAAATAACACATACATCCTCACTATCTCTCGGCACGTAGGCTTGTATATAATCCCAAAATAGCTATCATACATCAAAATTCAAGTGACCGCAAATCAAGCATCTCGGTGGATGTCCTCCATCTCTTTATCACTGTCTGATGAACCTCTAGGGTCCTTGTTGGTGCCTCAACCGAGCTAGTCTCCAAGTGTTGGTAACCTCTGCCTAATCAGGCCTCAGAGCTCGTTGACCCCCTGTGCTCTCCACACTGTGAGTATGGGATATCATCCTCTCACTAGACGCTTGTTGTGCCCTGTACTCAGCATAGGATATGAAATTTATCTCATTGCCATCGGATGGTCCTAATAGAATCTCGAATCACCTAGAGCATCCCGTAACCCCGATATAAGCATAGTTTGTGGTGGTCCCATAGGTCCTAGCCCTGTACCTATCCTACGGGACCTAGCTCCATGCCTACCTATGAATCCGAAAACTACTCTCGGTGCTGTGGTGGTGCCCCCTACCCCTATTCCTGTATCTGGGCCTGTAAGGACCCTATCTATGCTTGGGCTATGGCTAATTGGCCCTGTAAACCTGCCACCTGAGCCTATAAGGATGCCACCTAACCATCCCCTTCTCTCCATCTCTATCTCCTTGAATAGCCATCTGGGCTTGCAAACTAGCCACCTATACATGTAGCTCTACTACCTCTGCCTCTAGATCCCTCCAGTTGTGTCTATAGTATACCCAACTGGGTAATCAATGTAGCTACCTACCCCTGTAGGGAATCTCTCTGCACTATAATGGTAGCTAAATCTAGCTTCCCCAGTCTGGGTGGTATGGCTAGTAATGGCCGAGCGACCAACCACTACTGTACCATTCTTCTGCATCGACATCATCTATCTGCCAGTCCACTGGCTGCTCCTCCTACCCTGTGGCACTTTGTAGGATGTGGTAGAGGTAATGGCCTATCCATGTCTTCTCTCTCGAGTACTATGGGAAGGGCACGGTATGTCTGTACTAGCTTTGAATCTGCTATAGGAATCTATGTACTAGGATCATCTCATCCTCCCCAACACGGTGACCCTGTATCCATCTCTCTAGCTAGAGCTCAGCTAGCTCCTCATGTATATGCCTATATGAGGGGAATCCCACATATGGCCTCCATATAATGTCCACTCCAAATAACCCCTCCAGTAACTGTCAAAAATGGGCCACATCATGTGTGGGCCTCTAAGATCTCCACTATCCTATCACCGGAACCCATTTCTTGTACCCGCTTTGCACAAATCATGGTGGGAATGCATCTGATCAGGGCATCCCTATAAGATGCACACAAACTATGTGCTTGTACGCCCAACAATGTAGTAAAAACATACAACACAGGCTAAACCTGCGCAGCCACCCATATGCCCACAAGTCCTTGACAGCTACACCAAGAATGGTGCCTAGGAAAAGTGGGTCTCATCCACCATCATGTCATGGAGTACCCCCATCAGTGATCGGAAATCATCCACCCTCTACATCTTGTAGTGCATAGTAGCACACTGCCTCCATCAATAGAACAACTAGCCTAGTCTCCTCTAGATGGGCTAGGCACATCTCTCCATAACTCAAACTGGCACTATGGAATCTCAGATTGGCCATCCCCTCTCCAAAAATAGACATAATCAGCTCCTATGAGGCCTCAGAGGAGATATAATAAACCTGGGCACCCAATATGGGTAGCCGAAGAATTCGTAACATGTCCTCCAAGGTGATAGTCATCTCACCCGTCGGCAAGTGGAACGTGTTAGTCGCGGAGTCCCATCTATTAATGAGTGCGACCATCAAACTGGGATCTTGGACTACATGTCTATAGTGACGAACCCTACTAAATCCCACTACCTCCACATGATGTAGCTCCTCCAGGGGTTTTGCGTGTGCACTTTCACATTAGAGGTAGAACCATGTCCCACATATATGTAGTGTGCTCTCCCCACATCCAATACAAGCACGACATTAATTTACATATATCAATCCATATTCAACCATTATCATTTACCTATACCTTATTTTCACCCTACCCATCTCAACTACCTAGCCCACATTACTTTTGGACCTTTGTTCCCACTAATCCGACTGTGATCTTGGTTCATCCTAACCAACCCCAGTCATCCTTTAACCAACATCGGTCACCTATTTGGTGACCGATACCGGTTCACCCTTACCGACCCCGGTTACCCCTTAATTAGCATCGGCCACCTGTTTGGTGATCGATACCGGTTCCACCTAACCGATCTTTGACCAACCTTGATAGATGCTTAGGTCACTATCATAGAAAAACCTATGATTTCCCAAAACTCCTTTCTAAAAAACCTCCCCCCCTTTTACCCACCTACAATGACCTAAACTACCCTTGGACCTCCACCCACCCCTTATCCCATTTATTACCCTCCCCATTCCTCTTTTTACCCACTATTCCCCCATTCCCAAATTCAATTTTTAACCACCCACAAAAAGAAAAATCAACAAAACCTATAAACAACAATAAAAACTCCTCTAATCTATCAAATTAACTACATGTAGAGTAGAGCACTTACCTCATCATGGTGCTTCCATCTCAATGGCATGTATGGCCGCTATACTAGTGGCCCGCCCAATCCCTCTCCGGCCTCCAACATTACCGAATAGCTACCACACCTCCACCTGATCGAATCCCTCGCAATGATCATGTGGATCCACTACTCACCAACCAATCACTCATAGATCACACCACCAGTTCACTATTCCATTCCATCCAGGACACTTTTCTATCTATTCTCTCCTTTTTTCATTTTCTCACTTTGAACAATAACAAATGAATAACAAAAAATGTGGATTTTTTTGTTTTTATAACAAACCCAACCTAACCGATGTCAGTTACCCTTGACCGACATCGGTCGCGTGCCCTACCTAGCCATCATCAGTTTATCTATACCAACATATGTTCTCCTTGATTGGCATCGGTCACCCTCACCTACAAATTGCCCTATGTTTTACCCCTTTACCCTACCCCTACCTCCTTTTTTGAACCACCCAACCTTAACCCCGATCCTTTACCCCACCTACCTTTACCCAAACCATTTCCCTCACATTCTGACCTCATCATTTTCTACATCCCTTTTTCCTCCTTTGGGGACTCATTATTTTACCCCTACCTTGGCCTTACCCATGCCGTGACCTAGATATTTGGACTGAACCATCACTTTGGTGACCTTTGACTTCATGTGTTCACTATACCTTGTGGCAATTTATTTACTGTGTTGTTGGCCTAATGACCTTACCTAGCCAATTTCTATGACCGTTTATCCTAACCTTACCTTTGGTGTACCAAAACATACCTCAATGTTCTTGACCATATCCTATACCTTGGATACCAGAATCACTTCAACCTTGTTTGGATAAACCTCTCGACCTTAGACGATGTAGAGTTTTCCTACTCTTCAATTTGCTAGCGTCTTTGCAGTTTATACTGTGTGTGTGTTTTAAATGTTACTACCTTTGACCACGACCCATTACCTAGCTTACAGAGTAGACCTCACTCCTTTTTATCCCCGTTACCCACCTTTCTTTTCACCACATTTACCTTTTATCAAACCACTCACCGATTCTTCCTTTAGCCTCATCAGTTCCTAGTTTGAGGGGGATCACCTTCACCCACACATGGGGCAACCACATCTTATTCTTGTTAGCATTGCATCCAATACAAGCTATGAAACAAAAAGGGGCAAAATGTAGACACTAAAATTAGGTCACACTCCCCTTTGGCCCTGTTGTTTACAAATCAGCAAGCACCCCCGGATGCAAATCAAGGTTCTAAATGATGTTTAGAGCATCCAGTGTGATTGCACAACATGGAAACCTCTCTCCAAGTGTGGGACTTGTGAAAATGAGAGAGGAATCTCCAGAATAGAGGTTGGTTCCTCAAACTCCTCTGATTTAGATCTATATTTTACACAACTACAGAGGTTCTAATCCTAATTCTACCCTAGATTGCAAGGAGACAGGGGATAAAAATGTAAAAATGAAAATAAAACTAAAGATGGTGATGCACCAAAAGGAGTGGCGAAACATTTTTTTCCATGTAAATAGACACAAATTCATGAAATGCAACAAGGAAAACATACACAAGCTGATATATGTAATTAGAGGTCTTAAAATGAAGTAAAACAATACAAACAGAGGACTGAAAGCATTCACGAGTTTGCACTTTATCAATTCCATGTAAAAATCTCTTGCATTCCACCATCAAAGAGGTATAAAATTGTTACAAACTTTGAAAAGGTCTGATTCTTACAACTATCACTTGCTCGAGGTGAAACATCCTCAATTTATACCTTAGAACAAGTGAATTTTTTTTTTTTTTTTTATTTTTGATAAATGCATCCTGGTTCTAAATACATAATTTAGAACTCACAAATCAAATAACCATTCATATAACAGACAACCATATGCAGCTGTAATGACTCGGAATACCTCCGATCTATTCATTCCATGACTCGGTAATCTACCGATCTATTCATGAGTAAAAAGAGTTAGTGTTTTTATTTAACACAACACTCTTGCGGTTCTCTTCCCTAATCTGGGATTCAGAATGCTCTGTCCAAGGAATCTAACTGAATAACTGTTACCATTATTCATCGGCATCTCATCCCTTAGACTAGGTGAATTAGGACAACGCAATCAGCAGCTTGCGATACTTTGGCCAAAGATTTTAAACATACTGTTAATGTCTCGTATTCCTTAACGGCATACTCGTTAATCTTGAATACGTCCTTCACCCCATTCATATGTTATATAGAATGTTTTCACTGACTACTGTCAGTCCTTCCTTTCACAACTGAATCACTCGGAGACAGATTAACAAGGTGATAATGTTTTATGGTTGTCCACGAGGATTAGGGATATGGTGACATACTGGTTCAACCTTGCAGTTCAACCAGTGTGTCATGATACCCCGAATCTCCTAGGCAGCCTTATAACATGACCACGTTCTTAATCGGACTCTGAATAACTCATGCGAAGTCAAGTGTAAATCTTAGCGATCCATGCAAAGGGTGTCGCCATAAGTCACCTGCATTGTTGTATCTTTGAGAAGATCCTAACCTTCTCGGAGGTACAACCTGCCCTAGCTTGATTTAGTGTCACAACCTTTAAATCCACCTCGAAAAGATCTACTTAACAACATGCATTACGCACTAGAGTTTAAATTACTATAAGGACTTTTCCCCAAGATAAGTCCTTCCCAATCCTCTGGATTCTTCATCTTGAGACGACCTCTCTCTATTAAACCCATTACATGGTAGAGGTATTAAGGTCAAGTTCTCATCAAGGAGTCATTAGAATACACCTGATTCTAAAACAACAGATTTGGACAATATCTCATAACCTTTACTTGAGATTGCCATCTGAACTCCATTGATTTATATCAGTTCTCTTAACTGAATTTATATCATACTTACTAGTATAAAGATATAATTGATTAAGAGTCCAATTTAATAATGTCCTGTCATTCTCAGGACTAGGGATTAGTAATTTAATCCAGCTTGTTTAGCGTTCTCTCTAGGCTCAATTTTAACCTATCTTCTAGAAAGACAAATATTTAAATCCAATATTGCTTTTACTAGAACAATTTAGAACTACCAACACTCATAAGAATTCAATCTCATTTTCTTATAAGCTTTCATTGTTAATCTCAAAAGCATCCATATTATACAATAATAATAATGCCCCTTCGTTACATAAACCGAAGAAGGTCATCCATGAGAAATAGAATACAACACATAAGTATCACACACTTATTTCCATTTCCTTGAAACTATACAATTACAATTTATGCAACAGCATACTTGATACAATGTTCAACGGAAAAGAAACATCTTTTCATATATAGTACATCTATAAAATCAAGCTGTAATTCATTATAAATCAAATAAACAATCTGATCAGCTTGTCAGATCTGCATTGCTTTTACCTCTTACGGCAACCATCTGCAAAAATAGTCAACATGAGTCAGTTCAATGAACTGAGCATGATAAGCACTAACTTTTAAAACAATTGCAATCCATCAATTGTTTTCATTAAACACCCTGTTTAAATGAGATCAAATATCCAAATAAGTAAACACATTCAGACTATGACCTTGTAATACAAAATGATTACAATTATGTAACTCTATCATTGTTACAAAATAGTCTTAATCTCATTCTAATATTTCATCAAATATTAAAAGAATCAAGGAACGAATGTACACAACAATCGTCGAATCCAAAATCACAACATTGGTCAGATTGTTTCATTCTTCCAAAAAAAGAATAACATAACAATTCGGGACTCCACCAAAATGTTACAAAACAATTTCCCACTGTTTGACAAATATCAACAAATATGAAATAAAGGAAGAGAAAGAACAAATCCATTCATACTTCCTTTCACCTATGTTCATCACTCATCACTGCTTCACATATGAAAACATTCAACCAGTATATAAATGAACAAGTTAGACAAGCCGCAAGCAAGATCGCTGTACTAAATCAAGAAATAGAAACACAGCAACATTCCTGTACAGCAACTAACACATCAACAATTCATATATCAACCCTAAGCCCAAAGCTACTTCTTTTAAAACACAGCAAGGCTTTAGAATCAAGTCCGAAATCAGAAACCTCTAAAGTATCGTTGTCAACAACAGACTTATTTACAATAAGCGATTGATGCATCTACAAGACCCTACAGAGATTTCCTTACCAATGCCATGATATACACTATCGCCTCCTATAAGAAATCAGAAAGGAACACAACACTCTGTATATACATCTGTACTAATCGAAGTTAGTCAAAAGTACTTACGATTAACTTATACAGGGTCGCGTTACCTGATACAGACCATTATTCTGACAAAATGTCCAATATCAACAACAGTATATCAAGTCAAGTTTCAACTGAAACAATAGAAGATACAAGTTAACTTCCTCAATCCTCTAAACCTGAACTACAGTGAAATGGTAAACGATTGTCACTGTTCCCCTTTGGACAAGTAAATAGTGTACATGCTAAAACTCAGGCAGAACTTTTTAATTAACGATTTCAAATCAAGAACCCGACTAAGTCTTGCCCATTTTTCGCACAAGATTTCAAGGAACGAACATAAAAATATATCCAAGAAATTGTACAACAAAATCCATGCAACACAAGAGTAATTCCAGGAAATACAGAGGTCTTAGTACGTGTCATTCCTTCCAACCACTGGTTCATCATTCACCAACTATTTAAACATATTCAAATTGAACAGCGGCCCAAATAGAAATATAAATCATTGAATCGTCTCCTCTGAGTCGTTCAGAATATATCCATTATAAATCTATAATTACACATTACATGCAGAAAACGGGTTTACGCCCAAAATCGCAGAACCCAACAACAGTATAAGATGGAATTAATTAATAAATTCTTCTATACCCTTCATGGCAAACATTCAGAATGAAACAAGTGAAGCAAATCAAATACCCTTTTCAAGCAAGGAAATCAACTGAGCCGCTTCAAAACTTTCAAACAGCTTTCAAAAAGAAAAGCAATGCATACCCAAGAAATCTATACTCCTTATTTATTTCAAATAACCGAGGTCAGAAAGCCTGTTCCTTTCTCTACAAAGCTTCCACGAAATCAAATAACAAAACACCAGGATGAATTTACATCCACAGCAGTAGATAGTAATATACGATTCAATCATGGACTCCACTGAGTCGATAAAATAAAGTATAGATGTTTCAATATTATACACAGCCAACAAATAATCCCGTTTCCACAATAACAAGGAAAAACAACTTCCACTGGGTCGTTTAGACTAAGGTAACACGACAGTTACCTGTTCCCAAGCAAAATTAGAAGACAAATGAAACCCACAAAGTATCATTAGTCACTGTCAACAAAAACCACGACAGAGCTTCCAAAATTTCCAAAACACTGAACAATCAAACAGGTACACCAGTATCCTTCCCTACTGTCTCACAACAGCATTGACAATCAAAAATCGACGGCAAGACAGTGGTCTACACCCTACACAGTATATTCGACGGGCTCACGCCAAACAGGCCGAGCATTCATACCTTTATAAATATAAATATCTCACATATTTAAACCAAAAAGGAATACACATAGGAATAGAGCCACTATTCGATTTTAACAAATACCCATCAAAAGGAAATTGAAAAATCGAACCAGAAGAGATACAGTACCAAAATTTAAACAAGATCTCAATAGAAATTTATCTATTTCCTCAAAACATTTGAACAGAGTTGTTCTAATGAAATCATTTGAAAGACAGCAAGATATTTAAAGGTTAGGGCCTAGCATGCCTGTATTTTTTTTTTTTTGATCAAATTTCCGAAGCAGACCACTGGAGGAGCTCAAACTTCCTTTTCTTTTTCCAAGATAAAGCGACCAACAAAATTTCACTGTCTCCATCACATATATATCCTCCATGACAGAGAAAAGAGCCAGAGAAATTCATTCTTGCCATGCAACTCAAAGAGAACTGGTGCGAAGAACCAGTAAACAAGCAGAGCAAAAACCGAAAATCGCGATAAGCCAAACAAACCCACAAACTTCCCGTTTGCATGCCTTCTCGCGAGTTCCGAGCTCGCTTTCCGAGAAAATTAAATGCCATTAAACCAATTTTCCCGCTTAAACTTAACTTCCACCGACCGCCAGATTTGGTGACAGTCCATCTAAAACTCATGTTCATTTCCAAACTTAGCGACCTGCCACGTCCTCACCGGTTAGCCGTCGCCTAAGCCTCCGCCATGACCTGTCCTTCATCCTTATCCCTTACATTTATTGCCATAGAAAACACCGCCCATGGTTCGCCACCCTCCATAGGCCCCTTCATAATCTCCTCATTAGTTAGGTTAGTATCTTAGGTTAGAGTTTAGGGTAATACCCACACTAACAAATTTACACATAGATACTAACTTAGGATATTAACACATAGCCTAGGTCTAGGTTAGACTAACAATAATCTAACCCCTAGGTTAGGTTTTAGTTTTAGGTTACTAACCCTTAATAATTCCAGTTTGGTCCTTGTCCTGCAAACTCGGAAAGACCTGTATCATACCTTCTAGAACAGAGTTAGCTCCTGTTCTTATTGCAGAATTGTATGTAAACGAATTATTACCTGGTCTACAATCGAGACCTTCCAGATATACTTTGATATCGGGAACCATTTCATTTCCCAAGATCAGCCCGAGTCATACTCCTGACCAGCTTAATCAATGCTTTCATACCTTGCAACCTGTTCAAGGTCTATGATCTAATTTATCACAAACAAATTTAAAGCATTACTTGGATCAATCCCACTGATCTAAGACTAGATATTATAGATGGATATCTCTATAATTCATTCCGTGATCAGATTAATATTCAGACACAAAATGAAATAAATAAAAGAGTCTAATCATATTCTGACTCAGTCAAGATCTGCAATCTGCAAGAAATTCAGTACATATCAAGCATGATTTCTGAATCGAGGAACACATCCTTTTACAAGAAATCACATATCAACACTTGTATGCTTAGGAGAAAGTAACAACAGTTCAGGGTGTTACATGCTTCCCTCCTAAAAAGATTCATCGTCCCGATGAATTACATATTAACTAACCTTCAGGTCAATCAATTTATTAGTACACAAACAAAGTGACTACTTCCATATTTGAATAGTTTCAAAAATCAATGTCACAACAATTTTATTCAACTCTGAATAAAGTCTGCCTTAATCTGGCTTTCAAAAATACTTAAAACAATCAGTTCATAAAAGTATATTTTTGTCAACAGTTTTCATTCTGTTGCAAAAAGAGAAGGAAAAGCAATTTTCATCTCTTCCAGATTTTCCCAAGTTGCACTTTCTTCGCTAAACTGGTCCCACTGGACCTTACATTGCTGTATATCACGATTTCTCAAGTGCAATTGGCGAGTTTCCAGTACTCGTGTGGGTTTAACCACGATTATTCCTGGGTCTTGGACCTGCAAGGAATTCCAATTTAAAACATGTGACAGATCTGAAACGTATTTCTTAAGCAAAGAAATATGGAAAACATCATGCATGCGAGATAAAGCAGGTGGCAATGCTAAACGATAAGCTACAGGATTGATTATTTCGACAATTTCGAAAGGTCCCACAAATCGTGGTGACAACTTGGCAGCCTTGCCAAAAGTTATAGAACTCTTTCTGGGTTTAACACGCAGGAAAACCTTATCACCAAGCTCAAACTTTCTATCAACCCGCTTAAGGTCAGCATAGCTCTTCTGTCTATCCGCTGCTTCCTTTAATCGTTCACGAATCAGCTTAACTTGTTGTTCCATTTCTGTGAGAATCTCTGGTCCAATTACCACTCTATCCTCAACACTGTCCCAACTAACAGGGGTTCTGCACTTTCTTCCATAAAGTGCTTCAAATGGTGCCATCTTAAGAGATGAGTGATAAGTGTTGTTGTATGCGAACTCAACTAATGGAAGATACTCTTCCCATTTATACTGTTGATCCATGCAATACATTCGCAACATGTCTTCCAACACTTGATTTACCCTTTCAGTTTGCCCATCCGTTTCTGGATGATATGCAGAACTGAAGTTTAGTTTTGTTCCTAGGGCTGCGTTAAGCGTTTGCCAAAACCTTGACGTCATTCTAGGATCCCTGTCAGATATAATCAGTTCTGGTACACCATGTAATCTGAAAATTTCGTGTACGAACCTCTTGGCCAGCACTGGTGAATCATCCTTTAGATTTCCAGCGATGAAATGCGCTACCTTAGTCAGTTTATCTACAACTACCAGGATAACATCATGCTTATTCCTGGACATAGGTAGTCCTTGTACAAAATCCATGGTTATTACTTGCCATTTGTACTGCGGTATGCTATGAGGATATAACAGTCCAGCAGGGTGCATATGTTCTGCCTTCACCCGCTGACATTCCAGACAATGAGTCACAAAGTTGAGTACATCCTTTTTCATACCTTTCCAGAAGTATTGCTGCTTCATATCAGCAAGCATTTTTGTGATGCCTGGGTGTCCAGAGTAAGGTGAATTATGAAATTCGATTAACAACTTCTTTCTCAAATCATTCAGCACAGGTACATATACCCTGTTTTCATAACGCAAGATTCCTTCATTATCAAAATGAAAACCTTCATACCTTTTATCTTTAGGTTCTGCAGCAAGCGCTGCTTTTACTTGCTGAAAATATGCATCTGGTTCTGAGGCACTTTTTACCTCGTCTTTAAACTGAGTTCTTAATGTTATAAGAGCAGAAATGTGCCTCCTACGACTTAGAGCATCAGCTACTCTATTCTCCTTCCCTTTGATATAGCTAATATCAAAGTCATATTGTGATAAAAATTCTAACCACCTTCTTTGTCTGGCATTCAAATTGGGCTGAGTAAAAATATATTTCAGTCCTAAGTGATCCGTTTTCAACTCAAAAGGTTTCCCAAGCAAGTAGTGTCTCCAGACTTGAAGTGCATGAACAATAGCAGCAAGTTCCAAATCATGAGGGGCATAATTCAGCTCATGTAACTTAAGTTTTCTACTTTCATAAGCTATGACCTGATCATTTTGTAACAAAACACCTCCAAGGCCTTCCCCAGAAGCATCCGTTACAACAGTAAAATTCCCATTAGGGTCTGGTACAGCCAATATAGGTGCAGAAGTCAACTGGTCTTTCAGACTTTTGAAAGCCGCTTCGCACTTGTCATTCCACAAGAATTTCTTATCCTTCTTTTGCAATGAAGTTATTGGTGCAGCTACCTTAGAAAAGTCCTTTACAAATTTTCTATAGTAACCAGCAAGACCCATGAAGCTTCTTACTTCATGTACATTCTTTGGTACAGGCCACTCAGTTATTGCCACTATTTTTGAAGGATCTACAGCAATTCCTTCCTTACTTATGACATGACCCAAATAGTGAACTTCTGAATCAAAGAAAGAACATTTGGACAACTTACCATACAACTTTCTCTTTCTCAAAATTCCCAAAACTATCTTCAGATGCTCATTGTGCTCCTCAACACTTTTAGAATAAATGAGAATATCGTCCAAGAATACAAGTACAAACTTGTCCAGGTATTCTTGAAAAATATTGTTCATTAAATTCATAAAGGTCATGGTGCATTAGTTAACCCAAAGGGTAGAACTCAAATTCATAATGTCCGTACCTTGTTCGGAAAGCTGTTTTATGAATATCTTCCTCTTTAATCCTCAACTGATGATAACCAGATCGAAGGTCTATCTTAGAATAAACCGCTGCTCCACGCATCTGATCAAACAGATCATCAATTCTTGGAAGTGGATATCGGTTCTTGACTGTTGCTTTATTCAACATCCGATAATCAATGCACAGCCTTAGTGTTCCATCCTTCTTTTTCACAAATATCACAGGTGCTCCCCAAGGTGAAACACTTGGTCTAATCAATCCTTTAGACAAAAGCTCTTGCAACTGTGCCTTAAGCTCGACTAATTCAGTAGTAGTCATCCGATAAGGCGCTTTGGAAATAGGTTCCGTTCCCGGCTTGATTTCAATGGTAAAATCAAATTCTCTCTTGGGTGGTAACCCTGGTAATTCCTCAGGAAAAACATCCCTGAAACCTTGTAGCAGAGGAAATTGTTCCATGAAATCATCATCTTCTTCTGAAGATTCAGATATCTTTACCGCATAAAGGGTACATCCTTTATTTTTAGCCTTTTTAAGCTGCATAGCTGACAGTTTTCTAACTGTAATTTCTCGTTTCACACCTTGAATCTCTGCTGATTCCAGCTGATCATCTAAACATTTTATGTTCTTTTCATAGCAATCTACCTTTGCTTTATGGTCAGCCAACCAATTGACACCGATGACAATGTCATACGATCCCAAAGGTGCAACATAGAGATCAACTTCCGTGGAAAAGTTAGGTAAGTCAAGGACTGCTCCAAAAAGACACATACTCACTGTATGAACAGAATTATTACCATACTGTACAGTCCAAGATTTATCCATTTTTCCGGCTTTTCTTTTAAGTTTAGAAGCTAGTTTATTAGATATAAAACATTCAGTAGCTCCTGTATCAAAAAGAATAGTGACAGGTATGCCGAATAACTTACCCGGAACTTCTATAGGTGTCACTTGCTTTTCAGCTTGCTTGTCCGCTACTTTGCAAAGATGTATCTTATGTCACGCTGATTACGATCATCCTTCTTCTGAGGGCAATGATTTGCGTAATGGTCTTTACCACAAATGTAGCAGCCTCCTACAGGTCCCTTTTTAGGCTCAAAGTTGCCTCCAGTTTTATAGTTGTCACGCTGTCCTCCATAGGGCTTCTGCCCATTGTTATAATTTTTAACAAAATTATCCTTTACATTACCAGCAGGCTTATTTACTGCTGCTTTCTTATTGTTATCTCCTGGAAACTTACTTTTGTTTCCAAACTTTTTCCATGGTCCTTTTCTGGGTGCAAGAGAGGTTGAAGAAGGGTTTGCAGTCTTTTTCCGCACTTCCTCCTTATGAGCAGAAATAGCCTTTAATTTCTGTTCTTGCCTTATGGCCTTTTCAACAACTCCTTCCATAGTGGTTGGACTGTGAACGTCGACCTCTCCTCCTATCACAGGATTCAATCCCATGATGAATTTCCGTATCCTGAACTTTTCGTCAGTTTGATACTGCGGTACATACTTGAGGAGTTTTGTAAACCGCTCCCAGTATTCAGTTACCGTTAGCTTCCCTTGAGCCAAGTTCTGAAATTCTGTCATTTTCTGATCATAGAAAAGTTGTGGCAGCCAACGTTGCCTAAAATAGCCTTTAAATTGATCCCAAGTAATATTGGTCTCATCAATGTTTAACTCAGCTTTTCGGCTATCCCACCACGAAGATGCTTCGTGTGAAAGCTGATAGGCTCCCCAAATAGCTTTGGTTTCCTCTGAGAAGTTCCTTATTGCAAAGTACTTCTCCATTTCACTGAGCCAGTTCTCAGCCCCATCTCCTAATGTGGTGCCATCATACTTAGGTGGACTTATCCTTTTTATATCATTAGTGAGTTCTGCTGCCAATCTGGCCTTTTTATTTTCTGGTTGGACAGGTGCATTTCCAACATTAACATCAACACCAATTTCGGGGTTGTCCTCAGGAGGTTGCTGATTATTATTACCAGCTTCTTCATCCTCCTCATTTCCCATCACTTGCTGTTCAAGTACAGCTAAACGATCTCTTGTGTCCAACAGGGCAGCAAGGATCTCATCAAGTTTCTGGGTTGTTGCCGCTCCTCCTTCAGGTGGAGCATTACCCGCAACGTTCCCCCTTGTTCTAACCATTTTCTGTTACAAGAAAATTCAGGTTTTTATCAGATTATGGACTCAATAGGTCCAAGAGCTGCAACCTTCAGCTCTGATACCAAGATGTAACATCCTCAATTTATACCTTAGAACAAGTGAATTTTTTTTTTTTTTTTTGATAAATGCATCCTGGTTCTAAATACATAATTTAGAACTCACAAATCAAATAACCATTCATATAACAGACAACCATATGCAGCTGTAATGACTCGGAATACCTCCGATCTATTCATTCCATGACTCGGTAATCTACCGATCTATTCATGAGTAAAAAGAGTTAGTGTTTTTATTTAACACAACACTCTTGCGGTTCTTTCCTAACTGGGATTCAATGCTCATTCAAGGAATCTAATCAATAACTATTACCATTATTCATCGACATCTCATCCCTTAGACTAGGTGAATTAGGACAACGCAATCAGCAGCTTGCGATACTTTGGCCAAAGATTTTAAACATACTGTTAATGTCTCGTATTCCTTAACGGCATACTCGTTAATCTTGAATACGTCCTTCACCCCATTCATATGTTATATAGAATGTTTTCACTGACTACTGTCAGTCCTTCCTTTCACAACTGAATCACTCGGAGACAGATTAACAAGGTGATAATGTTTTATGGTTGTCCACGAGGATTAGGGATATGGTGACATACTGGTTCAACCTTGCAGTTCAACCAGTGTGTCATGATACCCCGAATCTCCTAGGCAGCCTTATAACATGACCACGTTCTTAATCGGACTCTGAATAACTCATGCGAAGTCAAGTGTAAATCTTAGCGATCCATGCAAAGGGTGTCGCCATAAGTCACCTGCATTGTTGTATCTTTGAGAAGATCCTAACCTTCTCGGAGGTACAACCCTGCAGTTGACTGGTGTCGTCAACCTTTAAATCCGCCTCGAAAAGATCTACTTAACAACATGCATTACGCACTAGAGTTTAAATTACTATAAGGACTTTTCCCCAAGATAAGTCCTTCCCAATCCCTGGATTCTTCGTCTTGAGACGACCCTCCTCTATTAAACCCATTACATGGTAGAGGTATTAAGGTCAAGTTCTCATCAAGGAGTCATTAGAATACACCTGATTCTAAAACAACAGATTTGGACAATATCTCATAACCTTTACTTGAGATTGCCATCTGAACTCCATTGATTTATATCAGTTCTCTTAACTGAATTTATATCATACTTACTAGTATAAAGATATTATTGATTAAGAGTCCAATTTAATAATGTCCTGTCATTCTCAGGACTAGGGATTAGTAATTTAATCCAGCTTGTTTAGCGTTCTCTCTAGGCTCAATTTTAACCTATCTTCTAGAAAGACAAATATTTAAATCCAATATTGCTTTTACTAGAACAATTTAGAACTACCAACACTCATAAGAATTCAATCTCATTTTCTTATAAGCTTTCATTGTTAATCTCAAAAGCATCCATATTATACAATAATAATAACGCCCCTTCGTTACATAAACCGAAGAAGGTCATCCATGAGAAATAGAATACAACACATAAGTATCACACACTTATTTCCATTTCCTTGAAACTATACAATTACAATTTATGCAGCAGCATACTTGATACAATGTTCAACGGAAAAGAAACATCTTTTCATATATAGTACATCTATAAAATCAAGCTGTAATTCATTATAAATCAAATAAACAATCTGATCAAACATGTCGATCTGCATTGCTTTTACCTCTTACGGAAACCATCTCGCAAAATAGTCAACATGAGTCGCTTCAATGAACCGAGCATGATAAGCACTAACTTTTAAAACAATTGCAATCCATCAATTGTTTTCATTAAACACCCTGTTTAAATGAGATCAAATATCCAAATAAGTAAACACATTCAGACTATGACCTTGTAATACAAAATGATTACAATTATGTAACTCTATCATTGTTACAAAATAGTCTTAATCTCATTCTAATATTTCATCAAATATTAAAAGAATCAAGGAACGAATGTACACAACAATCGTCGAATCCAAAATCACAACATTGGTCAGATTGTTTCATTCTTCCAAAAAAAAGAATAACATAACAATTCGGGACTCCACCAAAATGTTACAAAACAATTTCCCACTGTTTGACAAATATCAACAAATATGAAATAAAGGAAGAGAAAGAACAAATCCATTCATACTTCCTTTCACCTATGTTCATCACTGTACCGTCTTCACATATGAAAACATTCAACCAGTATATAAATGAACAAGTTAGACAAGCCGCAAGCAAGATCGCTGTACTAAATCAAGAAATAGAAACACAGCAACATTCCTGTACAGCAACTAACACATCAACAATTCATATATCAACCCTAAGCCCAAAGCTACTTCTTTTAAAACACAGCAAGGCTTTAGAATCAAGTCCGAAATCAGAAACCTCTAAAGTATCGTTGTCAACAACAGACTTATTTACAATAAGCGATTGATGCATCTACAAGACCCTACAGAGATTTCCTTACCAATGCCATGATATACACTATCGCCTCCTATAAGAAATCAGAAAGGAACACAACACTCTGTATATACATCTGTACTAATCGAAGTTAGTCAAAAGTACTTACGATTAACTTATACAGGTCACGTTACGATCACGTACGACCATTATTCTGACAAAATGTCCAATATCAACAACAGTATATCAAGTCAAGTTTCAACTGAAACAATAGAAGATACAAGTTAACTTCCTCAATCCTCTAAACCTGAACTACAGTGAAATGGTAAACGATTGTCACTGTTCCCCTTTGGACAAGTAAATAGTGTACATGCTAAAACTCAGGCAGAACTTTTTAATTAACGATTTCAAATCAAGAACCCGACTAAGTCTTGCCCATTTTTCGCACAAGATTTCAAGGAACGAACATAAAAATATATCCAAGAAACTGTACAACAAAATCCATGCAACACAAGAGTAATTCCAGGAAATACAGAGGTCTTAGTACGTGTCATTCCTTCCAACCACTGGTTCATCATTCACCAACTATTTAAACATATTCAAATTGAACAGCGGCCCAAATAGAAATATAAATCATTGAATCGTCTCCTCTGAGTCGTTCAGAATATATCCATTATAAATCTATAATTACACATTACATGCAGAAAACGGGTTTACGCCCAAAATCGCAGAACCCAACAACAGTATAAGATGGAATTAATTAATAAATTCTTCTATACCCTTCATGGCAAACATTCAGAATGAAACAAGTGAAGCAAATCAAATACCCTTTTCAAGCAAGGAAATCAACTGAGCCGCTTCAAAACTTTCAAACAGCTTTCAAAAGAAAAGCAATGCATACCCAAGAAATCTATACTCCTTATTTATTTCAAATAACCGAGGTCGAAAGCCTGTTCCTTTCTCTCTGAATGCTTCCACAAAATCAAATAACAAAACACCAGGGATGAATTTACATCCACAAAGTAGATATAGTAATATACGATTCAATCATGGACTCCACTTGAGTCCATAAAATAAAGTATAGATGTTTCAATATTATACACAAACCAACAATTAATCCCGCTTTCCACAATAACAAGAAAAACAACTTCCATCAAGTTGTTTAGACTAAGGTAACACGAAAGTTACTGTTCCTGCAGCAAAATTAGAAGACAAATGAAACCCACAAAGTATCATTAGTCGCTGTTAACAAAACCATGACAGAGCTTCGAAAATCTTCAAAACACCGAACAATCAAATGGTACACCAGTATCATTCCCTACTGTCTCACAACAGCATTGACGATCAAAAGTCGACAGCAAAACAGTGATCTATACCCTTCACAAGTATATTCGACGGGCTCTCGCCAAACAGGCCGAGCATTCAAACCTTTATAAATATAAATCTCTCATATTTAAACCAGAAGGAATACACATAGAATAGAGCCACTATTCGATTTTAACAAATACCCATCAAAAGGAAATTGAAAAATCGAACTTAAGAGATACAATACCAAAATTTAAACAAGATCTCAATAGAAATTTATTTATTTCCTCAAAACATTTGAACAGAGTTGTTCTAATGAAATCATTTGAAAGACAACAAGATATTTAAAGGTTAGGGCCTAGCATGCCCGTATTTTTTTTTTTTTTGATCAAATTTCCGAAGCGCACCACCTGGAGGAGCTCAAACTTCCTTTTATTTTTCCAAGATAAAGCGACCAACAAAATTTCACTTTGTCTCCATCACATATATATCCTCCATGACAGAGAAAGAGCCGTAGAAATTCATTCTTGCCATGCAACTCAAAGAGAATCAAAAGTGCGAAGAACCAAGAAACAAGCAGAGCAAAAACCGAAATCGCGATAAGCCAAACAAACCCACAAACTTCCCGCTTTGCATGCCTTCTCGCGAGTTCCGAGCTCGCTTCCGAGAAAATTAAATGCCATTAAACCAATTTTCCCGCTTAAACTTAACTTCCAAGCTCGCTTTCTCGACCTAACCTATCCTATTAGATTAGATCTATTTCTTATTGTGTTTTAAGTGAGATACCTAAATCATTTCAAATTACAATAGGATTTTCCTTATTTACCGCATTAAATTGTTTAAAATAAAGGACTGACAACCATCTAAGAAATATCAACTTCCCAAATCTAGCACATGCTAGGTAGTTCATTACCCATATTTTTTAATTCCTTTTGGTGGTCTTGCTTTGCATTACAGGTGTAGTTCCTCCTAGCTAAAAGGAATCTCTCACAATCAGTGTGGATTCGTGGTTATACGCGTGCAATAACCCATTAACCAACATTTGAACAGTATTCCTCCTATGTCAGCTACCCTATTTTTTTCATCAAGAATTCAAAGAAATGATCTAAAATTAGGTGATACATTTTGGCACGCCCAAAGGGGGACCCATTCGAGGTTCCTTGCATTTCATTCATTCCTAGGAAAAATTGTGTTTGTTTCCTTCTTAAAAGAATACACATTAATTTTCTTCCTTGGTAACCCACCTTTTCTTTCTATTTTCTCTAAAGGAAACTTTTCTTTTGGTGTAATTAAAAAGAACCATTTCTTCATGTTTTTTGCATTGTAGTGAAAGAGCATACCTCTTCCTCTTCATCTTATTGTGTCATCAAACTTCACACTTCTATTTGGGCTTAAAAATAAGTGCATTGCATTCTGATTTATCGTATTATCTCACATTAATTGAGGGAAACCTATACGTTGGAAGTCATGACCAGCTGATGGTTGACAAACGAATCATAGAAATCACATCTCTCTCTCTCTCTCTCGAGTCTTTCCAAATTACAAAAATTCAAAACAAACACATATTCTTAAAAACATCTTTCCTGGGAACACTCACAATGATCGCACTAATATGAGAATTGGAAGGTACTCCCACTCTCATTGCTCTGTCAAGTCATACTTTAGACTGAAGCCCACCCCGACCATAACATACCAAAACCTCACCTTTTAGATATCCTTCTTCGTAGGAAGCCATCCTCACCAAAAACTCTATTTCACAATTCATGTGTCACTCTTAAATAGCATAAGCTAAACAAACATAATAGAAAAGGTACTCCTAGGATCACATTTTTCTTAGTGTTTCGCTTGGCTTGCATTTTGAGGTGAGAGATCATGTTCTTAATTTTTCTTTTCATCCTCACATGCACCTCATCACACTGGTGTTTCTCGGCTTCTCCTCGTTCCTAGACCATATTCTCATCATTCTCAAAATTTTGGGTCCGATTACATATCGATTTTAATTCACAACCACTATTCTTTCATCATTGTTTCAATTTCACAAAGGACCGTGATTGGTTACCATCTTACCATTGTCGCTTATACCCAACCGGTGTCGATTCCGTCCTTTTGTTAACCTACCCAAAAGGACATTTATTCATCTTCTTCTACTTTTCACATTCACATCATTGCTATCACTCTCATTCACATTGTAAAACTCATCAGATTTGGCATATTTGTCAAATTTGACTTTATACCTGGTTTTTCACTCATTGTCCATTTTTGACAAAGGACTGACCGTTAGCGATTACCCATGACCGCCGCTTTTCCATGATCGTGTCGCTTTTCCCTAACCGACATCGGTTAGCCTGTTTCACTTTCAAACCAACATTTGGTACCTAATACACTTTTTACCATCAAATTCACCTATTCCTGCTATTTTTGTATGTCATTTACAAAGAATCATCCCTACCTAATTAGTACTGGTTCACATGGTGCTGACCCAAAGACAAGAAAGCACACTTTTGTTTCACGCCAGTTATCAACCACTCCCACCTAGTCCCTCACCACCTTCCATTTTATCACCAGCCATGGATCCCATCCAACCTATCACTATCGCTACCGGAGATGAGGAGTTCGCATGACTCCTTGACCAAAACCCTACCGCCTTGTAGTTTTACCTTTCCCACTCATCCACTCGAGATGCCTCGGGTCATTTTATATATGTCATGCTTGTATCTATCCCCCGACTCTCGCTCCCACTCCCGCATCGGTTCCATTTGGCCGTGGTACTCACATCTACCTTACTCCTAGTCATTTCACAGTAGGCCATATACCCACTATGACTGTCGCGTCTACCACATCCATTACCCCCGTCACATCCACCATACCCTTGACAACTACCCAAAACACAACCCCATCCACCCCTAATGTCTCACACATACCCGTAGCTACACTACCACCTCCCGTGTGCTGACCCCTACCCCTTTTCAAAACATGGTCCTTTCCATTCCACAATCATTAGCTCCCATTTCCACTAGGGTTACCATGACCCTTCCACCTCCATATACATACTATCAACAACCTCCCATTTCCTCCATTATTCACTCAGGATATGTACCCCCTGTTTCACTACCTTCTTCCCAATCAACCTTCATGGCATCACCATACACTGGAGTGCCACCCCCATTATATGCCCAAAACCAAGCCTCTCACATGATAGGAGGCACTCAGTCATCGTAACCTACCAATGACCTAATCAAATTGATTTTGGACAAGATGCGATATTAGAGTCATTGGTTTTTTGCTCCCACAACACTCTCACCTATGAAGATATTTGCACGAAGCCCATCCAACCATCCATTCCTATCTCGCCCATACCCCATGCACTGGGAAATGCCTAAATTCAATCATTTCAATTGTAAAGAAGACCCACGGTAGCATTTATAGTCGTTCAAACATGGGTGTTATCTCGATCATTCTCAATGATGCCTTACTCTTGATAACCTTTCCCATGTCTCTCGATCGGACCTACATTGGATTGGTATAGTGGTTTAAGTAGACACTCTATATTCTCATTCAATCGTAGCCCAAGCCTTCTTGGATCATTTCTCTATCAATATCATCAAGAAGGTTACCGTGATCGATCTATACTCCATGCATCACTATGAGGATAAATCTATCACGCATTTTGTCGTCACGGCATAGCCTAATCAATCAACTCACCTTCCAACTGCCACAAATAGAACTCATCAAGCTCTTCACATGATCCTGTGCTAGACATATCTCACCGACTCTTGCAGTCTAAAACTTCCAAACATTCAATGAAGCATTCACTATGGCACGAAAGTTAGAGGTTCGGGCCATCAAGAGAAGAAAATCCAATTATGAAATAACAATTTGGCATTCAATTTGAATGATACCTCTTCTTCTTCCAAACCACAAACCAATTATTCAAAAGCTAAGGGCATCGCTAATGCATTGGTACTCAAGGCTAGCCCATCTCATCCATCAAATCAGGCTACCCCCTCATCTAATCTCTCACTCGTCTAGACTTTTCAATTCAGATGAGAGCAACAAAAATACACCCCAATTGGGGAACCTTACTCTTCTATCTTAGAAAAGCTTATCAAAGCCGAGCCATCACTCTTCCACCCATAAAACCACACACTGTTTTTGACCCTACTCGCCCCATGCCCGCATGGTATAAAGAACATGATTTTTGTAACTATCATCGAGTAAAGGATCATAGTGATGGAAACTACATCACTTTCAAAAATATTGTCCAAGAAACACTCGAGAAAGGTGAGTCACCATGGATAATCCTAATGTACCCGCTAAAAAAACCTACACATCTTCAAGAAACCATTTCCCAACCATGCTCCTTCATCTAATCGAACCGATGAGACCTCAACTCATGATATCCATACCCACAAGGTTCACACTATCTTTAATGACGTACCTGTTGCCTCCCAATTACCTTACATACCTTCCATAGAGGAAATATTAGCCTAAAATCCTCCTTCCACATCAAAACCAACCTCCCATATTCCTTCACCCACAAAGGAACATCTTCCATCCCCTTCTTCACCTACAGAGGAGTTTCCTCACTAACATCGAGACCATCTCACCCCCCGACTTCTCCACTTATAGAACCTTTACCCAAAGTACCTCCTCCACCTATAGAGGAGCACCCATTACCTCCACCACCCACGGAGGATCACCTATCCATTCCTCCACTTGTAGAGGAGATTCCATCACCTTTTACACCTACCATAGACCCATTTTATATAGCTTTTCCTCTTGGTGAGCATTATCCATCCGCTACCTAATATCTTGCAGACCTACTTTCAGCTCTCTTACCTACTAAGTTGAAGCTAGCCAATTTCCCATCTCTAAGACACATTTTACGGGAATTTCCATTAGGTCCTCATCAACTCCACCTACAGACATTTCATTCTCACATTTGGCCAATCACTTAGATTATGTGGATAGAGCCCTACTATGGGGATGTCTTCTACTTCTAGTCTTAATGCGAGATGCAGAGGTCACTTGTGATACCTCCACTATCTACTCAAAAATATTTTGATTAATCAAATCAAACACAACTCCTTCCACAACATCTATCATATCTCAAACCATACCCTTACCCATAGCCCAATCTATATCTAAACCAAAAATGACACCTATGACATCATCCTCGATTAAACCTATCACCACTTTAGGGGTTACCCCAACTACCATCCTTACTCATCCACCTATCAAACCGGATTTAGCTACATCCTCCAAAGACAAGACCGCACCTACTCGACACCCAAACAAGCACCAAACCCATAGAACTTATACCCCGGATGCGCCAATCACACCTGCACCTATCCTCGTCCGTCTTAGAATCTCAGCCTTCCCAACATGGTCAAGAAACCTCCACCCATCAATAAAAAAACACAACCCTTTCCTTCCTCACAAACCTCTAACCTACCCAGATTCCCAACATGACTTACACCCATACCTGCAACATCTTTACCACCCATACCTCCAATACCCTCAGCTATTGCTTTACTACCCACTACACTTCAGTCATTGTCTCTCACACCCCAAGCACAACCCGCATCATCTACCTTCACAACACCCCCGTTATCCCCATGGGTAACTCACCCTCTTCCCCTATCTACTTTTCCTTCTAGACCTCGTACACCCATATCACCTTTACCCAAGAAGGTGCAATCCAAAAAAATTCCACTATCCACAATAAGGTACAAAACAACAACACACCCTCCTACCCGTTGACCTACTATACCCCTAACAAAGCCTACACGACGGACACCAAAACCATGCCAAAGACTAAAATCATAGCTCAATCCACTCCTCCTCTTCTAAATACCATTCTTTGACAATCAACTACTCCTATACCCAAACCTACATTCACTTCCCACCGCAATCCACTAGCGGGTCCTATGCCAAAATTTTAACCAACCTCTTTGAGACTTTTATCATCACATTACCACCACTCAGCCTTAAGACCCACTCAAACCCAAGCCAAAAGGGTTTGATGATACTAAAATTTGTGCCTACCATCATGTGACAGGGTAGGATGATACTAAAATTTGTGCCTACCACCCAAATGTTGTTTCGCCCAACTCACCTCACAAGGTTTTTCTCCTCCATTGCACTTTTTCCTATCGTCTCGTTATACCACTCACCCTACACCTTCTTTATTTTCCAACTCCCCTCATATTAACATGATACACATCGTTTTATAAGGATAGGGGTAAAGGAAAGGCAACCGACCCATCAACCAATCCTATACCCAACATACCATCTCGCACCCATACCTAAAATCACTATCCATGGCCCCACATACCCCATTTCTAATGGTGTCACACATTGTACCATGCTCAAACAATTACACCAATCTCCCCTCTAAATGTTCTTATATGACATCATCCATACCTCTCAATACCATCATCAAGATCTCATGAAGATTCTTCAATCTATTGAGGTTTTACCCAATGACCTACACCCGTGGCCTCCATTATCACACCCCATCATTTAGGCTCTCTCACCAAATTACCACCTTCATCTTAACCCCACCCTATTAACCAAGTGGCCTCCCTTAGCTTCTCGTAGGAAGAGATCACACCACACAAAAATGATGACCTGCACTCACCCTTTACATCTCTATCCACATCGATGAGATATGGGTATGCCGTGTGATGACCGATGGGGGTGCTTATCATTAACATCATTTCATTCCATGCATTCGCTAAAATGTGCATACCTGAAAATTGTATGCATAAACATTTGGTCATGTTGCATTCATTCAATGACGCTATCACCTCTACACTAGGCACCATCATCCTCCACATTTGTGAGGGCCCCACACTATTCCGTAATTGTTTTATGTTTTGAAGGGGAAATACAACATAACATGTTGCTTTGTAGACCCCGGATTTGTGTCATGGGTTGTATTGCTTCTACTTTGTATCGTTGTGTAAAGTTTTAACATGAAGGACACACCTATACCATTCCAGCTGATCCATCACCTTTCAAAACATGTAACATTCTTTACGGACCCAATGATGTACTCATACCCATTAAAGTGTCTACCTCCGTGACCACCACTACTTCACCTACACCTCCACTTACCAAGATAACCGCAACTTCTACCACACATACCTCCTCCACTCCTACCACTACCATAACCTCCACGACTTTCCCATTATCTTCCTAATCCATTACCTCAACCTCCGCATCGACATCCGAAACATTATCTATTCCAGCTACCTACATACCAACCACTGATCCCTTGGAAGGTGTTTTTCAATGCCTCACTCTAGGGGAGTACCACCTATATAGTGTCAACACATTCCTTACTCCATAAGAGTATGGAAGTCTTCACCAACACCATTGCTACGATCAACACATTATAGAATGCCTCCTCTATGGTCTTGCTCACCTTTGTACTAGTCTCACTTATGGGTACTTGATACTACCACTTACACATCCAAACCACTGCCACAAACTCACCCCTTTTCTGCTGACTTCCAATCACTTACCAATCACCATTTTTCCCACACCTTCCTACATTGATGTTTGTGGAAGGGTTTTGGTTTTGGATTTTATGAGCAAGGATGCCCTACCATTATTCCATGTACCACCTACAAACATAACAACGGTAGTGGTATCGGTTTTCCTAAACCACCTACCAAAAAGGCCCACATTGAACTCATTAAGGACACTAGCTCTTCTCCACCATCTTCACCCACTCCACCTTCATCACCACCCTCACCGATGGAGTCTATGGATCCTAAATCTATCCCTCTAAATTTTGTTTTTCATAAACACCATTTCCTTGGGGCCTCTGACATATCAACGTGAGGGCGATGCCCCTTCCACTCTTCCCTTCCTATATCCTAAAATGATCGATGACAATACACCTTCAATTAATGTCATTTAATGTCAAGATGATGAATCTATACTCACCTACCTTTTGTAGAACACTTATATATTCATTGGTCATTATCTTCTAAGATGCAAACCATTTTGAATGAATCGACTATCGAGATCAACATAAATACTCAGGATGACCAAGACATCCTAAATATCGATAATCTTTAGATGTCGCTAAATAGTGATCCATCACTTCCTTTTTCGAGATCATAACAACGCTTTCACTTGGTCTTATGTAGACATGCTCGGTATTGACCCCACCATAGTGGTCCATAATATTATAACCATTCCCAATGCCAAACCCATCAAACAAAAGCTGAGGAAAATGTACCCTCGCATTTCTCTTCTTGTTAAAGAAGAACTTCAACACCTTTCCATTTCCTTTATCTTACCCATTGATTATCCTCGTTCAATTTCTAACATTTTCCTATAACTAAAGTGACAGAGGACTCCATATTTGCATAGAATTTGATGACCTCAACCTAGCATGCCCAAAAGATGACTTTCCTTACCTCGGTATTGATTGGCTAGTTGACCTTATCGCTGGTCATGAGATGATGTCACTCATGGATGGCTTCTCGGTTATAACCAAATTTTTATTTTCCTAGAAGATCAACACAAGACCTTATTCACCACCCTTGGGGACCTTCTCTGCTATCGATTCATGCCTTTTTTCCTTAAAAATTTTGGTGCCACATATCGCCGCCTATGACTTACATCTTCTATGACATCATGCATCATATATTAGAAGATTACATGGATGATCTCTTGGCAAAATCTAAATGCCACTCGAGCACCTAACCTTCCTCAAAACCATCTTTGATTGTCTCATTAAATATTGTGTCTGACTTCACCTAAGAAGTTCATCTTCACGGTTCTCTCGGGAAAGCTCCTTGGATTTATCATTTCCTATGTGGTATAGAAGTTGAACTGCAAAGTCAAGGCCATTATTGAAATTCCTCCACCTACTAACCTTCAAAAACAACATAGCCTGCAAGGTAAGTTCTAGTATATTCACCATTTCATTTCACAATTATCGATCGGTGCCTACTATTTCATCATTTACTCAAGAAGGATGTCTCCTTTAAATGGGATGATGACTACGACAAGGCTTTTGAGGCCCTAAAAAATACCTTTGCCAACCACCCATACGCATCCCACCTAAAGACGATCAACATTTCTACCTATACATATCAGCTACCGATCATTCCTTGGGAGCCATGGTTTCTCATCGCAATGAACAACACAAAGAGAAGGTAATTTGTTACATAAGACATACTCTTTTGGACAATGAAACCTAATAAAACCATCCCGAAAACCTATTTTGTGACCAACACCAACCCCTTACACTTCATTTATGCCAAACCTTATGTTTCACCTGATTTCTTAGTTTTTTAAGAAGTAATTGACAAAATAGATAAGGTAAGGGTGGTAAGAGGAATACCTGGTTCTAGATGGTTGAACGTTGTATGTGGACCTATCTCGAATTCTAAATCGAAGTAATTGTGAGACTTTCCTTTTGGCTTAGAGGAACTATCTATATAAGAACCAAAATAAGACCAAAAAAGAGAGTTAAATGATATATGCAAAGGACTTCCTAGCATGTGCTAGATTCTCGAAGTGGGATACTTCCTAGATGGTCGCCACCCACTGTTTAAAAAAAATTCAATGCTGAAATCAAGTAAATATTGTCCTACTATAGTTTAATATGATTTAGGAATCTCATATAAACACAATAGGCTAGATATAATCTAAAAATCTAGGCTAGAAGGAGATCCAGAGGTCAAATAGGTTGGTTATAGGTGAATATGAGCTAACAGGCTAGGTTAGATATAGATTTGAAGGTCAAATAGGTGTCCAAGTAGGTATATGTCAAAAACAAGTTATTATTCTAGTAGAAATTAGGTGACACAGAGACCGAGCATGGTTCTACTATAACTGATGATGGTTTGAATGTAACCAGCTATGGTCGAGAGATGAACCGACGATGGTTAAGTCGGGGCTGGTGGAATCACACAGTCTAGGTTTTTGGAGTTTTGGGGTGAAAGTGGAGTGGGTAGTAGATGGGAATTGATCACAGAGGGGGTGTAGATATGTTGTGAAGGTTTGAGATTACTAAGGAGGTCAAAATGGGCAATTGGGCCAAGTATTAGGATGAGTGGGTATGGAAGGTGGCTACAACTAGAGAGAGGGAATGGACAAAGGGTAAAAGACTAGGTTCCTTTTACCACAAAGACTATAGATGATGATAAGAAAATGAAACAGATGGAAGGAGGATACTTACTCTTCTGTGAGGTATAGGTCCGAGAGTAATGAAGAAGTTACTTGCATTGAGAATGTTGGGAAGAAAGTCTCACTTTGTTGTGCCAGTGTATTTGGTTGCCTTAGTTGATCCCAAATCAATCTTCATTCTGTTGTCACGTCTAAAGAGATTAAACTCAAGATCAGAAGTTTTCTCACAAAACCAACCCATATTACAAAGCTATAGATGGGGCTAAATAGGCCATTTGGTCCATTCCAGTATAACCAACGTCGGTTTAGGGGAACCAACATCAGTTTAGGGTAAACCGATGTCGGTTTGGGTGAGATATCTCGGGTTGTTCAAAATTTTCCTGGGAAGTTGTTCCACCATTTGATAAGGGTCTCTTCTTTTTCTCGGGAAAAAACCGACCTTAGGAGGATTTTAATGTGAGGTGAGGGGATGGGTCTAATGTTAGGTTTTATTTAGGATATTGGTTTAGGGTTTAGGTTAATGGGTCAAATGATGATGGTTAGATGAGGTGCATTTAATAAAGGCAAATATATTAAATATATGTGCGAGGGTAGTGAATTAATTTAATGTGAATAATTAAATTAATGTGCATGTGGGTGAAAGGTCATTAACTTAATTAAAATAATTAAATTAATATATATGGAGGTAAATGGCATTAATTTAATTAAAGTAATTAAATTAAAATGTGTGGGGTGCAGGAGGTAGGTGATAAGGTGTTGAGGATGAGGAAGTGATTATAGGGTTGCGCTAGGGGACCAAGGTGATTACAACATGATTTCAGTGTCTACATTTTTCCCCTTCTTATTGCGTAGCTTGTATTGGTAAGTGACGTGAACAAGAATAGAGTGTGGTTTCCCCAAGTGGGAATGAGGGTGATCCCCCTCAAACTAGGAACTGATGAGGTGGTAGAGCACATCGGTGAGTGGTTTGATAAAAGTGGATGTGAAGAAGAATAGTGAAAAATGGGGAAAGGAGTAAAGGGAAGATCAGGCAGATAGGTAAACAGGACAAGGTCAAAGGTAGTGGCAGTGGAATGCACACACATGTATAAATTTTGACACAATACTAGGTTGAAGATTGTGTAAACTCTACAAACATCTAAGGTTGATAGGATTATCCAAAAAGGTTGAAGTGATTCTCGTATCCAAGGTATAGGAAAAGGTCAGAAGCATAATGTAGGGTAGGTGTAGGAACGTTTAGGTATGTTCAGAAACCAAAGGTAGGGTTAGGATAAATGGGCACAACAATAGGAAAGGTAAGGTTATTAGGTCAATCAACACAGTAATGGTGCTGCAAGGTATAGCAAGCACATTGGTTCAAAGGTCACAAATATTTTTCTTGCTCTAGGTAGATATGTCACAACACAAGAAGGTCAGGGTTAAGGGTAAGATAAGGAGGTGTCAATGGCTAAAGAGGTAAGGTTGAGGAAGTTGGAGGGATAGAGGGGAAGGTAAAGTGGTCTAGGAAGGTGTAGGGGAGGCAAAAGAAAGGGAAGATAAGGAAAATGATGTCAATGTGAGAGCAATGAGTATGTAGGGTAACCGACAAAGTTAAAGTTAGCATGAACCGATGACTATGTAGGGGAACTAATCTGCGGTTGGCTAGGGCAATAGACCGGCATTGGTCAAGGGTTAACAAATGTCGGTTGAGGCGGGTAGGGTATAAAAAATAGAAAACCCACGTTTTAAAATTCATTTGTGCATTGTTAAGGAGAAGAAACAGAGAAAAAGAGAGAAAAGAGGAAGAGGGAAAAAGAGTATGGTTGAGAGATTGGCCGGTGAGCCACATAGGTGTCATTGAGTGGGTGAGAGGTGGGGCCATGAGATTGAATTGAGTGAGGTGATTCTTGGAGAGAGTTGGAGGTAATTTGAGGATGGCAGAGGCCAAAGAGGGATCGGTGGACCAGGGGTAACATCCAAATGTACCTTCATATTGACGGCCACAGGATCGTGTAGAGAAAATAAATTTGTTAGTGATTTGTGTGTTAATTTGGTAAAAATATAAAAATGTGAAAATGGGGGTTGGGGGAGAAATTTGAAAATATGGGGCAATGGGAATGGGGAACGGTAGGGGGTAGGGTAAAAGGGTAATGTAGGGACAATGAGGGGTGTAAGGAGGGATTTGGGTGGGAAGAATAATGAGGAAGGGAAAAATTAGGGTTGGGAAGTCGGGGTAAGTGGCACGACAAAGACCGACGTTAGTCGACTTGTAACCACTAGTGTTAGATGAGATATGGATTTGTTACTTTGTATTAGATGAGATATGGGTTTGTTAGCTTAATATGGATGGAAATTATGTGAGTCATGAATGATGGAGTCAGTCATTTAGGCATGGATCGAGTCGTAGGTTAGGCATGGATCAAGTCAGGTTGTAAGCATGGATGAGTTAGGTTGTTAGGTATGGATCGAGTCAAAGTTGTTTAGGCATGGTTAAGTCAGGTTATAGGCATGGTTGAGTCAAAGTTATAGGCATGGATGAGTTAGGTTGTTAGGCATGGATCAAGTTAGGTTGTTTAGGCATGATTGATTCAGTTATAGGCATAGATGAGTTAGGTTGTTAGGCATGGATCAAGTCGGTCATTTAGGCATGGTTGAGTTAGGTTGTTTAGGCATGGTTAAGTCAGGTTATAGGCATGGATGAGTTAGGTTGTGAGGCATGGATCGAGTCAGGTTGTTTAGGCATGATTGAGTTAGGTAATATGCATGGATGAGTTAGTTTGTTAGGCATGGATTGAGTTAGGTTGTTGAGGCATGGTTGACTCATTTCAGCATTTTTATAACAAATGGAAATATCAAGGCATGAGATAATGCAAAATGTGGAAAATACTAGTTATGTATGAAATGTGAAATAATATAAGTGGTAAAAGTCATGTGGTATATGGTATAGATGTCAAGGTTTTGTATATGAACATGAAATCAGGTAAAGGGGGGCCAAATGGTTCGTAAAGAGTGGTGAGCTAACCTTCCAGGGCCCCATGCCCTAGAAGTGCGGCCTACATAGTCCTAGTGAAAATGGACCTCGATCGATGTAGTTTTCCCATAAGCTAGAAAAGAATATGAGAAGATAGTAGAATAGGTAGTGAGGTTGATAGTTAGGTTGGATTCGAGGTCAAGGTCGATTAGGTGAGGTGGAATATAGGTAGATAGGTATGGGTGATTTTAGGTTGATAGGTAGTGTTGATTCCAGGTCATAGGTATAATTAGGTTTAGGGAATTGATGTGAGGGGTTAAGAATAGGGAGATAGGTAAAGGTGATTTGAGGTTGATTGAGGCAGAAGAAGAAAATCCCAAAAGACAGGTGTCAAGGTGCTAGTCCTATATAGGAAGATCAAAAGGTAATGAAGAAGAGAAAATATAAGAGGGTGCAAGAAAGCCACTTGATTGGAAAGGATCAAATGTATGAAACACATCTACAGATAGGCTAGTGAACGTAAGACCCTAAAGACATTGCATGATTGATTACTCTAAAGGTGAAGAATAGTCATAGAATCACCAAATATCGTAGGTTCAGCAGGTCCCTTGAGGCGTATGAAAAACAATAGGTAAGGAGGTGAAGGTAATTGGGTCATAAAATGGGAAATAGAGCCAAGATCACAATAGGCAAGTCCATGACGAAAAAGCTTATTTTTCTTTTTCTTTTTCTTTTTGACTTTTGAGATAGACTGATCAATGTGGGAAGTCTATATGGGATGAATATATGTCTCCTTGAGGTCTTCGTGAAGCTGATCGATGTGGGAAGCTTTTGAATTTTGATTTTTGAGAAAATAGTCCTCTTTTTGGAAAGACTATGTAGAGAGTTGTGAGATTTTTATAGCTGTCCTTCGAGGGAGTAGTCTACTTATAGCAATAATTAAAGGCGGAAAATGCCCTTCCGAGGGATTCCTTTTTTTTTGTTTGCTTTTAAGTCATAAACGAGACTATAACAAAGCATTTGGTTCTTGTTGAGAAGGAAAGGGTGAAATACCATGGGATCTCATCTAAAAGAAGATGAAAATTATCCATGAGAATCATGCCATGTGCAAAGACGTGGTGTACATATTTAAGATAAGGAAAAAGGGTGACAGTAATCACATGATGCTTGTTTAGTGGTTGGAGATGAGGTGTGCAAAAGGTAAATGGTGCTCAAGGGATGAGCATGAACTAGATAAAGAGTGATGTAGGACCAGAGGTCAATGGTAGAATAGTTGAAGATGTAAGGCATTGAGGGGCTCGAGTTCAGGCTTACCTTCAAGTGAAGACAACCGATAAGCACTAGATCCATAGTCATGGGTCATGATGTATGGTCCAAGCCAATTAGGAGCAAATTTGCCCCGTTTTCTTTTTTCTGCTTTGGTTATGTGTTGATTTTCCTTGAGGACGAGATCACCAACCTTGAAGGTGCATTCATGGAAACATTTTTCATAGGCATGCTTGATGCATTTTTGGTAGACTTGGAGATGGTCGAGGGCATGAAGACGACGTTCGTCTAATAACTCAAGTTGTGTTAAACGATCTTGGTGAAAGTCATCATCAGTAAGAATATCTTTAAGGGAGATATAGAGAGATAAGATTTGGACTTTGAGAGGCAAAACAACCTTGGTACCGTAGACTAGAGAAAATGGGGTAGCAGCAGTGGAAGTACAAATACTAGTACGGTATGCCCAAAGAGTGAAAGGAATGTGCATATGCCAATCCTTCCTAGTATCATTAACCACTTTCATGAGAATCTTGTTCAAGGTTTTGTTGGTGGATTCATCCTGGCCATTGGTTTGGGGGTAATATGGGGAGGAGAAGCTAAGCTGGATGCCAAAGGCATCATAAAGTTTCTGTAGAGTTTTGTTTTTGAATTGTTTTCCATTATCAGTGATAAGGTGATGTGGAACACCGAAGCGACAAATAATGTGATGATTGATGAACTCACATATTTTCTCAGCTTTAGTAGAGATGAGGGGTATGACTTCAACCCATTTGGTGTAGTATTTAGTAGCGGTGATGATCCATTGATGTCTTAGGGAAGAGTGAGGATTGATCTCTCCAACAAGATCCAAACCCCATTGAGAGAAGGGCCAAAGGTCACGAGTGACCTGTAAGGCATGACTAGGTGTGTGATGAAGGTTGGCATGTTGTTGGAATTTTACACAATGCTTAACGTATTCGCAACAATCATGATTGAGGGTTGGCTAATAATAGCCTAGGCAAAGAATGCATTTAGCAACAATAAGGCCACTAAAGTGACCTCCACATATGCCATCGTGAACTTATTTAATGGTATAGGGGATTTCAGAGCTGGTGAGGCATCATAAGAGAATACCGTCAAATCCTCATTTATAGAGAAGGCCACCCATGACAACATAACGAGAGGCCTTTTTGAGAAAGGTGCATTTTCCATTACGTGTGAGATTAGGAGGCAATATAGAAAGGGAAAGGTAGTCCACAAGCTGCTTATACCAAAGGTCTTGTGTGTTTAGTGGGGCAGTTCAAACAAGGTTAACACAACAATATTTATAAGAAGGTCTCGGTATAAATTTTATGGTAATAAAGATGTCTAAATTGGTAGGTGAAGCAAGTATTTGGGAAGTGAGGTAGGCCATGGTATCCACAAATTTATTGGTGGATCGCGGAATGTTTTGAATTTTATAGCGGTCAAAGGTAGTCAACATGATGCTGATGTAACATTTTTACTCTTGAAGTATTTCATTATAACACTGATAAACACCATTGACTTGGTTTACTACCAGTTGAGAATCACCAAAGATATTAATGGATCTGACATCTAAGGCATATGTAGTCATTAGACACAATACGAGTGCTTTGTATTTGGTGATATTGTTGGTGCATTCAAAGTTGAGTTTAAATGAGAAGGGCATGGGTTGACCATTAAGAGGAATGAGGATAATGCCTACACCACCCCCACACTAACATTTGGAACCGCCAAAGAATAGGGTCATTTGGTAAGGGTCATCATCTAAAGAGAGGTTAGCAATGGATTCGTCAGGGAAATCAAAGTTGGAAGATTGAGTCCCAGAAAGAGGTGCATCAGTGAGTTGGTCAACAATGGCCTAGCCCTTGATAGATTTTTGGTGGATGAATTCAAGGTCTAGGTCAACAAGAAGCATGAGCCAACATGCGGCATGTTGATTTTGGTAAGGCTTAGCATACATGAAGTGTAAGGGGTCAGTGTTGGTCACAACATAGGTTTTGTGGTTAAGTAGGTAATGGTGAAGTTTGGTGGTGACAAAAACTAAGGCTAAGAAAAGTTTTTCAGGGTGGGTGTATCGGGTTTCATAGTCCAAAAGGGTATGGCTTATGTAATAAACCACCTGCTCCCTATGTTGTTCATCATGATGAGTGAGCATAGCCCCTAAGGAGTGATTGGTAGTAGAGATGTATAGGTAGAAGGGTTGGTCATCTTTAGGTGGAATGAGTACGGGTGGTTGGAGAAGGTATTGTTTTAAGGCCTTGAAAGCATTGTGGCAGTCGTCATCCCATTTAAAAGAGACATCCTTTTTTAGAAGGTGATGAAATGGTTGACAATGGTAAGAGAGTTGGGAAATAAAATAGTGAATGGACTGTAATTTACCTCAGTAGGCTATGGATTTGTTAAAGGTTAGTGGGTGGAGGCATTTCAAGGATGGCCTTGAATTTAGCATGGTCAAATTCTATACCACGTAGGAAATGATAAATCCTAGGAGCTTTCCCGAGAGAATCTGTTGTTCTACAGGATCACAAAGACCCTCGATACCGATCGATTTCTAGGTTGATCACTCGCATCCAAAGGTGATTGCACAACATGGAAACCTTTCTCCAAGTGTGGGACTTGTGAAACTAAGAGAGGAATATCCAAATTAGAGGCTGGTTCCTCAAACTCCTCTCGATTTAGATCTATATTTTGCACAACTACAGAGGTTCGATCCTAATCCTACTCTAAGTCATAAGGAGACAGGGATAGAAATGCAAAAATTGAAACTAACTAAAGATGGTGATGCACCAAAAGGAGTGGTGAATATTTTTGTCATGCAAATAGACACAAACCAAGGATTGCAACATAAAACATACACAGGCTGATAAGATATAATTTAGGATCTGAAATGAAGCAAATAATACAAACGAAGGACTGAAACTCATTCACAAAGCTTGCATTATCATTTCCAGTGTCAAAATCACTGCATTACAACCTCAGAGAGGTAAAAATGGTTACAATATTTGGAGAGGTCTGATTCTTGCAACAATCACTTACTGGAGGTGAAAGAAGAAGATTGCTATGCCAAAAGGTATTCCCCTTAGAAAATGAGCCAAATCTGGCTTTTACATTGCATGGGTCGAGCCCAGGAGAGAGAAAAATGTACAAAACGTGGGAGCCCATTCCTCATTGACTGCAAATGCATTAAAATAGCATGGGGAACCTTACAAACCCATACCCTGCCATTTTTGACCGTTTGAAGGAGAATGCGACCCATTCTGTATTAAATTTGGTCGCTGAAATGTCACTTCTGGCCATAAACACGCATCAGATCCGTTTCTAAATTTTCTCTCTCTAGACTAAACCAAAATTCAAGATTGACCCTAGAATCATGTAGAGAATTTTATAATCTTTCCAATGATATAAAGAACGTGCAAATCCGAGCTTTGGATCAAAAGATATGGCGATCTGAAGATTTAGGGCGCAAAACAGGTAAAAATGGGTTTTGAAATTTTTTCCCGCGCTCCGCCACCTAGATGACATGTGTCGGGCACTGATTGGATGAGTAATTCTCTCTCCTTCCCTTACCCATGGGCTTTCCTTGAAAATTTTGACCTTTTTATGATTTTGGAACATTTTCCATTTTTTCATCAAGGCCCCCGCCACTTGGGACACGTGGCATGATCTGGTTGGAGGACAGGGGCGCGGGGTCATCCTTCACCTTTTAGTTTTTGGCCAAAAATTTTGCCAAATTCTCTAATTTCTCCCCAAGCTCCACACTCCCCTTCTCCTTAGGACACAAGTCCTCTTTTTATTGGCTCAGGCCAATGCTTCAAACCTTTCCCTTTGAAATTTTGGACGTTTTCCCTTGTGACACATGGCGTTTCCTGATTCGTCTGCGGGCCTGCCGGCTTTTCACGTCCCTCGCATCCCTTTGGCCCGACTGTCCCAAACTGTCTGGGACAAATTCCTCTGATCCACCTGATTCGGGCTTCCCTGTCCCTCTTTGAGGTGAAGACACGTGGCATTATTTGATTGGCTCTCGGCTCCTTCGGCTCTCCACGTCCCACGCGTCCCTTTGTCCCAACTGTCCCAGTGCTAAAGTTCTCTTTTTCGGCCGATCCGGGTGGTTTGCGTCCTTCGCGTCATCACGACCTAGATGTCCCAGCATCGTCCCACTCAAAGCAGCTTAGTCAATTTTGCTTTTACCTTTGGCCGGTTCACCTTTTCACGTCCCGCGTGTCCTTATGTCCCAACTGCCCTGTTGCTGCGCAGACCACCTAGAGGCTTTTCGGCCGGTTCGCGCCCCGACATCCCAACTATCCCAAGGACTGCCTGAACTAGGACTTAGCCATTTTTCATGATTTTCCTGCCCAAGCTTGTTTTTTGTAGCTTTTTCACCCTTTTTTGGAACTTGCTCTTTTCAACCTAGACAGAGAGTTAGAAAAAATTGAGGGACCCTAAAACATGATTTTTGCCTTGAATCAATTTATTTGCCTAGACTTGAGTATTCTGATGCATGTTATCAAATTTATCCTGGGGGGTGAATTTTGGATAACAATTTGGTGATTCAATGGGGTCACCTGCCTACTAGGTAGAAGATACCGCTTTCTGAAGCAACCATTTGGCATGGAGTCATCAAATATTCTGTTTAGAACCCCAACTGACTTAGAATGTGCAAGGAGGAAGATGGAATATCACCTGATGGAAGCAAGGACTACAAAACATCTCCATGGATAGCAAGCTATGCCAAAGCACTTAGGGAAAACAAAACTAACCTACAGCAAAACAATGTGCACAAGCACTTGGAGGAATGAAAATCTAATCTAATATTTACAAAGTAGTGAATTTCCCTCTAGAAGCAACGCTTGAGATAGATTCCATTGACTAGAATCTGCAGTTCTTCACCATCCAATGAGGCCAATTGGAAAGCATTGTTGTTCTTGCACTTCGTGACCATGTATGGGCCACTCCAAATGGCATCAAATTTTGAATGCCTTCCCGGTTTTGCTCTATCCACATCCCATTTCAACACTAGATCTCCAACTTGAAAAGATCTATCCTTGGCCTTCTTATCAAAGGTCTTCTTGATCAAAGCTTGATCCTTCTCCATTGCTTGGGATGCCTGATTTCTGATCTCTTGCAGCTCCATCAACTCTGCATACCTCACCTCCATGGGCTCAAACTCTAGCAACTCCAGCTGCTTCATGAGTTCCAATGTTGGCAACTCAAGTGACATGGGCAAGATTTCCTCTCTTCCATAGACAAGTTTGAATGGAGAGTTACCTATGGATCTTTTGGGAGTTATTCTATCAGCCCATAAGGCTGATTTCAGTTTAGTGTGCCAAGACATCTGATTCTCATCAAGAGTCCTCCTAATGATCCTCAACAAGTTCTTATTTGTAGACTCATCCCGCCATTACCTTGGGGGTAATAGTTTGATGAAGTGCTTAGGTAAATACCGTTCTTGAGAGCCCACTCTACCTTAGATCCAATGAATGCCAATGCATTATCGGAGATTATTGTAGCAGGTAAAAGTCTAAGATGCTAGACTCATTTGCCTCTTTGAGTGCTACTGCTTCTGTCCATTTGGTGAAGTAGTCTGTGGCTATCAAAATCCATTTGTGCCCTTGGCTTGAATTGGGATTAATGACTCCAATGAAGTCCAAACCCCATTGTATGAATGGCTGGTCAACTAAGATTGGATGTAATGGAAGGGCAGCAAGTCTCTTTTCCCTGTGAAGAATGCACAATTCTTACACCTCTTGATCCATGCATAGCAATCACTGAAGATTTTAGGCCAATAATAACCAGCCTTCATGATTTTTAGAGCTGTCACTCTTGGTGCAAAATGACCACCAGCTGGTCCGCCATGAAACTCTTCCAACACCCTTTGAATCTGATTTGTACTAATGCACCTCAACAGCAACACTCCATTCACATCTTTCTTGAACAAAACTCCATCAACAATGGCATACGGGACAGCCTGCAATCTGAAGTGTCTCCTTTGGGTCTTGTTCATCTCTGGAGGGCATAGGCTATAATAGGGTATAATACCTTGGGTCCAACAAGGAGTGGGGGCACCATTGTCTTCTTTTTGATTGCCACTTGGCTCATGGCTGTCCTGGATCACAAAATAGCCTCTTCTTCATTACATGCTTCTCTTTGCTTCCCAAAACCAGCTGCTCACACAATCCTTTCCCTCTTTCTAGCTTGGTGATCTTGATCTCAATGTCATACTCCATGACACGGGTGATCCAACCTGCCCTTTTCTCATTCAAATCCTTGTTGAGGAGGAAGTCCTTGACCCCAGCATGTGAGACCAGCAACGGGACCTTGTTGTTTGAGACTAAATGCTTGAATTTCTTCAAGCTCCCGATTCTGCAAGTACATGCTTCTCAATAAAAGAGTACCTCACCTCATAGTCATCTAGGCTCGGGTGAAGAAGGCAATTGGTTTTTCATCATTATCCTTGTTCTCGCTATACCAAAATGGCGAGAATAGTGTCATTACCTCCAAATGCATAGAGGATGAAATCCTTGGAGAAGTTCGGGTTGATGAGAGTTGGTGCTTGAGAGATGGCTTCTTTGATTGCTTCAAAACTCTCCTTGCCTTCTGCTGTCCACTTGAAATCCATGCTCTTCTTTAACATTTTGGTGATGGGCTTCACAAGGGCTGTAAAATCTCGGGACAAACCTCTCGAATGAAGTTTATCCTTCCCAAGAAACTCTGAAGGGCTTTCTTGTGGCTTGGCAATGGTAGTGCTCTTATGGCTTCAACCCTCTCTGGATCAATTACTAATCCTTCCTTGGAGACAATATGGCCAAGGAGCTTTCCTTCATGTGCAAGAAAGATGCACTTCTTAGGATTCAAAGACACCCCAAATCTCCTACACCTTGTGAAGACTTGCCTCAAATGAGAGAGGTGGTCTGCTGCATTTTTGGAAAAAACAGTGATATCATCAAGGTAAATCAGCACCACATTGTTAATCAAACCTTTGAATGCCATGTCCATTGCCCTTTGGAAGGTAGCACTAGTGTTGGACAGCCCAAATGGCATTTTCCTGTATGCAAAAGTTCCCCATTTGGTTGTGAAGGCTATCTTGAACTGGTCCTCTTCCTTCACCATAATCTGATTGTAGCCTGAGTAGCCATCAAGTAGTGAAAACCTCTCTGAACCAGCTACAACTTGCAATATTTTCTCCATGGAAGGGAGTGGGTAATGGTCCTTGAGAGAGGCTCTATTCAAGTCTCTGAAGTCAACACACAATCTGATCTCTCCACTCTTCTTTCTGACTGGGACTAAGTTGGCAACCCAACTAGAATGCTTGATTGGGAATATGATCCTTGACTCAATCAGCTTGTCCAATTCTTTCCTCATGAGAGGCTCCATGTGTGGATTGACTGGTCTTTGTTTCTGCCTGACAGGCTTAGTATTTGGATCCAATTCGATGGTATGCTGAGCTAAGTTGGGATTGAAACCTTTCAAGTCTTCATAGCTCCAAGCAAACACGTCAGGGAACTCTTGACACAACTGTATGAACTCATACCTTTCTTGTTCAGTTGTCATCCTTCCAATTTGTAATGGTTTGTTCTCTTCTACCAAGATGGATACACGAATCCTCTCTCTAAACTCAATGTTTGCTTTCTCCTTTCTAAACTGATCATTAGGGTTAAAAATGGACTCCAAAGTGATAAGTCCTTTGGGCAGCTTGTTAGTTCTCAGCTGTACCACTTGGTCACCATACTGTTGTTCCAATTTTTCTTGATTCTTGGCTGAGAACTCAGCTTCTTCTTATAAGAAATGGATGATTTGCTGGTCATTTTCAAACACTTGCCAACTGACATTGTTATCTGGCACTGAAGGCCTCACAATCATGTGGATGTTTGGCTGTACCTTGTCTTGTTGAATACTTTCCACAATGTCAAAGGCTGCGCCTTACCGCCGCTAGCCTTTGTCACAATAGCTTGATTCTCTTTCCTAGGAATGGATTTGATGCCAAAACCCTCAAAATCTTCCATGAGGTCCCACACCCTGTTCTTGTAGCACCTGAGTAGATCATTCTTGGCAGCATGTTGTCCCTTGACCTGATTTACAATCAATTCACTATCACCAAAGACTTGCAAGTTCTTTATTCCTCTCTTGATTGCCCAATGCATCCCTTGCACCAAGGCTTCATATTCAGCAGTGTTATTGGAGCATGCAAACTGAAATCTAAAAGCTGAATAGTACTTTACTCCTTGAGGTGAAACAATCATAGCTCCACCTCCTGCACCTTGTCTACTCCTTGATCCATCAAAAAATATCTGCCATACCTCATTGTCATCCTTGTGGTTTGGCTTGGTGATGCTAGGAATAGGCTGATTTTTTTCGTGTATGCAATAGACCCCTAGCTCAGATTCTTCCACTTCTTGATAAGGATCAAATGCATGTATCTTGTTTGCCCATTCATCAAGAGTTAGATCCAGGATGCTTCCAACCTTAGTGTCAGCTTCATCAGTGCTTGGGTGATCTTCTTGATCAAATGCTGAGCAATTGGCATTAATCTGACTTGGAGTGTAAGGCTCAATGTGAAAGTTTGTAATAGGTTCAGACCTGATTGTAGCCTTAGTTCCATACCTCGTTCTGAACAGCATGTGTGACCAATCAGCAGACAAATATCCCCCAATCTTGGCTGTGAAGTCCCTTGACAAACAAAGGGCAAAGAGTGGTGGAAGGTCTATGACCGATACATATTGTAAAACAACAACATTCAGACATGCATGCAAGGTAAGACTCAAGTTTCTAATCACTCCAACTATTGTTACTACTGTCCCATCCAGCTGCACTACCCCTTTGGATGTTGTTTCATAATGGAGCCCTAGCTAATCAGCTATCTGTTTAGGCATTACCGAGCTACTTTCCCCAGAGTCTATCATGCAATTGTACACTAATTGATTTCCAATGATCAATGAAACATAGAAAGGAGGTGGCTTCAAAATTTTACCTTGCTATCCTCCATGATTTCCTTCAAGTCAGTAATTTCTAAGCACTTTGTCTTGCATCTGAACTTGCTAATTCAAAGTTGGCTAGTCCTTCATGGCAGCTTGCAGTAGATCTCTTTGACCTGGGATAGATAGGGATTTCCACATTGATATATTAACATTTGTCTTCTTCATCTGATCAATGATACTGAACGGTGATGAAGGATCTATTTGTTGTCTCTTGGTTTGCACATTCACTCCTTGCACGTGGGCAACAACAACTAGTATTTGAGTTGGCCTAGAGCTGTCCTTGGCTGCCCTTGTGCATTTGAAATTGGATTTTTCTTGCCAATCATTTGTGGAGCCATGGAAGGTTGTGGATGGTTGGGGCTAATGGCTGTTCTTCACCCAAATTCCTCCTTTTTGACCTTGTGTTGGCTATAACACCTTGAGACACTACTTGATTCATGCCACAAAATCTTCTCGCTTTGGTTTACCAATGTGGTGTCATTTGGGGCTGATTGCTGTTGGAATGTTTTTGTTGTTGATTGCTTTCCTTAATCGCCCTCACCCTCTACACAAAGTAGTTGTCACCATCAATGCTTGATTCAAAGCACCATTGAAGCAAATAGATTGGTTATGAGGCTCATGGCATGGAAAACACCAGTCATACTCCTGGGCAATGTTGTTTTGTGTTGACACCAATGCCCTAGAGGTAGATATGGCATTTGGATTATAGGGCTGAAATGGCCTATTGGTAGGAGGCCTTGTTTGATTCATATTTGCAGCAGGATTAGGTGGTCTTTGTGGTTGGTATGGCTGCCTGTTAGGCTGAGCTTGGGATTGATAAGAAGGTCTAAAACCTTGGGCTTGTTGCCTCTTGAGAGTAACCAGCTCATTGCCTAGGTTTTGTAATTGCTTTGTGACTTCTTGAAGCTCATTTGGGGCACTTGGAGATGAAGTGGAAGCTTCATTTGAACTCTGATTTCTAGGAGTGGGAGAAGGAGCCAAATTAGGTGCTTGATTGGTGTTTGGGCTCTCTAAACTTGGAAACAATGGCATGGGAGGTCTAGGGGCAAGTTTGCCAGCTTGGATTAAACAATTTTCAGCCCTAATGGCAATGCTATAAGCCATAGGGATAGTTATGCCTCCCATGGACTGTATTAACGTAGAAATATCAGAATTTAGAGCTTTGAGATAGTAGAGAAAAGCACCTTCTGCTATTGGCCTAACTGACACTGGAATTCTCTCCCAACTCTTTTGAAATCTGAAGTTGAAATCAGTCAGCTGCTCATTGGGAGCTCTCTTGATAGTTGTCAGCTGCTCCAAAAGAGACAAGTTGTCTCCCTTCTCTCCAAATTGCTCATGAAGTGCTATACACAACTGATTCCAATTTGTGATAGAACCAGCTCCAAGGCTTCTAAACCATTGCGAGTGCTTTACCCTTGAATGAAGATGCCAGTAACTTGACAGCCACTTGCATCTCATTGATTTCATGGATTGCACAAAGGTTAGCAATATCTTTAACATGATCACCTGGAGTAGTCTAATTTTCTCTAGTGAAGTAGGGAATGTTCTTCAAGGCTGCTATAGGGATTGGATGTTGTGCATTGAGAGCAAGTGGGTTGCTGCATGTGAAGTTGATGTAGGGGTTTTTTTATGCCATTCTAATTGGTCTTAAAACCCTTGTTGACTGAATGAAAGGCCTACCAGGTGGAGGAGTTGAGAGAGTTCTATTTGGTGGAGATGGAGACCTTTGAATCCTTCTTCCTCTTTGCCTTCTTCTTGGAGATAATTGCAGGTATTCAAACAACACTTCTTCTTCTCCAACTCTTGACATTGTGGTGACTCTTCTCATGAGTTTTCGGCCTCGCATTTGCTGAAACCAAACTTGATTCTTCCCCTTGGAGTCGCCAGATATGCAAATAATAATTCTTTTAAAGCAAGAAAATTGCAGCAGATGCACATCAACTTTGCTGCAATAAAAATGAGACCTCTAGTGTCCCACCGGGCGTGCCAAAACTGTTGTTGCAGGATCACAAAGACTCCCACAGATACTAATCAGATTTCTAGGTTGATCACTCTGCATCTAGTGTGATTGCACAACATGGAAACCTCTCTCCAAGTGTGGGACTTGTGAAACTAAGAGAGGAATCTCCAGATTAGAGGCTGGTTCCTCAAACTCCTCTGATTTAGATCTATATTTTGCACAACTACAGAGGTTCGATCCTAATCCCGCTCTAAGTCAGCAAGGAGACAGGATAGAAGTGCAAAAATTGAAACTAACTAAAGATGGTGATGCACCAAAAGGAGTGGAGAATATTTTTGTCATGCAAATAGACACAAACCAAGGATTTCAACATAAAACATACACAAAGTGATAAGATATAATTTAGGATCCGAAATGAAGGAAATAAGACAAACGAAGGACTCAAAACCCATTCACAAAGCTTGCATTATCATTTCCAAAGTGTCAAAATTACTACATTACAACCTCGTAGAGGTAAAAACAGTTACAATCTTTGGAGAGGTCTGATTCTTACAACAATCACTTACTTTGGAGGTGAAAGAAGAAGATCGCTATGCCAAAAGGTATTCCCCTTAGAAAATGAGCCAAATCGCTTTTACATTGCATGGGTCGAGCCCAGAGAGAGAAAACATACAAAACTTGGGAGCCCATTCCTCATTGACTACAAATGCATTAAAATAACATTGGGAACCTTACAAACCCATACCCTTCCATTTTTGACCAGTTTGGAGGAGAATGAGACCCATTCTATTAAATTTGGTCGCTGAAATGTCACTTCGCCATAAACATGTGTCGAGCCGCTTTCTAAATTTTCTCTCTCCATACTACACCAAAATTCAAGATTGACCCTGGAATCATGTAGAGAATTTTATAATCTTTCCAATGATATAAAGAACGTGCAAATCTGAGCTTTGGATAAAAATATATGGCGATCTAAAGATTTAGGGCACAAAACAAGCAAAAATGGGTTTTGAAATTTTTTCCCGCGCTCCGCCACCTGGACGACACATGTCGGGCGCTGATTGGATGAGAAATTCTCTCTCCTTCCCTTACCCATGGGTTTTCCTTGAAAATTTTGACCTTTTTATGATTTTGGAACATTTTCCATTTTTTCCCCGCGTCCCCGCCACTTGGGACACGTGGCATGATCTGGTTAGAGGACAGGGGCACGGGGTCATCCTTCACCTTTTAGTTTTTGGCCAAAACTTTTGCCAAATTCTCTAATTCCTCCCCGAGCTCTACACTCCCCTTCTCCTTAGGACACGTGTCCTCTTTTTATTGGCTCAGGCTAACACTTCAAACCTTGCCCTTTGGAATTTTAGATGTTTCCCCTTGTGACACGTGGCGTTTCCTGATTCGTCTGCGGCACCGACAGCCTTTCACGCCTCGCGTCCCTTTGGCCCGATTGTCCCAAACCATCTGGGACAAATTCCTCCGATCCGCCCGATTCAGGCTTCCCTGTCCCTCTTTGAGGTGAAGACACGTGGCGTTATTTGATTGGCTCTCGGCTCCTTCAGCTCTTCGCATCCCACGCGTCCCTTTGTCCCAACTGTCCTAGTGCTAAAGTTCTCTTTTTCGGCCGATCCGGTGGTTCGCGTCCTTCGTGTCATCACCGCCCGATGTCCCGATTGTCCCACTCGGTGCAGTTCGTCAATTTTGCATTTACCTTTGGCTGGTTCACCTTTTCGTGTCCCGCACGTCCCCATATGTCCCAACCGTCCTTGTTCCGCATGCAGACCGCCTGGAGGCTTTTCAGCCGGTTCACGCCCCGACATCCCAACTATCCCAAGGACCGCCTGGACTAGGACTTAGCCATTTTTCATGATTTTTCCTGGCCCAAACTTGTTTTCTGTAGCTTTTTCACCCTTTTTTGGAACTTGCTCTTTTCAACCTAGACAAGAGAGTTAGAAAAAATCCGAGGGGACCCTAGAAACATGATTTTTTGCCTTGAATCAATTTATTTTCCTGGGACTTGAGTATTCTAATGCATGTTATCAAATTTACCCTGGGGGTGAATTTTGGATAACAAGAACCACGAAGATGCACTTTTTAGGCTGAAGGCGGATGCAATATTTAATGAGGTGGTCAAAGATGGTTTTGAGGACTGCGAGGTGCTTGGTGTAACATTTAGATTTGGCCAAGAGATCATCCATGTAATCTTCCAATATGCGATGCATGATATCATGGAAGATGTAGGTCATAGCCCATTGATAGGTGGCACTAGTGTTTTTAAGGACAAAAGGCATGACTCGATAGCAGAAGGTCCCTCAAGGATTAATGAATGCGGTTTTGCGTTGATCCTCTAGGGTGAGCAAGATTTGGTTATAACCCGAGAAACCATCCATAAATGATAGCATCTCATGGCCAGTGTTAAGGTCAACCAATTAGTCAATACCAGGTAGAGGAAAATCATCGTTTGGGTAAGCAAGGTTGAGATCACAGAAATCGGTGCAAATGTGAAGTACCCCTGTCGCCTTAGTGACATGGATGATGTTACAAATCCATTAGGGTTAATCGATGGGTAAGATGAAGGAAACTGAGAGAAGGCGTTGAATTTATTCTATGATAAGAAGAGCAATGCGAGGGTGCATTTTCTTCAACTTTTGTTTTACGGGTTTGGCATCGGGAATGGTTACAATATTGTGGACCATGATAGTGGGATCAATGCCAGGCATGTCAGCATAGGACCAAGTGAAAGTGTGGCTATGATTTTTAAGAAAAGAAGTTAGGGCTTCCTGTTCAGCAGTATCTAGAGATTGGGCAATCTTGAGAATGTGGGATCATCTTGAGTGTGGATTTTGACTTCGATAGTCAATTTGTTTAACATTTTTTGAGTCTCGAAGGTAACAACCAATGAATATAAGAGTCTTCAAAGCACTAAGGTAGGTAAGTATGGATTCATCATCCCGACATCGAATGACAGTAATAGAAGGATTATTGTCCCCTATCATGTCCTGATACAATAAAGGAAGAGAGGAAGGACCCTTTCCATCGCAAAGTGATAGGTCGAGGGGCCCCAAGGAAATGGTATTTATGAAAAAAAAGGTAGGAGGAATAGAATCAGGATCCATCAACTCCGTTGGTGAAGGTGGTGAAGGTGGGGTAGGTGAAGAAGGTGGAGAGGGGTCAATGTCTTTAATGAGTTGAATACGGGGCTTTTTGGCAGGTATTTCAGGAAAACATTCCACTACGATCATTGTGTTTATGCATGGTACATGAAATAATGGTGTGATGACCTTGTTCATAAAGACCAAAGTTGAAACCCTTCTAGGCACAACGTGTAGGAAAGTGTGAGCAAATCAGTGGTTGGTAAGCGACTGAAGGTCAGCCGAAAAAGTTCAGGTTTGTGATGGTGGTTTGGGTGTGTAACTAGAAATATCAAGTCCCCCATATGTAATATGGGTATAGATGTAGGGAGGACCATAAAGGAGACATTTTCCTATGCGGTGATCATAGTGAGGATGCTAGTGAAGGTTTCCATACTCTTGAGGAGTAAGGAATGTATTGACGTTGTATTGGAGGTATTCCCCATAGTGAGGCATTGAAAAAACCTTCCAAGGGATCAATGGTTGATATATTGGTGGCTGGAATGGAGGAAGCGTTAGAAGTTAGATCGGAGGATCTGTTAGTTAGTTGGGAAGCTGATGTATGACTGGTGAGGTAGAAGCGGCAGTGTGGTGGGAATAGAAGATTTGGGTTAAGGTGAGGTTGCAACAACACTTGGTGGATGGGGTTATGTGTGAAGAAGATGTAGGTAAGGAGGTAGACACCTTAACAGGTACAAGGACATCATTGGGATGGTAAAGCATGTAACAAGTTTTGAAAGGTGATGGGTCGGTAGGAATGGTATAGGAACGTCCTTCAAGTTTCAAAATTTACACATTAGTGCGAAGTAGAAGGTACACAACCCATGGCACGAATCTAGGGTCTGATCGAGAAACAAATTGTATTGAAACTCCCCTTCTAACATGTAGAACAACTTGAGAACAGTACAGGACCCACATGAATGTGGAGGATGATAGTGCTGAGTGTAGAGGTGATAGTGTCATTGAATGAATGCAACATGACTGGATGTTTATGCATGCAGTTGTTGGGTATGTGCATTTGTTCAAATGCGTGAGAGGAGATGATGTTAATGCTAGCACCCCCATCGATCATAACACATCGGATGCATATATTATCGATATGGATGGAGATGAAAAGTGTAAGATCTAGGTCATCGGTTTGGTGGGGGACAATTTTGTCATCCGAGAAACTAAGGATAACAACTTGGTGAACAGGTGAAGGTGATGAGCTAGATGGAAATTTAGTGAGAGAAGTGACATTATGAGGTGTGATAATAGATGCTTTAGGTGTGGGGTCATTAGGTAAAACCTCAATAAATTGAAGGACCTCCATGAGAGCTTGACGATGTGATTCTAAGGTTTGGATGAGGTCGTATAAGGACATTTTGAGGGGAGATTGGTGTAGTTGTTTGAGCATGGGGCCACGAATAGTTATTTTAGGTATGGGTGCGTAGATGGTATGTTGGGTATAGGATTGGTTGGTGGGTCAGTTACTTTTTCTTTTCCCTTCTATGCACACGTGGTGACATGCACCATGTTGATTTGAGGTGAGTTGACAAATGGAGAAGGTGTAGGGTGACCGTATAATGACATGATGGGAAAAAACCTACCGGAGGAGAAAATCCTAGTGAGGTGAGTTGGGCACAATGACATTTGGGTGGAGGCATGGCAACTTCTCTTATGTGAACCATGTTAATTTTGAATTTTGGAGATGGAAAGGAAGGTTGTGGCAGTGAAGATGGAGGTTGTGGTATAGGTGTAGGAGGAAGATGTGAAGAAGGTGGTAAGGGTGAAATAGGTTCATCATCTAGGAGGTCATCGTCATCAAAATTTGGGTCAGAAGGACATAATTGAATGAGGGCAGCCTTTAGACCCTTACAGTTCTCAACATCATGCCCGGCACACGATGGTAAGCACAAATTTTAGTATCATCAAACCCTTCTGGTTTAGGTTTAAGAGGGTCATAAGGTCTAAGAGGAGGGAGGGTGATAGCAGAGATTTCTAGGAGGTTAGCCAAGATGGTGGCGTATGATCCCACCAGTGGATCACAATGTGAAGTAAAAGTAGGTTTGGTTGGAAGATTGGGTAGTTGTGGTGGTAGTTGAGGTGATGCAGTCTTGGATTTGGGTTGTACTTTCTTTGGTGTAGGTGCAGCAATAGAAAGAGGGGTAGGTTTAACCACCTCTTTGGAAATTAATGGTTTTTATTGTTGGTGTTTTTTCTTAGGTAGAGGTGTAGGGGGAGCACATGATGTAGATGGCAAGGAAGATGGTGGGAGAGGATGAGTGACCCAAGGGGACAATTGAGGTGCAGCGGTAGGTGTTGGTCGAGGTCAAGAGGGAGGTACAGGTGAGGTGGAAGAAAATTTCATAGGTAGTGAAGGAGGTATAGAAGGTAATGGTGGTATAGGAGGAAAAGAAGTTATAGATGGTGATGAAGGACACAAGGTTCACCTAGGTAGAGCTATAAGTTGTGGTAAAGGGGTCAAGGGAATTTTAGGTTTACCCCTGGAGAGGGTAGATTTTGTTAAGGTAGAGGGGTGAGGTCCCAAGATGGATGGTAAGGGTGAAGGTGATAAAGGTGTAGTTGGTGAGGTCAGGTGCATGTGGATTAGAAGGTTGGGTTTTCATTTAGGTTGAGGGATTGGTTCCATAGGTATATGGGAAGATGTGGTCAAGTGTATCCTGATAGGAGGATGTGCAAGGTTTGATGTGGGTGTGACCCCTAGAACACTAGTGGGTTTAGATACAAGAGATGGTGTTGAAACACGTCGGCTAGTAGGTGGAGAGGTGGGTATAGATGAGGATGATGCAATAGAAGATGTATCGAGAGTTATGTTCATGTGTGGTTTGGGTTGTTGAAACTTATTCGATAAATGGTAGAAGTGTCAGTGGAAGATGATTGCATTTGGGTCAAGACCGGGAGTAAGAGACGCCCCCAAAGTAAAGACCTATCAACATAATCTAGGTGATCGGCCAAACATGAGAACGACACTGTGGTAGATGAGGTAGATGTGGAGTGAGTGGGTATTCCCATAAAATGTGTCTGAGAAATAGGGAATTCACTGGCTTCACCTCTTGTAGGTAAGAGAGCCAAAAGTAGGTCCGCAGGATCTTGGGTAGCTAATGGAGAATGGTCACCGAGTGGTAACGAAAAATCTATTAGATCCTGAATAGGTGGAGAAGGTGATGGGTACTCCTCTGTGGGTGAAGGAGGTACAATTGGTAGTGGTTCACTGGGTAGGGAAGCTGAAGGGGAAATGATATTGGTGATAATGAGAGACTCCTCCGTAGGTGTACGGGAGGTGAAGGGATTTCCTCTATGGGTAGAGGAACAGATAAAGTAGGTTCCTATGTGGGTAGAGGATTTCAGGCTAGAATTTCCTCGATGGAGGGAATAGGAGATATTTGGGAAATACATGGTAAGTCAGTAAAGATAACATGTACCTCATGTGTATTACTTTAGTTGTGTGAGGCATTACTAGTTTGATCATTAGATGGGGAATGGTTAGGGAATGGTTTCTTGAAAATATGAAGGTCTTGATTGGCAGGTGCATTAGGGTTATCCAGACTAACTTGCTGCTCTCGAGCATTCCCTAAACAATGTTTTTAAAGGTGATATAATTGTTGTCACTGTGACCATTTACACGGTGATAGTTACAGTAGTCATTTTCCTTGTACCAACCTAGTATGGGGCGAGAGGGGTCAAAACCAGTATGTGGTTTGATAGGAGGAAGGGTGATGGCATTAGCTTTAATAAGATTTTCTAAAACAGATGAATATGGTTCCCCAATTGAGGTGTATTTCTTTTGTTCTCATTTGAATTGGAAGGCTTGGACTGGTGACAGATTGGATGAAGGTTTAGCATGATTGGATGGATGGGTAGGGCCAGCCTTAAGTACCACTATGTTGGCAGTTCCCTTGGCTTTGGAATAACTCATTTGAGGTTTCGAGGAAGAGGAAGTATCGTGTGATTTAAACAAGGAGTTCTTGTTTCATAATTATATCTTCTTCTCTTTGATGGCACAAATTTCAAGCTTACATGCCATGGTGAAAGCCTCATCGAATGTGCGGAAGGTTTGCACCTATAAGGTAGGTGAGATATGTCTAGCACAGGCTCATGTGAAGATCTCTATGAGTTCAGTTTCGATAATTGGAAAGTGAGTTGGTTGATTAGGCTACGCCAACGAGTGACAAAATCTGCGATAGATTCATCGTCATATTGACGCGTAGAGTAAAGATCGGTCATGGTAACCTTCTTGATGATGTTAATCAAAAAATGATCCAAGAAGGCTTGGGCTATTTGGTTGAATGAGAAGATGGAATGTCTAGGTAATCCACTATACCAATCCAATGCTGGACTAGTTAGGGACATGGGAAAGGTTCGTAAAAGTAAAGCATCATCATGGGCAATTAAAAAACACCCATGTTTGAAAGATCACAAATGATGTTGTGGGTCTTCCTTACTTCAAGTAAAGTTGGTATAAACTTAGGAATCTCCTATTGTATGGAATATTGGTGAATGGGAATGGATGAGTGAATAGGCTTATTACAAATCTCATCATAGGTGAGAGAATTGTGGGAGCCGGAAACATATGCTTCTAATGTCTGCATCTTTTCCATCATTAACTTGATAAAGTTGTTCTTAGGTTGTGAAGATTGGGTACCCCCAGAGTGAAAGGAGGTTGTTGTGGGAATATGAAGAATATGACATACCAAAATATGGTGGTGTCGAATAAGGAAGCAAGAATATAGAGACAAAAATAGAGGGTATTGCTTATCCAAAATTCACCCCCTGGGGTAATTTCGATAACATGCATCGATTTTTGGTCCCGAGCAAGTAAGATTGATTCAAGGCAAAAATCATGTTTCGGGTCCCTTGGCTTCTTTCTAACTCTCCCCGTCCAAGAAGAAAATCCAACGAGTTAGAAAAGGTGATAAAATTGCAAAAACAAATCTTGGGGCAGAAAAATCATGAAAATCAGCTAAGTCCTAGTCCAGGCGTCCTTGGGACAGCTTGGGATGTCGGGCGCAAACCGGCCGAAAATCCTCCAGCGGTCCACGCACCAATTGGGACATCTCGGGCCATAGGTACGCACAGACACGAAAAGGTGAACCGCCAAAGTTGAAAAAATGCCTAAGTCTTTGTTTCGCATAAGTGGGGACATTTGGGACAAAAGTACGCGGAGGACGTGAACTGGCCGGTTCGGCCGAAACAGAGAACTTTTGTTTTGGACATCTGGGCGCCAAAAGTACACACCGGATGCGGAGAGCCAAAAGAGCCGAGAGCGAATGGAAATGTGCCACGTGTCTTCACCTCAAAGAGGCATAGGGAAGCCCAAATCGGGCGGATCGAGAAATTTGTCCCGTGATGGTTTGGGACATCCGGGCCAAAAATACGCGAGGGACATGAAGACCCGAAAAGCCGCCAATAAATCGTAATGTGACGTGTGTCACAAGGGAAGTGCGGAGCTTGGGAGGACTCGTAAAAATTTAGCAAAAGTATTGGGCCAAAAATTAAAAGAGAAGGATGACCACGCGCCCGTACTCCAACCGAGATCACACCACATGTCCCAAGTGGCGGGGGTGGAGAAAAAATGGAAATTTTTTCAAAGTGTAAGAAAAGTCAAAATCTTCAAGGAAAACCCGTGGAAAGAGAATTTCTCATCCAATCGAGTGCTCGACACGTGTCATCTAGGTGGCAGAGCGTGGGAAAAAAATCAAATATCCATTTTTTGGGCCGTTTTGCCCTAAATCTTCAAATGATCATATCTTTTGATCCAGAGCTCAAATTTGCACATTCTTTACTTCAATGGAAAGCTGATGAAATTCTCTACACGATTCTCGGGGTCAATATTGCATTTTGGTTTAGTTTGAGAGAGAAAATTCAAAAATGTTTCTGGTACGTGTTCATGGCCGTAAGTGACATTTCAGTGACCAAATTTAATACAAAATGGGTCGCACTCTCCTCCCATTTGGTCAAAATGACAGGGTATGGATATGTAAGGTCCTCCATGCTGATTTAATGCATTTGCAATCAATGAGGAATGGGCTCCCACATTTTTTTATGTTTTCTCTCTCCTGGCTCGACCCATGCATTGTAAAAACCTAGATTTGGCTCATTATTACAGGTAGTTCATCTTTTCAGCTCTGCCCTCCCTTCTTTTCTTCTCCAGGGTTGAAAATGGAGTTTGAACCTCCTCCCCTTCTCTGTAATGGTTTTTTTTTCCTTTTACTATTGAAATGATCTTCTCAGGTAAACTTTTGGAGCAACAAAAACGTGTTTTGTGATGCATCTGTCCATCCTTGCTCGTTCTTTTGCTTGTTCTCTTCTTGCCTCTCTTCATTGCAGGTATTTGTGCATGTTTGAATGTTCATTGCAGGTTTGGAGCTATCTTCATGGAGTTTTGGGACATTTTCTGTTTGAAATCTATCCTTGGGCCTATGATGCATCTGTCCATCCTTCCCACCGCTCACCTCTCTTTGTTCCATGGCAGCTTTGATAGATGTTCAACATTCTCCTTCTCTGGTGTATCACCGTTTTAGTGTAGGATTTTGCTATTTTTCCCTTTTCTCTCTCTCTCTCTCTGTCTCCTTGGCATGGTTAGATTAGGTTTAGATTAGCTTGCTTGCACTGGAATAGCTTGTGGCAGGTAGTTTAGGAGCAAGAACCAAATGTTCTCTGAGATTCCTTTCTCATTTCATCAAGTCCCACACTTGGAGAAAGGTTTCAATGTTGTGCAATCACACTGGATGCTAGAGTGATCAACCTAGAAATCTGATCGCATCCAGGGTGCTTTGTGATTTTGCACTAACAGCTTTGGCATGATCTCGGTGGGACACTAAGAGGTCTTCCACTTCATCTTTGCAGGTTGATGTGTTCCTCGTTAAGATTTCAGCCTTTGGAGGCACTTGTAAACACATCCGCGACTCCATCCGATCAGCAACCCATTTCTTGAAGTTGTAGACCTGTTTTTCATCCATTTTCATCCATATTTCTTTCCATCCCTTTCACTCTTTTCCACTCCATGAAGTTGTGCAATCATGACTTCATTTCCATCATGGAACTCACATTTACAACAGCAGTATATTCCACCTCCAACATGTTTTACAAATCCTCCAAATCAATATTTTGAGTAGATTCAAGATCAGTATGCATACCCATATGAGCAGCAAGTGCAAAGTCAGGTTTGGTCATGAAGCACATCAAGAGCAAGGGTACACATGCAATGAAGAAAATTAGATGCAAGATGCTGGTCTCGCTGGAGAAAATCTGAAAGATGGAGGTAGAGATGGTGCATTCCAGAGCAACACTCAAATGAGAGCTTTCAGAATTGGTTGCAGGTTGACTCCTTGTCCATGGGGAGGCCCTTTTCCAAGACACTTCAGCCCTCAAGAGAAGCTTGATTTCATGATTGCAACGCTGCCATTGCTTGCAAAGTGGATTGAAGAAATAGAGGTGTATGAGAGGAGTATACAACAACCTTGTCAACGGGTAAGCACGCCATCTCATGCCTTTCTTTTTCCTCTTTCCCAATCTGTTTTATCTCAGCAGTGTCAAGTTTTAAACTCTCCATCTGCTGTCTGAAATGTTGATCCCATGTCTCCACCTCTCAGTCTTCCACCACACCTCAATTATTCTTTCCTTTTTCCTTCCAAACAGTCATCCCCTCCACAAGAGCTAACAAAAATACCCCCTTCTCCAAAGAAACAAGAGGTTTCATCTCCTCTACCAGCACAAAAAATTGCCAAATCAATTGAGTTACAACCCATCCCTCCTCTTTCATTCCCAATTCCATGTGGGGAAGAAGAAATTGCAAAAATCAGTCATCAAGGACAGCAAGAGGAAGAGCCTAGCAGAAAAGAAATGACAGACAACTTGAGGGTTTGGGCTGCCAAATTTGGGATGAAAAAGATCCCCTTGATGGTTAAGCCTTCAGAAGAGATGGGAGTTGGAGAACAAATGGTGGTCAGGACTGATTTTGTTGCAGCAGAAGAAGAAGATCTTGCAGTCCCAACTTGTCCTCTAGAGCAGCAGATTGAAGAGTTTGACTTGAAAAACTTCATATTGGAGGAAGAGTTCAATCAAGAGTAAGATTGTCTTCAAACATTGGAAGAAGGAGAAGCTGCTCCAGATCCAAAAGAAGAGGAGCACATTCTAGTTGTGGAGGAGAAAATTGCAGATCCAAGGGCTTTGAGCACAAAGCAGTTACAGGAGAACCTTCAGTTCTTCTTTCTACTTCACCTCTCTCAAGTTCTAGTACTAAAAGGATTTTGATCTCTCAAACTCAATGTTGAGGGTGAAGGAAACCATGGTGGTCAAGTTACAGATCAAGAAGACACCATGGAGGAAGTGGAGCATTTGCAGCAGACAACCATGAGGCCATTTATCTTGTCGATTTGGAGGACTGTTTTGATGGAGAAGAGCCGGTTGAGTTTCCACCATTCTCTCTTTCATCATCCACATTCCAAACACTTGAGTCTGCTGTCATGAAGGAGAACATTCATTTGCAGTAGCCTGCATCTTATAGCAGCTCTTTGGAACCAAGATTGGAAGATTTTAATCTTTCATGTTCTTCATTGGAGGAAGAGAAAGGACAAAGGAATTTCACCATTTCTTCCACACCATCCATTCAAGAAGGTCTACAAGAAGACTCCATTTTTGGAGTTGAAAATCAGAGCTATGGGCATACTCAACGGATCATACCTTGCCTAATCAGGTATTTGGCTTCATTGGAGCCAAAGGGGAAGCCACAACCAGTCATGTTTGTTTCTGAGCATGAGGATGAGCTACAAAGTACCAAGGATCAGCTGTCATACCTCTTCAATCTAAATACAGAGCAACTAAAAGAGGTATTGAATTTGCTTTCAGCTGATACCTTGATGATTTGGGTAGAAGACCAGCTTCTTGTTGATTTTCCACTCATCCTAACAGCCATGATCAGCCCCAAATCAATTGCATGGCTGCCACTTCTGAGAAAAGGAAACTATTTCTCACAACCAATTACAGGGTTTGTTTAGCTTGCCTTTGCTTCCAGTTAGAGTAGAGTAGGTAGGTTTTCTTTTAGTAGAAGAAGTGCTTGTGCACACTCTACATGTTTCATTTGGAGCATGTATGATTTTCAATTTTGTACATAGTTTTTGTGGTGCTGGTTTTGCTCTTGCACGCTTCATTCCAAAGGCATTTTGGTGAGAAAAATGACTCCATGTCCAATGGGATTCAAGCGGTTCAGAGGGAAGTTTTCAAAGTTCAGATCAGTTTTCAGGCTACTACTCATGACTCCATGCCCAATGGATTGCTTCAGGCTACTGATCATTCATCTAGCAGAAAATGACCCCACTGAAGTCGCTAAAATCATTATCCAAAATTCACCCCCAAGGTAATTTCGATAACATACATCATATTTTTTGGTCCCGAGCAAGTAAGATTGATTCAAGGAAAAAAATCATGTTTCTAGGGTCCCCTTGGCTTCTCTTCTAACTCTCATGTCCAAGAAGAAAATCCAACGAGTTAGAAAAGGTGATAAAATTGTAAAACCAAGCTTGGGGTAGAAAAAATCATGAAAATCGCTAAGTCCTAGTCCGTGGTCCTTGGGACAGGTTGGGATGTCGTGGCGCGAACCGGGCAAAAATCCTCCAGCGATCCACGTAGAAATTGGGACATCTGGGCCGTAGGTACGCATGGGACGTGAAAAGGTGAACCGGCCGAAATTTGAAAAAATGCCTAAGTCTTTGTTTCACACAAAGGGGGACATCTAGGGACAAAAGTACACGGAGGATGCGAACCGGCCGGTTCAAATTAAACAGAGAACTTTCGTTTGGGACATCTGGGCCAAAAGTACGCGCGGGACGTGGAGAGCTGAAAGAGCCGAGAGTGAATGGAAATGTGCCACGTGTCTTCACCTCAAAGAGGGACAGGGAAGCCCGAATCGGGCGGATCGGAGAAATTTGTCCCAGATGGTTTGGGACATCTGGGCCAAAAATACGCGAGGGACGCGAAGACCCGGAAAAGCCACCAATGAATCATAATGTGACGCATGTCACAAGGTAAGTGTGGAGCTTGGGGAGGACTTAGAAAATTTAGCAAAAGTCTTGGGCCAAAAATTAAAAGAGAAGGATGACCCCGCGCCCTGTCCTCCAACCAGATCACGCCACGTGTCCCAAGTGGTGGGGCGCGGAGAAAAATGGAAATTTTTCCAAAGTGTAAGAAAAGTCAAAATATTCAAGGAAAACCCACGAAAGAGAATTTCTCATCCAATTAGCACCGACACGTGTCATCCAGGGCGAGCGCGGAAAAATTCAAATCTCCGTTTTTGGGCCGTTTTTGACCTAAATCTTCAAATGATCATATCTTTTAATCCAGAGCTTGGATTTGCACGTTCTTAACATCAATGGAAAGATGATGAAATTCTCTACACAATTAAGGGGTTAGTATTGCATTTTGGTTCAGTTTGGAGAGAGAAAATTCAAAAATGTTTATGGTATGTGTTCATGGCCAGAAGTGACATTTCAGCGACCAAATTTAATACAGAATGGGTCGCACTCTCCTCCCATTTGGTCAAAATGATAGGGTATGGGTTTGTAAGGTCCTCCATGCTGATTTAATGCATTTATAGTCAATGAGTAATGGGCTCCCACATTTTTTTCGTTTTCTCTCTCCCGGGCTTGACCCATGCATTGTAAAAAGCCGATTTGGCTCATTATTACAGTAGTTCATCTTTTCACTCTCCGCCTCCCTTCTTTTCTTCTCTAGGGTTGAAAATGGAGTTCAAACCTCCTCCCCTTCTCTATAATGGCATTTTTGCCTTTTACTATTGAAATGATGTTCTGTGTAAACTTTTGGAGCAATAAAAATGTGTTTTGTGATGCATCTGTCCATCCTTACTCGTTCTTTTGCTTGTTCTATTCTTGCCTCTCTTCATTGCAGGTATTTGCGCATGTTTGAATGTTCATTGCAGGTTTGGAGTTGTGTTCATGGAGTTTTGGGACATTTTCTATGTGAAATCTATCCTTGGGCTTGTGATGCATCTCTGTCCATCCTTCCCACCGCTCACCTCTCTTTGTTCCATGGCACTTTGATAGATGTTCAACATTCTCCTTCTCTCGGTGTATCACCATTTTAGTGTAGGATTTTACTATTTTTCCCTTTTCTCTCTCTCTTTGTTTCCTTGGCATGGTCGATTAGGTTTTGATTAGCTTGCCTACACTCGGAATAGCTTATGGCAGGGTAGTTTAGGAGCAGAACCACCTTCTCTCTCGGAGATTCCTTTCTCATTTCTGCAAGTCCCACACTTAGAGAAAGGTTTCAATGTTGTGCAATCACACCGGATGCTAGAGTGATCAACCTAGAAATCTCAATCGCATCCAAGGGTGCTGTGATTTTGCACTAACAGTATATATCCGGACTAAATGACCGATGAAATAGGAGATGGCCGGTAGTAGGGTATGTGAGGGTGGGACACTCATAAAGTGACCCTAGTAGAGATGGGAGGTAGAGATTGGGGAATAGAAATGAAAAGACTTTTGAAATGGGGTAGAGGTTAACGACACCAAGGGTCAAGCATTGAGACTCGGTATATATGATATAACATATGCGGAGGATGCTATGTTTTGAGTGGTGGATGAAGCTCGTGGTGGAGACTACAAGTGCAATAGAGGTGGTGGATGCAATGGTCAAAGCTGGTGTGGGACGTAACTAAGACATGACCGAGGATAAAATGGGTGAGGTCACCGTGGTAGGAGGTGGAGCCGAGGCGGAAGCGATCATTAGGGATGGAGCTATGGATATGGGCATGCTATAGATCAATTTTCCCGAGGCATCTCAAGTGGAGGCATGGGTGAGGTAGTGGCTCAAAGCAGTGGGATTCTGATCTAAGAGTCGTGCGAACTCGTGTCACTTGTAGGAATGGTGATAGGTTGATTAGGATCCATGGATGATGAGATGGAAGGTGGCAAAGGACTATGTGATTAAGGGATTGGTGGGAGCAGTAGTTAACTAGTGTGAAATATGAGGGTACTTTCCCAACTATGAGTTAGCACCATGTGGATAGGAATTGATTTGGTGAGACTATATTATGTTTGAATGACAAAAAAACAACAGAACTAGGAAAATAGTCAATGGTGAATGGATTAGGTCAGCCGGTGAACTCGTAAAACAACACTTGGTGACTAACATCGGTTCAGTAAACTAATGCCTGTTAGGCTTAACCGTGCTTGAGTCACTATAAAAATCAACATTGTTAAATGATAGTCCCAAAGTGACAATTTTTACACAGATGAGACGTAAGGTGACTGTGATTGAAGTAACAACAATATGGAAGGTGATAGGAGCCTTTTATAGCTTAGAAAGTGAAATAGGTGTCTTTTGGATAGGTATCCAAGAAGACTTCAGACTAACGCCGGTTGGGTTAAACCAATGCCGTTAAAGGTAATCGTAGCCCATTATTGTGAAATTGAAACAGAGAATAAGAAAGATGGTTGTGATTTAAAAATCTGGTGTTGAATCAAACCCAAAAGTTTGAGAATGATGTAGATGTGGTCCAGCACACTCAGATGAAGTCAGAATACACCGACTATGATTGGGAGTGTGCAAGGAAAGACAAAAATGATGATCAAAAGCTCTCACCTCAAAACGCAAATCAAGCAGAACACTAAGAAAGAATGTTCCTAGAGTGCCTATTCTATTACATTTGTTTAGCTTATGTTATTTGTATGGACTGACTGTTATGAATAGAACAATAGAATTTCTTGGTGAGGAAGGCTTCCTATGAAGAAAGAATTCTAAAGGGTGAGGTTTCAGGAATGTTATGGTGGGGGTGGGCTTCACTCTGAAGTATGACTCGACAGAGCAGCAAGCTAGGTGCCCACTGTACCGTGATCATGTGATCACCTACAACTTCTTCCAGGTAGGATGTTGTTTAAGAATGTATGTATTTTGAATTTTTGTGTGGTTTGGTAAGACTTAGAGAAAGAGAAAAGGATAAAAGTGCTTTTCTAGGATTCGTTTATCAACCATCACCGGTCATGACCTCCAGTGTATAGGTTTCCCGCAATTAATGTGAGCTAACGTAACAAATCAGAATGGAATGCACTTTTTTAAAACCCAAATCAAAAGTATGATATTCGATGACAACAATAGATGAACAAGAAGAGGGATGCTCTTTCACTAAAATGTAGAAAACAAAGGGGAAGAAGGTTCTTTTTAAATACACCAAAAGAAATGTGTCTTTCGGAGCAAATAGAAAGAAGAGAATGTTACCAAGGAGAAGGTATTAATGTGAATGCTATTAGAAGGGAAACAAACACACACAATTTTTCACCTAGGAATGAAGAAAGATGCAAGGAACCCCAAATGGGTCCCACCGAGCATGCTAAAAGGTTTATAAGTCGAATGACATCGGTCACTATCATGCCAAAATGTTTCACCTGATTTCTTAGTTTTTTGAGAAGTACTTGACGAAATAGATAAGGTAAGGGTGGTAAGAGGAATACCGGTTTGAGATGGTTGAAGGTTGTATGCACGCATATCTAAATTCTGAATTGAAGTGATTGTGAGACCTTCCTTTTGGCTAGGAGGAACTACCTGTATAAGAACCAAAACAAGACCACAAAAGAGAGTTAAATGATATATGTAGTGGACTACCTAGCATGTGCTAGATCCTAGAAGTGTGATACTTCCTAGATGGTCAGTCCACTGTTTAAAACAATTCAATGCTGAAATCAAGTAAATATTGTCCTACTATAGTTTAATATGATTTAGGCATCTCATACAAAATCAATAGGCTAGATCTAATCTAACAGGCTAGGCTAGAAGGAGATCCAAAGGTCAAATAGGTTGGTTATAGGTGAATCTGAGCTAACAGGCTAGGTTAGATATAGATCTGAAGGTCAAATAGGTGTCCAAGTAGGTATAGGTCAGAAACAGGTTGTTATTCTGGTAGAAATTAAGTGACACAGAGACCGACCATGGTTTTACTGTAACCGATGATAGTTTGACTATAACCGGTGACGGTTAGAGATGAACCGACGATGGTTAAGTCGAGGCTAGTGGAATCACACAGTCTGGGTTTTTGGAGTTTTGGGGAAAAAGTGGAGTGGGTAGAAGATAGGAATTGATCACAGAGGGGGTGTAGATATGTTGTAAATGTCTGAGATTACTAAGGAGGTCAAAATGGGCAACTAGGCCAAGTATTAGGATGAGTGGGTATGGAAGGTGGCTGCAACTGGAGAGAGGGAATGGACAGAGAGTAAAATACTAGGCTCCTTTTACCACAAAGACTACAGCTGATGATAAGAAAATGAAACAGATGGAAGGAGGATACTTACTCTTCTGTGAGGTACAAGTCTAAAGAGTAATGAAGAAGTTGCTGCATTGAGAATGCTTTGGGAAGAAAGTCTCACTATTATGCCGCTTTATTTGGCTACCTTAGTTGATCCCAAATCATTCTTCGTTCTGCCATCGCATCTAAAGAGATCGAACTTGAGATTAGAAGATTTCTCACCAAACCAAATTCTATTACAAAGCTGTAGATGGGGCTAAATAGGCCATTTGGTCCATTCCAAAGATAACCGACATCGCTTTAGGGGAACTAGCATCGGTTTAGGGTAAACCGATGTCGGTTTGGGTGAGATATCTCAGGTTGTTCAAAAGTTTCCTAGGAAGTTGTTCTACCATTTGATGAGGGTCTCTTCTTTCTCTCCGGCCAAAAAATGACCTTAGGAGGCTTTTAATGTGAAGTGAGGGGATGGGTCTAATGTTCGGTTTTATTTAGGATATTGGTTTAGGGCTTAGGTTAATGGGTTAATGATGGTGGTTAGGTGAGGTGCATGTAATAAAGGGAAATATATTAAATATATGTGTGAGGGTAGTGAATTAATTTAATGTGAATAATTAAATTAATGTGTGTGTGGGTGAAAGTTCATTAACACAATTAAAATAATTAAATTATTATATATGGAGGTAAATGGCATTAATTTAATTAAAGTAATTAAATTAAAATGTGTGGGGTGCAGGAGGTAGGTGATAAGGTGTTGAGGATGAGGAAGCGATTATAGGGCTACGCTAGGGGACCAAGGTGATTACGACATGATTTTGGTGTCAGAACCTTATCAAAATCATGTGTGCCGCATGATGTCTTACTCTTTTAGCTTATCTTGACCATGAATTCATTCATCAAAATTCTATCAAGGCCTAAGCTATCGCCAAATAATTTTTTTGACACACCTATTCCCGAGGATCAACCCTCTAATTTTTACTATCTAGATGAGTCAATTGCTACCCTCTCCCCGGATGAACCTCCTTACCAAATGACACTCTTCTTCGATAGTTCTAAGTGTCGCATGGGAGAGGGGCTGGTATTATCCTCATTCCTCTTGATAGTGAACCCATGCCTTTTTCATTCAAATTAGATTTTGAATGTACCAACAATATTACCGAATACGAAGCGCTCATACTAGGTCTTCAAGCCGCCTACGCCATAAATGTCAAATCAATCAACATCTTTGGTGGTTCTCAATTGGTAGTAAACCAAGTCAATGGTATGTACCAATGTCAAAACAAGATACTTAAAAAGTATAAACATCATGTAGACATAATTTTGACCACCTTTGACCAATACACCCTTTAAACCATCCCACGTTCAACCAATAAATTTACAGATACCATGCCTTGCTTAGCTTCCCAAATACCCGCTTTGCCCACTGATTCTAAAATATTTGTCACCATACAATGACTCCAATCACCTTCTTATCTACCTCATGATGTTTACTCTGCGTAAATGCTACCCCGACTGAGTGACCTTTGGTATAAACAATACTCGACTACCTTTCTCTCTCCATCTTACCTCCTGATCTCACCTCGTAATGGACAATGTGCCTTCCTTAAAAAGGTCTCTCGTTACGTCATTCTAGGGGGTCTCCTCTATAAGCATGGATTTTATGGTATTCTCTTACAACACCTCACAAGTTTTCAAATTCCTTATACCATTAAGGAAGTTCATGATGGCATATGTGGAGGTCACTTCAGTGGCCTTGCTATTGCTAAGTGTATTCTTTGTCTGGGCTATTACTGGCTGAACCTTAACCATGATTGTTGTGACTATGTCAAATGTTGTGTAAAATTCCAACAAAATTCCAATCTTCATCATACACATAGTCATGCCGTGCAGTGTCGCCGTGACCTTTGGCCCTTCAAATAATGGGGTTTGTATCTTGTCGAGAAATCAATCCTCATTTTTGCAACGCCATCAATGGATCATCACTCTACCGAATACTATAAAAATGGGTGGAAGCCATCCCACTCATCTCCATGAAAGTTGAGAAAATATGTGAGTTCATTAACCACCACATCATTTATCACTTTGGTGTTCCACACCACCTCATCACTGACAATGGAAAAAAATTCAAAAATAAAACATTGCAAAAAATTTGTGATGCCTTCGGCATTCAGCTTAGTTTCTCATCACCTTACTACCCACAAACCAATGGCAAAGTTGAATCCACTAAAAACCCTCAAAAAATTATTATGAAAGTGGTTGATGATACTAGAAAGGATTGGCATACACACATTCCTTTTTCCCTATGGGCATACCATACTAGTATTTGTACTTCCACTTTGGCCACACCATTTTCTCTAGTCTACGGTACAGAGGTAGTCTTGCCTCTCGAAGTCCGATTCCCTCACTCCAAATTTTTTTTTATGACATGGTCAATGATTATGAATTTCATCGTGACCATTTAGCATAGCTAAATTTATTAGACGAACGTCATCTTAATGCTCGATCACCTTCAAGTTTACCAAAAATGTATCAAACGTGCCTATGACAAACGTGTTCATGAACGAACCTTCCTAGTCGATGATATTGTCCTAAAATAAAATAAATGCCTAACCAAAGAAGGAAAAATTAAACAGGGCAAGTTTGCTCCTAATTGGCTTGGACCATACATCGTGACTCACACCTATGGATCTAGGTGCTTATCATTTATCTTCACTCGATGGTAAACCTGAACTTGAGCCCCTTAAGGCCTTACATCTTCAACCATTTTAGTGTTGATTTGTAACCCTACCTCACTTTTTGTCTCTTTCCACACTCATCCCTTGAGTGCTATTTCACTCCATACACCTCACCAATGATTAAACAAGAATCATGTGAGTACCTATCACTTGTTATCTTCTCTTGAATATGTGTACCATGGCACTGCACATAGCATGATTCTCATGGATACTTTTCATCTACCTTTAGATGAGATCCCATGGTTGTTTCACCTTGCCTTTTGAACAGGTGTCTTATTCTCCACCTTAGTCTTGTCCATGACTTCAAATACCTCACATGGGACCAAACTCCTTGAGTCAAACTTCTACAAAAATATGATGACTCCCTCAAAAGGACATCTTCCTCTTGAATAATTGTTGTTATAAATAGAATGCTCCCTAGAAGGACAGCTATGTAAAGCTCTTTTAAAAAAATTGAGAGCCGCCAAATCTTCTTGCATCAATCAACTTCACAAAGAACTCAAGGAGTTCAATTTTTCCCATATAGACTTCCCGCATCGATCACCTATCTCAACTATAAGTCAAAACACTCAACCTTTTTGTCATGGACTTTCCCATTGTGATCTAGGTTCTCTTTCTCAAAACACATGCTACCTATACCACATGCAAATTACCCACTTTTTACCCTTCAAACCATGCCCACTCTAATTTCCTACCGCCTCAAGGGACTTCTTGGAACTTAGACATTTAGTGATCATGCGACTACTTTTCACCATAGAACAGTCCATCTTGCAATGTACTTAGGGTATTACATTCATCACCTCCACCAAGGTATGATCCTACCCAATCAGTGGATGGCTTATTGCCCCCTCTTATCTTTTAACCATCTTTGTTTATGTTTTGGATTACATTATACGAACATGGTCCTCAGCCACACTTTTGGGGTAATCTCTTTTTTTTGCCAAAATCACCCTTAGCTACATCATTTTACCTATAATCTATCCACACCTAACAAACCTAAACCCGCAACATGCCCAAACAACCTACCAACACATTTTCATACCCCCTCACATTCTTCCCTAGCTCATGGGAGAATTACATCAATGTGAGGTCCCTTTTCACCGGACTATTTAGGTAGCACTCCGAGGGCATGAGGCCCTTGGAGGTTAGCTTGGCCAATCCTTTACCCTACACAATTCATCTTCCATGTTCCTCACATTACATCACACCTCACTTAGTTTCCCTTTTATACCCGTAATTAGAAATTAAACCACATACATAACAAGTTGTTTTATCTTTTAAACATTATCATAGCATATATTTATTATGCCTACCATTTATATATCATCACTATGCATAGATTATACCACATTTCACATATGATCGTATTATCATTCATTACATAAAATAATGAATCACCACTTCACCTACTTTCAACTCAACCATGCCTAAATCAACATGACTCGATCCATGCCTAAACCAACTCGACTTGATCCATGCCTATAGCCCGAATCGATCCATGCCTTTAACCCGTCCTAATCCATGCCTATAACCCGACTCAATCCATGCCTATAACCCAACTCAACCATGCCTAAACCAACTCGACTCGATCCATGCCTAAATTTACCTAACTCGATCTATGCCTAAACCAACTTGACTCGATTCATGCCTATACCAACCTGACTCCATCATGCCTAACTCACCTAATTTCCCTCCATATCCAAATAATAATTCAAAAATCCCACGTATCTCATCAACATATCAACAAATCAAATAATACCATGTATGTCATCACCACATCAACAAATCAAAAAAATACCATGTATCTCATCAACACATCAATAAATCACAAATCTCATGTATCTCATCAGCACATCAACAAATTAAAAAATATGATGTATCTCATCAACAGATCAACAAATCAAAAATATCATGTATCTCATCATATAAATAAATTAATGTGTATCTTAAATATACATGGGTATCTCATCATGTCCATCATCTCAAAATCATCGGCACGCATGCCGATATACACTACAAAATTTCATTGGCATGTAGGCGGTCTCATATATACAATAAAATAATGAACTAATACAAAATCTCTTTAGCACGCAGACAAAGATATGCTTGAAATATACACAATCACCCATACATCCTCACTATCTCTCAAAGATGCAAGACTATACATAATCACTAAATAACTATCATACATCAAAAATGAGGTAACCACAAATTAGGAATCTTGGTAGATGCCCTCCATCTCTGTATCACATATACCATCAACCTCTGGGGTCCCTGCTAGCACCTGAACTAGATTTGGTCTCCATGCACTAGTAGCCTTTTCCCGATCAAACCTCATAGCTTGCTGACCTCCTATGATCTCTAAAATGTGAGTGCAAGATCTAATCCTCTCACTAGATGCCTATTGTGCCCGATACTCAACATAGGATATGAAGTCTATCCCGGCCGCCATCAACTAGTCCTAATAGTACCTAGACTCACCTAGGGAATCCTGTAGCCTAGACACACAGCGCGGTCTATGGTGGTCCTATAGGTCTTGGCCCCTGTACTTGCCCTACGGGACCTTGCCTCGTGCTTTCCTGTGAACTAGGACCTGCTCCCGGTTCCTATGGTGGTGCCCCTACCCCTATGCCTATATCTGGGCCTGTAAGACCCCAATCTATGCCTGGGCTATGGCCAACTAGCCCTGTAAACCTACCACATGAGCCTATAAGGCTACCACCTAACCATCCCCCTCTTCTCCATCTCCATCTCCTCCACCACCATTTGGGCCTATAGACTAGCTACTTGTATGTGCAACTCTACTACCTCCACCTCTGAGCCATCTAGATGTGTCTCTAGTATACCCAAATAGGTAATGAGTGTAGCTACCTGCCCTTGTAGGGTATCTCTCTACACTATAATGGTAGCTAGATCTCAGCTACCCCGATCTGGGTGGTATGGCTCATAACTGAGCTGCCCACCACTACCTATACCTTTCTATGCATCCCACATCATCTATCCACTGGTCCACTAGCTGTTCCTCCTACCCTTTGGGCACTGTAGGATGTGGTAGAGGTAAGTGCCTCTCCACATCATCTCTCTAGTACTATGGGAAGGGCGGAGATATGTGTTGTACTAGCCCAAACTACCATCAGACTCTATCTACCAGGATCATCTCATCATCCTCGGCATGACGACCCTATATCCATCTATATAACTAGAGATGAGCTAGCTCCTCATGCATATGCCTATATGAGGAGAATACCACATAATGTCTCTATATAATGTCCACTCTAGACAACCCCTCAATGAACTATTGGAAATGGGCCACATCATGTGTGGGCCTCTCAGATCTTCGCTCTCCTATCACCGGCACCTATCTCCTGTACCCCACCCACACAAATTGTGTTAGGAATGCATCTACTCGAGGCATCCATATAGGATGAACACAAACAATTTGCTCATACGCCTAAGCACTATAAAGAAAACGCATAACATATAGGCTAAACTTGTGCCGTCACCATATGCCCATAACTCCTCGTATAGCTACACCAAGAATTTTAGTTCCCGGGGAAAAATGGGTCTCATCCACCATCATGTCATGGAGTACCCCATCGGTGATCGGGAAAGCGTCCACCCTCTCAGCATCCGGCAAGGTGCATAGCAAAGACACTACCTCCTTCAACAAAAGCACTAGCCTCGAATCCTCTAGATGGGCTAGGTACATCTCTCCATATCTCAAACCGCGCTATGGAATCTTAGATCAGCCATCCCCTCTCCAAAAATAGACACAATCAACTCCTCTCGAGGCCTCGGAGGAGATAGAATAAAACCGGGCATCCAATATGGGTAATCGAAGAATCTAGTACATGTCCTCCGGAGTTATAGTCATCTCACCTGTCGGTAGGTGGAACGTGGTGGTCATGGAGTCCCATCTATCGATGAGCATGACCATCGATCGGGCTGCTAGACTACATGTCTATAGTGATGAACCCCACTCAAGCCCACTACCTCCACATGATGCAGCTCTTAAGGGGTCGTTGCACCGCACTATCACCGCAGAGGTGGAACCACTGTCCCATACATATGTAGCTATGCTCTCCCCGCATCTATTATAAGCATGACATTAATTTACATATATCAATCCATATTCAACCATTATCATTTTTCTATACCTTATTTTCACCCTACCCATCTCAACTACCTAGCCCACACCACTTTTGGACCTTTGTGCCCACTAATCCGACCGGTACCAGTTCATCCTAACCGACCCAGTCACCCTTTAACTGACAGCATCGGTCACCTATTTGGTGACCGATACCGGTTCCACCTAACTGATGCTTGCTGACCTTGACCGACGCTAGCCACACTATCACGAAGAACCCATGATTTCCCAAAACCCCCTTTCTAAAAAAACTTCCCCCTTGCCCCTTTTACCCACCTATAATGACCTAAACTACCCTTAGACCTCCACCCACCCCCTATCCCATTTATTACCCTCCCCATTCATCTTTTTACCCACTATTCCCCCATTCCCAAATTCCATTTTTAACCACCCACAAAAACAAAAAATCAACAAAACCTACAAACAACAATAAAAAATTCCTCTAATCTATCAAATCAACTACACGTAGAGTAGAGAACTTACCTCATCGCAGTCCCACCATCTCGGTGGAACATCTAGCCATTGTCTTGGTGGCCCACTTGATTCGTCTTCGGCCTCCACCATCATTGAATAGCTACCCACAACCTCTGCCCAATCGAATCCCTTGCAATGATCCTGTGGACCCACTGCTCACCAACCAATCACTCGTCGATCACACCGCTAGCTCACTGTTTCATTCCGTCTGGACACTTTTTGTCATTTTTCTCTCTTTTGTTTCATTTTCTAACTTCAAACAATAACAAATGAATAACAAAAAACGTGGATTTTTTGTTTTTATAACAAACCCGACCTAACTGATGTTGGTTACCCTTGACCAAAGATCGGTCACATTCCCTACCTAACCATCATCAATTTATCTATACCGATTTTAGTTCTCCTTAACGCATCGGTCACACTCACCTACACATTGCCCTATGTTTTACCCCTTTACCCTATCCCTACCTCCTTTTTTTCCCCACTCAACCTTCATGTTGATCATTTCCCCACCCCACATTTACCCTACCCATTTAGCTCACCTTTCTTGACCTCATCATTTACTCCCTCCCTTTTTCCTCCTTTAGGGACTCATTATTTTACCCCTACCTTAGCCTTACCCATGCCATGACCTAGATATTTGGACCTAGACCATCGCTAGTGACCTTTGACCTCATGTGTTCACTATACCTTGTGGCACTGTTACCTATGTTATTGGCCTAATGACCTTACCTAGCCTATTGTCATGACTGTTTATCTTGACCCTACCTTTGGTGTACTAGAACATACCTAAACATTCCTGCACCTAACCTACATTGTGTTTCCTAACCATATCCTATACCTTGGATACCAGAATCACTTCAACCTTGTTTGGATAAACCTCTTGACCTTAGACGATGTAGAGTTTTCCTACTCTTCAACCTAGTAGCGTGATGTAGTTTATACGTGTGCGTGCATTTGACTATTACTACCTTTGACCCTAACCCATTACCTATCGACTGAGTAGACCTTTCTCTATTTTTCCCTGTTACCCACCTTTCTTTTCACCACATTTACCTTTTATCAAACCACTCACCAATTCTACCTTTGGCCTCATCAGTTCTTGGTTTGAGGGGGATCACCTTCACCCACACATGGGGCAACCACATCTTATTTTTGTTAGCTTTGCTTACCAATACAAGCTACGCAACAAAAAGGGGCAAAATGTAGACACTAAAATTAGGTCACACTCCCCTTTGGTCCCTCGACAAATAAGCACCTTTCATCACATTCACCTAACCATGGCCCCTTTCACCTCACTAATATTAATTTAATTAATTCATTATCATCAATATATTTATTATTTAAATATCTTAATTTAAATAATATCCACACATACACTTCACCTAGAAACCTCACCAAGCTAACTCACCCTAAGACCTATTCTTAGTAAGTTGCCATAACTAACTAAGACTTACCTAAACCCTAAAAATCAATGCCTACATTCTCTCTAACCACATTCCCGCATGCTTACAAAAATCAAGAGGATCTCCCTAGTTTAGTAAACCTAGGAAATCCTACCTTGACCGATACATTGGTTACCCCTAACCATCGCCGGTTAAGCCAGAACCGCCATCGGTCACCATTTTAACTCCGAAAACAACCTTATTCTCAAGGTTGGAAGAAGGTTGGAAAAGATTGGAAAATTTGGCGAACATTAGCACATTCTAGAGAGATATCACATCTTCTGAGAGTAAATTCCAGCGAGAACATGCATGCAAGGAAGGAGATCAAGCATCTTTTCTTGCACAACCATCCCAACAATGATCTGATCTAACCAAGCAAAGAGGAATGTACATACAGCCCATACAAAAGCTTTCCTTCAGTTAGTGATCACCTGTAGCCTTCAAAACCTCTCATCAACACCTCTAGCCCTCACTCATAGGCATCCAGGACCAGAATCCAAGTAAGTAAACATTATACTTCTTTGGTTTATTCCATTTCATCATTATATTATCATCTATTGTTTACCTAGCCACCCATTGACCTCCTCCAACACTCACCCCTCCATATACCCATTAAAACCTTGCCAAATCCTACCTAAATCACCCAATACCTCATCTTGACCAACCAAAGTCCTTTGTGCAATCACAAAGGAGACTTAAATCTCATTCTGTGGCATTCCCAAAACTCCACAAGATTCGCACCGCACACCTAACCACCTTTGGTCAGCCTTAACGACATCGGTCTCTGTATTTTCCCATACAACCTAGAACAGTGACCTACCCACCTAATTCCATCTCACCCTCATTCACCTGTGATCTTCCTGAGACCTCTATCAAACCTGTAGAGACCCAAAACCAGTTACTTGACCTTCGGATCCTATTCTACTCTAGCTTGTTAGATTAGATCTATTTCTTATTATTTTTTAAGTGAGATACCTAAATCATTTCAAATGAAAATAGGATTTTCCTTATTTACCGCATTAAATTGATTAAAAAAGTGGACTAACAACCATCTAGGAAGTATCACATTTCCTAGATCTAACACACGCTAGGCGCTTCACTACACATATTGTTTAATTCCTTCGGTGGTCTTGCTTCACATTACAGGTAGTTATTCCTAGCCAAAAGGAAGCTCTCACAATCATCTTTAGATTTAGAATTCATATGCACACAACAACCCATTAACCACCATTCGAACAAGTATTCCTTTTATGCCCGTTACCTATTTGTTTCATCAATACTTCAACGAAATGATCTAGAATCGGATGAAACACTATCATAATAGAATACAACATTTCTCTTTGCTTTAAGCCAAAGGAAGGGTTTACAATATGGTTCTCATTAGGATGATTCATCTAACTCATATGCAAAAGAAGAAGAAGAACCATTACAAACTATGCCCAAACACAAAACATCCGAAAAATAGAAACAGATTCATAACATGAATTAACTATTTCATTTACAGGACAACTACCTTAAAATTCAACATTTAAGATATTCATCAGAACAAAATCCCCTTTCAATCCCTGAAGGAATATAAAATCAAACATTCTGCCAACAAGTTTACATTTTCTGTTCAAAAAAACTGAAACATCTAACCTCTTCCTACATCACTTCAATGAATGATATGACAAGGAAGACCAAACAAACATAACCAAATCTCCAATTCATAAGAGAATAAAAAATAGAAGGGCTCAATCCATGAACTTATCCCAACAGCATAGAAAAGGAATCTTATCGAATTTGATTCAAACCTTAAATCATTCACTACACTTAACAACAAATTCCCTTTTCTAATCCAAACCATAAGCTCATACACTAGTTCCCAGAAGAGAGAACAAAACCAACTCAAGGTAAGAAGAAAACATACTGCAAGTATCCCTTACAATCTTTACCTTCAATAAAGCATGAGTTCCCATTTCATTTCAGAACAAATACATAGTAAAGTTCAAAAATAGCATATTGTCCCAAATGAATCGAAATTTATTTTCTCTATAAAAAGAATAAGGGATCATTTACTAAATCCAATCAAGAAATAGAAAATTCTGAACAAAAAACTAATAATTATGAATTACCCTAAGCTTAACAAAGACTGTAACTTCATTACAATGTTTCTACATCTCATTACAAAGAGTAAGCGGTTCGTGGTTTCAAGAGAGAAATATCCAAACAAAAACTATCTCATCTTCATGTTTCCAATAGAGGAGACAATTTTTCAAACAAAAAAGTCAACTTAGAGATGTGGGTTTCCTCAAAACAGAGGGAAAATACTATCCCACATTAAACATCAGTGCCTTCTTAGAAAAGATGAAACAGATCCACAAGAGGAGTTCCAATTCCATTATCTTAAGAAAATGTTTCCAGTTAAATCTCTAAAGATATTTAAACAGCTCGATTAAGCTACTCTCTCATATTTCCTTTGAGTAAGTTGTTTGAATTAATAGAGTTCTAAGCTTTAAACTTTTTAATAAATTAAAAACCCAAATCAAATACAATAACCAAATATATCATGTTGATAATACTACCAGTTCAGAACTCAAAAGTACAAAATCCGAGCACAATGTCGAACACAAGCTTCTCACAAAGGTTCAGGACTACTCAAGTAAATATTCACAGGTTCAGGGAAACAACAAGTTCCCATTCTAGTTTATATCTTTAACAAATAAAACTCAAAAATACAATAACAGAACCAACACATCGTTCCAGCTACAAATTCCAAACACAAAGTACCAAATTACATGTACAATTTCGAATCACAAGGTCTCATACATGAGCTCAGATATGCACAAGTATCTTAATACGAGGTAGTATATAATACAAATACCTATTAATAGTTCAGAATAGTAGAGGGCTTCCATTATCTATTTACATCTTATCAAAAGCCCTATTTCCAACTCCAACGATACACAAGTTTCTCACCAAAGTTCGAAACCATACAAGTAATAAAATACGAGTGTTGTATATGATATGAACTCCCATTAATAGTCCCAAATAATATAGGAATAAACATGAGTACAAAGTTACATACAGACTTCAAACAACAATCTAGATTATCATAAGAAAATAAAACACAAGCACCGAGCTATATACGGTCTTCAACAACAGTCCAGGATTATCCAAGATTCCAAACATGGTCCCAGGGTAACAAGAACCTCCATCACCAATTTTCATCAAACACGAAACCAAAACAAGATCCAAACCAAATATGAGCTCGATTACAAGCTCAAGCAAAACACGAGCTCAATACAAGCTCAAGATCAAACAAAACACAAACTCCAACAAGATCAGATGGAACTCAAGGTTCCCACAAACATAGAACCATATTTAAATAGCAATGAAGGTCATTTAAAATAGAACACTTCAATTACTAGTTCCAGAATGACAAGCAGAGTTACAAAAATACATTTTGCATGCATTCTTTTTTAAAAAGAACTAACACAAGGTAAGTTTCCAAACTTAATGTTATTTTGCTAAGGATTTCGTATCCAAATTTCCAGATATTTATAAAACCCAACAAGCAAATAACCAGATAAAACATGCAAGCTAAGAATCTCAAAAGAGCAGACTTGTTTTAATGAAACATTTAGAAGAAAGCAAGAGATCTTAAAGATTAGAGCCTATCATGCCTGATAGTGCTTCTTCCAAATCGAAGGAGACTTCCAGCCGAGCTTTCAACTCCTTTTCTTCTCCATGAAAGATCAACAAACAAATAAATTTCCTCAGAATGCCTCATATACCTTCCCATGATCGAAAATAGACTAGGTGAGTTAAAAATATCAAAGAAGTGTAATTCAAACTGCTGGTTCAAAGAACCAGTTCGCTCTATGCAAAGAAAAATTTGGAACGCTTACAAAACCAACAACCTCCCACAAACCCACCTTCCAAGTTTCCTAGATGATTTGTGAACAAAAACTGAGACCAATAAATTCCATTAATTCCAATTTTCCCGCTCAACTCTCCTTTCCACCGCCTCCCAAACCTAGCGAGTGCCAATTCACATTTAACATGCAATTCCATCTTTAGTGAAACTGCCACATAAGCCTCCGCCAAGTCAACTAGCCCCTGCCAAAACTGGTAGTACTTTATGCCTTAAAAACCTTATCAACAACTTAAATGCCATTGGAACCATCACCTTTGATGCATGCAACCCATTAGGTTCCCATTGAAATAGCTTAGGATAGATCCTTTAGAACTTAGGTTAGTTTAGAATTAATCACCTTAGGCCTTACACACTACCTTAGGTAGTTTCCACATAGGTTAGATTAATTCACAACATAGTAGTTTTAGGCATTAGGTTAGATCATCACATAATCTTATAGCATTAGGTTTTAGGTTAAATTAAATAGCCTAGTAACCTTTGCATACTCCCTTAGCACAAGGCTTAGGTTAGAAATAAAATCAATTAAGTAACATAGCTAGGTAGTATATATATATATATATATATATATATATATATATATATATATATATATATATATATATATATTCTTACCCAGCTTAGGATTCCATAGGATAATCCTATAGTTTTAGGATTTTGAATCCTTCCAATGTCATGAACAGTTGCATTTCATTTACATCAACAATGTCCTGCCATGATCGATCTCCAAAGACCCAAGCACAACATACGACTGAATGGAAACACATTCACACAAAATATAAGAACTTGTAACAACAAAGTTCATCTGATATGTCCCTCAATTTTATTAAATGTCAATTTACCCTTCATTCAACTGAGTAGATTTAAAACATTCCTTGGATCACTGAAATTGATCCAAGGATGAGTCAGATAAGGAGATAAGTTTACAACTCTTAAACCAAATTGCAATTCACCTACAAGAAGTGAAAAATGGGTTTAAGGAAGCCATTCCATTTCATTCTAGTGATCTTAAGAATAGAAAAGGTTTATCCATATCAAGCATGATCTCCAACAACCAAAAGAACACATATTTAGGAAAATATCACATGTCAACACTTGAAATAAAGAAGAGGGATATAACAATTTTCAAGGGTGTTACATGCTTCCCTCCTAAAAAGAATCATCATCCTGATGATTACCTCATTTTAACAATTTATATCAATGACAATCAATTCATTCACTTCTCTTATCATAAGTCAAATATATCAAAACTTATAGTTCTAGAAATCAGCATTAAATAGTTGTTTGTTCAATTCTTATAAATATCTACCCAAAATTGGCATACTTATAGTCATATACAGAAGAAAAATCACAAAAATTCTAACAATCCACAGAATCAATTCTGTTCAAATAGATATGGAAAAGAAGTTTTCATATCCTCTAGGTTTTCCCAAGTTGCACTATCTTCATTAAATTGGTCCCACTGGACTTTACATTAACTTAATTATGGATTTCTTAAATGCAACTAGTGAGTTTCAAGATCTTGTATGGGTTTAACCATGATTATTCTTGGGTCTTGGACTTGCAAGGAATTCCAATTTAACATGTGTGATAAATCTGAAACATATTTCTTAAGCAAAGAAATATAGAAAACATCATGCATTCATGACAAAGCAGGAGGTAATGCTAAATGATAAGCTACAGGGTTGATTACTCAAACTATCACAAAAGCTCCCACATAACAAGGTGATAACTTGGCATCCTTTCCAAAAGTTATGGAACTCTTTTATAGTTTAACCCAAAGAAAGACTTTCTCACCAAGTTCAAATTTCTTATCAACCCTCTTCAAGTCAGCGTAACTCTTTTTCCTATCTGCTGCTTCTTCCAAGCATTCACGAATCAATTTAACTTGTTCCATTTTAGTAAGAATTTTAGATCCAATTACTTCTCTATCTTCTATGCTTTCCCAACTAACAGGGGTTCTGCATTTTCTTTCGTATAATGCCTCGAAAGGTTCCATCTTAAGAGAAGAATGATATGTATTATTTTATGTGAATTCAACTAATGGAATATACTCTTCCCACTTATACAATTGATCCATGTAATACATTCGTAACATATCTTCTAAAACTTGATTTACTATTTCAGTCTACCCATCTATTTCTAGATGATACACAAAACTGAAATTTATCTTAGTTCCTAGAGATGCATTAAGTGTTTGCCAAAATCTTGACGTTATTCTAGGATCTCTATCCAAAATGATTAACTCAGGTACTCCATGTAATCTGAAAATTTCGTGTACAAATTTTCTTGCCAAAATAGGAGAGACATCCTTCGATTTCCAAAAATGAAATGTTCTACCTTTGTTAGTTTATCCACAACTACTAAGATAACATCATGCTTATTTATTGACATAGGTAACCGTTGTACAAAATCCATGCTTATTACTTGCCATTTGTATCATAGCAATGCTATGAGGATACAACAAACCAAATTGGGTGTATATGTTCCACCTTAACATGTTGAAATTCAAGGAAATGTGTCACAAAATCACTAACATCCTTTTTCATTCCTTTCCAGAAATATTGTTGTTTTATATCAACAAGCATCTTTGTAATGTCAGTGGTGTCCAAGAAAAGGTGAATTGTGAAATTCAGCTAACAATTTCTTTCTCAAATCATTAAGCAAAGATACATAGAATTTGTTTTCAAATCATAAGATTCCTTCTTTATCAAAGAAAAAACCTTTATACCTCAAATCATTAGAATCTGCAGCAAGTGCTGCTTTTACTTGTTGAAAGTAAGATTCAGATTCCATAACACTTTTACTTCATCCTTAAACTAAGCTCTAAGTATTATAAGTGCAAAATGTGCTTCCTACGATTTAGAGCATCACCACTCTATTTTATTTTCCTTTAATGTAACTTATGTCAAAATCATATTGAGACAAAAATCTAACCACCTTCACTATCTTGCATTTAGATTTGGTTGAGTGAAAATGTACTTCAGCCTAAGATGATCGGTTTTCAACTCAAATGGTTTACTGGCGAGATAATGGCTCCAAAATTGAAGTGCATGAACAATGGTAGTAAGATCTAAATCATGTGGAGCATAATTCAACTCATGTAACTTAATTTTTCTACTTTTTATGCTATAACATGACTACTTTGTAACAAAATACCTCTTAGACCTTCACCGGATGCATCGATTTACCACCATAAAATCTCCATTAGGGTATGGTACTGCAAGAATGGGTGTTGAAGTTAACAGCCTTTAAGGTTTTAAACGTAATTTCACATTTATCACTCCAAACAAACTTTTTATCTTTCTTTTGTAAGGAAGTTATTGGTGCAGCTATCTTAGAAAAGTCTTTTACAAATTTCCTATAGTAGCCAGCAAGTCCCATGAACCTTCTAAATTCATGCACATTCTTCACAAGTGCGAGGCCATTTTCATTATAGCTGTAATTTTTTCAGATCTATAGAAATTCCATTTTTACTTATTACATGACCCAAATAGTGGAATTCTGTGTCATAGAATGAACATTTGGATAGCTTACCAAACAATCGTCTCTTTCTCAGAATTTCCAAAACTATTTTCAAATGCTCATGATGCTCCTCAATGCTTTTAGAATATATGAGAATGTCATCCAAGAATACGATTACAAATTTGTTCAAGTATTCTTGAAAGATATTATTCATTAAATTCATAAATGTTGCAGGTGCATTAGTTAATCCAAAAGGTAAAACCGTAAACTCATAATGTCCATACATTGTTATGAAAGTTGTTTATGAATATCCTCATCCTTAATTTACAGATTGATGATAACCGTTGAAGATATATCTTGGAATATACCGATGCTCCACGCATCTAGTCAAATAAATCATCAATCCTAGGGAGTGAATATCTATTATTGATTGTTTCCTTATTTAACATTCTATAATCAATGCACAATTGAAGTGTTCCATATTTCTTTTTCACAAAAATTATGGGTGCTCCCCAAGGTGAAACACTTGGTATGATCAAACCTTGAGATAATAGTTCATGCAACTGAGCCTTAAGCTCTACCAATTTTGTAGTATTCATTTAATATGGTGCCTTAGAAATAGGTTCAGTTCCAGGCTTGATCTCAATCATGAAATCAAATTCCCTTCTAGGTGGAAGACCTAGAAATTCTTCTAGAAATACATCACTAAAGTCTCATAACAACGGATATCATTGCATAATATCACTACTCTCTTCTCGTTGATTCAAGAAATTTTATTACATATAAGGTACATCCTTTATTTTTGGCCTTTTTAAGTTACACAGTAATAATTTTCTAACAAAATCTCTCATGTTTTTTTATTATTGGTAAATAGTTTTGAAGGGACTATACCTTGTTTACAACGATGGCCTAAAAGCCAGATAATATACTAAGAAGTTCCACAAAATAGAAGGATCAAAATCTAGAATAGACATTGAATCCACAGGTAACCAAAAAAGAGTTACAACATAACAACAAAGAAGCCAAAAAATAGAAACAAAATAGCAAAAACACGATGGAAGTCAGCATCTACAACGAAGAACATCTTTACTTCTTGGCGGCTCTATTGATTCTGGATTTGACAGTTTACAAAGAGGTAAACAAGGCAAACTCCGTCATGTGAGTGGGGTCCTTAGCATCTAGATTTTTAATGGTCTGACTTCTTTCTTTATCCGTACCCCACAAATTTTCTCGGGATCTCACTAAGAACAAAGACACTGCATACATGTTGTTCAAGGAAGTCACCAATTGCATTAAAAATTTCCATGTTGTGATCATGGTGATCCTTAGCTTTCCCCAGATGGTTGTCCAGGGAGTTTAACTTTTTATAGATATCCTCAATTTGTGTATTGTCAAGATCAAAATCCTCCTCCCTCTTCCTTTTGCCTTTTTGCTTAGTCAAGTTTTGTACTTCTTCTTTCAGATGAACATATCTTTTTCTAAGGCTTCCAACCTTTGGGTAGTACTGTGTGTGAATCCTCTTGATGACATGCTCTACTAATATGAAGGAGGTTTTGAACATCCTCCAATTCTTGAGTGCTGCAAAGAATTATCCCTGAAACAGGGATATCTAGCTTGGGTGTTTTTTGAGACCTAGTTTTAGGTTTGGCCATGGTAGAGGTGATGGGGATGGGGGCCATGATGGAAGGGATGGGAGTGGGAGTGGGAACGATGATGGAAGGTATGGGGGTGTGAGTGGGGGTATTGGTGGTGGGATGTAAAGGAGGAGAGCTAGGGGAAGAAGGGAGGCTGGGAAACTTTAAGACATAAAGCTTGTGCAACAAGAAAATTAGACCTTAATGCAGGGGGGACCACACGGGTATGTTTCTAGAATAGAAATATCACATTTCAAACCCCGAGTCTCTACTATTTTCTACAAGGCATCTAAACAACTAATGTGTTTTTCAAAATAGTCCACTTTAGCCTTATGTTCTGCTAAATGCTTAACACCTATGATTACATCATAAGACCCTAAAGGTGCAACATAAAGATCAACCTCTGTGGAAAAGTTAGGTAAATCAAGGACTGCTCCAAAAAGACACATACTAACTGTATGAACAACATTATTACCATACTATACAGTACATGTTTTATCCATTTTTCTAGCATTTCTTTTTAATTTTGATGCTAGTTTATTAGAGATAAAACATTCAGAGTCTAGGTATCAAAAAGAATAGTTATTGGTAAACCAAATATCTTACCTAAAACTTCTATGGGTGTGGCCTTTTTCTCAGCCTACTTCTTAGCTATTGTAATGTGTATCTTGTGCTGCTGATTGTGATCATCCTTGTTCAAAGGACATTGATTTGTGTAATTATCTTTTCCATAGTTATAATAGCCTCCTACAGATCCCTTCCTAGGTTTAGGTTTATTTCCAACCTTAGAGTTATCGTTCGACTCCCATAGGAATTCTCGTCATATTATTGTTCTTGGAAAATTTGTTTCATGCATTACTAGCAAACTTGGTTGTTGTTGCTTTCCTATTTCTATCGGATGAAAAATTACTTTTCATTCTGAATTTCTTCCATGGTCCTTTCTTGGTTGCAAGAGAGGATGAAGAGGAGTTGGGATTCTTCTTCCTTACTTCCTTCTTATGACCATAAATTTCCTTTAATTTATGTTCCTACCTTATGGCTCTTTCAACAACCCCTTCCATCATGGTTGGGTTGTGAACATCCACCTCTCCTCCTATAATGGGATTCAATCCCATGATGAATTTCTATATCCCGAACTTCTCATCGCCTTGGTCTTGGGCACATACTTAAAGAGTTTCATAAATCACTCCCAATACTCGCTAGAGTTATCTTTCGTTGAGCTAAGCTCTAAAATTAAGTCATTTTCTCGATCATAGTAGAGTTGTGGAAGCCATCATTGCTTAAAGTAATCTGTTATCCAAAATTCACCCTCAAGGTAATTTTGATAACATGCATCAAATTATTCAGTCCCGAGCAAGTAGATTGATTCAAGGCCCGAAATCATGTTTTTCAGGGTCCCCTCGGCTTTTTCTAACTCTCCCATCCAAGAAGAAATCCCAACGAGTTAGAAAAATGGAAAAAATGCAAAAATAAGGTTGCAGGATTGTTTTGAAGCATTTCGGTCTGAAGGGTGCGAGATCGTACCAATGCGGGTCATACCAAGGTTCATCGTACCAAGCTTGGGGCTGAAATACAAAGAAAATTGGCTAAGTCGGACATTTTTGTCCTAGGCGGTCCGCGGGACAGTTGGGACGTCGGGACGTGAGGGACGCGAAAGTTTAAATGGCCGAAAGCAAGAAAAATTGTCTAAGTCTTGTTTTGCGTGGTTTGGGATAGCCGGGACAAAATTATGCGTGGGACGTGAATTGACTAATTTGCTAACAGACAGTCTATTTCAGGCGGTTCGGAGATATTTGTCCCAAGCAGTCCATGGGACAGCTGGGAAAAAAGTACGCGAGGGATGCGTGGGACGCGAAAAGGTGAAAAAGCCGCAAACAGGAACAAGGAAACCCGAATCGGCTGAAGCAGGAGATTTTTGTCCGGGACAGTTGGGACAAAAGTATACGAGGGACGTGAAAAGCTGAAATGGCCGAAGGCAAAGAAGAAAAGTCAACGTTTGACCCGTGAAACTTCAAACGGCCATAACTTTTGACTCCGAGCTCCGATTTTCACAAAATTGGACTTTCTGGAATGAGCACGACGTCCTCTACGCCACAAAAACTGGATTTATTATTTTTAACAAGGGTAGATATATTTAAATAAAAGAAACATATTCGGCTCCAGTCAGTTAATGCTCATTCCCGTCAAATGACAGAAAACGCCTGCCAGACCCAAAATAGCTGCCCGCACTCAGAAGGCCATAACTTTTGCATTTCTCAACGAAATCACACAAAATTGGTACCATTGGAATTTTGGCTCTGAGCCCGATGTACAAAAATCAATAAATTCTGGATTTGATGATAAATAGGTGGGTATTTCTAAGAAAACGTGGCTGGGTTCATAACAGTGTTGTATTTGGTGGTTGGGAGTGCAATTAAGAGGCATGGTCATCATTCTTTCTCTCACATAAACACACAGGATAGTATGGGGAGCCTTTTGCAAGTAATATATAATTATTTTACTCCATTTAATTCCTCTTACAAGTGGTTGAAGGATAGATTTCGGGATTTCCATTTTCCCTTCTCTTTCCCTTCTCATTTTTCTATGAATTGGAGTGTTGAGCTCATTGTAAAAAAGAGGTAGTTTTTGTAGCAAAGCGTTGCCAAAATTGCTTTGTGAAGCTGACGTGTTATAGGCCCTTGTTGTGGACTCCTTGCATGGTGATCCGGCCCTTTTCTTATAACCGATTAAACTGCGTGCGTATCAGAAGCAATAAAATATAAGTTTGTGGATGCATCTTCCCCTGCTGTGTTTTCTTGCATTCTTCTTGCCCTTCAACCTTGATTACAAGAATATTATGTCTATTATTATGTTCATGTAGGGATCCATTATCATTGTGTATGTTTGAAATATTGTTGTGAATGCGTTTTGCTAGATTATGGAGAACTTTTATCACCTCTTCTAGTGTGCACTTTGCTTCTGTATTTCACGCATTTGAAGACTACTCTCACACCCTCCTTTTCTAGTGTATCACCGCTTTAGTGTAGGATTTCATTTTATGCATTCTCTCTCCCTGGTCCCTTGGAAATTTAGATTAGAATAGTTAGTTTCCCCTGCATTAGAGTAGATTGTGGCAAGTAGTTTAGGAGCAAGAACTAGCTTTCTCTGGAGGTCTATCTCAAGTAAGAAGTCCCACAACTTGGAGATAGTACCCATGTTATCCAATAACACCGTGAGTTCAAGTATATGTGCTTGTATAAACATTAGGGTGCTATGATTCAGTGATAACAATAACCTTTAAATTGGTCCCATGTGATATTAGATTCATCAATGTTCAACTCACCTTTACGTCTCGTCCCACCATGAAGATGCTTCGTGTGAAAGTTGATATGATCCCCATATCGCCTTTGTTTCTTCTGAGAAATTTATTATTGCAAAGTATTTCTCCATTTTGCTGACCCATTTCTTAGTCCCATCTCCTAATGTGGTGCCATCAAACTTGGGTGGACTTATCCTTTTTATGTCATTAGTGAGTTCTGCTACTAGCCTAGCCTTTTTGTTCTCAGGCTCCACAGGTATGTTAACATTGTTATTATCAACACCCACATTGGCATTGTCCCCTGGAGGTGGCTGATTATTGTTATCAGCTTCTTCTTCCTCCTCATTGCCCATTACTTATTGTTCAAGCACAACCAAATAATCTCTAATGTCCAACAGGGCAAGTAAGGATCTCATCAAGTTTTTGGGTTGTTGCTGCTCCTTCCTCAGGTGGAGGGTTATTTACAACATTTCCTCTTGTTCTCACCATTTTCTATTACAAGAAAATTTAAGTTTCATCAAATTATGGACACAATAGGTCCAAGAGCTGCAACCTTCAGCTCTGATACCAAGATGTAACATTCCCATTTCAAGACTTTGGAATCAAGAGAAATTTTTTTATAATAATGTTCACTGTTCTAAATAAAGAAATATTTAGAACAAACATTCCATGCCAATCAAATTCAATGCATAAACATATGCAGCTGTAATGACTCGGTGATTCACTGATCTATTCATTCCATAACTCGGTAAACTACCAATCTATTTATGTTATCTTACATATTGAATACATATTGTATACTTCATATACTTTGTCATCCTACCCTACACCGGTACTTGAGTGATCTATTTAAAGAACATAGATAAATATATGTTACCAATAATCATCGATATCACGTTGTTTTAAACTTGGTGACATAGACAACACAACTAGTAGTTTGTGATACTTTGGCCAAAGATTTATAACATACTTTGTGTATCTCACTATTCCTAGATGGCATACTCGTCATGTTAGAATACGTCCTTCACCTTACCCCTCAATTATTGGTCTTTACCGACTCACTGCATCAATCTTCTTGTTCTTAGTTTAACCTATTATAGAAATATGCTCACAATGGCTTAGGGTAAATGGGCATACTCGGTTGACCACATTACCTTGAGCCATTGGAAGCTAATTCATATCCTAGATATATTCCTATTTAGACCTAGAGGGAAACTAAGTTCAAATCCGAGTTCCTATCGGGTGTAAATTTGGATGATCAATGCGGAAGGGTGATACCACATGTCAACTACAATGATGTATTCTCAAGAAGAACCAAGCCTTCTCAAAAGTATAGCCCTGCATTTGGCATGTGCCAACATCCTACAGAAACGGCCTCATCGAGATGTACATATCCCCGAGGGGATTGTTAATACATTGTTAGTCTGAGTTAATTCTTGATTACAACAATCCTGCCAAACCCTCAATAAGTTATTTTCCTAAATTTTCTTCATTTATTCCATTAAGAACTTCTTTATATTCAAGGTCTCTTTTAATGTTTGATCACATAGTTAAACTGCCAATTAACCATAATTGTACAACGTTATAATATGTCTTATTTAAAAAGTACAATAACTTTTTAGAAAATTTCAACGCCAAAATATATCCAATATAAAGTAGACTTCATACAAAATGAAGTCTAATAAATTGTAGTCATAGTTTCAGACCTTTTTGGTTTATATTCAATTAAGAAAGAGAAATAATCTTTCTCTACATATTAAGTGTTAGGGTATATCCTACCCAAGTATCCACATTTCTTAATGTATGTTCAACACACATTACATTACCATATAATAAAGTTTAGATAAGAACATCATATTCTCGCAACTTAACAAAAGTTACATCCTAAGTAGGAAATTGAACTAAATCCCTTTTAAAAACTTATCAAGGATAACCAATTAAGCATATGAATAATATGAAGAATATCAACAAGATAGAAATCCATCTTTTTCATACAATCACAAGATAATTTACACAACCAACACAAGTAAATTCTTAGCTTTCAATTCATCTTTATAACTTATACATTTACCTTCCTTATGCATTTTAGAAACTGCATAACAAATACCTTCATTCAAAAAGAATATTACATTTATTTTTCAATACAATCTCAAGAATGAATCGGAATTCTTCACAAGGAAAAAAATTAAATTAGCTAATGCATATCGTAATTTTTTCCTTATTTTTATCACTTACGAAGTCCATCTCGCAAAAATTGCTATCACGAGTCGGGTTCAATGAACCGAGCATGATAAATACTAAGCATTAAAACAAAGTGCATTCCTTTAATTGTTCCATTAAAACAACTCTGCTTTAATGAACCAATTATTACATCATGAATATCAATATAAGTAATAGTAAATAGAAAAGAAGTACATTTAACCAATTCAAATTCACTTCCAAGAGAAGAAAAATATATAATCCACAACATCTTCCCTTCAGAATTAAAGTTTAATTGATCCTATCAATTATCCTTAAGCAACAATAGATCAAAACATCTCATTGTTCCCAATTATATCATACTAGAATACAACATTTATCTTTGCTTTAATCCAAAGGAAGGGTTTACAACATGCTTCTCATTAGGATGGTTCATCTAACTCATACCCAAAATAAGAATAAGAACCATTATAAACTATGCCCAAACACAAAACATATGAAAAATAGAAACGAGTCATAACATGAATTAATCTGTTTCATTTACAAGACAACTACCTTAAAATTCAACATTTAAGATATTCATTAGAACATAATCCCCTTTCAATCCCTGAAGGAATATAAAATCAAACAGTCTGCCAACAAGTTTACATTTTCTGTTCAACAAAACTAAAACATCTAACCTCTTCCTACATCACTTCAACAAATGATACAACAAGGAAGACCAAAGAAACATAACCAAATCTCCAATTCATAAGAGAATAAAAAACAGAAGGGCTCAATCCATGAACTTATCCCAACAACATAGAAAATGAATCTTATCAGAATTTGATTCAAACCTTAAATCATTCACTACACTTAACAACAAATTCCCTTTTCTAATCCAAACCATAAGCTCATACACTAGTTCCTAGAAGAGAGAACAAAACCAACTCAAGGTAAGAAGAAAACATACTGCAAGTCTCCCTTACAATCTTTACCTTCAATAAAGCATGAGTTCCCATTTCATTTCAGAACAAATACACAGTAAAGTTCAAAAACAACATACTATCCCAAATGAATCAAAATTTCTTTTCTCTATAAAAAGAATAAGGGATCATTTACTAAATCCAATCAAGAAATAGAAAATTCCGAATAGAAAACTAACAATTCTGAATTACCCATGAGCTTAACAAAGAATGTAACTTCATTACAATGTTTCTACATCTCATTACAAAGAGTAAGCAGTTCATGGGTTTCAAGAGAGCAATATCCAAACAAAAACTATCTCATCTTCATGTTTCCAATAGAGGAGACAATGTTTCAAACAAAACAGTCAACCTAGAGACGTGGGTTTCCTCAAAACAGAGGGGAAAAGACTATCCCACATTAAACGCCAGTGCCTTCTCAGAAAAGATGAAACAGATCCACAAGAGGAGTTCCAATTCCATTATCTTAAGAAAATGTTTCCAGTTAAATCTCCAAAAGATATTTAAACAACTTGATTAAACTACTCTCCCAGATTTCCTTTGAGTAAGTAGTTTGAATTAATAGAGTTATGAGCTTTAAACTTTTTAAGAAATTAAAAACCCAACTCAAATACCAAAACCAAATTGAGCATGTCGATAATACTACCAGTTCAGAACTCAAAAGTACAAAATCTGAGCACAATGTTGAACACAAGCTTTTCACAAAGGTTCAGGACTACTCAAGTAAATATTCACAGGTTCAGGGAAACAACAAGTTCCCATTCTAGTTTATATCTTTAACAAAGAAAACTCAAAAATACCAAAACAGAACCAACACATCATTCCAACTACAAATTCCAAACACAAAGTACCAAATTACATGTACAGTGTTGAATCACAAGGTCTCAAACATGAGCTCATATATGCACAAGTATCTTAATATGAGGTAGTATATAATACAAATACCTATTAATAGTTCAGAATAGCAGAGGGCTTCTATTATCTGTTTACATCTTATCAAATACGAGTGTTGTATACGATATGAACTCCCATTAATAGTCCTAAATAATAAAGGAATAAACATGAGTACAGAGTTACATACGGACTTCAAATAAGAGTCCAGATTATCATAAGAAAATAAAACTAAAGCACCAACCTATATATGGTCTTCAAAATAGTCCAAGATTATTTAAGATTCCAAACATGGTCCCAGGGTAACAAGAACCTCCATCACCAATTTTCATCAAAAACGAAACCAAAACAAGATCCAAACCAAATACGAGCTTGATTACAAGCTCAAGCAAAACACGAGCTCAATACAAGCTCAAGATCAAACAAAACACAAAATCCAACAAGATCAGATGGAACTCAAGGTTCCCACAAACACAAAACCATATTTAAATAGCAACGAAGGTCATTTAAAATAGAACACTTCAATTACCAGTTCCAGAATGACAAGTAGAGTTATAGAAATACATTTTGCATGCATTATTTTTTTTAAAAGAACTAACACAAGGTAAGTTTCCAAACTTAATGTTATTTTTCTAAGGATTTCGTATCCAAATTTCCAGAGATTTATAAAACCCAGCAAGCAAATAACTAGATAAAACATGCAAGCCAAGAATCTCAAAAGAGCAGACTTGTTTTAATGAAACATTTAGAAGAAAGCAAGAGATATTAAAGATTAGAGCCTATCATGCCTGATAGTCCTTACCGCCAAATTGAAGGAGACTTCACCAAGATTTTAACTCCTTTTCTTCTCCATGAAAGATCAACAAACAAATAACTTTCCTCAGAATGCCTCATATACCTTCCCATGATCGAAAATAGACCAGGTGAGTTAAAAATAGCAAAGAAGTGCAAGTTGAATTGTTGGTTCAAAGAACTAGTTCACTCTATGTAGAGCAAAATCTGGAAAGCATGCAAAAACCAACAACCTCCCACAAACCCACCTTCCAAGTTTCCTAGACGGTTTGTGAAAAAAACCAAGACCAATAAATTTCATTAATTCCAATTTTCCCTGCTAAACTCTCCTTGCCACCGCCTCCCAAACCTAGTGAGTGCCAATTCACATTTAACATGTAATTCCATCTGTATACACCTATAATTACGCCCAAGAAATTTAAATACTTAAATTGCACTAATTATCCCCTTTCTCGTAAATCAATGACGTATTGTCAAAAGCGCTCATATTCTCTCTTGTTGTCGTTAATCAATTACAATATGCTAATTGATTAAGTTGCCCATCCAGCTAACAACCTAGTTAACGACCTTCCATTAATTAGTCACTTCCTCTATCTAAATTAATTAATTATTATTAATTAATTGATGTTCCCCTTCATTTAACTAGTAAATCAATATTTAGTTGATTTAATACCTTTAATAGCCTAAATTGCACTAATATTCTTCTAAATGGCTTCGTAGCTTATACCTACCTATTAATTAATCACCTTTGATTAATTAAAATATCCCCCAACTCCCATGACTTGCTAAACATGTATTAAACCCTTCTAAAGTAAGGTTACCTTTAATAAAGCAACCTTATCCATTCCTAATCATGTTTTACCTTTATCCCACATTCATGAGGATGTGTTGAATCCTTTATCCTTTGGGCTATATAAAGAGCCCTCCACCTACCTTTTTACTTACACCTAAACTCCTTAAGAGAGCAAATGCAAAGCATATAGCAAAGAGACTAAGAGCTTGCACCTTGTTTTCTTGAGAGTTCATCATCTTGAGGAGCTAAGCTTCCTATTCTAGCCTAAAGTGCTTAGGTCATATGGGAGGTGTCAAAAGGGTCTTGTAGCCCACCTTTGATTAGCCCCCATTCCTAGGTTCTTGGAACATTAAGGACAACTATTTTTGATAGCCATGGAACCTACCTAGGTTCTTTCATTTGCATGTTGTTAAAGAATAGAGGTTATTTAGATACTTAACATTGTTGATTTCATAGTTTTATTGATAAATGTTAGCATCTAACCCTTGATTAATTCTTATCATGATGGTGTTTATAATGTTGTTTAATTCTTGCTAATTAAGACTATTTAGGTGTTAGTCTTTGTTTACATTAGCATTAGTTTAAAAACAACACTTGCACACATTTGGCATGCCCAATGGGGGACACTTAGTCCCATGGCATTTTAGTTTAAGTTTCATTATTTTGGCTAACTTTTTGATATGCACATGTAGTAGTTAATGTCCATTTTTTGGAATTTTTGCTCATTTAATATGTGTAACTTCATGTTTATAGCCTTAATTTTAATGGGTCATTACCATTTTAAAACTAACTTGTCAAAATTTAGAGATATTGTGAAGTTTTCTTTGTTTTTTCTGTACTCGGGTTCTGGTCTTGTGCAGTACGATTTTTAGAGCGCAGCATAATTTTTGGGGCACAGAGCACAATTTTTGAGGTACAGGCATGATTTTAGGGGTGCACACGTCTCTCTGGTGGCGCAGGCATGCTGTTCAAATATGTCATTCTGTCTGTCGACCCCTGGCGCATGTGCACTAACCCTGGCACACATACCCTAACCCACGTGCAGGTGCACTAACCCAGTGCACATGTCATTTTGTATTATACCTTCACTACATACTAAAACCTGTCAGATCAGTGCACACACCCTAACCAGGGTGCACATGTTGTTTTAGTGGCGCAGGCACATTTTTCTAGTAATGCAGTTATTTCTATCTCTTTTTTTTTTAGAGTGGCGCATACATTGTTTTTGTGGCGCACATGCCTCTCTGGTGGCGCAGGCGCTTGGTAAGTAAAAAATAAAAATCAGCAGTGGCACAGGCACTGTTTTAGTGGCACACACATCTTTTTGGTGGTGCACACACCTCTCGGGTGGTGCAGGTGCACTGCTAAGACAAAAATACACAGAGTGGCGCACATGTCTTTTTGGTGGCGCACATGTCTTTTTGGTGGCACACATGTCTCTTAGGTGGTGTAGGTGCACTGTAAATCAGAAGCACACAGAGTGGCACACACATCTTTTTGGTGGCACACACACATAAAAGGGGGTGCAGGTATATTTGTTTAATCCAGTTTTTTTTGTTACAACTTTTTAGTGCTCCTTATTTTGATCATAACTTTTGACTCGTTAACCCGTTTTTAAAGTTTGAATAAGCGTTGGAAAGATAACAGAGTGTAATTTGTGAGGGAACTTCCAAAATTTAGATACCTTTAGTATACCAACTTCTATCAAAAAACTCCCAAAATTCCCCGAGAGACCTCCAAAAATGCAAATTACTAAAAACTGCTAAAAAAGTGCAAAAAATTTGGATTTTTGGATTTTTATTTTCTTTGTTTTCTAATTCTTGCAGGTTTTATCTAATCATATACCATCCTATGTTGCTTCTATGATATCCTTCCAGTAGTCACTTACATATTCACAACCACTCACTCGTATGTCAATTCCATTTCAATACCATCACATATGACCCTCACAACCTTTAATATCCCAACCAACTATTCCATCTCAACAAAACATTCCTTATCAAATTAATATCCCACAATAAAATATACCGCAACAAAACATCCCACAATACAACATACCTCAACAATACACACCTCAAAAACATTCCATAATATAATATCTCGCAATGTAACATCCCTTACCAATAGAATGTTCCTCAACAAAAATCTATACTATAGTATTTCCCACCAAAATATTCCCTACCAACAAAATATTCCTCGAAATATTAGGCATACTAACAACCTACCCATTTTTCATTTTATCCGAGCTCATCCTCACAACAAAAGCTCAACCGATTCTATACAAGCTCTTATTAGCTGCATAACTAGTCCCAAAGCTACTTCTTCTACACCTAAAAATGTGTTCTCCTCGACTAAATTTGTAACGAGCCCATTCACTCTTCGAGTACCATATAAAGGATATATACCTCATTGGGAACTTCTAAATTTCATCAATTTTTACAACAAGGAAGATCCCCAACAAAACATCTATGAATTTTTTCACACCTTTGATCTAATAGCTCACGAGTCATGACCTTATGTTGAGAACCTTTCCCATGTCCGTTTTCAATCCTACCTTAGATTGGTACAACGGTATCCCGTAACATTCCTTATTTTCCTTTGCACAAATTACTCAAATATTATTAGAACATTTTTCCATAAATATATCCTGTAAAGTTACTATTAATGACCTATATGCCATCAAACAATTCAAAGAAAAATTTATTTCCGATTTCATCTCTCAGTGGAGAGGTGTAATTAATCAACTATCCTTTTCATTTCCACAAATAGAATCAATTGAGTTTTTCTATCATTCATGCACTAAATATATTTCATGTACATTACAAATTCAATCATTTAAAACTTTTTATAAGGCTTTCGCTTGGACCATAAATTGGAATTGCAAGCTCTAGAAGATGGTTGGGTTAAGCTTCGTCCTAAGAAGCCAAAATTTGAGTTTTATTCAAGTCTTCATCTAACTCCGATAATTCTAAAACATCTTCCAACGCTATCGTAGTTAAATGTGCTCCTAATGAAAAACCCACTACATAGTGTTCCCATCAACAACATAGCTATACACCTATAGGAGAGACTTATATTGCATTTTTGAAAAACTACTTACGACCAATATGATATCTCTCCCACCTATTTGGCCTATCAACATGTCAAGATATCTAAACCCATTTGGTACCAAGATAATGAATATTTCAAATACCATAGGGTTAAGGGACATGAATTGAGAGGTTTTACACGTTCCATAATGTACTTCAAGACTTGATTGACAAGGAAAACTCCACTTGGAAAATCCAAACTCACCCCCAAATAAAAATATTTACATATTTAAGAATTTTTTCCAAATCACCCATCATCCTTAGATCAACCACAAACAAACATTGTTTACACCATCAATATAATAACAAATATATAGCCTATCCTTGAACCCACCTCATTATTTACCAAATCAAAACCTATAGAATCAACACCAATACCTAACAATCCTAAACCTATGACTATTGAATCTTCACCTACTAAAAATATTACTAAAATTGTTCCCATATGCTTGTCACATGTAATTATTGAATTTGTACCTTCATCCTCTAAAACTCCCCAAGCTACATATAAAATCACATATGACCAATAATAAAAAAATTAGGAAAATCTAACCTGTTGTATCCTCATAAATCACACTTAGTCCATCCAAAACCACAAAACGTCTTCATAAACAAGGTGTTATTCAAGTCTTCAAAATACCTCAATATGTTTCTCCATATCAAATCCCTTTGCATGGACCTCGTTCCCTTATAATTTTAGGGTTAAAATCCACCTACCAAGCCCCTACATTAATTCCATATCTTGTACCTATTAGAAATTCCAACTATCATTCACAACAAGCATCTACACTAGGTTCTTATCCCTTACCCTTCACATAGTCTAACCATCTCGCACCAATGACCACCCATATAGGGTCCTCATCCTCCATCTGTTATGGCACCTAGAAATCCCCCATGACCAACAAATAAAAACTTCTAACTTTTTACTTCCTCCCGAGGAAAATATAGACAAAGCTTCGTTACCATCCATGTCTACACCTAAGGGGCGTTATGCCACCATCTTAGATGACCTCCTTCAGAGGTCACACATTACATTGCCACCTCCTAAGTTGTCTAATCATTGAGGATGTAAGCATTCCTGGTATGAATTCAATGTTTTTTGTGATTACTATAGAACACGAGGCCATTCCATAGAAGATTGTAGGGCCTTTCATTTAAAATTTCAATAAAGTGGAATTCCATTCTCCCTTCCTTTTAATCAAACACAATGCCAACATCTACACAACATCATCATTTCCAAAACCTAAAGAATTCATGGCTAAAATACCTACTCATCAAGGTGAAATTGTCAATATAATGTTCACAAAATTATGACAAAGAGCCATCTCAGCCTAAGAAAGTTAAAAAAAAGCGTTATACTACCACCTCCAGAATTATTAGCTTCATTTGATAAGCCCAAGATATCTATTTCCTTAGCTCCCGAAACATCTAATCAAACACCATCACCTAGAACTAAAATTTCATTACAAGTAGTAACACCCCCTTTCACTATGGTAAAAAAGGTTGTTTTCAAGAAATTACACGAATCCCTAGTCAGGATGTCACTTTATGAACTAGTTCAAACATCAGCTTTTCGCAAACAAGCCACGATAGAATCCCTTTAATCCATAACTTTCTGCTAGCTAATTATCTTGTCCCTTTCAAAAACTTATAGGTGCCTTGAAATAATCCACCACTATATCATTTGAGCCATCTGAAATCCCCTCTCTTAGACCGGAGGATCATGACCTACCACTCTTCACTACCACTCAAATCAACGATATATCCATCAAGAGGGTCATGATTGATAGTGGTGCCACCATCAACATCATATCCTCCCTCACTTTTGACCAACTTAAGCTACCCAACACCGTTATCACCCAAAATCAAACTTTACTAAGAGATTTTAATGACACTATTGCACTTACGATAGGTATTGTTATCCTACAACTTAAATTTGATGTCAAAACCCTACCTGAGCTATTCTACATTATAGAAGGAGATTTTCAATAAAATATGTTGTTATGATTCCCTTAGATACACATTATGCACTATGTTCCTTCAACCCTCCATCGTTGTCTCAAATATAAACATGACGGTCGGACTTTAACTTTCCCTATTTATCCAAACCCATTCACTGACTATTACATGATGTGTCACCCAAATGACATTCTTGTATCTAAATCATCTAATGAAGTATCTACTAACACACCCATCCCTTTTTTAAAGCTACCAGATGAATCCTCTCTTAGTGAGGGTGTTAAATGTCTTGTGCTTGGGAATATTGTCTCCTTATGCTCAACTACATCCCTTCACCCTAAACATATGGCCACTTTGACAAACAACCCATGTATGAACCAAACATAGAATATGTTATCTCTTATAGTCTGTTGGTGAGAAAATTTGTCTTGTGGACAAATTGGTGGGTTTCAGGCCAACGCTATGGAAAAATAACTCCATCTACTTCAACAGATGTAGCTTTTGTATGTGCATGCATGAAAAAGTGGATTTCAATGGTGGTCTTTCACCAAAGATCTAGTAGGGGCACTCCACTATCCTTGTGGCAAAGCTAGCAATTTCTCACTAGAGAAGAACTTTGTCTGAGAAGGGAAAAGGGAGTGAGAATGGAGGTAGGAAAAAATAATGTTGCGGGTAGAATATCAGATGCCCACACACATCAATTAGAAACTTCATTTACATGCATTTATAATCAGAAGAAAAACAAATCCGCGGGAGAAGCTACAAGACCAAATGAAACTCATTGGTCGCAAAGTACCAATTAATTCCTCAATCAAGGAGGCAAAAATTCCTTCTTTTCTTATTGAAGCTTGAGTAGAGTTTGTACATAGCTTGAGAATGGAAGAAATTAGAGGAAGAAGAGAAAATAGAAGAAGAATTGCATATTCTATCTTTACTGTGCATGAGACCACTCTAGTTTTTTAGTAAAATCAATCCCCCTGGAATGATGTCGAGAAGCCATTATATTCTTTGTAAGAAACCATTACAACTTCACAAATCCTCAACGCCTTTTTGAATCCCTCTGTTGTGAAGAAAATTATCATGGTGGGTTAAAACTAGATCTTGCAAAGCAACCGTTACATTTGATTTGTAGTTTAAATATAGACCATTAGATTTTCTCCTCTAACACTAAAATCAGGTCATCCACATGGTAGGAAGGGATTGGACTTGTTACAGGGGAAGCCCTTTACATTTTGTGATTTTTTAGAGATTTGAAAATTTGTAACAAATTGGCCCTCACCCCCAATTTGACTTTTCGACTTAGACACATGGCTGCTTTTGATTGGAAATGGGGTCATGGCCCTTTTCTCAACATTTTAACCTTTTTGGAAAAAGGATCAAAAACTCAATTTCCTTTATAGGGCTGTTGCTCCAATTTGACTAGGATGTGTGGCACGTTCTAGTTGGAGAAAGGGTCATGACTCCTTTCTAAACATTTTAACATTTTTGGGAAAAAGGCTCAAAACTTTAATTTCCTCTGCCATCCCACTCTCCCACTTTGAATTTTCAACGGCGAGGCTTCACCTTGACTTTTTCCTTTATAGCCTGATCGGGGCTACGGATCATTTTTTAATTTTTCACCTTTTTTACAAAAAGGCTCAAAAACACAAATTCCTCCACTAGCCCACTCTTTTGCTTTGAATTTTCAACTTCACTTTTTGGAATTTGGTTAAATTTCAAAAGGTGTCTGATAACCCGCTCAAATCTCGCTTTGAATTTTTCCCATGCGGATTCAACTTTGACTTTTTCCTTTTTATCCTGTCAGGCGTCACGGGAAAATTTACCATTTTTGCCAAAAGTGACCAAAAGTGTTAAGTTCACCAAAAATCCCATTCCTCCCCATCCAATAGGATCTAACCACGTACCTGCATTCATTGGAGTCAAAATTTGATGGGGAAAGACGTCATCATCCCGACTATGGAAAATACACAAAAGAAAACTTCATCGTTTTGAGTCTAATTTTTGAATTTCCTTCACGAACCAGAGGCATGGAGGCAAAACAATGATTTGGTGACCAATTCCATAGAACAAGTGAAAAAATTCAATCAAAAATGGAGGTTCAAAGAAGATATTACATGCACGGACCCAAAAATGGAGAATTTTCAAAATGAGCAAAATAGAGGTTTGAATAGCTCTAAGGCACGACTTCTACTAATATCTTTAATCTCTAATTTGTATTAAACACAAACAAAGGGCATGAGCTCAAAAAAATTGAATTTGGGTATGAAAACACGAGTAGTTTTGAGAGACAACTGCTCTAGCTTGGGACATGGTGTGAACCGGGCATTGCTAGGGCACGACGTGAGGATCTAGAATCTCAAGTTTCAAAACATATTATGTTGACCAGTGCCTTATCCATTGGGCCTTACAGAGTCATGTATAATTCTGAGAAATAATGGAAGAAGAAGGAAACACACAAGCCAAACCACACACAACCAAAACCAAACAAAAACTAAAACCAAAACCACGTAACAAAAAAGGAAAAACACACCTACGCAAATCACCTATGATACAGGGTGGGGGACAACCCACTTTCACTGATGATACAGTTTCAAGTATTTCCCACTTTGAGGAAATTCCAATGGTGTTCCATCCAAGTAAGAGAGGAGAAAAACATTCTCACCACAAGCTCCATGGATTTGGAATGGGCCGAGCCATAATGAATCAAACTTTCCATGGTTTCCCTTTGGTTCTCTTCTTTTGTCCCACAGCAGGACCAAATCTCCAACTTTGAAATTCCTTGCTTTGGTCTTCTTGTCAAAAATTTCTTCACTTTCAACTGATGTTCTTTAATTCTATCCACCACTTGGCATCTACTTTCCTCCAGCTTCTCCAGGAAGAGGATCCTCTTTTCAATGGAGTCTTTGTCTTCGAACATCTTCTTTATCTTATAGTAGCTTGAGAGCTAGTATCTAAATTGTGAGAGGAATCTTTGCCTCAATTCCATACAACATTTGGAAAGGTGATGTACCTATTTCCTTTTTAGGAGTGATCTTATCAGCCCACAATGCATCATATAACTTCTTGTCCCATTTCCTTTGATTCTCATCTATCACCTTGCATACAATGTCACAATGTTCTTGTTGCTTGAATTAACTTGACCATTTCCCTATGGATAGTAGTAAAAAGAGTGAGATAAGGAGATTCTAGAACCATAACAAAACTCTATGAGCTCCTTTGAAGAGAAATAGGTGGCATTGTCTACAACAATCTTCTGTGGTACTCCAAAGTGTACAATGATATTCTCCTTGATGAAGTTGCAGACTATTTCAGAGCTAGCTTGCTTGGTTGGAATGGCCTCCACCCATTTAGTGAAGTAATTAGTTGTAGTGAGTACATAAGTATTCCCTGCACTAGAATGAGGATTCAAAACACCAATAAAATCTAGCCCCCATTGCTGAAATGGTTCCTCAATCACCACAAGCCTGAGTGGTAATGCAACTAGTTGTGGATTTCCAACAAATTATTGGCATGCTTTGCATTTGGAAACCTAGTCTTGAGTATCTGCAAAGATGGAGGGCCAATAATATCTCCCCCTGAGAATCTTATGCGTAGTGACCATTGTTGAGAAATTTCCACCACAAGCTTGATCATGATATGCCCTGAGTAACTTTTCTTACTGCTTCTTATCTACACACCTAAGCAAACAACCATCTAGGCATCTATATTAAAGTGCATGATTCCAAATCACAAACTTGGTTACCTTTAGCTTTAGTTTCCTTTTTTTTGTAGTCAAGATGAGGAGGACATTCTCCATAAGTGAGGTAGTAAGCAATATCCACATACCACTCATCAGTAGTGGTGATAAAGAGAACTTGTGGACTATCTTCTAAACAAGTTGGGAAAACATCATCCTTTTCTCCCTGTTGAGCCTTGAGAGTTTCATGTTCAGCAATCAGCTTGCATAAACCATTTCCTCTTACCAGATTAGAGGGCCTAATCTCTAAGTCATACTCTTGGGTCTTTGTAATCCAACTTCCTCTCTTATCCTTAGGAACTTGTTGAGTCAAAATGGACTTGATTGCACTTACAAGGACCATCACCACTGTATGGGAATTGAGAATGTATACTCTGAAACTTTTAACATCTTTAACCACTATGTAGGAATTATTCTCCAGTTGGTTTTACTTTAGCTCGTGATTTTTCAAAGGATAACTCATGAAAGAAATGGGTGCTTCCAAGCCTTCATCATTTTTCTACACAAGGATAGTAGAGAGTGTATGTTATGATGTAATGCAATACATGATGAACTCCTTGTTGAAATCTTGAGATACAAGAGTTGCAAATTTGGAAATGGATTTTTGATATTTTCAAATGTTGTTTTTCCCTCCTTATTCCACTTGAAATTTTCTTAAGGCTTCATCATGGAAGTTATATGCTTAGTCAGTTCAGAAAACTCAGGCACAAAACGACGAAGGAAGTTTACCTTTCCAAAGAATGAATGAACTCCCTTTTTGTTGGTTGGTAAGGCTAATGCTTGGATAGCTCTAACCCTCTCAGGATCAATGTGTGCTCCATGTTTTTTCACAATGTGTCCCAACAACTTACCTTCTGTGACTCCAAAAATTCACTTCTTTGGATTTAGAGAAATGCCATGTTTCCTACACCTTACAAGGACTTTCTCCAAATGACTGATATGGTCTCCCCTCCTCTTTGAGAAAACCATGAGGTCATCAAGGTAAATGACAATGTAATATTTCAAATATTTGAAAGCCAAGTCCATTGCTCTCTGGAAAGTGGCCCCAACATTGATCAAGCTAAAAGGCATTCTGTTGTAGGAAAAAGTGCCCTAGGGTGTTGTGAAGGTTGTTTTGTTGCAATCCTCTTCTGCCACCTTGATTTGGTTATACCCTGAGAATCCATCAAGCAAAGAGAGCATCTTAGATCTAGTGATTGCTTACAAAATATGATCCATGATTGGAAGAGGGTAGTTGTCCTTGAGAGATGCCTGATTCAGATTTCGGAAGTCTACACAAATCCTTATTTCCCCATTCTTATTCCTTACTAGAATAATGTTAGCCACCCATGTTGGATGGTGGATGGGGAAGATGATCCTAGCATTGAGCATATTTTTCACCTCTTCTTTGATAACATCACAAATCTTTGGATTATAGGGACTTTTTTTTTTTTGCCTAAAGGGCTTAGCTCCTTGCTTCAAAGGAATGGAATGATGCATTTCCTTTGGCTGAAAAGACTTGAGTTCATCATAGGAGTAGGCCAGGACATCTGAGTACTTTTTTAGTAGAGCAACAAACTTTCTCTTCTCTTCTGGTGAAAAAAATTTACTAATGTTAACCATCCTTGGATTCTCTGAAGTGCCAATGTTTTCTTGGTCGAAATCGATGGGAACCGAGAAGACTATTTTTCTTTCTCTTGGATGAACCTGTCATGCTTGTCAAAGAGATCTTCTAAAGAAACTAGGCCTTTGGGGATTTTGTTTCCTTTCAGTTTAATTACCCCCTCTTCATCAATTTCCTCAATTCCTTCCTTCTCTTCTTTGGGGACTGATTCACGGTGTGGGTTTTCACTTCCTTCAAAGAATAGATTATTGAAGTTATCCCTTTGTTCTAAGAAGGCTAGGATTTGATTGTCATCATTGAAGACCTACCAATGATTTTCATTGTCTGGTACACTAGGTCTAGAAACCAATCCAAATGGTCACCTTATATTTTGCAAAAGAAGGGTGATGTGTCACTAAGGAAGTGACACTACCCAAGAATCAGCCTTTTCATTCTTATCCCTAGGGATAGCTTCAATGGATAATGCATCAAAGGATTCAATGCATTCCCACACTCTATTAATATAGTTCTTGAGCCTTGGATTTTTTAAATGATATTGTTAGCATAACTACTTCACCATAATCTCAACATCACCTTTGCATCTCAACTTCTTAATCCCCATGTCCTCTGTTGCATTCATGCCTAAGAGCAACGCTTCGTACTTTGTAGTATTGTTTGTATTATCAAATTTCTACTTATAGGAAAAAGGGTATATCTCATTGGAGGGAGAGTATAATACTACACGAGCTCCTAAATGTGCTCTGGAATGACTGCCATCAAACTCCATTGTCCAAATCTAATCTTCTTCTTCCTCCATGAGCAGTGGAAAGTTATCTTCCTTTTGTGATGTAAGGAAGTAGTTTCCTATCCCACAATCTTGAAAGAAGATGTTAGCTCTTGGATCATCATATTTCCTTACTATGAATTTCATTTTCCTGACTGGCAAAACTTATTCATTTCTCCTTTCACTGGGATAGTTGTAGATGACCAATCCATTTTTATTTCTCCACCTAGATCTGTAAAAATTCTACTCAAAAGCATACCAAAATATGTTGGGATATTTTCCACCAAAATGGTCAAGAGTATCTTCTTGTCAGGGTAATCAGCTAGTGCAACCTGAGCATCCTTGATTCTTCCTACTAATGGAACTTGTTTGGATTCCATTGAATAGCATGTGCCATTTTCCCGGGTCAAAGTGAGGCCAAGAGCATTTGTAACTTTTGCTGGCATCACATTATCTGAGGCTCCAAATTCTATGATGTAATTGTTCAACTGGAAGCCTTTGATGAGAAGTGACAGGTAGAAAGGCTCAACTCTGTTGGTGTTGGAAGCACTAAGGGCTAGCATGTTTTGAGAAGGTGGTATGGATGGTGTGGGAAGTAAGCCTTTAGAATTAGAGATTTGGGGTGTAGAGTTACCACCCCGGACTACCTTGATGAATCTGTCAAATTGGGCAAGATGTGTTTGTAGGTATTCAATCTTAGAGAGTTGAACTTTGGTTTTGCTTGCATGCTCCACAAAGTCAAATGGAGCTATGGTAGGTGAGGAAGAGGTTCCAGCAGTGGATGAGGACTTAAATGGTAGAGGTTTTGTTATTTTTGTGTTGGGTTATCATTTTCAAATGTATTAATTGGCTTAGAAAGAGTTGAGGGTATAGCCCTCGATTGAAATTTATATGTTCTTGCAGAACCATTATTAATAAGAGAATTGCTCTTAACAACTTTTGGGCTGAGAGGAGAATCAGATGACTTACTTGGCATAATAGTGTGATCCTTGATGACCAGTGAATCTAGTTTCTCTTTGACTGATTCCATAGAAGGTGATAATGGTGATCCTCTATTGACGATCTTGTTTTGTGGAGGCTTTGAAGAGTTATCTTCTTTGTTCTTCCTATTCTCAGTTGCAACTGCTAAGGTTGAAACACCATTCTTAGATTGTGCACGAGTGAAAATAGCACATGAAAACTTTGGAGCTCCTTCATCACCTTCCTCCTCATCATCAACGTATTCAATCAGGCCATTGTGCATGCCAACCTCTTAAATTTCAAGATATTTTTCGTAGTCATGCATGTTTTCTTCTTTAGTTTCCCCAATGTGTGTTCCTTCTTTTGATTCTCTAGTGTCACAGATAGCATTGAATTGTGGTGCTTCAAGAGAAATCCTATGAGGAGGTGGAACAATTCTTGGTCATTATGAGGATTTGATCTCCTTAGAGCATTCCTCATTGTGATTTGTGACAGTTGTTTCTTCAAAGCAACTAGGTCATTTGCCATTTTTTGGAACATTGGATCAGTGGTGACTAGATTTGAACTCTAACCTTTTTGCTTCCCATTTGGTCCTTTCACTTTTCCAGAAATAATTAGATCATCATCAGTCTCAATTGTGAAGTCTTTAGCGTCCCTCAAGGTTCTTGGTTGGGCTCTTCTGAGGAAGAAACCAACTTCTGGTGGCAAAGCACTGATGAAGAATCTTTTCAAGTTATTTTTAGAGGGTAACACATCTTTTGGGATCCTCCTTGTCAACCTATCATACCTTGCTACAAAATATCTCATTGATTCGGAGGTCTCCTTCTTCATCTAAACCAATTGGACCAGTAGGTCCTGAAAATCTTCTGTGCTCTTGAACCTATGTTCAAATGCACTTCTTATATCTTCCCAACATGTGACAGATCTTGGGGGCAACATGTAGAACCATTCAACAGCCTTTTCTTGGAGTGACTCCACAAAGAGCCTAACTAAAACATCTTCATCTTCAACTCCCAACACTCCACAAGTAGTGATGAATGCTACTACATGTTCTTCTGGGGAGCTGAGAACCATCCCCTTTGAATTTTGGGAAGTTTTTCTTGAACCTCTTAGGAGCTCATGGAGTGGTTGATCAAGAGCCAGTGGAATGGTATTTCTCCCCCATGGTATGTTAGGCCTACGTTCCTCATGCTCACGATCACCCATTCTATTCCTGTTTCTATCCTCCAGTCTTGCTAAGGTTGCTTCTATTGCTGCTCTTTCTTCTGCTTCAATTTGGAGTCTTTCTATTTCTTCAAGTTGAGCCCTTATCTCCTCCTCAAGCAACTGCCTCTCTTTCAAGATCTTCAAATGTGGGATCAATTTTTCCTTCTTTCCTTAGTTAGGTGTATCTTCTATCATCTAGCTTGAAATTTTATGCTCTCCTCTTGGGTCTCTACCTTTGTAGCGATAACACATTCCTCTTCCAGGTCTAGAATCCTTATGCCAATGAAGTATTGATTAACATTTTGTCTTTTATGCCAAATAGCTTCTCGAAGATTAGACGCAATGTCTTCTTGGATGTGAAAGAGTAAATCAGGTCTCTCAACAAGAGGATTTCCCAAAATAGCCATGATTTACATCCATGTAGTTTGTGTGATTATTCAATCTCTAGGAACTTTTCTTCTAGAATATTTTTGTATTTTATGACCTTGAGGTTGTTTTTAGGTGTAGATGCTGCAAAATTTGCCCCACAGTGGGTGCCAAAAACTGTTGGTGAGAAAAATTGTCTTGTGGAAAAATTGGTGGGTTTTAGGCCAACACTATGGGAATCTAAGTCCCTCTACTTGAATGGTGCAACTTCTATATGTGCATGCATGAAAAAGTGGATTTCAATGGTGGTCTTTCGACTAGAGATCTAGTAGGGGCACTCCACTGTCCCTATGGAAAAGCTAGCAATTTCTCACTAGAGAAGAACTTTGTCTGAGAAGGGAAAAGGGAGTGAGAATGGAGGTAGGAAAAACTAATGTTACGGGTAGAATATCAGATGCCCACACACATCAATTAGAAACTTCATTTACATGCATTTATAATCAGAAGAAAAAACAAATCCGCGGAGAAGCTACAAGACTGAATGAAACTCATTAGTCGTAAAGTACCAATTAATTCCTCAATCAAGGAGGAAAAATTCCTTCTTTTCTTATTGAAGCTTGAGCAGAGTTTGTACATAGCTTGAGAATGGAAGAAATTCGAGGAAGAAGAGAAAATAGAAGAAGAATGGCATTTTCTATCTTTTCTAGGTACAGAGCACTCTGGTTTTTTTTTAAATCAATCCCCTAGAATGACATCAAGAAGCCATTATATTCTTTACAAGAAACTGTTACAACTTCACAAATCCTCAACACCTTTTTGAATCCCTTTGTTGTGAAGAAAACGCTCATGGCGGGTTAAAACTAGATCTTGCAAAGCAACCATTACATTCAATTTTCTAGTTTAAATACAAACTGTTAGATTTTCTCCTCTAACTCTAAAATCGGCCATCCATGTGGCAGGAAGGGATTGGAGTGGTTACGGGAATCCCTTTGCATTTTGTGATTTTTTAGAGATTTGGAAATTTGGAACAAATTGGCCCGCACCCCCGCTTTGACTTTTCAACTTAGACATGTGGCTACTTCTGATTGGAAATGGGGTCACGACCCTTTTCTCAACATTTTAACCTTTTTTGGAAAAAGGATCAAAACTCAATTTCCTCCGCCGACCCACTGCTCCGATTTGACTAGGACACGTGGCACATTCTGGTTGGAGACGGGGTCATGGCTCCTTTCTAAACATTTTAACCTTTTTGGGAAAAAGGCTCAAAACCTCAATTTCCTCCACCGGCCCACTCTCCTACTTTGACTTTTCAACGGCGGGCTTCACCTTGACTTTTTCCTTTATAGCCTGATCGGGGCTATGGATCATTTTTTAACTTTTCACCTTTTTTACAAAAAGGCTCAAAAACACAAATTCCTCCACCAACCTGCTCTTCCACTTTGAATTTTCAACTTTGGGCCCAAGACCTTGGCGGAGCCGCGGAGCATTTTAGAACTTTTACTTCACTTTTGGGAATTTGGTTAAATTTCCAAAAGTTCCCCGATGGCCCACTCATCTGCTTTGAATTTTCAACAGTGGGCTTCAACTTTGAATTTTTCTTTATAGCCTGATCGAGATCACAGGGCAAATTTACCATTTTTACCAAAAGTGACCAAAAGTGTTAAGTTTACCAAAAATCCCATTCCTTCCCATTAAATAGGATCTGACCACGTACCTACATTCATTGGTGTCAAAATTTGAAGGGGAAAAGATGCCCGTTATCTTGTTGTGGAAAATACGTAAAATAAGAAAAATTCATCGTTTTGAGTCCAATTTTTTAATTTCCTTGACAAACCAAAGGCATGGAGTAAAAACCATGATTTGGCAACCCAGGCCATAGAACAAGTGAACAATTTTGATAAAAAATGGAGGTTGTAAAGAGGATATTACGTGCATAGACCAGGAAATGGAGAATTTCTCAAAATGAGAAAAATAGAGGTTTAAATATCTTTAGGGCACGACTTCTACTAATTTCTTGAATCTCTAATTTGTCTTAACACCAACAAAGGGCATGAGGTCAAAGAATTCTAATTTGGCTATAAAAACGTAGAGTAGTTTTCGAGAGACAACATGGTCCTACTATCTCAAGAAAAACCTTGTCTATGGGGGACTTGATAATCATCCATCCCATGTTATCAATCCACACCATGTTATTTCATTCACATTACAATTTAAAACCACTTAAAAAAAAACTTCACTCGTATGTATCTTCACACATTTGGCATGGAGAGGTTTTGGCCTCAATCATTATGAACAAGGAAACCACAATTTAATTGTCCAATGTTCTCTTAGAGCCTATGAGAAATATGGTTTAGGGCATAAAAATTCCATCTCCTAAATATCCAAAAACACTATATCTGAGCTCACTACACCCATGTCTATTCCCGAACTAGAATCATCATCATCGAAAAACCTAAAGATCTTATGGACACAAATGACATTGTATCCATCCCACATAATTTTGTAATCAATGTTATATATTTAGGGCCACTTACTTATCAATCTAATCACTCCACTAAATCACTACCCCTTGTTTGGCTAGAAATGGTTGAGGAAGATCTACCTACTATAGATATCCTCAAGTTTCAGGATAACTAGGATATCCTTTCCCTTATGGGAGCCGAAGATTGCTTTCTTTAGAAAACCCCACCATCTGAAACATCAACTATCCTTAAAAATCCACTTTTGACATTAAATTAGGTACTCCTAAGGATCCTCCCTTAGTTAAGTTTGGTCAATCTTTGAATCTATAAGAACCCGATGATTTAACTTCATTCTTAGAAAAATATTACAAAGCCTTTTCCTAGTCATAAAGTGATATGCCTAGTATCGATCCTAACATCATCGTACACAACATAGTCATGTATCCCAATGCTAAGATAGTTAAACAAAATATTTATAAAATGCATCCCCATATAACTCTCCTTGTTAAGGAAGAGTTACAATGTCTCTTATCTGCAAACTTTATCATACCCATTGATTATCCACAATGGGTGTCTAACATCATCCCCATAACTAAAGCTTCAATAAAGTTACACATTTGCACAAATTTCATGGATCTCAACCTTGTCTCTCCTAAATATGACTTCCCTCTTCCAAATATAGATCAGGTTGACAACCTAATAGCTGGCCACAAAATGCTTTACTGTCATGGATGTCTTTTCTACTTATAATCAAAACCTTATTTCCCCAAAAATAAACACAAAAATTCTTTTATTACCCCTTGGGAAACTTATGTTACCGTGTCATGCTATTTGGTCTTTAAAATATGGGGGCTACTTATCAACATGTCATGACGTACATTTTTCATGACCTCATCCACAAGATTTTCAAAGACTACATCGATGACCTTTTATAAAAATCCAAATCATGAAAAACCATCGTGATGTCCTTGAATCAATCTTTACTCGTCTCATCTAGTATTGTCTCTGGCTTAATCCTATAAAGTGAGTTTTTTTGTCCTCACTTTGGAAAATTTTTAGGATTTATCATATATATCTTCCTCGAGGTAAATTGAATTCAATTTGACGTTTCATATCACAACCTTTCTAACTATTGTCGGTTGTTTCACAATTTCCTAGACCAAGACGTAAACATTAATTAGGAATCGATTTCCAGAATACCTTCGATGAAATAAAATAATATTTATAATCACCTCCTATGCTTACTCCACCTCATGAAGGGAATTCCTTCAATATATATGTATCCATGTCAAAACATGCTCTAGGATCTATGCTCTCAACATGATAATCATGGTCATGAACATGATGTATACTATATTAGTCAAACATGTAGACACCAAAATTGGGTCATACTCCCTTTCAACCACATTAATTAAATTAACCACATCCTACCTATTCATATCCCATGGTGTACATGTTAATTAAATTAATTAATATCCTCACTTAACCACCTCATCCGGCCATCTCACTCAAATACCTACTCAAACCTCATTAATGACCTTAGACCAAGTCTAAACCTATCCTAACTAACTAGGATTTATTATAAAACCTAGAATTAAATCTTATTAACAAACCTAAAATGCCTCCCACTTATCTTACCATGATCTATCACTTGAGAATCGGTAGAAATGTTAGATATCATGCCAAAAATAGCAACAATCTAGCTATTTTTGGCCAACCTAGATATTCTGCCTTGACCAACGTCGGTTATATCTCAACCGATGCCATCACTAACAATTTTCACTTAGGTTAAATATGTTTCCAAAAGCCTTTTCCCAGGTTGGTCAATTGATTTAGGATCTCATTTCTTCCAGAGACTTGGAGCACTTGAATTTCTTTAGCACTTAGGCAAAAGAAGACACATGGGAGCACTACCAACATTAGATCACCATTCATCATCCTCTTCATGATCACAAATTCATAGCAGAGGGAATAGAGATTTGAACTACCCCAGAATGAATATAATGGCTCTTCTCTCTAGATCTCTATTGTTATCATCTTCATCACCTACGTCCTCCAATCTATTTTCCAGTAAGTATTCAACATCTCTACATTGAATCTCTAGTTTCTTTGTGTAGATTTATTTATTCATCTATGTAATTTGTTTCTCTCCACACCCATATACTTTTCCTTCCATCAACACATTAGCTGATCATACCCAGGACTTTCCACCCATTTTCACCCTCTCCTGATCATCTCTGAGTCTTCATAACCATTTTATGACCTCACCCTCACCATTTCCAACCTCTGTGCAATCATAGGTAGTATGGAAAACCAATCCTATGAACTCTCTGCTGATTTCCCCTACCGTCTTTGGTTATCCAACTGAAATCAATTACTCTTCCTAACTAGCATTTCTCGGTCAACTGACATCGGTTATTATGTCTAGAAATATTGCTCGGACCAGCAGGATAATACCCACTTCCCTATAGCCCAAAACCATTCCTAATCCTTACCAGACCTTACCCGGCACATGCACTGACCTACAACTCAACACTAGCTAATCAACCCTCCCATTTTGACCTTAAAAAACCTTTTACATGACCTTTCTTATTGTTTTGTATGAGATACCTAAATCGTTTCAATTTCGATAGTATATTTACTTCATGTAGGATTTAACTGGAATTAATATTATAATATAAAAGTGGATTGACATCCTATTCGGAAGTTTCGAGCTTCCCAAATCTAGCTTCCATTAGGTAGCCCACTCATTTTTTTGTTTAACTCTATTCGGTGGTATTGTTTTACATTTACAGGTAGTTCCTTGCAGCTAAAAGGGATCTCTCACAATCAACTTGGATCAATAAGTCATAACACACTCACACCTTCAACCAACATCGAAACAAGTAGTCCTCGTTTGGCCTACTAACCTTATTTGTTTCATTCATTTGCTAAGAATCTAGTGAAACTTTTTGCACGTCTAGTGGGAAACATTAGGGCTTCCTTTACATTTTTTCATTCCTAGGAATAATTTTTTGTTTATTTCCCTTTGAAAAGTATTCACATTAATTTTCTTCTCTGGAATATTCTCCTTCTTGTTATTATCTAAAATAAATTGTACTTTTAGTGCTTTAAAAATAACATGTCTTCCTTTTACTACATTGCATTAGTGAAAGAGCATCCCTCTTCATGTTCTCCATTTGTTACATCGAATGTAATTATGTATTTGGGCTTAAAACACTTGCATTTTATTTTGGATTGTTGCATTATAGCTCACATTAATTGGAGGGCAACCTATACGCTGGAAATCATATCCAGATGATGGTTGACTAATGTAATCATAGTTCACTTACACACTCTTTCTCTATATATACCAAACCACTTACATAATTTACACATCTTCTTAAATATCCTTCTACCTGGAAGAAGTTATCAACAATCATACGATCGGAGGAATGATAGCGAATGCCCAATTGGTTTCTCTATCAATTCATTATCTGAGAGAAAGAACTACCTCTGCAAAAAATTTACTTGAAACCATCCTTAGATCTTGGCATTAATAGGACACCTTCTATTGAACCAAAAATTCTATTTTGTTCACAATTCATTCTTAAATAGCATAAGCTAAAACATAAAATTCACCCATAGGATTTCGTGTTTCTTAACTTTTGCTTGATTTGTGTTTTGAGTTGTGAGGACATGTTCTCCATTTTTCTTTCTTCCTTTCACACTCCACAATTATAGTTGGTGTATTCTGAATTTTTCTGAGTGTGTTAAGGTCCATCAATGTCATACTTAGGTTTTTCGGCTGATATTTTACTCGATCTATGTCACGAAAATAAACTTTCTCCATATTTTCAACTTTCATAATGATAGCGTCGGTCTAGCAAGCTGGAATCAATTTACTCGATCGTCATCGGTTTACTTGAACATTGTCATTTATCTACTTTTTGGCCATTTTACCAAAAACAACACTTACCACATTTTCTGTTCTTTTTGAAGTTCCTCAAACATATCATCATACCCCTAGATCTTTAAAATCATTGTTAGATCTAGTTTTGTCTCATTTTCATCATTTATTTCCCCATTTGTAAATTTTTTTATTTCTTACGAACTTAGATATCGGTTAACCTAACTGGCATCGGTCACCCTATCACCTTAATCAGTTAACCTAATTTGTGGGTAGTTCCTATTTTTAATTTTTAATTAAAACAATGACCTGTTTTTAACTTATAGAACTATTTTTCTCCATTTCTTCTATTTTCTTGTGTCATTTACCGAGAATATATTGTGAAGCCTATACCAACTCACATGGTTTTGACTTGTATTCAATCCAAGGCCCTTATATTCCATGTAATCCTTCAACCACTCATGCCTAGCCCATTGCCACCTTTTATCTTGTCACCTATGGATCCTACTCAGCCCATTATCATTAGTACCGGTGATGAGGAGTTCACAAGACTCCTTAACCATAACCCCATTTCCTTACAACATTATCTTGCCCATTCATCTACTTGGGATTCATCAGGACAACTGGTATATGGCATGCTTGTGTCCATCCCCTCTTCCCTTTCCCCCACTTTTGAGTCATCTAGTACTAACTCAGCCTTACCTTCTTCTAGATTACTACACATAGTATCCCAAATTGGCCCTACGTCATCAATTCTGTGACACCTACATCATCAGTCACACATTTGTGAACATTTCCTCCCATGGTGTCAACCATTCCTTCATCAGCCACCTTGAGCATAGCCCCATCTGCAGATGCCACCTAGTATATACATATTGCATAAGAACAACCCATAGTGTCGCAACCCATACCCCACTCCAAAACATCATCCTCCCCATCCTGCAGGTCTTTACCTCCAATCACTACAAGGATTTCTACATCCAATCCACCTATGAACACATATCACCAAAAATCACCTATCTCGTTTATCACCTATTTGAGGTATTTGCCACATGTATCTATTCCCTCCTCACGGTTCTCATACTCAAGCACCACCATATACTGGAATGTCATCCACATCATACATTCATCATCAACCCCCTTATACTGCAGGGGGTTCCCAATCATCATAACCTACCAACGACCTTATCAAAATGATGATAGAAAAGATGTAAACATTGGAATCATCAGTTTCTGGCTCTCACAACTCTTTAACATATGATGAAATCTGTAATGAGCCTATTCATCTGTCTATTCCCATTTTTCCATACCCTACACATTGGGAAATGCCAAAATTCAACTAGTTCAATAGCAAAGAAGACCCGCAACAACACTTGTGATCTTTCAAACATGGGTGTTATCTAATCACTCATGACAACGCTCTACTCTTGTAGACATTCTCCATGTCCTTAACAAGACCCACGTTGTATTCGTATAGTGATTTACCTCAACATACCATTTATACATTCAAATAAGGGCTCAAGCCTTCTTGGACCATTTTTCAATCAATATTGTTAAGAAGATCACCATGACTAACTTATATTCAGCACAATAATACGATGATGAGTCTATCACAGATTTTGTTGCTCGTTGGCGAAGCCTCATCAACCAGATTAAATCCTAGCTACCTCAAAATAAGCTTATAGAGTTGTTTACTTGGGCTTGTTCTAGGCACATATCACCAACTCTCCAAGTCTAAACCTTCAATACCTTTAACGAAGCATTCATCATGGCTATAAATCTTGAAATCCGTGCCATAGAAGAGAAGAAAATTCAATTACATAACAAAAACACTACATTTAAATCCAATGATTCTTCTTCCTCTTCAAAACCACAACAAATATTCTAAAGCAAAAGTATCTACCAACATGGTAGTTTTAAAATCTAGCCCATCTCACTCATCAAATCAATTGAAACCTTCTTCAAACCTTTCTCCCATTCAAGATTTCTAGTTTAGACAAGAGCAACAAAAGTACACTCCAATCGGGAGCCTTATTCTTCAGTATTAGAAAAAATTCTTAAAGCCAAAGTAATTTCTCTACCACCCATCAAACCACATATTGGTTTTGACCCTGCTCATCCTATGCCTGCATGGTACAAGGAACATGACTATTACAACTATCATCGCATTAAAGGCCATAGCGATGGTAATTGTATAACCTTTAAAAACATCGTCCAGGAAATGTTAGACAATGGAGATCTTGTCTTGGACAACCCAAATGCACCAACTAATCAGAACTTGCATATCTTTAAGAAGTTGTTCCCTAACCATACCCCATCATCTAAGAAAACTAGAAAACCTTCAACTAATGATAGTAATGTCCATGAGGTCCATGTTGTGTTTTACACCATACCATCCCTTCCTCAATTTCCTCATATCCCCTCCATCGAGGAGATTCTAGCATGAGCTCCTTTACCCATGGAGGATCCTATTTCATCTACTCCTTCACCCATAGAGGAGTCCCCTTCATCTCCCCTTCACCCATGGAGGAGACCACAATATCTAGCTATGTTTATTCATCACTCCCCTCACAACCTAATGAACAACCTATGGTGTTAACTCTCCTACCCATAGGAGAGTCATGCTCACCTCCCTCTTCATTGAAAGAGGAACCTACTTCATCCCACCTGTCATCTCCCCTACCAATAGAGGATCATTTATAAGTGTCATTTCCTATTAGTGAAAACTCCCCATTAGCCTTCTAGGATCCAGTTTGATTTTCTCTCATCTCTCTTACCTCTGAGTCTAAAGCTAACCGGTTCCTGTCTCATAGACATACTTTACATGGATTACTACTAAATCAATGTCATCTCATCTTATAATAGTATTGTTTTAACATTTGGAAAACCACTTAGATTATGTTGATAATTCCATGATGTGGGAATGTCTCTGGATAACCTTTTCAACTCTAATGAAAATGTCATTAGTTCATACCTCTTTGATTTATCCAAAGGTATTTGAGACAATCAAACCAACTATGCCCATACCAATCATTACGGTCTCTTCCTCATCACCATCACCTACAACTAAAATCTTACCAATAATAAAACCTAATCTTATGCTTAAGAACCTACATGCACTTACAATTTTCCCCACAACCGAACCATCACCACATTGGGTGTCATGACGACATCAATTCTAGTCCATCCTCTGTCAAATTGGATTCAGCCACATCTTCACAAACCCATGAAAAAAACTATTCCTCCACCTAAAAGGAAGACCCAACCTTCTAGACCGCATAGACCAATTTTTCCCACTACTCCTCTATCACCTTCACCACTTCCCTCCATCCTAGGACCTCACCCATTGACCTTGGCCAAGAAACCTCCTATCCAAGGAAAAATGAAAGCACAATAGTCTATCTTTTCATCATGATATTTTATCACACCCAACTTACCAACACAATGCACACATTTTTCGTTATCGGCATTTTTCATACCGCCTATACCACCACCGCATATAATAACCTCATCAATACCTATGAGATTTTCTTCTCTTGACTCATACCTTCCACATTTCCTCTGCCAACAACCTTCATCATGCCTCCTTTATTAGCTTGGCTAACTCCTCCTCTTCCACCATAGGCCTTCCCTTCTACATCATGTACTCATGCCTATTGGTTGGATATTTTTCAATCCAAAATATGAGGTTCAAGCACGATCGTGGGATTTAATCCCTCCTCAAATACAGGTGAGGCTGCTATTTATTACTAATCTAAAACATAGCAGAAATAATATATATATATACAATATTCACACTATTCTAACCATTGGGGTTGGGATAGAATCCCGAAATCCATATCCACACAAGGTGAAGATGTTGTTGTTTTATAAATGGATTGGATTGGAAAGGAATTTATTATTATGGAAGAAACATAATGGAAAGGAAATGAGAGGAACGTATTTTCTTTCGAGAAAACATAGATCACAAAATAATCATATGATTTTTAGATAACAAATATAATGTTTGAAATAATTAAAATAATCGAGAGTGCTAAACAAATAATAGCTTAAGATTCTAAACATAAGAACAATATCTTAAGAGAGATGAATCTCACAACACAAAGTTTGTAAAATAGCATCAATTTCTATTCCTCAAATGATTAAAAGAAAACACAAAGTTTTTCTTCTTCACAATAGTTCTCAATATTCCAAAAATCTCCACCTTTTGGAATGCATAAGTATCCCTTATTTATAATAAAAAGAGTTGAGAGAAAATAGGATAAATCCAAGAAAATAGTCTTTTAATGAGATTCCTATTTTGTTTGACTCTCATGTAGGAGACCAAGTAAAAATTTACTTCCTACGTGATGAACGAAAATGAAAAAGACATGTCAATTTTGGAAGGAAATGACATGTCACATCACTTGGCTTATTCCATTTCCTCACCCTTGTCTTCTTCAGTGATGCCTATTTATCTCAAAAATATTGAAACTTCCAGATCATGTCTTGTATTTTAGCTTCATATGGTGCACTAGAATAATTACTTAGAACCTCACAAGTTTCTTGTGTGTCACTTGCGTTGCCAGGAAGTTTCTTCAATCTCTTATTAAGTTTTCTCAGTGATTCCAAAACATTCTTGATCTTTATAAATTTATCAATGACACTCAGATCAAAGATGGAAGCTGGTTCTTACTCGATCGATTCCTAAATTTGTTTATAGAAACCATCAGCAGGTAGAATGGTTGAGCCTTCATCCAATACTTTAGGAAATATTTTGAACATATCTTCTTCGATATCACTAGTGGCATCAATCAACTGATCTCTAGATTCTCTCAACTTGCTACAAGCTTCACTAAGAATATTTATCTTGAACCTAATAGCCTTGGTTAGCTAGAAGTGTTTATCCCCATGTGGAATGACTCCTTCTTCCACTAAGACCCAAGATGGAATTTTCTTCCATCCTCTTTCATTTCCTCTAAGGATTTATACACCTCTACTATATCATCAATGCACCGAGGGCCTCCAAAGTTATTTCAAGGTTTCCAGCCTCCTGTGAAAATTCATCATTCATCTTATTGCCATCCTTTTTCATTTCCTCTAAGGATTTATATACCTCTACTATATCATCAATGACTTTCCTTCCTTGAAGGAGTAACCTCTAAATCCATTCATCCACCGTTCTCCCCTTCTCATTGATCTTCTCAATAATAGGCACTGATGAGAAGTCGAACTTGATAGGAGTGGGAGTAGAAGATGACGGGGTTGACTGAGAGGGCTTTGAGAGCTTAAGCAATACTTCTGTCAACTATTCCACTTTCTCTTTTAGCTCATCCCTACTCACCTTTGTTTCCTTTAGCTTTTGGCATAACACATTCATGGCATCTTGTGCATCTTGTTGTGCCCCTTATGTTGTTACCTTTCCTAGATCCACCCTTGTAACTCGAATTCAATCGAGTCGTTATGTCCTCCTTGGTTTTGTCACCGAGGGATTGTAAATCTATGAAAATAATACCCTTCTAAGACATCTACTAAAACCCTTGAAACTATTTTAGGTTTCTTGGAAGATTTTTCACTGACAGGAGAGACCTTGAATGAACTTGAATTCAAGGTTTTGACACATCTACCCATGGTATGGGAACTACCACCTTCCTCTTCTTTGAGTCCTTTTGACCAATGATTGAGGTACAAAAAAGAAATTTATTTTATTGGAGGTGTCATGGTTGGTATTCTTCTTAATGGGTGGAGGAATATTTTCTTGCAGATTTGTGATGACCTTCTAGCAAGTGTAGTGACTGTGGGAATCGACCTTCTTGAGGGAATGAAGGTGAAAAGGAGAGAGGAGGCATTTCTATAGCCAACATAGGCCTAGCAGAGAGAGGTTAAGCACTTCACAAAACATGATACAAGCACTTCACAAAATATTTAGTGGAGTTCTTATATAAGAAGAGATGTCTTCTGACACACTCTTTCCAAACATAAAACACAAACAAAGGTGGAAATGTTTGTTGAACAAGGGGATGTTAAGCACTTCACAAAACCTGATACAAGCAGAGCCAAGAGGATGTTGAGCACTTGGAGAAACTTGATACTCTATGGAAGTCAAACGATGTGGGACACCCTGTATAACTTGAAACAAAGACATCGGGTTTTGAAACAAAGGGATGTCAGAACATGTAAAATTCCCACCAAGTTTGTAAGTTAGGATTTTTAGATTCTTCTCAAAAATCAAAAGAGTATATCCCATGGGAAAAATAAGAAAACACCCAAAGGGTGAATTCCAAACAAGAGGTTTCATGGGAATACAATAGGAAATGAAGAAAACAACCCAAAACCCTAAACCTAGAGGGAAGAAAAAGAAAAGAGGGGAAAATGCCAAATTAACACCTAAAAAAAAACCCAAATACCTCAAATCGGTAATAAGAGAAAATACCTTCAATAAATTTGAAAAATGGTTGAAGACGGATCACAAAATCAATCGAGAGGTTTAGTCGGGTTTGGAGGTCGAAGGAACATGCATGAAAAATCCACGCAGTGAAAATATACCAGGTAAAAATGACGTGTAAAATTGAACTATTTATAAAGCCCTAGCATTAATTACACCTCATCCGACATGTGTGCCAACTACTAGACAACTCGACATTAATGTCATGTCATCATGCTCGAGTGTCTGAAAACCTGATACAAAGGATTTACTATCAAATCAGGTTTCGGGAAACAATTGTCATGAAGCATGAGATGTTTGGATGTTATCAAGTTCTGAAAACCTGACACAAAGGATCATTTCGAGTTTCAAGTTTTGGGAAACAAGCGACATGGAGCATTCATTTTGCAAGGTATGTTATGATGCTTTTGAGTTTCGAAAACCCAATACACTAGCTTGTAATTAGGTTTTGGGTTTTGGGAAACAATTGACATGAAGCATGTAAAGGATATGTTTCCATGCGATGGAAACCCGAAAACTGAAAATCTCCTTCAAAGGGAATTTTAGGATATTTTGTCAAAACATTTACGTGGTTATCTCAATTTTAATGAAATCACTAAAAATGAGATAACATTTGGCTCAAATTGGAGACTTTCTTTGAGACATCAAAGGAAGACAAATTATATATCAAAAAGCTTTATCCATTGGGCTACAGAGTCTGAAGAAGAAAAACTGAAAACAAACAAAGAAAGAAAGAAAAGAAAGAAAACACACTGCTTTTTCACCTTTTTCTTAGATTGTTTCTTTGAATTGTTGATGAAACAAATAGGGTAAAGGACGTAGGAGGAATACCTATTCAAATGTCGAGTTGATGGGTTGTTGCATGTGTATGACTTAAAAATCCATAGGCGTGTGAGAGATTCCTTTTGGCTAGGAGGAACTACCTGTAATGAATACAAAACCACCGAAAGGAATTAAACAATATGGGCAGTGAACTACCTAGCGTGAGCTAGATCCGGAAGTATGATACTTCCTAGATGGTCACAAGATACCTGCTTTAAACAAATTAATGCTATAAACAAAGTAAATCATATTATTATTTTAAAATTATTTAGGTACCTCACGTAAAACATAATAAGAAAATAGATCTAATATAACAAAGAGGCTAAGATAGAATAGAATCCACAGTCAAATGGTTGGTTCGCATTTTGCGAGTCTAATAAAGGTCTTGGGTAGGTCACAAATGAGTGAGGGTTATGTAAAATTAGGTGGGTAGGTCTTTATTTAAGAGTGTGTAGACAAACACGATACTAGCTTTGGTCGGGGTGTCGACATAACGGTTAGTTATAACCAGCGCCGATTCTTATGAGATCTAGAAATGTCACGAGAATAGGTTTTTGTCTACTTTGTGATTACACAAAGGGTCTTGGTTGGTGGAGATGAAGTGTTGAGTGACTTGAATAGGATTTTTGAGGTTTTAATGACTTTACTGAAGTGAAAATGTTGGAAAAGGTCAATAGGCAACAAGATAAACAATGGGTGATGAAATAGTGATGAAATGAAATAAACCAACGAAGTATGAAATTATACTTGGATTTCGTTCTGGTGGTCTCATGTGTGTGAAGGATGGAGGTGATGATGATGGGTTTGAAGGCTACAAGTGATCAACAATCAAGAAAATCTTATGCATGGGCTACATGCACACTCCTCTTTACTTGGATAGATCAAATTGTGGCTAGGTTGGTATGCGAAGAAGATGCTCAATCTCCTTCCTTGGATGTGAGTTCTTGCTGAAATTTGCTCTCTAAAGATGCGTTATCTCTTTGAGATTTTGTTCTTGCTCATCAAATTTTTCTCCCAATGTTCTCCAACCTAATTCCAACCTTCGAATAAGGTTGTTTAAAGGTTAAAAGGGGTAACCGATGATGGTCCGGCTTAACCGGCGACGGTTAGGGTAACCGACGCGTCGGTCACGGTGGGATTTCCTAGGTTTACTTGAACTTAGGAGATCATCCTAATTTTCTTGGATCTTGTGTTGTTATCCCACATATTAGGCTGGGAGCTTCATGTGAGCATGCGGAAATGTCTTTAGAGGGAATGTAGGCATTGATTTTTAGGGTTTGGGTAAGTCTTAGTTAGTTATGGTAACTTGATAAGAGTAGGTCTTAGATTGATCTACTTTTGTCTAAATCAAAAATCCTAGACAAGTGATAGATTAGATGAGGGTGTAGCCTGATTGGATGGATGAGTTGGGCCAACCTTGAGTACCACTGTGTTAGCAGTTCCTTTAGCCTTTGAATAATTGGTTGGTGGTTTGGAAGAAGAAGAGGTTTCATTCAAATTGAATGTCGAATTCTTATTTTGTAATTGGATTTTCTTCTCTTCGATGGCCCGAATCTCTAACTTTCATGCCATAGTGAATGTCTCATCGAATGTTCGGAAAGTTTGGACCTGCAAGGTCAGGGAGATATGTCAGCGCAAGCTCATGTGAAGATCTTGATGAGTTCATTTTGTGGCAGTTGGAAGGTAAGTTGATTGATTAGATGCGCCAAAGAAGCAAAAAAACACAGCTGATGGATTCATCCTCGTCTTGATGTGTGGAATATAGATCAGTCATGGTAACTTTCTTTATGATATTGATAGGTAAATGATCCAAAAAAGCTTGGTCCACCCGATTGAATGAAAATATGGAGTGTTTGGGTAACCCACTATACCAATCTAATGCTGGTCCAGTGAGGGACATGGGAAAAGTTCTCAAAAGTAAGGCATCATCATGAGCAATTAGATAACACCCGTGTTTGAACGAGCGCAAATGTTGTTGTGGGTCTTCCTTACTATTGAAGCGGTTGAATTTAGGCATTTCCCAATGCACAAGGTATGAACAGATAGGAATGGATGGGTGAATAGGCTCATTGAAAATCTCGTCATAGGTGAGAGTGTTATGAGAGCTGGAAACCAATGCCTCCAATGTCTGCATCTTATCCATCATCAATTTAATTAGGTCATTGGTGGGTTGTGATGATTGGATGCCTCCTATAGCATGAGGAGGTTGGTTTTGGGCATATAATGGGGGTGGCATTCCAGTGTATGGAGCTGCCGTGTAAGGTGGTGGAGAAGAAGGCAATGAAATAGTGGGTAAGTACCCGGAATGAATAATAGATGAAATATGTGGTTGTTGGTAGTGTGTATATGGGGGTGGAAGGGTCGTGGTAACCCTAGTGGTAATAGAGGCTAATGATTGTGGAATGGAAAGAACCACATTCGAAATGGGGTAGGGGTCACCAACACCGGAGGTGGGAATGTAGATACATGTATGTATGAGACGAGTAAGGGTTGGATGAGGTTGTGTTTGGGGTAGTCATCGAGGGTATAGTGGATGTAATGGGTGCCACAGAGGTAACAGGTAATGCAGACGTAGTAGTCACGACGAGTGTAGAACCTAACCGTAAAACTATTGAGGCTAAGGTGGATGCGGGTAGCAAGACGAGCCATATGGGTATGATGCAAAAGTGGGTGTGAGAATTAGGGTGATAGATACGGGCATGTCGTATATCAACCGACCCAGGCGTCTTGAGTGGATGAGTGGGAGAGGTAAAAATGCAAGGCGATAGGGTTCTCGGTTAAGGAGTCATGTGAACTTCTCATCTCATCGACAAAGCAATATTAGTAGGCTAGATGGGATCCATGGCTGGTGATAAAATAAACTGTGGTGAAGGACTAGGTGGGAGTGGTTAGCAACTAGTGTGGAACATGAGGTTGTTTTCTTGTCTTTAGGTCAGCACCATGTGAACCAAAGTATTGATCAAGTAGGGACGCTTCTTTGTAAATGATACAAAGAATAGCGGGAACAAGTGAATCTAGTGATAAAATGTGGATGAAGTAACAAATGGTGGGTGGAATGTGAAATAGGCAAACCTATGTCGGTTAGGGGGAAACGAACGTCGGTCAAGGGTAACCGCTACCGATCACTTGTAGAAAATGGACACTAAGTAAACAACGAGATAGAAGGTAAAAATATGACAAGTATGCCATATCTCGGGGATGTGTAAAATGTTAATGGGAAAAATGATAGTGACAAAGACTGTGGAAAGTGGAATAAAGTGAAGTGAAAATGTCCTTTTCATAGGTTAGTAAAAGGACCTAGAACCGATGTCGGTTGGGCATAACCGATGATGGTTATTGTGAAATTGAAACAGTGATGAAAGAAAGTGGTTGTGAATTAAAATTTGATGTGGAATCAGACCCAAAATCCTAGAATTGATGATGATATGGCCCAAGCACACTCAGGTGAAGCCGGAATACATCAACTATGATGAGGAGTGTGCAAGGATGAACAAAAACAAGTGATGAACATGATCTTTCACCTCAAAACACAAGCCAAGCGAAACACTATGTGTGCATGGTTTTGTGCTTTTAGCTGAGTTAGATGAATGAGAACTAACACCTAAATAGTTCTATAACAAAGCTAAATAAAAATCTAAACACCATCAAAGATGAGAGCTAAACAAGATTAATACCTAGCATAATGCATTAACTTTGAATTAAACAATGCTAAAGTATTTAAATCTCTACTTCTCTAGATTACCAACAAACAAGTAAATGGACCTAAATAAGCTCCATGGCAATCAATATTTGGTTGTCCTTGATATCTCCAAGAACCTAGGAATGGGGGCTTATCAAAGTTGGGCTACAAGACCCTTTTGACACCTCCCATATGACCTAAGCACTTTAGGCTAGAATAGGAAGCTTAGCTCCTCAAGATGATGAACTCTCAAGAAAACAAGGTGCAAGCTCTTAGTCTCTTTGCTATATGCTTTGCATTTGCTCTCTTAAGAAGTTTAGGTGTAAGTAAAAAGGTAGGTGGAGGGATCTTTATATAGCCCAAAGGATAAAGGATTCAACACATTCTCATGAATGTGGGATAAAGGTAAAACATGATTAGGAATGGATAAGGTTGCTTTATAAAAGGTAACATTACTTTAGAAGGGTTTAATACATGTTTAGCAAGTCATGGGAGTTGGGGGTATTTTAATTAATCCAAGGTGATTAACTAATAGGTAGATGTAAGCTTATAGAAGATAATTAGAGGAATATTAGTATGATTGAGGGTATTAGAAGGGGATTAAATCAATTAAATATTGATTTATTGGTTAAATGGAAGGAAAGCTAATTAATGAATAATAATTAATTAGTCTAGGTAGAAGGGTGATTTATGAATGGAAGGTCGTTAATTAGGTATTTGTTAGATAGGTAACTTAATTAATTAGCTTAGTCTAATTAATTAATGATGATATGAGGGAAAATGAGTGCTTTTGATGATATTCCATCAATTTGCGAGAAAGATGATAATTAACGCAATTTAAGTATTTAAATTGCTTGGGCGTAATTATAGGTGTCTACATTTACCCCTCTTTAGGGTGGCGTAAGTGACGTCACTTCAAAGATAGTAGATGGAAGAAATTTTTTGAAGGGATAGAAGAAAAATTAGGAGGTAGAGATGCCCCCTCGAGTGTCGATGGGGTGATGAAAGAAGCCGATCGACGATCGAAAAAGGTGAGATATAGATAGAAGAATGGGAGGAGGTAGGATGCCCTGATAAGATGGAAGAATAGGGGTGAGAGGAAAGTGATGTAGAATGAATATGGAGGAGGGGAGAGAAGATCTTAGCCTCTAGCCACTTTGTGTATTGGAACAATTTCGGTGTCATCATATTGCCATAAGAGCTATGTCATCGGTCCTTATGAAAAATATAAGCATACGACAAAGGTAGAATGACATGAAAATCCATACTACGAACGATTGTCCATTGCTGAAAACACCAACTCCATGCAACATAAAAATGCAATGCAATACGAGAAAGTGAAATATGCCTAACTCCATGCAACATACAAAATGTAATGCAATATGAGAAAGTAAACAAGCTAAACTAATAGAGAAACATAATATAATGTTTTTATTATCGAGCTTCAGTTACGACCTATGCAAATTAATGACAAGGGTTGATGATGGTGCCCCAAGCAAGGATACATACGAGGGGAATAACGGAGGACACTTGGGTCCAATGGAAAAGCAATGTGCACTATGAAACAATACCAGGAAACTCATTGTGCCCTAGAGTACGGACGAAGTAAGTAGCCTAGCTTTTGTTGATGGAGGTAGATCAAGATGATCTACCGAGTCACACACATGAACAAGTGAGAACTAAAGAGTGACGTTTTGTAGGATGATTTTCAATTTTTAGAAGTTTTCTGAAACATATTTGAATGTTTGTTGATGATTTTTTTCTCTAACATATTTGAATGTTTTGGTTGATTTTAAAAGTTTTATGAAACTATGTATAGGAAGATGAGAAAGAATGAATGCCCCCAGCAATAGATGGGATGTATAAGGGCATAAGGCCATGTGCATATTAGAAAGGTGAAGATGCAAAAAAATTCCCCAACGATTAGGTGGGAGTATTCAAAGGTAAACTCTTCATAGGAAGAAGTGGGACCCAAGGCCATTATGGATAGGTTCAACATGATGGTGAACGTAAACCAATAAAGTACTAGGAAGAAGAAAGGATGCCCCCAGCGTAAGTTGGCCTATAAGCACATCATAGAAAGTAAGGAGAAGATTATTCTTGTGGAAGGGGACAAAGGTGTCTGCAAACATGGAAAACAAGTAACCTTATACACATGGATGTTCAATGAAGTAGAAGAACAATATGAATGATATGAATGTAACTTAGAAGCCTCACGGAGAAGAAGTGATTATCCAAAGGCATAAATTTTGAAACGAGATATGGACTAGAGTAAGAGTCGAACAAGGTCCAAAAAAAAAAAAAAAAAAACACTTGGTAACATACTAATCCTATTTACTCATAGATATCCGGTGTGTGCACGTGGAGTTTATTACCTCTTTAAGTGAATATTTAATAGACAACAAGTGACGAGACCTAGCCAATGTGTAGGAATAATTTATTATGAATGGCAATTTTGTGAATGGATGATGAAATGATAGTCGTACTTTGCTCACTGCGACCAAAGGTCCCATAGCCCCGGAGATGTATTTGATTATAATCATAACATTTCTCTATTTCGATCAGGCATCCATAGCCCTGATAGAGATTATTGGAAATACCTAAAGAGAGAGTTATATATCAATTTACTTTTGCTTTGTAGCTTTTAGCTTTTGATTTTTGATTGATTTTGATTCTTTAAATTTTTGAAAACTTATTTCAGCTCTCTTGTTTTCCAAGGGGTTAAGAACCACTGATGGCTTGATGGAAGGAGGTGGAAGTGCTTACGATGATGACATTGGCTAGTGTCAACAAATATGTCCAAAATTTATTCGCAACAAGTTTATTAGATGTTGAATGTGATAGGATCTCTAAAAGGTCAGTCGTTCTTTAATTTACCAAGGTGACAAAAGACCAGGGTCAAACAGATACCATAGAGATAAATGTCACAAAATGCATGCGAATAAGCTAACCAAAATATCACCGAAGGGATGAAAATGGTAGGGAGACTTGTAGAAAACAAAATAAAAATAGCAAGGGAAGAAAGAAACATCCATGAGTACACAATACCTGATTGCAATGTTTGATCTTTATACCTTTGATTTTTGTTGTGCTTTCTCAATGTTTTTTGTATTTTTGAATTGTTTTTTTTTTTAAAAGATTTTTGATAGTTTTAAGAGGTTGGGACTAACAAATTCATTCTTTGTGGTAATATCCAACAACAATGTTTGCGACTTCCTTGATAAGGGAGACTATGCGTGTTTGTTTATCAAGAGTCATGTTTTCCCCATCTCGATGATCATGGTGAGTTCACACTCAACAAAGGACTGTTATTTATCCCAAACATGGATTTTTATGCGGGAGCTTTAGTTTCCTATCTAGATGTTTATGCACTTTGTGCCATACTTGATGCTTATGTTGATGTGCGTTCTTGATTCGAGCTTGATTTACAACTTTGAGATTGTTCCAGTTGTTGGGAGCTATAGATCTCTTTGCGCTTTGATTCGAGCTTCATTACGAAACTATTTGGGTTTCTTATAAGCTAACACATGACTTGTCCGATCCCGAGATGGAGAAAAAAGTGAACGTGGATGTTTAGAACTGGTGTAAGATTATTCTTGTGGAAGGGGACAAAGGTGTCTCGCAAACATGGAAAACAAGTAACCTTATACACATGGATGTTACAATGAAGTAGAAGAACAATATGAATGATATGAATGTAGCTTAGAAGCCTCGATGGAGAAGAAGTGATTATCCAAAGGCATAAATTTTGAAACGAGATATGGACTAGAGTAAGAGTCTCAACAAGGTCCAAAAAAAAAAAAAAACACTTGGTAACATACTAATCCTATTTACTCATAGATATCCGGTGTGCACGTGGAGTTTATTACCTCTTTAAGTGAATATTTAATAGACAACAAGTGACGAGACCCTAGCCAATGTGTAGGAATAATTTATTATGAATGGCGTTTTGTGAATGGATGATGAAAGGATAGTCGTACTTTGCTCCGCGCTTGACCAAAGGTCCATAGCCCCGACAGAGATGTATTTGATTATAATCACAACATTTCTCTATTGCTAGTCAGGAATCCATAGCCCTGATAGAGATTATTGGAAATACCCAAAGAGAGAGTTATATATCAATTTACTTTTGCTTTGTAGCTTTTAGCTTTTGATTTTTGATTGATTTTGATTCTTTAAATTTTTGAAAACTTATTTCAGCTCTCTTGTTTTCCAAGGGGTTAAGAACCACTGATGGCTTGATGGAAGGAGGTGGAAGTGCTTACGATGATGACATTGGCTAGTGTCAACAAATATGTCCAAAATTTATTCACAACAATTTTATTAGATGTTGAATATGATAGAATCTCTAAAAGGTCATTCGTTCTTTAATTTACCAAGGTGACAAAAGACCGTGGTCAAACAGATACCATAGAGATAAATGTCACAAAATGCATGCGAATAAGCTAACAAATTCGTGTCTCACGACCCCTTGTGACCCGCATCTCATTTCGCAACCTAACCTCATTACCTAAACCTTACACAAGTATTTATTAATTGCCTTGTAATTGATAAATCTACACCACCTTACCTACCACCTCACTTTGCCACTTCATCATGACCTAGCCCTAACCCTAAAACTAACCTAATTAGGACCCATGACTTGGTCTAGACTCACATCCATAACTAATGCCTCCTTACTCACACCCAAAGCGGACCTTCTAGCCACTTGACCAAGCCATGGCCCGTCTCTCGGGAGAAAGCGGGGAAGGTGGGCTATTTTACTAAAAATAGCCTACTTTTTCCTAACCGATGCGGTTCTACTCGACCACCGTCGGTTCGCAACCGCCATCGGTTCCACCTGTAAATGGGCTTCCCAAACCAAAACAACGGATCGAATTTCATTTTGGGAGATCGGTCGAAGGATTTTTAACCAAAGGAGAGTCAGCGATCGGCGAGTCGAACTTCACTCGACCAAGCGAGAGGCGAGTAAAGAAACCGAGAAGAGTTGGCGTGAGGAGATCAACTTGCACCTTCATCAAAAAAACCAGTAAGTTATATCTTGCATGTCCTCCATTATAACATTTCTTGTGCTTTTGGAATTGTAATCTTCCCAAATCCGTTCCTGAACCCATTATCTAACGTACCATTGCCTCTAACCATCATTCCTTAGCTTCTAACCATCCCATTTCTCAATACTATCCAAAAACCAGCCATTACAAACACCACAACCAGCCCAGAAGATCCTAGAACCAACCGGTATCGGTTATCAGTGACCGCCATCGGTTATAGATAACCGGCATCGGTTCCTTTGATCAAAACCAAGAAAAACAGCCTTTTCCCTACCTAGTTCCACGAAACAATTTAATTAGTACTCTACAGTATTTTGTGTTAATTCATATTAGCGGAGAGGCCACCACCTTCGAAAGGAAGTTTCATACTTCACAGGACCCAAGGCAGTTCCCTCATTTATTATCTAATCAAAATCTTGTGGTCTTGTGTTCTTATTTGCGGAGTAGTCCTTCCAAGACAAAAAGGAGTTCTTCGCGATCGGCTGATCTTTCTCTACGATGCGCGCACATCATCTCGACATTCTACGGTATTCCTCCTAACCCTAACCTTATCTGTTTCTATAAAGGAGCGAAGCATTTCCAGTGAAACATTTTGCTACACTTAGGTGGGACCCATTTTGGGTTTTTCTTTATTTCATACTTGCTGTTATTATAGGGAGCATACTTGCTGTTTTCTTCTTCTAGAGATATTCACAGGGTATTTTATTATTCTGGTAAAAGAACTTGCTTTGTTTTTGCATCTTGCATTAGTAAAAGTCATCTCTTTTGCTTCATCGAATATCACTTTCGATTTGGGTTTTAAAACACATGCATTACATTCCTGCCTGTTGTTTTTCAATTCTAGTGAACATAGATTAAGTAACAGGTCATACACGTGGGGGTGATATCCACGGTATTGACAGGAAATTAACCTTAGTTTCACTGCACAACACATACTGAATCACTTCACAATTAACACAACATCTCAAACATCCCCCCTTTTCCGCGGTATTCCTCACGCGATTGAGGTAACCTTATAAGCCAAAACAAACTTGATATTTCCCCTAAGTCTTGTTGTTTAGGATTCTGACATCATTCTACGTCTAAAGGCATAAGCCCACAATAATTAAAATTAACCCTAAGGTTAATCTCTGCATTTGCGTGTGCCTCTTGCTTGTTTTCAAATCCTGTTTTCTCTGTCATACTTTGTCTTCTGTGATCAATAAGTTGCTAAACTACTCAACGTTGCTAAAAATCAAATTAGCAACCCCTTTGTATTTTCTTATTCTAGATTTTTGACACCGGCATCGGTTAAGGGACCGACGTCGTTTTCCCTGTGACCGACACCGGTTACCAAACCGATATCGGTTACTGTCTCTCTCAGCCCCTGACAAACCAGCAACTTGCTAAATTCACCATTCTGAGGTTGTTTTTGTCCTTGATAGATTGAAACTTTCCTGTGTGTTCTGGTCTATGGTTGTCATCACTCGGAAGCAAGCCGCCATGGTTTCACACGCTTGCTCTGTTTCTTTGCCTGAATCACCCCCTTCACATTCTATAGGAAACCCTACGGACACCAGTGAGATCCCCCAAATTCCTGTGGGAGACAAGGACTTTGCCAAATTTCTAGATGCTAATCCCAGTATTTGTCTGATACTATTTGTCTCATACCCACGACCGTGCGCTTTGATGGTCAGCTCCTTATGGGCATGCCTATTAGTATAGCTGCTCATTTAGCTCCTACTCCTCCTGATAACAATACCTTACTTCCCGCATCACTAGCCCCGTCTCCCAATCCGACAGCGGCAGAGGTTCATACGACCCCGATTAGCTTTCCTTTTGTTAATCTTGGACCCCACGTATCGCCACCACCAACTGCCCCTATCTCGTCTCTCTTTCAGACCACTCCATTCATGACTTACTCTCTGCCACCTATTCAAACGAGCTTTCCTTCTCAAGCTCCGCCTACCTTTTCATTCCCATACACGTATCCAGTAACCTCAACACCTTATATGGGACATCCCTATTCTGTGGCACCATCACCTCATCCAACCACAGATTTCATCAAGCAAATGATGGACAAAATGCAAAACCTGGAGGCTTCCGTTTCAGGAAGTCGTAGCGCCTTGACATACGAGCAAGTTTGTCGGGAGCCCATTCACCCTTCTGTCCCCCTTCATTCATATCCTCCTCAATGGGAGTTGCCAAAGTTTACTCGTTTTAACAGTAAAGAGGATCCTCAACAACACTTGCGATCATTTAGACATGCTTGTTATTTGATTGCCCATGATGATGCCTTGTTACTCCACACCTTTCCCATGTCCTTATCAGGGCCTGCCTTGGAGTGGTACAGTGCTTTAACCCAGCACTCAATCTTCTCTTTTAACCAACTAGCCCAATCTTTCTTGGATCATTTCTCCATTAACATTGCCAAGAAAGTATCTATCAGCGACCTCTATGCCATCCGAACATTCGAAGATGAATCTATCGCAGATTTCGTTGGACGATGGCGGGGCCTTATCGACCAACTTACGTATGCCTTGCCTCAAACCGAACTTATCAAACTCTTTACGCGGGCTGCTTGCGCTAAGCACTCTCCCCCCTACCCTCCAAATTCAAACTTTCCGTACATTCGGAGGCCTTTACTATGGCTCGAAAATTAGAAATTCGGGCCTTAGAGGAAGAGAAATTGCGGTTGCTTGCAACAAGAACTCCACTTTCCGAACTCCCAGATTCTACCATAAACCAAATACCACCACTCCTCACGCGTCGACCTCTTCTAAATCAAAAGGAGCTGTCCACGCGGTGATGGTCAAATCCCACCACCGTCCATACTCCACCAAAACCACCTATAAATACAAAGTGAGCCCACCAATTACACTCCCTTGGGAGAAACTTATGGCATCATCCTAGAGAAATTGCTCAAAGTGGGGGCTATCACCTTGCCCCTGTAAAACCTCACTCTGGGTTTGACTCCACCCGCGCAATACCTTCTGGTACCAAAAAATGACTTTTGTAACTTTCACGCGTAAAAGGACATAGTCATGAAAGCTGCAAGATGTTGAAAAACATAGTGCGGGAAATGGTTGATGCGGGGGATATAACACTCGATAATCCTAACGCCCTGCTAACAAAATCTGAAAATTTTCAACAAGCCATTCCCGAATCACTCGTCCGGCCAACAGCGTAAACCAAGATATCTTAGGCGAGGAGAGTGTTCATGAGATCCATGCGGTATTCGATACCCGGCCAAAAGCCTCTATCGAGAAAATTTTGAATCAAGCCTCTTCACTAACACGGGGCCGAACCTCCTTTACCACCATCAAGCCAAAGCGAAATCATTCCTTTACCCATAGAAGAGTTAGCTGCCCGGGCTTCCCTTCCCATTAATGAGTCTTCTTACACCACATCCCTACTGGCTGCGGCGGATGTTGTCTAATCTATCCATTTCCCAGGACGTCTCCTTCTACCACTCTTGCCGCCTGAGAGGAAGGTACACCACTCCTTTTGACATCCTTAGATGAGAAATCTCTCGCACCGACATCGTTAAATTCTTTAGCCATGACAGACCCCCTCAGCCCTATACGCCTGTAGTCCCTCATCACCTAAATCTTTTCAACAACCAGTCGACCTCTTAGCATCTCTTGATACGGTGCCTCATCCGCCTCTGTGTCACACCCATGATGGATTGGAATTACAACTCACTTTTCCTCTGTACCAAAATTACAAATTACACAGGCTGTCATTCCACGAGAAGATGAAACGGGCCCTATGGGAACGTTTGAGTACTCCTGTTTCTACTCAAATGCAAATGACTGATCCCGATGTCTCCACCATCTACCCGAAGTGCTTACAGAAGCTTAAAATGCCCCTGTTCTCGCCTTCACCCCCCTCACCTCTACCAAATTCCCCGTCCACTTCTATCAACTTAACCAGATCTTCCCCTACGCTTGGGACCTCACCAATGCCCAGTCTAACACACCCGCCTAAGCGACTCGATTTATCCCAAAATAAACCCGCCCCGCCACCTAGGAGACAAACGCAATCCGGGCCTCTATCAAAACCCTCATCTTCACACCCACCTTCCATATTGGGACCTCATCCCTCCACCTTACATCAATATATCATACCTCCTTTGTTTTCTGCAAAACAACCTACGCCTTTACACCTATCGAGAGATCGAAGGGTATCACAACATCGTTACCCGTGTATCCGGTCCACTATCAACCCTAAACCCATCCCATCATCAAAGGATTTATTTTACTGTCACTCCCCTTTCTCAGTGGTTGTTTCCATTACCATGCCATCGTAGCCTCATCATCTAACCAGGTGAGCGTAACCACGTAACCAAAAACCACGTTTAGTGAAAAACATGTGTCGGCACCCTCGACTAAACCACCACCCATACGAACTAAACACGCCCAAACATTACCACACCCACACAATCAATACCCTCATCTTCTTGATTTTGACCCACTCAAAGGATCCTACGCCAAAATCCTTGCTATGTTGGTGGAGAATGCGACCATCTCTCTACCCCCACTTCGACCTTATGACCCGTCTAAGCCCCGACACATGTGGATTATGATGAGTCTAAAATCTGCGCCTATCACCGCACACTTTGGACATGATGTAGAAGGATGCAAGCTCTAAAAACCATCCTTCGCGATCACCTCTTCCGGATCGAAAGATTAAGAAAAACAACTTACGCGAGGAGAGACCTCTAGCGTCGATTCCCTCTACTATACCATCTGTCCCCGCCTCACCAAGATCGATCATTATTACTGACCCCACCTCTTGAAGACCATGAATTATCCCAACCATCTTCTTCATCTCGGGTCTACGAGATTAATATGATTAGTGTCATTACTCGAGACGAAAAAAACAATGGGAAGGCGAAAGAAAACACACTGCGGCATCTCTTTCTCCTTGACCATCCCGATTACACCACCACCTAAAGTGGTTATTCGCGGACCCGCCTATCCGTCTCTAATGGAGTTGCCCACCGAACCATGATCAAACGACTTCATCGATCGCAGTAAAAATGACACTATATGATCTCATTCGAGACTTGAATCTCATCGACAAGCTCTCGTTGAGATCCTTGAGGATAGAGGTTTTCCCAATGAAACCACCGCCCGTGGCCTCCATTCTAACACCCAATCACGTTGCCTCTCTCACCCAGAAACAATCCATCTCCCCCACCATACGTCTCAAAACAACAAGCCGCTGCGGTTAGTTTCTCGGAAGATGAAATTATCGACTTTGTACGAGAAGACCACGACCTGCCCTTTTCATTTCCGCTTCGTCAGAGACATTCGAGTACGTCGGGTTATGATTGGCGGGGCGCTAGCCTAAACATCATCTCTTGAAAAAGCCTTCCAACAAATGAACATCCCTTCTAGTTGCATGTGTGCCAACCCCCCATCATGTTGCGGTCATTGATGATCTTATTACTTCTACCTTAGGCACCGTGATCCTCAACATTCGCGTAGGCCCACGCTTTGCCCGAACTCTTCTATGTCCTTGAAGGAGAGTTCGATATAATATATTGCTAGGTCGTCCTTGGATCCGGGCCATGGGATCGTCCCCTCAACATTACATCGATGTATAAAATTTGAGTACGAGGGAAGTCCTACAACTTTGTAAAAGCTGATCCTCCCCCTTCAAAACTTGCATATGTTATACCGCCCAAACGATGTGCTTATACCAATTAAGACACCCATACATTCAACCCACCATCCTCTTCGATATACCTCAACCGTCCACCTCATTGCACCTCTGTTGTGAAAACCACCGTCGCACAAACCACTTCTCTTCCCGCATGACTAACATCCCGACCTCAGACCCCTTAGTAGGCGTTTTCCTTCGCCTTACGGGGGGAGTATCGCTATATAACGTTAGTTCTTTCCCTACCCGCGAGGAGTACGGACAATTACATGCACACCCCACCTACGGCCGTCGCGTGGGGAGATAATCTCTTACGGACCACCCCATTGTCGCACTAACCTAACATACGGGGTGTTGGCGCATCCTCCATTACCCACAGAACCTCCTCTTGGTGTGGTTCCCTTCGATCCGATTTTCAATACTTGACAAATCGTCGTTTTCCCTCACCTTCTTGACTCATTATGTGTGGAAGGCTTTAGTTTTTGGCCTTTACGAACAAGGCCGACATACTCTCATCCCCATCACCACACGCAAACATAATGATCGCGGTGGTCTTGGTTTTCAGAAACACCTCGCAGAGACACCTCTGTCAGTTTGTATCACGGAAGAAGAGGATGTCGCCCCTACCAAACCATCATCACCCACTTTGCCATCATCTCCCACGAGAATCGATGGACCACTGAATCTATCCCTCCTAACTTTTTTTCATAAATGCTATCTTCATAGGTCCTCTCACTTATCAACGCGATAATGAGGACCCATCTTCTCTTCCCCTACGTATCCGGACATGATCGAAGAGGATTCACCTTTGATTAATGTTGTTGAATGCCGGGATGACGACTCCATCCTCACTTACCTAGGCGCGGATGATTCTTATATTCAACGTGCCTTACCATCGAAACTCAAACCATCTTTGAGCGAATCTACTATAGAAATCAACATCCACACGGAGGAAGATCCTCACATAGTGAAGATCGGACAATCACTTGACACATCGAGCAGAGCCGCCTTTACCACCTTTCTCCGTGCTCATGACCAAGCTTTCGCATGGTCTTACGGCCCGACATGCCGAGAATTGATCCTACCATTGCCGTCCATAACATCACTCTAAACCCCGATTCCAGACCAGTCAAGCGAAATTGAGAAAAATGCATCCACGCATTGCTCTCTTGGTCAAAGAGGAGCTCAACGACTCCTTTACTGTTTCCTTCATTACTGCTTTATTGACTATCCTCATGGATTTCTAACATCGTACATCACGAAAGCGGCGGGGGACTTCGGATATGCAGGATTTCCGGGATCTTAACCTCGCTTGCCCTAAGGATGACTTCCCCCTCCCAGTATTGATCAACTTGTTGATCTCACTGCGAGTCATGAAATGCTTTCTCTCATGGATGGCTTTTCGAGTTCTGACCAAATTTTGGTTGCCCTGCCCGATCAACACAAAGCGCCTTCATAACTCCTTGGGAACTTTGCATTGCACCGTGTAATGCCGTTTGGCCTTAAGAATCTTTGGTGCGACCTATCGGCGGGCTATGACCTACATTTTCCATGACATTATGCACACTATCCTCGAAGATTACGTTGATGATCTTAAGGCAAGTCTAAACATCGCGGTGAACATCTCGATGTTTTAACCATTATTTTGATGCTTTGTTACAATATTACGTCCGTCTTGACCAAAGAAATGTGTCTTTGGTGTCCTTTCGAAACTTAAGGCTTTATCGTCTCTTTACGTGGCATTGAGGTCGATCCATCTAAAGTAAAAGCTATCCTAGAAATGCCCCACCCAAAAACTTAAACAATTGCGTAGTTTGCGGGGTAAACTTCATCCATCCGGCGTTTCATTTCCCAACTCTCGGATCGATGTCACCCTTTTCATCACCTTCTAAAAAGGGCGTTGCCTTTGATGGGTGAGGAGTGTCACCAAGCCTTGAAGCTCTCAAAACATATCTCTTGCAGACCACTGTGCTTATCCCACCCCGGAGACGACCGTCCTTTCTACCTTTATCTTTCCGCCATGACCATGCTATAGGAGCTATGCTCGCCCATCGAGACCGACACACCGAGAAGCGGGCCGTTTACTATATAAGTCGTACCCTCGTGGATTACGAGACTAGGTATACACATGTAGAAAAATTGTGCACAGCCTATCATTCAATCGCCACCAAACTCCGACATTACCTCTGAATCACAAAACTTTCGTCATCACCAACACGGACCCCATTCATTATATATCGCCAAACCACACCTAAACCAGCGCATCGCTCGATGGCTCATGCTCCTCGCCGACCTCGACCTTGAGTTTATACAACGAAATCAATCAAAGGACAAACTCTTGCGGATCAACTTGCGGAGGCCCCTACTGCACGGGGAACAATTTACCAATTTTACCTTCCCAGACGAACTCATCGCCACTCTTTCGCTCGGAGAAGTGTCGTATCAAATGACCCTCTTCTTGATGGATCTAAGTGCCAGCGCGGCGGAGGAGCCGGCATTGTTCTCATCCCTCTTGACGCTGAACCTATGCCTCTTTCATTCCGACTTGATTTCCCTTGCACTAATAATACAGCGGAATACGAGGCCCTTGTTCTAGGTCTCCAAGTTGCGTTACACTTAGGTATCAAATCTATCAACATTTTTGGCGACTCTCAATTGGTAGTCAATCAAGTTACGGGCATCTACCAATGTAAAAACGAGGAACTTCAGAAGTACAAACACCACGTGGAGTCACTTCTAGCCTTATTTACTCACTATGCTATCTGAGCCATTCCCGCTCCACTTTAACAAATTTGCGGATACTATGGCTTGCTTAGCCTCGCATAATTCACTTGCGCGCGTGTGACTCTGAATTATTCGTCGTGGTCCAACAACTTTTTGCCCCATCCTATTCAACCCCGGTAGTTTGTATGATAAATACTGTATCTACTAATTCACAGGATACCTGGTACCACCAATTTCATGACTACCTTACAATCTCTGTCCTCCCACCTGATCTTACTAGTAACGGCAAACGTGCTTTTCTTAAAAGTGTTTCGCGTTATGTTGTCATGGGGGGACTCCTCTATAAACGTGGCTTTGATGGCATCCTCCTTCGCTGTCTAACCGGCGCAGAAATCACTCATACCATCCAACAGGTCCATGACGGTATTTGTGGTGGACATTTTAGCGGCCTTGCCGTGGCTAAACGAATCCTTCGCCTAGGTTATTATTGGCCTACTCTCAATAACATTTACTTTCTGAATATGTTAAGCGTGTGTGTGTGTGTCAACAACATGCCAATCTTCAACATACTCCTAGCCACCCGCTGGTCGCACACGAGATCTTTGGCCTTTCTCACAATGGGGTTTAGACCTTATTGGTGAGATTCACCCGACCTCTTCACAACGTCACCGTTGGATAATCACAGCGACCGAATATTACACAAAATGGGTGGAGGCCGTTCCACTCATTTCAATCAAAAAAAAGAAAAAATTGTCGAATTCATTAACCATCACATTATCATCGTTTTGGTATTCCTCATCGCCTAATAACAGAGATAATGGTAAATCTTTCAAAAATAAGTTGTTCTGAAGACCTTTGTGACAACTTTGGTATCAAACTTAGCTTCTCATCGCCTTCCTTACTATCCATGAGCCAATGGTTTGAATCTTCTAATAAAACTCTAACCAAAATCCTCATGAAAGTCGTCGATGAATGCGGAAGAAATTGGCACGATCACATTCCCTTTGCCCTTTGGGCTTATCGTACTAGCATTCGTACTTCCACTAATGCCACACCTTTTTCATTGGTATATGGTACCGAGGCTGTTTTGCCTCTCGAAATACAAATACCCTCCCTTAGAATATCTCTTCAAGATATTCTCACCAACGATGATTTCCGCGAGCGGTTAGCCCAGTTAGAGCTTCTTGACGAACGACGTCTTACAGCTCTCGATCACCTCCAAATCTATCAACAACGCATCAAGCGTGCTTATGATAAGCGACTTCATGAGCGTACCTTTAAGGTTGGTGATCTTGTCCTCAAAGAGAATCAACATGTAACCAAACTAGAAAAGAGCAAACGTGGAAAATTTGCTCCCAATTGGATTGGGCCTTATATAATCACTCACACCTATGGATCGGGCACTTATCGTTTAGCTTCGCAATGGTAAACTGAGCACAACCCCATAATGCCTTGCATCTTCGACCATTCTCTTTGTTGAATCTAGTGTTATATCACTTCTTATCCGCCTCTTTGCTCGTCCCTTGAGCTCACATACCACCACATACACTTGTCTCTTACATCTCGAAATAAAATCAAGCTCACCCCTCACCTCCCCTTACGATGCCTTCCCCTTCTTAGTCTAGTCCATGACTTCAAAGTATTAAAATAAGCCGTATTCTTATGGGATTTTCTTGAGTCAAACTTCCTACTAAACTAGATGCTTCACGCGAAAAGAACATCTAGTTATCTAAAATTAAATATATTTGCTCCCTCGAAGGACGGCTATATGCCAAACTATTCTTCTACTTATAAATGTTTTGCTCCCTGAAGGACAGACTATGCACTAAAATCATCTCTGCTACTATAAATGAAATTTGCTCCCCAGAAGGACAGACTATACAGTCGACCTTTATCCGAAAGCTTCTCGCATTGATCAACTTCGTGAAGACCTCAAGAATAAAACAATCAATATCCCTTGCGGACTTCCCGCATCGATCGGTCTACATTGATAAAATAAAAGCCTCATCTGAAAAGAAATTTTTGGGTCATGGACTTGTCTATTTAGGGTAGGTTCTCTTTCGTTATAACAAGTTCTTTATACCTCAGCTATATCATCCACATCACCTCACCATTTGTTTCCACTCGAGGGCGTAACGTACACACGATATATTGTGATCATCTGACTCTTTTCAACTATGGACTTCTCGTCATACACGGCACTTAGGGCTTCAGGCTCGTTCTACGTTGTGTGGTTTGTTTAGCTCTTTTCACCTATGGAGCACTCTTTCCGCTTTGCCTTGCATCTAGAATTGTGTGTTGATCTTAATCAGGACACTATTCCCTACTACTTTGGTATGCTAACCTTTGCTTTACCTATACCTACACCAACAACATTATCCTACCAGCACCAACACCATTACCCTACTAACATCAAATTTTTTTTTTTTTTTTTTTTTTTTTTTACCAAACGACAAATTGCCTAAACCATACCAAATTGCCCAAATTCACCCCTCCCTGATCCTAAGGGAGAACTACATCGGTCTGAGGCCCCTCCTTGCTTTGTGCAATGGGCTATGTAGGCAGCACTTAGGAGACATGGGGTCTCCCAAGGTTAGCTCGACCATCCCCTACCATAACCTATCATGTGTGGTACATATAAATCTTTTTGTGTATTTCTATTTGCTCACATTCATCTTTATCCTTTTTCAAAACAAAACATTCAAAACACAACCATTCTTATTATTATCATCACTCAAATCAACATACATATTTATTTTTATTTAGATGTTAAATAAATACATCTTCTCTATCATCGACACGCAGGTCGGCATCCTTATTCTTATACCTCGCTAACATATACTCAGACCATCACAACTCATCCCGAACTAGGTGATGATCGTGATCGTCGACCCCTCTCGCCGGGCCTCTCTGTCCTCAAAGGTACCGCGGCTATTGGTACCGCCCACTGATCTGCCAATCTCTCCTGTAACATATGAATACGCCCTCTCGCATGGAGAACTCCAGCCTCTAGTCTCGCCGCCCGTGACTCATGACCACTAACAATCCTCTTGTCTCATTCACTGCGTTTGGAGCTGCTTGAACCAAATGCTGCTGACGGGCAATCCTCTCTGCTTTGTGATCACCAGCGTGTCGGGCGCTCGCGTACACCTCGCGATTCTGCTACCCACCATAATCTATAGGCCTCTGTCATTCCTACATCCATTACCTGCGATCAGGCTTTATCTCCTCGGGGCCCTTACGGAGGTGTTGGCGGGGTGGTGAGAATCTTTGCCTCGGCATCGATCCTCATATATGGTCTATAAGCTGTGGTATGTCTGCACATATCAAATTGTCGCGCACGCGATCTATAGAATCCTCTCATATTCACTGGCTTTGTGCCCCATGATCCACCTCAATCGCTCTACACCTCTCGACTCCTCGGCTATGTTCTCGGTTACCATATAGTTCCGTAGAACCTCAATGAGATATCCATGGCTGTCACTCTCTCCCATACACTGCCTATAATACTCAATGTCACCGGCACGGCTTTGAGATCTTGCCTCTTGTTACATGCGGACCCATCGTCGGAATCCCGACCTCGTACTCCGGTCTCTCCTGCTGTATAGATCGGCCTGTTGGTCGCACACAAACAATGTGCTCATAGGCCCAACGGTGTAATAAGTATGAAGCAATCAACGTTGTCTGTGACTTAGCCTCTGAAGCCCATAAACCCTGTATAGCTCACTTGAATATGCGGTGCCCATGCAAACGTAACGTTCCTTTCTATCATCTCCCGGATAACACACATCAATGCCTTTGGAAATTTTCCCCTTAGCCCTCGGTAATGCATAATACCCTCTTTGCTATCATTAATATCACTGCTAACCTTGTCTCCTCGGGGTGTCTTTGCATACATTACCCCATATGTAAGCGATAAACCTCATTGTGTGTCAAATCTCGTGCGTATGGACCAAATCTGCTATTATCGCTCCCAGTGCCGCGCTAGGTAGTGCACGATATCTTGGCTCTCTGTAATAGGGAGTCTCAAAATCCGAAACACATCTTCGATATTCTTGTCATCTCACTGTTGGCGGATAGAAGGTATTTGTCTCGGGATTCCATCTCTCGATCAGCGCTTTGTAACATACCATGGTTACGTGCGATTAAGTGAATAATAGCATTCCACTTAACCCCAAACGATTTATCAATGTCCATTCCGCTGGTGTTACATCCGCTCGGATTCGCGACAACAGCGCTGGCACACTATCATTCATCCTCAACTCTGTCTCTGCCTGCATACACCAAAACAACAAACAACCATTCACCCCGTTAGGATCTTTTTCAAACATTCTGGAAATTTCTCCGATGCTTAGAAATACCGGTTATACATAACATATCGGTTGCATAACCGATACCGTTATCCCTAACATGCCACCGTCAGTCTTTGTCATCGATTTTATACACCTTCCTTAAAAACAACCACCTACGACGATAATTTGCTCGTTTCTTCGTTTTATACATATAAACATACAAAACCCACGATTGCCTACCAGGTAACACTTACCTCACTGCTGACCCTTGTTATCATGTTTTCTTTCTCATATTTACCCACCTATTCTACCCCATCTTCTTCACAAAACCATCGAAATCAAATCACAACCAAAACGTTTACCTCTTGGGTTGCGGTAGCTTGCGATGACCCTTGTCTTCTCTCTTGTCCTGCTGTGGGATGTTTCTCCTCGTCTGCCATTATCACCACCTTTTTCAAACACTGCCTTGCTATCTTGAATCTCGGATCACAATTCCCTTTTCTTGTCTCTTCTCTCCTTATCACTCAGTTTCTCATGCAAAAACACACCATCGCGATCGTCAAAAGCGCGTCGCGTTCGCGCTTTTAACCTCTTGCATGGCTCTAAAATTAAAACTTCGATTGCCACCTAGCTTTTTATTTTTAGAAAAGCCCATACCTAAATAACCGGTATCGGTTAGTTAACCGATATCGGTCATTAGCTTCTGAGCATCGGTTACCTAACCGATCTGGGTTACACACCCCTCCTTTTTGAAACGAGGTTCTTTTCTTCATTTCTCATCTAAATTTTTGTCGCGCCCCTCTTTTGCTGCATAAACAACACAATTTACCACATTTTGTTCATCCACCACATATAACATTACATTTTCATTAAACATCATTTATACCAATACCTGACCCTCGACTACAAATATCAAAAACTATCAATCTATACATCATTTGGATCCATCTCATCGATTACATATATCACCTTTGTCACAAAAACCACCAATTTATCACATAACTTTGTCATTCCTATATACGCACTTTAAAAAACAAAAACATCATCATCATCTATCTATCAACATGTCAATTAAACTCATCACACATTCTATATATTACCAAACCATTAACAAAATATTTCAACACATTTTAAAAAAACAGACATGTGGATCAAAACATCATCTATATATATATATATAAAATTTTCAACAATACTGATGTGCCCTACATCGGGGCCTCTGTGATCACATAATATACCAAAGCCGGCACGCGAGGCATGATACCTACCACAAATCTCGGCTCGGCTCGCGGGCCGGTCTCTCATATCAAAAATATACTCGGCTCGCGAGCCGGTATCAAATGTCTGACCCGTACTCGGCTCGCGAGGCAGTATATAATAAATAAATCAATCAAAACAATGAATAAATGTAGGCACGCGAGGCCTCTGTCAATCTGACCGGTTCGCGAGGCCAGGTGCCGTGTCCTATCTGAAAACCACGTCGGGGATCTCTCGGCTCTCCCCACCCCTCGGCACCTCTCCCGGCCCGGTCCTGTGGCGCCTCTCGCCTCCTGCACATCACGAGACACGCCCAGTTTGTGGCTGCCCCTCCTGAGATCTCTGGGCTGCGCGAGGTCTACTGCTCTATGAGCTGCATATGCACGATAATCGACTCAGGTCTTATCAGAATATCCACGATAATAACGGGCCTCTGCTCTAACCTCCATATAACGATCTCTCGCCCTTTGAAGGCCCAGGGCTGGTCCTGGCACCCAACACCACTATCCCCAGAGCACATGCACCTTTTTGTGGGCACGTGTGGCGGCTGGTGGAGTCTTTGCTTGCTTGTACCTTTTGTGGCCGTGGTGGTATACGGGCTGTGGCTATGCTTCTCTTGCTTTGTGCACAATTTGCTGTTTGTGCACTGCACACACTGTGTGGTTTGTCTTCTTGGTGGTGGTCTTTGCTGTGCACATACTGAGCACAGGGCTAGCCCTGTAAAACCCCTATACGTGCTGTGCGGCGACCATTGTCCTGTAATAGCTGCACCTGCCCCCGGAGCTGATCTCTCTCTGCAGTCACCGCTGCCAAGTCTGCAGGCTGCGTGGCGGTACTATCCTCATTTGCTCTCTGCCTTTTTGCCCCCATACCACCATGTCTTTGCCGTGCACCCGGCATCATCCACACCCCCACCTGCTGGTCTCTCCGCTACCCAGTCTGGATCCCAAGGCTGTGGTGCTGGTAGTGGGGCCTCTACATCATCCCTCCTGTACTGAGGGAAGGGAGGTGGCTCATCCTGTGGCAGCCCCATCTGCCTGCGTACCCTCTCTGAGGGTATCCGCTCGTACTCTCCCGGCCTCCGTCCTGCTTTATCCGAATGTATCTGGATCGGGCGCGGTGTATGCGGGCTCCTCTGCCGGTGATGACCTCTGTGGGTCTCCATATAATGTCTCTGCGGTAAGGCCCTCTGCATATGTCTATAGTAGGCCACATCTCGACTGCAATGTATTGCTCGTGGTGACCCACAACCCCCAACCACCTCTGAAAGCCATATCGGTATACGATCATGTGGTCCTGGCTGCTTTGGGGTAGCCCCTCTTGGCACGATCATCGATGTGCTCGTATGCCCAACAGTCTGACAACAAAAGGTCGAACAAATACCAAATCGCCTCCTCGTGATAACCCCATAACTCCTGTATAATTGCACCGATATATCTGGTGCCCATCAAAACAGTGTGCTCCTCCACCATCTCGATGGCACCCCCATCGTGCCCGTGGGAGCGGCCTCCCTCACGAATCCGGGAGGCGAAGCGGTGACCCCTATCATCATCGACACGGCGGCCGTGTCTCATGTCTGTGTGCGCGGTACATGTCCCCATATCGATGCTCGCGCTATGATATGTAAAAGCGCGGCTGCATCCCCAAAAACCTGCAGTATGCTATCCATGTGCAGTCTCTGAATCCACCTGGAAAACGGCCTCTCCCTCGATCGGTAGCCGCGGGATCGATACACATCCTCTAATGTGACGGTCATCTCCCGGTCGGCGAGATGGAACACATTGGCCGCCGGATCCCATCTCTCGATGATGAGGCGACCATCGGTGTGATCTCTGTCGATCGCTCTGTATCTCTGGGACCCACTTGAAGCCCCACCTCGCGCATGATGGCCCAATGCGCCGCGATATGTGTGGCCTCATCCGGCTCAATAGTGGAGGCATCCTATCACGCATCGTCAGCTGGCGGCGTGCTGCAAAATCAGCCCACATCCTTAGACCCACTCGTTATAATAACATCTACTTTACCATCTACCCCCTTTTTTTGTAACACCCAAAATCTAACCCCACCCCAACACGCCTACCTTACCCACCCGAAACCCCATCCTAAATCCAACCCATACCCCGGTCTCTACTGCCCACCTCCCGACCAACTCAACCCAACCCAACACAACCCACCCCACCAAGCCACCCTACCCACTTTCAAGCCCAACTCAACCCAACCCAACCCCACCCCACCAAGCCACCCTACCCACTTTCAGCCCTATCAACCCAACACACCCCCTCACCCTAACCCTATCCCCACCCACTCACCCCAAACAAACAAACCAAACCCACCCCAAAACCAAACAAACCAAACCCAACCCAAAACCTAACCCTCGACCCCTAACCCTATCCCCACCCACTCACCCCAAACAAACAAACCAAACCCACAACCCAAAACAAACAAACCAAACCCAACCCAAACCCAACCCACACCCCACAAAACTAAAACCTAATCCCACACCCAAACCCAATCCCACCCCACCCAAAACCCAATCCCACCCAAACCCAACCCAAACCCAACCCAAAAACCCAACCCACAACACCCCTAAACCCCAATCCCACACCCAAAACCCAATCCCACCCCAAAGCCCAACCCAAAACAAACAAACCATCCCCACCCACACCCACCCCCACCCAACCCAACCCCTACATAAACCCACAACCGGCGGCCAGTCGATACATCACCAAGCCGGTCACTGCAACAATGTGTACCCTTCCTAAACTTTAGCGACCGATGCGGTCGCTTAGTGACCGACATCGGTCACTGTTCTATCCCGGAGCCGAACCCCCGCGCGGCCCCCAAACTCATTTTTTTACCTATTTCTACCCATCTACCCACCCAAAAACCCTAAAAACTTACCCACCTACCCACCTTAGCCTATCTAACCTATCTACCCTCTCCCTTTCTCAAATTACCCCTATTTACTCATTCTTTCCTACAAAATACAAATTCCTACCCAAATCTCAAAAAACACCATAAATCAACCAAATCAACAAATTAAAGAGTTTAGAACCTACCGGTACGACGACACGTCGTCGTGGTGGGATGGGTGGTGGCGGTCCAGCTGGTCCAGCCCCTCCCAGGCTCCTCTGCTGCTGTGCCATGGCTCCATCACGATCTGCTTTGGGTCCCGGTCGATCACCTGCTTTGCCTCCTCAACTATTCGGGCCCACTATCAACTCTCTCCCACCATCAAATAGCTCCACCTCACTCAATACCCCTCCAAATCAACTCTCCACGTCGAGACAAGTCAAAATTTGGATTACAAAAACAAAAGTGACAAATGACGGTAGTATATTTCTTTTTATAGGTTTTTCGTCTTAAGCCGATGTCGGTTTCCTTTTGCCCTAGGAAACCGGTATCGGTCCCTTAACCGATATCGGTCATCTTTGAATCGGCGTCGGTTTGATACCTCTTTTACCCCATTCTTTGCGTTCCTTACTCCTTGCCTCTTTTTCACCAATATCGCCTCTGTCCACCTTTGTTGCACAACATTTGTTCCACTGTCCAGCTGAGCCCTCAGGCCCAAGGCCTCGCCTACCTGTTGGCCCGACCCAGGCCTCACCTACTTTGGCCCGGCCCGAGCCAGGCCTCGCCCTACTGTTTGGCCCGACCCCGAGGCCTCGCCTACCTATTTGGCCCGACCCAAGGCCTCGCCCCTGTTGGCCCGACCCGAGGCCTACCTGTTTGGCCCGACCCAGGCCTCGGCCTACCTGTTGGCCCGACCCGAGGCCTCGCCTACCTGTTGGCCCGACCCAGGCCTCGCCCTACCTGTTGGCCCGGCCAGGCCTCGGCCTACTGTTGGCCCGACCAGGCCTCGCCTACCTGTTGGCCCGAGGCCAGGCCTCGCCTACTGTTGGCCCGACCCAAGGCCTCGCCCTACCTGTTGGCCCGACCCAGGCCTCGCCTACCTGTTGGCCCGACCCAAGGCCTCGCCCTACCTATTTGCCCGACCCAAGGCCTCGCCCTACCTATTTGGCCCGACCCAAGGCCTCGCCCCACTTATTTGGCCCCGAGCCAAGGCCTCGCCACTACTGTTGGGCCCGACCAACGTTTTATTTTATCCATCCATCCCTGTACCTTGTGTTCATCGAGCTCACTTGTTCGTGTTTTAGCATGATTAGGGTCCTTGACTTGATCACGTCGACCAACTTTGCTGAGACCTGGACCGTGACGTTTATCTCAACCAAACCAACCATTTTGTCTTTGCTTAGAACATGCCTAAACGTTCTGTACCTTACATTATATACCACGGAGCTACTTCCTATGCCTTGGATACCGAGGATTATATCACCCTTGTTTGGATAAACTATCGACCTTTGCCTATACATTGCTTTGGTTTGCTCGTCGAATCATGTACCCTAGTCGTCTTATTGCATTTCAACATCGTCTGCTTCCTTGGACCTACACCATCACCTTATCATCCTCTCTACCACATATACCCTTTATCACCCTATCCACTGATTTCCCGTTCACTCAATCTGTGATAGATTTGAGGGGATTACCTATATCTTTAACATGAGAAACCACTTCATATTATTGTCATGCGCAGACTTTTCTGAAGACAAGCTACCACGACATGATAAGGGGCTAATGTAGACACCAAATTCGTGTCTCACGACCCCTTGTGACCCGCATCTCATTTCGCAACCTAACCTCATTACCTAAACCTTACACAAGTATTTATTAATTGCCTTGTAATTGATAAATCTACACCACCTTACCTACCACCTCACTTTGCCACTTCATCATGACCTAGCCCTAACCCTAAAACTAACCTAATTAGGACCCATGACTTGGTCTAGACTCACATCCATAACTAATGCCTCCTTACTCACACCCAAGCGGACCTTCTAGCCACTTGACCAAGCCCGCATGGCCCATCTCTCGGGAGAAAAGCGGGGAAGGTGGGCTATTTTACTAAAAATAGCCTACTTTTTCCTAACCGATGCGGTTCTGCTCGACCGCCGTCGGTTCGCGCAACCGCCATCGGTTCCCTGTAAATGGGCTTCCCAGCCAAAACAACGGATCGAATTTCATTTTGGAGATCGGTCGAAGGATTTTTAACCAAAGGAGAGTCAAAGCGATCGGCGAGTCGAACTTCACTCGACCAAGCGAGAGGCGAGTAAAGAAACCGAGAAGAGTTAGCGTGAAAGGAGATCAACTTGCACCTTCATCAAAAAAAAAACCGAGTAAGTTATATCTTGCATGTCCTCCATTATAACATTTCTTGTGCTTTTGGAATTGTAATCTTCCCAAATCCGTTCCTGAACCCATTATCTAACGAACCATTGCCTCTAACCATCATTCCTTAGCTTAACCATCCCATTTCTCAATACTGTCCAAAAACCAGCCATTACAAACACCACAACCAGCCCAGAAGATCCTAGAACCAACCGGTATCGGTTATCAGTGACCGCCATCGGTTATAGATAACCGGCATCGGTTCCTTTGATCAAAACCAAGAAAAACAGCCTTTTCCCTACCTAGTTCCACGAAACAATTTAATTAGTATTCTACGATATTTTGTGTTAATTCATATTAGCGGGAGAGCCGACCACCTTCGAAAGGAAGTTTCATACTTCACAGGACCCAAGCGATTCCCTCATTTATTATCTAATCAAAATCTTGTGGTCTTGTGTTCTTATTTGCGAGTAGTCCTTCCAAGACAAAAAGGAGTTCTTCGCATCGGCTGATCTTTCTCTGACGCGCACATTATCTCGACATTCTACGGGTATTCCTCCTAACCCTAACCTTATCTGCTTCTATAAGGAGCGAAGCATTTCCGAGTGAAACAAGACGTTTATGCACTTTGTGCCATACTTGATGGTTATGTTGATGTGCGTTCTCGAATCGAGCTTGATTTACAACTTTGAGATTGTTCCAGGTTGTTAGGAGCTATAGATCTCTTTGCGGTTTTGATACGAGCTTCATTACTGAAAGCTGTTTGGGTTTCTTATAAGCTAACACATGACTTGTCGATCCTTTGAGAAGGAGAAGAAAGTGAACGTGGATGTTTAGAACGGTGTAAGATTATTCTTGTGGAAGGGGACAAAGGTGTCTGCAAACATGGAAAACAAGTAACCTTATACACATGGATGTTCAATAAGTAGAAGAACAATATGATTGATATGAATGTAGCTTAGAAGCCTCACGGAGAAGAAGTGATTATCCAAAGGCATAAATTTTGAAACGAGATACGGGCTAGAGTAAGAGTCCGAACAAGGTCCAAAAAAAAAAAAAAAAAACCACTTGGTAACATACTAATCCTATTTACTCATAGATATCCGGTGTGTGCACGTGGAGTTTATTACCTCTTTAAGTGAATATTTAATAGACAACAAGTGACGAGACCCTAGCCAATGTGTAGGAATAATTTATTATGAATGGCAATTTTGTGAATGGATGATGAAAGGATAGTCGTACTTTGCTCTCACGCGCACCAAAGGCGTCATAGCCCCGACAGAGATGTATTTGATTATAATCACAACATTTCTCTATTACCAATCGAGCATCCATATCCTTGATAGAGATTATTGGAAATACCCAAAGAGAGAGTTATATATCAATTTACTTTTGCTTTGTAGATTTTAGCTTTTGATTTTGATTGATTTTGATTCTTTAAATTTTTGAAAACTTATTTCAGCTCTCTTGTTTTCCAAGGGTTAAGAACCACGATGGCTTGATGGAAGGAGGTGGAAGTGCTTACGATGATGACATTGGCTAGTGTCAAAAATATGTCCAAAAGTTATTTGCAATAAGTTTATTAGATGTTGAATGTGATAGAATCTCTAAAAGGTCAGTGTTCTTTAATTTACCAAGGTGACAAAAGACCAGGGTCAAACAGATACCATAGAGATAAATGTCACAAAATGCATGTGAATAAGCTAACCAAAATATCACCAAAGGGATGAAAATGGTAGGGAGACTTGTAGAAAACAAAATAAAAATAGCAAGGAAGAAAGAAACATCCATGAGTACACAATACCTGATTGCAATGTTTGATCTTTATACCTTTGATTTTTGTTGTGCTTTCTCAATGTTTTTGTATTTTTGAATTGTTTTTTTTTTAAAAGATTTTTGATAGTTTTAAGAGGTTGGGACTAACAAAGTCATTCTTTGTGGTGAGATCCAACAACAATTTTTGCGACTTCCTTGATAAGGAGACTATGCGTGTTTGTTTAACAAGAGTCATGTTTTCCCCAATCTCAATGATCATGGTGAGTTCACACTCAACAAAGGACTGTTATTTATCCTGAAACATGGATTTTTATGCGGGAGCTTTAGTTTCCTATCCAGATGTTTATGCACTTTGTGCCATACTTGATGGTTATGTTGATGTGCGTTCTTGAATCGAGCTTGATTTACAACTTTGAGATTGTTCCAGGTTGTTGGGAGCAATAGATCTCTTTGCATTTTTGATTTGAGCTTCATTACGAAACTGTTTTGGTTTCTTATAAGCTAACACATGACTTGTCGATCCCAGAAGGAGAAGAAAGTGAACGTGGATGTTTAGAACTGGTGTAAGATTATTCTTGTGGAAGGGGACAAAGGTGTCTGCAAACATGGAAAACAAGTAACCTTATACACATGGATGTTTTGAATGAAGTAGAAGAACAATATGAATGATATGAATGTAGCTTAGAAGCCTCACAGAGAAGAAGTGATTATCCAAAGGCATAAATTTTGAAATGAGATATGGACTAGAGTAAGAGTTTGAACAAGGTCCAAAAAAAAAAAAACACTTGGTAACATACTAATCCTATTTACTCATAGATATCCGGTGTGTGCACGTGGAGTTTATTACCTCTTTAAGTGAATATTTAATAAACAACAAGTGAATATACCCTAGCTAATGTGTAGGAATGATTTATTATGAAAGGTAATTTTGTGAATGGATGATGAAAGGATAGTCGTACATTGCTCCGCTTTCCACCATTTACTAGGCGTCCATAGCCACGATGGAGATGTATTTGATTATAATCGTAAAATTGCTCTATTGCCGATCAGTGTCCATAGCCCGATAGAGATTATTGAAATACCCCAAGAGAGAGTTATATATCAATTTTCTTTTCTTTGTAGCTTTTAGCTTTTGATTTTTGATTGATTTTGATTCTTTTACTTTACGAAAACTTATTTCAACTCTCTTGTTTTCCAAGGGTTAAGAACCACGATTTGTTGATGGAAGGAGGTGGAAGTGCTTACGATGACCACATTGGCTAGTGTCAACAAATATGTCCAAAATTTCTTATGCAACAAGTTTATTCGATGTTGAATTTGATAGGATCTCTAAGAGGTGGTCGTTCTTTAATTTACCAAGGTGACAAAAACCGAGGGGTCAAACAGATACCATAGAGATAAATGTCACAAAATGCATGCGAATAAGATAACCAAAATATCACCAAAGGGATGAAAATGGTAGGGAGACTTGTAGAAAAAAAAAAATAGCAAGGGAAGAAAAAAACATCCATGTGTACACAATACACGATTACAATGTTTGATCTTTATACCTTTGATTTTGTTGTGTTTTCTCAATGTTTTTGTATTTTTGAATTGTTTTTTTAGATTTTTGATAGTTTTTTGACAATTGGGACTAACAAAGTCACTCTGTGATAGGATCTAACAACAATGTTTGTAACTTCCTTGATAAGGAGACTATGCATGTTTGTTTATCAAGAGTCATGTTTTCCCGATCTCGATGATTGTGGTGAGTTCACACTCAACAAAGGACTGTGATTTATCTTGAAACATGGATTTTGTATGCGGGAGCTTGAGTTCCCTATCTAGAGGTTTATGCACTTTGTGTCATACTTGATGGTTATGTTGATGTGCATTCTTGAATCGCGCTTGATTTACAACTTTGAGATTGTTCCAGTTGTTGGGGGATTTTGAGCTCTTGAAAGTTTTGATCTAAGCTTCATAATGAACTGTTTAGGTTTCTTATAAGATGATGCTTGAATTTTTGACTTGAAGGAGAAGAATGTAGAGATTTATGATTAGGAATGATAGAAATGGTAGTGGGCTTGCCACAACCATTGATAGAAGAAATATGTGATAGATGAAAAGGATACGGTCCAAGAATTGAAGAGGATGGGATACCAGGAGGTGAGCCACAAATAGAAGGTGAAAGGATACTAGGATGTGGCCCAAGAATAGAAGAAGAAGGGCTACTAGGATGTGACCCATAAATAGAAGATGAAGGCTACTAGGATGTGGCCCAAAAATAGAAGAAGAAAGGGTACTAGAACGTGACCCATAGATGTAAGATGATGGACTACCGGATGTGACCCAAGAATAGAAGATGATGGACTACCCAAGGGTGATCCATACATAGAAGATAAGGGGCTAGTTGGATGTGCCCAATAATCGAAGATAGTGGGCTACTTGAAAATGTCCCACAAATAGAAGAGGAGAGAGCTACTACAAGGTGACCCACACCTAGATGAAGATGAAGGGCTACTTGGTGCTGACCCCACAAGAGATTGTGATTGAGGAATTATGATAGACGAAGAGTTATTGGGTGATGAGAAGATAGGCCATGGATCTATGCAAGACCAAGGAGTTTCATCGCATAATGAAGAATGTGAAGATGGAAGAATAAGAGGATTAAGTTGCATGATCGGAGGCTCTTCCTCTGTTTCTTGATCAAAGGAATCAACCTTTTCCTCACAATATACTGAGCGCATCAAAGTCTAAAGAGAATCCTTTTTGTAATCTACTAAAGCGATATCTTCATATGCCCCTATAAATGCCCTGATTGTTTCTTCATTCTGAAAGAGGTCAATCGGTATGAGTTGTTGATCGATCCCTAGGGGTTGATTGGAAGAAATAGGTTCACTTGGTGTGGAAGACTTAGAATGTGTTTGATGATTATTAATAGAAGAAGATGATGTGGGGGACGAAGAAGTTTGTGTATCTAGATGGCTCAGGAGTAGAAGAAGGTGGTGTGGACCTACCTATACAATGGTATGTCGTATGTAAAATAGTATGATTAAGTCCAAAGTCTATAGATTACGATGCATGGGTTGATTTAGATGTTTGTCTCGAAGGACTTTGAGTCACACGAATCTTCACAAAAGGAATTTCCCATCGTGGTGATTTATGAAGAAGGTCCTGCAAAGAAGGGGAGGATTGTGATTCAAGCATCGCATTAGATGAATGATGACAAGGGTCCTACGAAGAAAGAGAGGACCGTGATTCAAGAATTGTATTATACTTCTGATTGGAGGGATTTGGAGTCACGTGTATCTTCAAAGGAAGAAGACGTTGTTGGGGTGACTGATAAAAGGGGTCTTGCGAAAGAAAGGGAGGACTGTGACATAAGAGTCACATTAGATGATTGATGAAGAGGATCCTGCAAAGAAAGGGAGGACCATGACTTAGGAGTCGAATTAGATGAATCTGAATAGTAGTTTGGATCTGAATCCTCAGAAGAGTCAGAGGAAATATTTGGATTGGAATCCTCAGAAGAAGAGGAAATGTTTGGATTAGAATTAGAAGAAGAGTGGGGGGAACTCAAATAATAATTTGGATCAAATGTGTCCAAATCATACGACCCGACTATGAGATGAAGGTGGGGAATGAGTTACCCGTATGGGCTCTCTAGCACAAAGAACCAAACGAGGTATAGTTGTAATGGGAATCTTTTGCTTTGATTTGCTAAACCTAGGTTCCATATTTTTGTAAGTATGGGGAACCATGTGATAGTCGAGTCATTTTTAGTGTTGTTTTAAGCACAAATGTCTAGATTTAGATAGTGTTATGGAACTCCTTCAAAGGGAAGGAAGTGACATGTCGATTTGGGTAGCATAAGGACAACTAGCTAGATATTGTGTAAGTATGGGGATGCGTGCATGATTTTTGATGGTCTAAGGAAAATAGACATCATGATGACACAATATTGATGAGATAAAAATGGATTGTCCTAGAAAATAAGTTTTCTGAATGAATAATCACAAGGAACAATCATGCGAGTGTGAAACCCAAAGCCAATCAAAAAGGAAATACACCAAATGAAATGTGATGCAAAGATGATCAACAAGATGTTTTCTCTTATACCAAGTTCAAGGAAATGAACAAAATGTAAGTAAAAACAAGAAGTCAATGCGATCTCCCAATCAAGATATACGATGAGTGAGCTCAAACTTGATTAAGACCTATATCTCAAAAAGTGTCAATTACAATTCGCGAATGACACAATAATATCACCAAGATATGTTAACCCACTTTGCGAGAAAGTGAAGTATTGATATCGAGGTGTTATTGATATAACACGCACAAATAGTAACACCTAACACTCTTTGAAATCAAGGTAATAATAGAACCAAACTAAAAAGATAAAAGTATAGCTAGGAATAGTTTAAAATGTGTGTAACGTAACCATACAATATAGGTATTTATGTCAAGTTTATAAGAAACAAGACATAAATATCGAAATTGTAGTGATACGTTACAAACAAGCTAACTCTTATAAGAAATTCCATGGTGATGAACAATGCCTAACTATAATGACGACCTTGACATGGGTATCAAGATCACAATGGCTACCAATGACGCAAAAATAGCTTTGCACACTTTATATGTTTAACTAACCCACCCAAAACATGGATGGGTGTAAACGGACATAAAAGTGAGAGAAACAGTCGATTGGTAACACAAAGGTAGTCACCCTTATTTTGATCAACAAAGTGTGAAAATAATGTGAAGGAAGTAAATCAAAATAATATGAAAAATGTTGGCTTCACTTCAGTAAAGTTTCACCTTGCCCTAAGGCAAGTAAAAACTAGGTGAAAGTACCACGTCACACGTTTCTCAATGAAAATATGGTTCACAACTCAACACTGTTTTAGAATGGTCAAAGTGGGCTCCTGACCAAATTATATTCTCCTAGGTATTTCTCTCACCCTAGGTGTTACAAAGTTTCCACGAGTGAGCACGATTTACCCAAAAAGTTACACTGACTAGTTTGGGAGTATCTCAGCTTTGCTTTACCCCCTTCAAGAATAGTAGGAAACTAGTGCATCTACGTGTACTATCATTGGGGTTGCCACACGGACAACCAGTAACATTATCTCACAAAGGAATCACTAGTCAAGTAGGTAGTGCAGAGCACTTCCCATTTTGTCCACAAGGTTCCCTCTTGCGTGTACTACTTTTGGGTTCCTGGAACCACCCCCATTGTTGTAGCTTAAGGCATTATGCCAAAGGGGTTATGTTCCAGTTGAGCGGAGAGGGACGTACCCTTTTCCAAAACTTGTAATATAGTGTTTTGAATGTGGTGTGTTTTTATCTTGTTTAATTAGGTGTGGTTTACTTGAACACCTTTTGACAACCTGTATAACAACTATATTAGTAGTTTTTGATTTCATTTTGATTCCTCCTTTCTTTGACAAGCGTTTTTAGGTCCTACGTTAGTAGTTCTCCAAGAAAATCACATTATTTAAAAGAGGATTAAGAGTTGCTTTTGATTCTCAAGATCATCCAAGGATGCAAGAGAAGAGCATACACAACAAATAATCCAACTAAAAAGTAAAGAAAATATTTTCAATCAATGAACCATACAATATTCTTGATAAATGTTCATTCCCCTAAACCAAAAGTGAAAAATGAAGTCTCCAATTTACCAAATGTTATAAAATGAAGATTAAAGTTTCTTTTTATTCTCAAGATCACCCTAAGGTGCAAGAGAAGATCATACAAAAACTTTAACCCAACTATATAGAAATGGAAAACTTCAAATCAAAGGACTATTGAAAAATGCTTTGTAAAAGGTTCATTCCCTTAAGCAAAATGAATACTCAAATTTCCAAGTTTAATCCCAATGTTAAAAAGATAGAGATCAAAGTTTTTTTGATTCTCAAGATCAAAAAATGGTGCAAGAGAAGAGCATGAAAATACAACATTCATCAAAACATTAGACATGTTAGAAAATGACTAGTTTTAAACTAATAGAAAAACACTGCAATTTCACATTAGTATAAATCCCGAATTTATATTTTCATTGCATAGTTAACTTCAATACCTTTACAACGCAAAAAAAAATGGAGTCATTTTGAGTTTGGGAGAAAATTTTATGGCCTTCGGAAGATGGGTTATGCATATGCTCTTATGCTCATGGGTATGCACTTGACATGCACTCAAAAAATGTCAAAAAAACATCTCTTAATCTGCAAAATGAGTAAATTTTTCCAACCAAGATTCAATTTTGACAACAACCCATCACATCAATATATGAATAGAAGACTCAACGCTATCAAACATTAACATACATGCTCAAGAATTTAAAATTTTTAATAAATTGACAAAACGAGCATGTAGAATGATGAAAAAATAAGCTCTAAAAATGAAAACATGATGAAATCTTGAAATTTTCTCACCAAGATTAAATTTTAACAGAAACCCACCACATTAATATGTAAATAGAAGACTTAGCACTATCAAACACTAACCTACATGCTCAAGAGTTTAAAATTTTCAAGAAATTGACAAAACTAGCATGTAGAATGATGAAAAAGTAAGCTCTAAAAATGAAAACATGATGAAATCTTGAAATTTTCTCACCAAGATTAAATTTTGACAGCAACCCATCACATTAATATGTAAATATAAGACTTAACACTATCAAACACTAACCTACATGCTCAAGAGTTTAAAATTTTCAAGAAATTGACAAAACTAGCATGTAGAATGTTGAAAAAGTATTCTCTAAAAATGAAAACATGGGGAAATCTTGAAATTTTCCCATCAATTCCAATTTGACAGCACTTCACCTCTTTTATACCTACAAGGAAGAATCAACACATGGAAACTCAACAAAACAAGTTAAGAAAAACAATTTAGATTAACATGTGTAAAAGAGGGTTAGTAACCAAAAATGAAACTTAACTACAAAAACTTGAAATTAAGTGTAAAGGACAATGGAGTAAGTCCCACCAGGCATGCCAAATGTGTGCATGGTTTTGTGCTTTTAGCTAAGTTAGATGAATGAGAACTAACACCTAAATAGTTCTATAACAAAGCTAATGACAAAATCTAAACACCATCAAAGATGAGAGCTAAACAAGATTAATACCTAGCATAATGCATTAACTTTGAATTAAACAATGCTAAAGTATTTAAATCTCTACTTCTCTAGATTACCAACAAACAAGTAAATGGACCTAAATAAGCTCCATGGCAATCAATATTTGGTTGTCCTTGATATCTCCAAGAACCTAGGAATGGGGGCTTATCAAAGTTGGGCTACAAGACCCTTTTTGACACCTCCCATATGACCTAAGCACTTTAGGCTAGAATAGGAAGCTTAGCTCCTCAAGATGATGAACTCTCAAGAAAAAAAGGTGCAAACTCTTAGTCTCTTTGCTATATGCTTTGCATTTTCTCTCTTAAGAAGTTTAGGTGTAAGTAAAAGGTAGGTGGAGGGCTCTTTATATAGCCCAAAGGATAAAGGATTCAACACATTCTCATGAATGTGGGATAAAGGTAAAACATGATTAGGAATGGATAATGTTACTTTTTTAAAGGTAACCTTACTTTAGAAGGGTTTAATATATGTTTAGCAAGTCATGGGAGTTAAGGGGTATTTTAATTAATCCAAGGTGATTAACTAATAGGTAGATGTAAGCTTATAGAAGATAATTAGAGGAATATTAGTACGATTGAGGGTATTAGAAGGGGATTAAATCAATTAAATATTGATTTATTGGTTAAATGGAAGGAAATCTAATTAATGAATAATAATTAATTAGCTTAGTGTAATTAATTAATGATGATATGAGGAAAATGAGTGCTTTTGACGATATGTCGTCGATTTGCAAGAAAGATGATAATTAATGCAATTTAAGTATTTAAATTTCTTGGGCGTAATTATAGGTTTCTACACACTAAGAAGATGTTATCCTAGGAGTGCCTTTTCTATTTTGTTTGTTTAGATTATCCTATTTAGGGACCGACACATGAATTTTGAAATAGAGTTTTTGGTGAGGATGGATTCCTACAAAGATGGAGATCTAAAGGGTGAGGTTTAAGGTATGTTATGGTTGGGACGAGCTTCATTCTAAAGTATGACTTGACAGAGCAGTGAGCTGGGTGCCCACTGTGTCGTGATTGTGTGATCACCTACAACTTTTTCCAGGTAAGATGTTGTTTAAGAATATATGTATTTGAATTTTTGTGTTGTTTGGTAAGACTCAGAGAAAGAGAAAAAGATAGAAGTGCTTTTTTACAATTCATTTGTAAACCATCACTAGTCATGAATTCCAGTGTATAGGTTGCCCTCAATTAATGTGAGCTAATAAAGAAAATCAAAATGGAATGTGATTTTTTTAAACCCAAATCAAAAATGTGAAATTGGATGACATAATAAGATGAAGAGGAAGAGGGATGCTCTTTCACTAAAATGTAGAAAACATGAAGAAATGATTCTTTTTAATTACACCAAAAGAAAAGTTTCCTTTAGAGAAAGTAGAAAGACGAAGTGGATTACCAGGGAAAGAAATTAATGTGTACGCTTTTTAGAAGGGAAAAAAACACACAATTTTTTCCTAGGAATGAATGAAATGCAAGGAACCCCGAGATGGGTCCCACTGGGCATGCCAAAATGTTTCACCTTTTTCTTAGATTGTTTCTTTGAATTGTTGACAAAATAGATAGGGTAACAGGCATAGGAGGAATACCTATTCAAATGTCAGTTGATGGGTTGTTGCACGCATATGAATTCTAAATCCACAACTGACTGACCATGAGAGCTTCCTTTTGGCTAGGAGGAACTACCTGTAATGAAAACAAAACCACCAGAAGGAATTAAACAATATGGGCAGTGAACTACCTAGCGTGAGCTAGATCCGAGAAGTATGATACTTCCTAGATGGTTATCAGTCCACTGTTTTAAAAAATTAATGCTATAAACAAAGTAAATCCTATTGTTATTTTAAAATGATTTAGGTACCTCACTTAAAACACAATAAAAAATAGATCTAATCTAACATGCTAAGCTAGAATAGAATCCACAGGTTAAATGGTTGGTTCTGGGTTCTACAGGTTTGATAAAGGTCTCGGGTAGGTCACGGTGAGTGAGGGTGAGGTAAAATTAGGTTGGTAGGTATTCGTTTAAGAGTGTGTGGATAAACAAGGAGACCATCATCGATCGGGGGTGACCGACAATGGTTAGGTATAACCGGTACCATTTCTTGTGAGATATGGAAATGTCACGAGAACAGGTTTTGGTCTCCTTTGTGATTGCACAAAGGGTCTTGGTTGGTAGTGAGGAAGTGTTGGGTGACCGGAATATGATTTTGTGAGGTTTTAATGAGTCTACGGAGGTGAAAATGTTGGAGAAGATCAATAGGGAGCAAGATAAACAATGGGTGATGAAATGAAATAAACCAATGAAGTATGATGTTATACTTACTTGGATTTTGTTCCTGGTGGTCTGTGTGTGAAGGATGGAGGTGCTAATGATGGGTTTGAAGGCTGCAAGTGATCACCAACTGAAGAAAAACTCTTGCATGGGCTTCATGCACACTCTTCTTTGCTTGGATAGATCAGATCATGGTTGGGCTAGCTGTGTAGGAGAAGATGCTCAATCTCCTTCCTTGGATGTGAGTTCTTACTGGAATTTGCTCTCTAAAGATGCATTATCACTCTAAGATTTTTTTCTTTCTCGTCAAATTTTCCTCTCAATGTTTTCCACTACTTCCATCCTTCAAAATAAGGTTGTTTAGGGGTTAAAATGGATAACTGATGGTGGTTACACTTAACCGGCGATGATTAGGGAGTAACGACGTCGATCAGGGGTGGGATTTACTAGGTTTACTAAACTTAGGAGATCCTCCTAATTTTCTTGGATCTCGTGTCATTATCCCATGTATTAGATTGGGAGCTTCTTGTGAGCATGTGGGAATGTGGTTTGAGGGAATGTAGGCATTGATTTTTAGGGTTTGGGTAAGTCTTAGTTAGTTATGGTAACTTTATAAGAGAAGGTCTTAGGTTGAGTTGGCTTTGTGAGGTGTCTAAGTGAAATATATGTGTAGATATTATTTTAAATAAAATATTTAAATAATAAATATAGTGAGGATAAAGCATTAATTTAATTAAATCAATTAAATTAATATTAGTGGGGTGAAGGTGGTTATGGCTAGGTAAATGTAATAAAGAGTGCCTATATGTCAAGGGACAAAAGGGGAGCGTGACCTAATTTTAGTGTCTACATTTTGCCCCTTTTTGTTGCATATCTTGTATTGGTAAGCAACGCTAACAAAAATAAGATGTGGTTGCCCCATGTGATGGTGAAGGTGATCCCCCTCAAACTAGGAACTAACAAGGAAATAGGTTGAAGTGGTGAGTGGTTTGGTAAAAGTAATTTTGAAGAAAAAGCAAGTGGGTATAGGGAAAAGGAGTGAAAGGTATACTCAAGCAATCTAGGTAATGGGTCAAGGTCAAAGGTAGCAACAGGAAAATGCACGCACACGTATAAACTACAACATGCTACTGAGGTTGAAGAGTAGGAAAAATCTACATCGCCTAAGGTCGATAAGTTTATCCAAACAAGGTTGAAGTGAATCTAGTATCTAGGGTATAGGATAAGGTTAGGAAGCACAACGTGGGTTAGGTGTAGGAATGTTTAGGTATATTCGGTACACCAAAGGTAGGGTCTGGATAAACCGTCACGATAATAGTCTAGGTAAGGTCATTAGGTCAATCAACACAGTAATGATTGCATGAAGGTATAGCAAACACATGAGGTCAAAGGTTACTAGCATGGTCCGTACAAATATAGAGATCATGGCATGGGTAAGGCCGAGGCAAGGGTAAAATAATGAGTCCCCAAAGGAGGAGAAATGGAGATAGTAAATGATGAGGTCGGGAATGGAAAGGTAATGTGTTGGGTAAAGGTTTGGGGTAAAGAGAAAGGTAGAGGTGGGGTAAAATCGAAATGTAAGGGAAATGTATAGGTCGGGGACCGATGGAAATCATGGATAACCAACGTTGGTATAGGATTAACTGACGATTAGTTAGGTAGGGCATGAGACCAATGTCGGTCGAGGGGAACCAATGTTGGTTAGGTCGGTTTGGTATAAAAACAAAAAATCCATGTGTTTATTTTTCATTTGTGAATTACAAAGTGAAGAAAAGAAAGAAAGAGAGAAACATGATAAAATCATTTAGACGAAATAGGATAGTGAGCTGGTAGGGTGAGATGACGGTGGTTGGGTTGGTTAGTAGTGGGTCCACGAGATCTTAGCGAGGGATTCAATTGGTTGGATTGTGTGGGTAGATATTCGGTGATGGCAAAGGTGGGAGAGGGATCGGGTGGACCACCGGCCACAATGCGGCAATGACGTGCCACTAAGGCAGCAGGAAGGCATCTTTATGAGGTAAGCACCTAACTCTTTAATGTTAATTAGATAGAGTAGAGGGTGTAAGGGTTGTTTATTTTTTTGGATTTGGGTGGGTTTTTGTATTTTGTGGGTGGGAAAAAAGTTAAATTAGGTATGGGGAAAAATGGGCAAAAAGAGGGGGAGGGGTAGGAAATTGGATAGGTGGGGTGGGTAGGGGTTTTGGGGTAATGTAGGTCAGTGTAGGTGGGGTAAAGGGATAGGTGGGAGGGTTTACAAAAGGGGGGTTTGGGAAGTCACGGATTTTTCTGCAATGGTGACCAGACGTTAGTCAAGCTTGGCGGCATTAGTCGGGTTGAACCGGATTGGTCACCTAATAGGTGACTGATGCCGGTTACATGGTAACCGTGGTCGGTCAAGTTGAACCGGTATCGGTCACCAAATAGGTGACTGATGCCGGTTTAAGGGTGATCGGGGTCGGTTAGGAGGAACCAAAGACTTTGTCGGGTTTTTAGGTAAAAGGGTTTAAAATAATTATGTAGGTTAGGTGGTTGGGATGGGTAAGGTAAAATAGGGTGGTAGGTAATGATAAGTGATGAATATGGTCATGGTAAAGGTAGATTAATGTTGTGCTTTGGATTGGATGCAGGGTCGATTGCAGTTACATATGCGAGACAGGGTTCCACCACTATTGGTGACATTATGTGGCCTAGTGAGCCCGTTGGAGCTACAACACATGGAGGCAGTGGGCTTGAGTGGTATTCATTGCTAATGACATGTTATTTGGTAGCCTAGTTTGATGGTCACGCTCATTGATAGATGGGACTCCATGACCAACATGTTCCACCTTCGTGAGGTGAGATGACCATCATTGTGGAGGACATGTTCCAAATTCTAAGGTTACCCATATTGAGGGTCCAGGTGTATTCTATCTCCTTTGAGGCCTCAGAGGAGCTGATCGGACCGTATTTGGTGAGGGGGCGGCGGAGCTGAGCTTCCATAGTGCCAGTTTGAGTTATGGTGAGATGTACCTAGCCCATTCGGATGAGACGAGGCTAGTAGTTTTATTGATGGAGGTAGTGTGCTGCTATGCACTGCCTGATGTAGAGGGTGGATGATTTCCCTGATCATTGATGTGGGTACTCCATGACATGATGGTGCATGAGACATGGTTTTCGTAGGCACCATCATTTTGGTGTAGCTTATACAGAGAGATGTCGGCATATGGGTGGGCATGCGCGTTTAGCCTATGTTGTACATTTATACTACACTATTGGGCCTATGAGCACATAGTTTGTGTTTGACCTATAGGGATTCCTCGAGGAGATGCATTCCCATCGAGATGTGTGCAGTTGGGATATAGGTGATGGGTACCACTGCTTGGAGAGTGGAGATAAGATAGGTTGACATATGATGTGGCCCATTTTCGGAAGTTGTTGGAGGGGTTTTTCGAAGTGGACATTATCTGGAGGACATATGTGGGCTTCCCCTCATATAGGCATATGCATGAGGAGCTAGCTGAGCTCTAGCTAGAGAGGTGGATACAGGGTTGCCATGCGGGGAGGATGAGATGATCCCGGTCAACAGGGTCCAACGGTAGTTTAGGCTCATACAGGATATTCCTCTGCCCTTCCCACAGTATTGAAGAGATGACGTGGAGAGGCCTCTCCCTCTACCACAGCCTACAGTGCTGACAGGAGAGAGGAGGAGAAGCCATTGGATGGGTGGATTGATGATGTTGGATGCATAGATAGGTATAGGCAGTGGTGGGTGGCTCAGTTATGAGCCATACCACCTAGACCAAGGCAGCTAGATTTAGCTACCATGACAGTGTAGAGAGACGCCCTACAGGGGTAGGTAGTGACATTGATCACGTAGATAGGTATACTATAGATGCAAAGCTGGAGGGTCGAGGTAGAGGTAGCGGAGATACAAGTATAGGTGGCTACTCTGTGAGGCCGGATGATGGAGGGAGAGGGTGGAGGTGATGGAGGAGATGGGGACAAAGATGGTCAGGTGGTATCCCTATAGGCTCAGGTGGTAGGATTATAGGTTCATTTGGCCACATCCCAAACATAGATTGGGGTCTTAAAAACCCGATATAGGCATAGGTGCAAGGGCACTACCACGAGCGCGAGGAGCTGGTCCCGCTCACAGCCGGCGGCGTAGGAGCAGATACGGGGGTAGAGACTTATGGGATCACCACATACCATGCCTATATCTAGGTTATGGGATGCCCTAGGTGAGGTGCGATACTATCAGGATCAAATCATGGTAGCTGGGATAGACTTCCTCTCATATGGAGAGTATAGGGCACAACAAGCGTCTAGTGAGAGGATGAGATCCTACACACATAGTGTGGAGAGCACAAGAGGGTAGCGAGCTCCGAGGCCTGATCAGGGAGAGGCCACCAGTGCATGATGACTAGAGTGAGGTGATGTGCTAGCAGGGGCATAGGAGGCCGAGGGTGTAGGGGACACAGAGATGGAGGACATCTAGCGAGATGTCTGATATGTAGCCACCCTGATTTTGGATGTATACTAGTGTTTATTGTTGATATATATGTGCGACCTACGTGTCGTAGATTTTTGTATTTTTATCACATACCGGCCTATGTGCCAAAGACAAGTGAGGATGTATGAGTGATTTTGTTGTATATTTTGAGCATATACCAGCCTATGTGTCGAAGATTTCTTTGTATTGATTCATTCATTCTTTGTGTATATATGAGACCGGCCTACGTGCGATGACATTTTGTATTGTATATTGGCTTGGCTGCCAAAATTTTTGAGATGATGGCCATGATGAGATAGACATGTATTTTGAGACACACATTTATTGATTTATATGATGAGATTCATGGTATTTGGTGATGTGTTGATGTGTTTATGAGATGTTGGTTTTATGGCTTGTGTTAGATGAGATATGGATGTGTTACTTTGATATGGATGGAAGATTGAGGCGGAGTTATAGGCATGGATCCGGTAGGTTATAGGCATGGATCGAGTCGAGGTTTGGTTAGGCATGGATCGATTCAAGTTATAGGTATGGATGAGTAAAGTTGGTTTAGGCATGGATAAGTCAAGTTGGTTTAGGCATGGATTGAGTCAAGTTAGTTTAGGCATGATTCATTCTGGTTTGCAATGAATTGTTCTATGGGTCATATGTGAAATGTTTTATAATCTATACATAGTGAGGATAGAGATATGATAGGTGTAACAAATGTATAAAATGGTAAACAACTTGTTATTTTGTGGCTTAATTTCCAATTTTTTTAGAAAAGGGAATTAAGTGAAATGTGGGTAAATGGTGAGTTAGGCATGGTTGATGAATTGTTTAGGGTAGAGAGTGGCCGAGAGCTAACCTCTAAGGGCCCCATGCCCTCGAGTGCTGCCTACATAGTCCTAGCAAAAAGTAACCTCAGGCCGATGTAGTTCTTCCATGAGCTAGGGAAGAATATGAGAATGAGTTGGTATGTTTTTGGGAATATTGTGGGTTTGGGTTTAATAGATGTGGGTAGATTATAGGTAAATGATGAAGGTGAAGGCGATTATGGTGAAAGGTGAGGATTACCCCAAATGTAAGCGGTGAGGACAAATTCCTATATAAGGTAATCAAAATGTAAACAAAGATGGTTTAAAAGATAAGAGGGAGGTAATAAAGCCACCTAATTAGGTAGGATCATACTTGAGTAGATCATACCTTTAAGGGGGTGATGAACACAAGATCTGAAAGACATTGCACGATTAACTATTATATAGTGAAATTAGTCACAGGATCACCAAATTTCAAAAGTCCAAGATGTCCCTTGTGGAAATTTAGGAAATGGGAGTGGAAATGGTAAGGTGGGTGAAAGGTAGTTAATTGTATATGTTTTGAGTGACAGGTCTTTTGGGCAAGAGGTCCGAGGTAACAATGGGCAAGTCCATGACTAAAAAGTGTTTTTGTTTTGATAGACTGATTAATGTGGGAAGTCTATAACGGATAAATAATATGATACTCCTTAAGGTCTTCGTGAAGCTGATCGATGCGGGAAGCTTCGGTTTTTTTAAAGCTTCACATAGCTGTCCTTCGAGGGAGTAGTCTATTTATAGTAGCAATTTGGTTGAGAGGAAGATGTCCTTTTGAGGGAGTCATATTTTTTATTATAAGTTTGACTCAAGGAGTTTTGTCCCATTGGAGGTCTTTGAAATCATGGACAAGACCAAGGTGAAGGATAGGACTCTTGTTCAAAAGGTGAGGTGGAACGACCATGGGATCTCATCTAAAGGTAGATGAAAAGTATCCATGAGAATCATGCTATGTGTAGTTCTATGGTACACATATTCAAGAGAAGATAACAAGTGACGGGTACTCACATGATTCTTGTTTAATTGTTAGGGAGGTGGATGGAGTGGATAGCACTCAAGGGATGAGCGTGGAGAGAGACGAAGGGTGAGGTAGGAAAATGAGTCAAAAATAGAATGGTCAAAGATGCAATGCATTAAGGGGCTCAGAGTTCGGTTTACCCTCAAGCGAGGACAAACGATAGGCACTTAATCCATAGGTATGAGTTACAATGTATGGTTCAAGCCAATTAGGAGTGAATTTTCCCTGTTTACTTTTTTCTACTTTGGTTACATGCTGATTTTCTTTCAACACAAGGTCACCGACTTTGAAGGTTCGTTCATGAACATGTTTGTCATAAACACGTTTGTTACGTTGTTGGTAAACTTGAAGGTGATCAAGAGTGTTAATAAAACATTCATCTAATAACTCTAGTTGTGCTAAGTGGTGAAAAAAGTCATCATCAGTAAGCATGTCCTAGAGAGAAATGTGGAGTGAGGGGATCTAGACTTCGAGAGGCAAAATAGCCTCTGTACCATAGACCAGTGAAAAGGGTGTAGCCGCAGTGGAAGTGTGAATACTAGTGCGGTATGCCCATAGGGCAAAAGGAATGTGTGTATGCCAATACCTCCCAAAAGATTGTTAACCACTTTCATGAGAATATTGTTGAGGTTTTGTTATTGGATTCGGCTTGGCGTTGGTTTATGGGTAATAAGGTGATGAAAACTAAGCTGAATGTCGAAGGCGTCATAATTTTTTTGCATTGTTTTGTTTTTAAATTATATTCCATGTTCATTGATGAGGTGATGAGGGACACCAAAGTGGTAAATGATGTGATGGTTAATGAACTCGTATATGTTCTCGAATTTTGTGGAGATGAGTGGTATGGCTTCCACCCATTTTGTGTAGTATTCGGTAGCAATTATGATCCATTGATGATGTTGGGAAGAATGAGGATTGATTTCTCCAATAAGATCCAAACCCCATTAAGAGAAGGGCCAAAGGTCACAAGTGACCCGTAAGGCATGATTTGGGTGTATGATGAAGGTTGGAATGTTGTTGACATTTCACACAACATTTGACATAGTCACAACAATCATGGTTAAGGGTCAGCCATTAATATCCTAAGCGAAGAATATGCTTAGTAACAAAGAAGGCCACTAAAGTGACCTCCACATATGCCATCATGAACCTCCTTAATCGTATAAGGAATTTCAGAAATTTTGAGGCATCGTAAGAGAATACCATCAAAGCTACGCTTATAGAGGAGTCCCCAAGAATAATAAAATGGGAGACATTTTTAAGGAACGTGCATTGTCCATTACTGGTGAGATCATGACGTAAGATGGAGAGGAAAGGTAGTCGAGTATTGTTTATACCAAAGGTCACTCAGTCGGGGTGTCGGTTCGATTGATTAAACATCATGAGGTAAATAATAAGGTGAATGGAGGCATTGTATGGTGAAAAATATTTTAGAATTGGCAAGGGAAGTGGTTATTTGGGAAGCCGAGAAGGCCATGGTATCTTAAAATTTGTTGGTTAAACATGGGATGGTTTGAACGGTGTAACAATCAAAGGTGGTCAAAAGTATGTCTACATGATGTTTATATTTTTAAGTATCTTATTATAACATTGGTACTTACCATTGACTTGGTTTATGATCATTGTGAATCACCAAAGATGTGGATTGATTTAACATCTAGGGCATAGGTGGCACGGAGACCTAGTATGAGTGCTTCGTACTCGAAATATTATTGTGCATTCAAAGTCTAGTTTGAAAGACAAAGGCATGGGTTCTCCATCCAAAGGAACAAGGATAACACCAGCCCCACCCCCACACTGACACTTGGAACCATCGAAGAACAATGTCATTTGGTAAGGGGGTTCGTCCAAGGAAAGGGTAGCAATGGATTCATCGAAAGTAAAAATTAGAGGGTTAGTCTATAGAAATAGGTGCATCAGCCAGTTGGTCGGTGATAGCCTAGCCCTTAATGGACTTTTGGTGAATGAATTTTAGGTCAAGATCAGCTAAAAGCATAAGCCATCGTGCGGCACGCTGATATTGATAAGGTTTGACATACATGAAGTGTAAAGGATTGGTGTTGGTCACAACATAGGTTTTGTGGTTAAGTAGGTAATGGTGGAGTTTGGTGGCAACAAACACTAAGGCTAAACAAAGCTTTTCTGGATGGTTGTATCGGGTTTCATAGTCCAAAAGAGTACGGCTTATGTAGTAAACCGTGTGCTCCCCATGTTATTCATTGCGATGAGCAAGCATGGACACCAAGGAATGATCGATAGCTGATATTTATAGGTAAAAAGTTTAATCATCTTTAGGTGGAATGAATATGGACGGTTGGAGAAGGTATTGTTTTAGGGCCTCAAAATCTTTGTGATAGTCATCATCCCATTTAAAGGAGACATCCTTCCTAAGCAGATGATGAAATGGTTGACACCGATCAGATAATTATGAAATGAAACAGTGAATGGAATGTAATTTACCTTGCAGGATACGAGTTTTTGAGGTTAGTGGGTGGAGGCATTTCCAGAATGGCCTTGACTTTTGTAGGGTCAACTTCTATACAACAGAGGGAAATAATAAATCCCAAGAGCTTTCATGAGAGAACCACGAAGATGAACTTTTTAGGTTGAAGGTGGACATGATATTTAATGATGGTCAAAGATGGTTTTGAGGATCATGAGGTGCTCGAGTGATGTTTAGATTTGGCCAAGAGATCATCCACGTAATCCTGCAATATGTGATGCATGATATCATGGAAGATGTAAGTCGAGAACACGTTGATATGTAGCACTAGCATTTTTAAGGCCAAAAGGCATGACTCAATAGTAAAATGTTCCCCAAGGGGTGATGAATGTGGTATTTTGGTGATCTTTCTGGGTAAGCAAAATTTTTTATAACCCAAGAAACCATCCATGAGTGAGAGCATCTCGTGAGTTACGGTGAGGTCAACTAGTTGATCAATACCGAGGCAATGGAAAGTCATCTTTTAGGCAGGTGAGGTTGAGGTCACGGAAGTCCATGCAAATGCGGAGTCCCCTTGTTGATTTAGTAATAGGGACAATAATTAGAAATTTAATGAGGATAATCAATGGGTAAGATGAAGGAAACGAAAGAAGGCAATCAAGTTCTTCTTTGACAAGAAGAGAAATGCAAGGGTACATTTTCCTCAAAGCATTTTTGATAGGTTTGGCATCATAAATAGTTACGATATTGTGAACCACTATGGTGGAGTCAATACCAAGCATGTCTGCATAAGACCAAGCGAAAGCATGGTTATGATCTTAGAGAAAAGAAGTGATGGCTTCCTGTTTAGCATCTAAAGATTGTACGATCTTTAGGATGTGTGGGTCATCCTAAGTATGAATGTTGATCTCGATAGTCAATTTATTCAACATGGTTTGCATCTTAGAGCAGTAACGATGATGAATATATGAGTTTTTGGACCAAGGTAGGTGAGTATGGATTCATCATCCTTACATTGAATGATGCTAATGGTAGGTGTATCATCGTCGATCATCTCGGGATATAGGAATAGGAGAGTGGAAAGGGCCTCGCCTTCACGTTGATAAGTAAAAGGCCCAAAAGAAATGGTGTTTATGAAAAAAAAAAGGTAGGAGGGATAGATTCAGATCTATCAACTCCATCGTGAGGGTGGTGATGAAGGTGGAGAAGGGCTAGGGTCTATAATCGAGTTCAATGCAATCTGTTTGGTAGGAGGTTCGAGAGAAGCCAATAGCACTATGGTCATTATGTTTGTGGGTGGTACATGGAGTAATTGTATGGCGGCCTTTCTCATGAAATCCAAACCAAAACCCTTCCATACACAAGTGCGGGAAGGTGTGGGTGAAACAAAAATTGGTAAGTGATTAGAAGTCAGCGAGAAAATGGGCGGGGTTATGATGGTAGTTTAGGTGAGTAAGTGGTAGTATCAAGTCCCCCATAGGTGAGACTAGTACGAAGATGAGGAGGACCATAAAGGAGGCATTCTCCTATATGGTCATCATAGCGAGGGTGTTGGTGAAGGATTCCATACTCGTGTGGAGTAAGGAATGTGTTGACACTATATAGGTGGTACTCCCCCAGAGTGAGGCGTTGAAAAAAAAATCTTCCAAGGATCGGTGGTTGGTATGTGGGTAGCTGGTATGGATGATGTGTCGAAGGTCGATGCGGAGGTGGAGTTAATGGATTGGGCAGCTAATGGGTCAGTCGTGGAGGTTATAGTAGCGGTAGGAATAGAGAAGGTATGTGCAGTGAAAGTAGTGGATATACTAGTAGGTGGGGGTGTAGGTGAAGCGTTATTGGTTGTGGAAGTACACAACTTGACAAGTATGAGCACATCATTGGGTTGGTAAAGCATGTTGCATGTTTTGAAAGGTGATGGGTCGAGATGGAATGGTATAAGTGTTTCCTTCATTTTCAAACTTTACACAATGATGTAAAGTGGAAGGAACGCAACCCATGACACGAGATCCGAGGTCTACCAAGCAACAAGTTATATTGAAATTCCCCCTCCAAAACCTAAAACAATTCGGAATAGTCAGGGCCCACACAAACATGTAAGATGACAGTTCTGGTGTGGAGGTGATATCATCATTGAATGAATGCAACATGACCAGATGTTTGTGCATGTAATTATCAGGTATGTGCATTTGAGAAAATGCATGGGATGAAATGATGTTAATGCTAGCACCTCCATCAATCATCACATGGCATACTCGTATGTCATCAATGTGGACAGAGATGAAGAGGGCTAGTCAGGTCCTCATTTTAGTATGGCGCAATTTCTTCCTATGAGAAGCTAAGGGAGGCCACTTGGTGAAAAAGGTGAGGTGAGGATGAAGGTAGTAATTTGGTGAGAGAGGCTACATGATGGGGTGTGATAATGGAGGCTACCGGTGTAGGGTCATTGGGTAAAACATCAATAGATTGAATAACCTCCATGAGGGCTTGATGATGGGATTCGAGGTTTGGATGAGGTCATATAAGGAAATTTTGAGGGAGATTGGTGTAGTTATTTAAGCATGGTGCGATGTGTGATGTAATTAGAAATGGGGTATGTGGGGCTGAGGATAGTTATCTTTGGTATGGGTGCGGATGGTATGTTTGTATGCAGATTGGTTGGTGCGTTAGCTACCTTTTCTTTTCCCTTCTACGCACGTCTAGTGGCGTGTACCATGTTGATTTAAGGGAAGTTGTCAAATAGAGAAGGTGTAGGGTAAGTGGTATAACGACATGAAGGTTAAAAACCTACTTTGAAGGATAAAATCCTGTGATGTTAGTTGGGCACAATGACATTTGGGTGGTGGCGTGGCAAGTTTTACGATGCGAACCATGTTAATTTCAAATTTTATCTGTGGTTATAAGAGCTGTGAGGGTGGAGGTTGTGGTTGTTGAGTGGGCGGTGTGGGAATGGGTGTAGGTGAAGCAAGATCCTCATCAAGAAGGTCGTCATCATCAAAGTTAGTTTCAGTGGATAGAATTGGATAAGGATGGTTTTGAGGCCTTGCAGTTCTCCACATCATGCCCCTGACACATGATGGTATGCATAAATTTTAGTATCATCAAACCCTTCGGGCTTGGGTTTGAGGGTCATAAGGTTAGAGTGGCGGTAATGTGATAACTAAATTCTCGAGGAGGTTGGTTAAAATTTCAGCATAGGACCGTGCTAGTGGATCACAATGGGAAGTGAATGTGGGTTTGGGTGTAGGTGTGGTTGGTTGTGCAGGAATTAATTTTGGAAGAGTAGGAAAGGGTCAAGTGATGGGTTTAGGTGCTTTGGTGTGGTTTGAGGTATCGGTCGGGTTCATTTGGGTAGGGAGTACGGTAGATGGACGGGAAGGAGGGTGTGGGGTTGTTGTGACTACCTTATTATGGGGTAGTGGGGTTTTGTTTTTGGGTTGCACCTTCTTGGGTAAAGGTGATGTGGGTGTCTGGTCAAGGTCTAGAAGGAAAAGCGAGATAGAGGAAGAGGGTGAGTTACCCATGGGGATAATGGGGTGCTATAAAGGTAGGTGATGCGGGTCTTACTTGGGGTGTGATGGAAGCAGACGAAGTGTAGTGGGTAGTGAAGCGGTAGTTGAAGGGATTGGAGGTATTGGTGGTAAAGATATTGCAGGTGAAGGTATAAGTCGTGTTGTGTGCACAGGTAGGTTAAAGGTATGTGAGGAAGGAATGGGTTGTTGTGTTATTTGTTTATGGATGGGTGAGGGATGCTTGACCATGTTGGGAATCGAGGTCGAAGGCGGATGGGACAAATGCGGCTTTGATTGGTGCGGTCGGGTATGAGGTCAATGAGTTTGTTTCTTTAGTTTAGGTCTCGGAGTAGGTGTGGTTTTGACATTGGAAGATGTAACTAAATCTAGTTTAATAGGTGGATGAGTAAGGCTGGTTGTCGGGGTGACCCCTAAAGTGGTAATAGGATTAGTGGAGGTAAATGTTGTGGGTATGGGTTTTGGTTTAGGTATAGGTTAGGTTATGGGTAAGGGCATGGTCGATAGTAGTGGTTGTAGTTGGTTTGATGGGTGGAAATGTGTTTGGGTAGATAGTGGAGGTGTCATCAAGGGATTGCTGCATCTATGTTAATATAGGGAGTAAGAGGCGCCCCATAATATAGCCCTATCCACATAATCTAAGTGATCAGCCAAATGTGAAAACGAGACGTCGTGGGGTGGAGTTGGTGAGGACCTAATGGGGATTCTTGTAAAATGCATCTTAGAGATGGGAATCAGCCATATTCACTTAGTGTGTAAGAGAACTGAAAGTAGGTCTATTGGATGTTGGGTAGCTGATGGAGAATGATCGCCAAGAGGAAAAGGTATCTCCACTAGGTCTATGATGGGTGGAAGAGATGATGGGAGTTCCTCTATAAGTGGAGGAACGGATAGGTGCTCCTCTATGGGTGGAGGAGGTAATGGGTGCTCCTATGTGGGTGGAGGAAGTAATGGGAGATCCTCTATGGGTGGAGGAGGTATGGTAGGTAAAGGTTCTCTAATTTCATAAGCTAGGGGTGAGATGGTCTCAATGTTAGCGAAGACTCCTCTGTAGGTGATGAAGGAGATGAAAGGTGTTCTTCTGTTGGTGAAGGAATGGTGGAGGTTGGTTCCAATGTGGAAGGAGGATTTTGGGCTAGGATTTCCTCTATGGAAGGGATGTGAGGAAATTGAGAGGTGACATGTACCTCGTTAAAGATTACGTTAACCTCACGGGTATGGGTATCATGAGTGGATGTCTCACCGGTTTGATTGCATGAAGGGGCATGATTGGGAAATGGTTTTTGAAGATTTGTAGATTTTGGTTGGGGGTGGTGTTGCGATTATCCACAATTAACTCACCCTTCTTGAGCATTTCTTGGACAATATTCTTAAAAGTGATTCATTTTCGTCACTATGACCCTTCACTCTGTGATAGTTGCAGAAATCATGCTCTTTATACCACGCGGGCATGGGGTGAGCAAGGTCAAAACCAGTGTGTAGTTTTATGGGTGGAAGGGTGATGGCTCTAGCTCTGATAAGCTTTTCTAAGATAGAAGAGTAAGGTTCCCCAATTGGGGTATATTTTCACTACTCTTGTCTGAATCGAAAAGCATGGATAGGTGATAGATTAGATGAGGGTGTAACCGATTGACGGATGAGCTAGGCGGCCTTGAGTACCAACTGCGTTAGCGGTTCCTTTAGCCTTTGATTAATTGGTTGGTGGTTTGGAAGAAGAAGAGGTTTCATTCACTTTAGTTCCAAATTCTTATTATGTAATTGGATTTTCTTCTCTTGATGGCCCGAATCTCTAACTTTTGTGCCATAGCAAATGCCTCATCAAATGTTTAGAAAGTCTGGACCAACAAGGTCGGGAGATATGTCTAGTGCAAGCTCATGTGAAGAGCTCGATGAGTTGAGTTTGTGTCAATTGGAAGGTAATTTGATTGATCAGGTTGCACCAGCGAGTGATAAAATCTATGATGGATTTGTCCTCGTACTAACGTGTGGAATATAGATTGGTCATGGTAACGTTCTTGGTGATATTGATAGAGAAATGATCCAAAAATCTTGGTCCACCTAATTGAATGAAATTATGTAGTGTTTGGGTAACCCACTATACCAATCTAATGCTAGACTAATGAGGGACATGGGAAAAGTTCTCAAAAGTAAGGCATCATCATGGGAAATTAGATAACACCCATGTTTGAATGAGCAAAAATAATGTTGTGGGTCTTCCTTACTATTGAAGTGGTTGAATTTAGGCATTTCCCAATGCACAGGGTATGAATGGATAGGAATGGATGGGTGAATAAGATCATTACAAATCTCGTCATAGGTGAGAGTGTTACGGGAGCGAAACCGATGCCTCCGGTTTTGCATCTTATCCATGATAAATTTAATTAGGTCATTGGTGGGTTGTGATGATTAGATGCCTCCTATAGCATGAGGAGGTTGGTTTTGGGCATATAATGGGGGTGGAATTCCAATGTATGGGGCTGCCATGTAAGGTGGTGGAGAAGAAGGCAATGAAATAGGGGTAAGTACCCGGAATGAATAATAGATGAAACAGTGGTTGTTGGTAGTATGTATATGGGGGTGGAAGGGTCATGGTAACCCTAGTGGCAATAAGGGCTAATGATTGTGGAATGGAAAGAACCACATTCTGAAATGGGGTAGGGGTCACCGACACTGGAGGTGGGAACATAGCTACAGGTATGTATGAGATAGTAGGGGTGGATGAGCTTGTGTTTGGGGTAGTCATCAATGGTATGGTGGATGTAATGGGTTCCACAGAGGTAATAGACATGGCAGTCATGGTGGGTATAGATCCTAACCAGTGAAACAACTAGGGGTAAGGTGGATGTAGGTAGCACGGGCCGATGGGGCTGATGCATAAAGTCAATGCGAGAGTCGGGGGATAGATATGGGCATGCCATATATCAAATAACCCAAGGCATCTCGAGTGGACGAGTGGGAGAGGTAAAACTGCAAGGTGGTAGGGTTCTGGTCAAGGATTCATTTGAAATCCTCATCTACTATAGTGATATTAGTAGGCTTGATGGGATCCATGGTTGGTGATAAAATAGAAGGTGGTGAAGGACTAGGTGGTAGTGGTTAGAAACTAGCATGGAACAAGAGGGAATTTTCTTGTCTTCAAGTCAGCACCATGTGAACCAATATTGATCAGGTAGGGTTGCTTCTCTGTAAATGATATAGAGAACAACAAGAACAGGTGAATCTGGTGATAAAAAGTGGATGAAGTAATAAATGGTTGGTGGAAAGTGAAACAGGCTAACTGATGTTGGTTAGGGGAAATCGACATCGGTCGGGGTAACCACCGCCACTACTATAAAAATGGATAGTAAGTAAACAATGAAAGGTAGAAGGAAAAAATCGATAAGTATACCAAATGCGGGATGTGTAAAACATCAATGGGAAAAATGATAGTGACAGAGACTGTGGAAAGTGGAAGAAAGTGAAGTGAAAATGTCCTTTTGAGTAGGTTAGCAAAAGGACCTAGAACCTACATTGGTTGGGCATAACGATGTTGGTCGGGGGTAACCAATGACAAGCGATTCTTGTGAAATTGAAATAGTGATGAAAGAAAGTGGTTGCGAATTAAAATCTGATGTGGAATCGACCCATAATCCTAGAAATGATGATGATATGGCCCGAGGCACACTCAGGTAAAGATGGAATACACCAACTATGATGAGGAGCATATAAGGATGAACAAAAAAAAGTGATGAATGTGATCTTTCACCTCAAAACACAAGCCAAGCAAAAACACTAAGAAGATGTGATCCTAGGAGTCCCCTTTCTATTATGTTTGTTTAGCTTATGCTATTTAGGGACTGACACATGAATTGTGAAATAGATTTTTTGGTGAGGATGGCTTCCTACAAAGAAGGAGATGTAAAGGGTGAGGTTTCAAGTATGTTATGGTGGGGGTGGGTTTCACTCAAGTATGACTCGGCAGAGAGCGAACTAGGTTCCCACTATGATGTGATTGTGTGATCACCTACAACTTCTTCTAGGTAAGATGTTGTTTAAGAATGTATGTATTTGAATTTTTGTGGTTTGGTAAGACTCAAACAAAAAGAAAAGGATAGAAGTGCTTTTCTACATTTCGTTTGTCAACCATCATCCGGTCATGACCTCTAGCGTATAGGTTACCCTTAATTAATGTGAGCTAATGTAGAAAATCAAAATGGAATGTGATTGTTTTTGACCCAAATTGAAAATGAGAAATTGGATGACATAATAAGATGAAGAGGAAGAGGGATTCTCTTTCACTACAATGCAAAAAACATGAAGAAATGATTCTTTTTAATTACACCAAAAGAAAACTTTCTGTTAGAGTAAGTAGAAAGATGAAGTGGATTACCGAGGAAATAAATTAATGTGTATGCTTTTTAGAAGGGAAATAAACACAAAATTTATCCCTAGGAATGAATTAAATTCAAGGAACTCGGATAGGTCCCAACAGTGTGCCAAAATGTTTCACCTTTTTCTTAGATTGTTTCTTTGAATTGTTGTGAAAGCAGATAGGAGTAACGGGTGTAGGAGGAATACCTATTAAAATGTCGATTGATGATGGGTTGTTGCATGCATATCACTTCCGAATCCACATGACTGACCATGAGAGCTTCCTTTTGGCAAGGAGAAGCTACTTGTAATGAAAACAAAAACACCGAAAGGAATTAAACAATATGAAAGCGGTGAACTCGCCACTAAGCGTGAGCTAGATCCGAGAAGTATGATACTTCTTAGATGGTTTCGATCCACTATTTTAAAAAAATTAATGATATAAAAAAAATAAATCCTATTGTTATTTTAAAATGATTTAGTTACCTCACTTAAAACACAATAAGAAAATAGATTTAATCTAATAGGCTAAGCTAGAATAGAATATACGAGTCAAATGGTTGGTTCTGGTTCTACAAGTCGATAAAGGTCTCGGTAGGTCCAGGTGAGTGAGGGTGAGGTAAAATTAGGTTCGTAGGTTTTGTTTAAGAGTGTGTGGACAAACATAGAGACCGGTGTTGGTCGGGGATGACCAATAGCGGTTAGGTATAACCAAAGTGCGCTTATTGTGAGATCTGGAAATGTCACGAAACGGGTTTTGGTCTCCTTTATGATTACACAAAGGGTCTTGGTTAGTCGAGACAAAGTGTTGGGTCACTAGAATAGGCTTTTGCGAGGTCTTAATGAGTCTATGGATGTGAAAATTTTGGAGAAGGTCAATAAGGAGCAAGATAAACAACGGGTATGAAATAGTGATGAAATGAAATAAACCAATGAAGTATGATGTTATACTTACTTGGATTTCATTCTGGTGGTCTATGCTTGAAGGATGGAGGTGTTGATGATGGGTTTGAAGGCTGTAAGTGATCACCAATCTGAAGAAAATTTTCTGCATGGGCTCTATGTACACTCATCTTTGCTTGGATAGATCATATCGTGGCTAGGTTGGGTGTGTAGAAGAAGATGTTCAATCTCCTTCCTTGGATATGAGTTCTTGCTGGAATTTTCTCTCTAATATTTTGTTCTTTCTCATTAAATTTTTCTCCCAATGTTTTCCAACCTTCTTCTAACCTTGAAATAAGGTTGTTTAGGGGTTAAAAGGGGTAACCGATGGTGGTCCAGCTTAACCAAAGTGGCGGTTAGAGGTAACGATGTTGGTCACGGTGGGATTTCCTAGGTTTACTAAACTTAGGAGATTCTCCTAATTTTCTTAGATCTCGTGTTGTTATCCCACGTATTAGACTGGGATATTCTTGTGAGCATGTGGGAATGTGGGTAGAGGGAATGTAGGCATTGAATTTTAGGGTTTGGGTAAGTCTTAGTTAGTTATGGTAACTTGCTAAGAGTAGGTCTTATGTTGAGTTGGCTTGGTGAGGTGTCTAAGTAAACTATATGTGTAGATATTATTTTAAATAAGATATTTAAATAATAAATATAGTGAGGATAAAGCATTAATTTAATTAAATCAATTAAATTAATATTAGTGCGATGAAGGGGTCATGGCTAGGTAAATGTAATAAAGGGTGCCTATATGTCGAGGGATAAACGGGAGCGTGACCTCAATTTAGTGTCTACACACACAATAGAAAATAAATTATGATATAGTGCAAGAGAGCGTCTTGCATTACTAATGGAACAACTTCATATGTTGACCACTGAAAGGTAGAGGGAGAAACTCTCCATCTAGATATGATAGACATAAGCTATTTTCACCATTCAGCTGATGTATTTTGAAAGGACCTTTCCATAAGGAGTCAAACTTGCCATGCATCCCTTTCTGCTCTCTTCTCTTGTCCCAAAGAAGTACTAGATCTCCAATCTGGAAATCATGTTGCTTTGATTTCTTGTCAAATATCCTTTTGAATTTTCTCTAATGATATTCAATGTGATCTACCACCTTGCTTCATTCTTCTTCTAGCCTGGCTAGGTACATTATCCTTTTCTCAATAGAACTTTGAAAAGTTTCATCCTCAATTGCTTTAGCCAACCGTAAGGCTAGCAATTCTATAGAGATAGGAATCTTAGTATCAATCCCATATAACACTTGGAATGGGGACATTCCAATAGCTTACTTAGGATTAATCCAATCTGCCCATAATGCATCATACAATGCTTTGTGCCATGTCCTTTGATTCTCATCGACTAACTTTCTGATTATGGTCACCAAGTTCTTGTTGCTTGATTCAGCCTGACCATTGCCTTGGGGGTAATAATTAGATGAATGAGCCAATGTGATCCCAAAGCCATAAAAAAATTCTATCAACTCATGGGATGAGAAATTGGAAGCGTTGTCAACAATGATCTTGTGAGGCACACCGAATCTAACAATTATATTCTCCTTGAGAAAGTTGCACATAGCTTTAGAGGTTTCTTGCTTGATTAGCACAGCTTCCACCCACTTGGTGAAATAGTCTATGGTGGTGAGCACATAATTATGACCAGAACTAGAGGAATGATTCAACACTCCTATGAAATCAATTCCCCATTGGTGAAAAGGTTCTTCAATCACCATAGGTTTCAAGGAAAGAGTTGTCAGCCTAAGACGACCAATAAAATGTTGACAAGCTTCACACTTGGTTACCCATTTAGCTGAGTCTCAAAAGAGAGTAGGCCAATAGTACCTAGCCCATAAGATCTTGTAAGCCATTATAGAGGAAGATAAATGTCCTTCACATGCTAGATTGTGGAAGGACTCTAGCAACCTTACCTGTTGAGGCTTATCAACACAACGCAGAATACACCATCAATACCCTTCTTGTATATACCATTATCCCACAGAATGTATCTTGCAGACCTTAACCTAACTATGTCCTCTTCTCCTTTTGGCTTAAATGCAGAGGGCATTCACCATAAGTTAAAAATAAAGCAATATCTCATGTACCATTCATCTATTGTACTTATAAAAAGTGCCATGGGCAATTTTGAAGAAGTACCTTCAGTTTCTTTGCATTCTGTCTCAGCATTGTTTTCCGTGATCAATTGGCATAGGCCTCTTCCTTATACTAACTTGGTAGGTTTGATGTCCAATTCATACTCCTGGACTTTGGCTATCCAGTTACCCTGTTGACTACCCAACTCCTGTTGAGTCAAGATGGATTTAACTGCGGTATCAGGAACAAGAACAAGAGTGTGAGAACTCAACACATAATACCTGAAATGCTTCACTTCTCTCACCACTGCATAAGCATGTTTTTCAATTTGTGACATATTCAATTCATTTTCCTTTAATGGGAAGCTCATGAAAGTGATGGGAGATTCAATTATTTCTTCATTCTCCTACATCAAAACGGTTGATACCATATGTGCATAAGCGTAGCTGTACATGATGAAATATTTTTTGAAATCTAGGCTCACCAGGATGGGAGCATGGGAAATTTCCCTTTTCAATTCTTCAAATGCAAGCTTCCTATCACCGATCCATCAAAATGGAGTTTTACCTTTCATCATCCTAAGGATATACTTGGTTTTATAGGAAAATTCAAGTATAAATATTATTAGGAAATTGACCTTCCCGAAAAAGGAGTGTACCCCAATTTTTCTTATGGGTAAGGTAAGGCTTTGGATGGCCTTCACCCTCTCAGGTCGATCTTGGTTCCTTCTTTAGTCATAATATGACCCAAAGAACTTTCCTTCATTTACTTCAAACATGGAATTTTTAGGATTTAATGAAATCCCATGGTGCCTGCACCTTAAGAGTACTTTCTCCAGATGATCATAATGATCACTTAACTTTTTAGAGAAGACCATCAAGTCATCCAAATACACAACTATGACCTTGCCCATCAAATCTCTGAAAGATAAGTCCATATCTCTTTGAAACATGGCTCTAGCGTTAATCAAACCAAAAGGCATCCTCCTGTAAGTGAAGGTTCCCCATGGGGTGGTGAATGTCATTTTATGTTGATCTTCAGTAGCTACCTCAACCTGATTATACCTTGAAAATCCATCAAGCATGGATAACATTTATGATCCAGTGACAATCTATAATACTTGGTCCATGATGGGAAATGGATAATTTTCTTTCAATGAAGACTGATTAAGGTTCGAAATCAACACAAATCCAAATCTCACCATTCTTCTTTCTGACAGGGACAATGTTAGCAACCCAGGTGGAATGATGGATTGGGAAGATAATCCTTATGTCTAACATCTTTTGAATTTCTGCAAGGATAGTCCCTGAGATCTTTGGATTGTAATGTCTTTGCTTCTATCTATAGGGTTTAACCTCAGGCTTCAAAGGGATGCTATGTTGCACATCCTTGGGCTTGAAAGACTTCAGATCCACATAGGACCATGCCAAGACATCTATATATCTCTTCAGGAGTGAAATGAATCTTTCTCTTTCCTCCAGAGAACAACATTTCCCGATGTTTACCATCTGTGGTTGATCAACGAAGCCCAAGTTAACTTGATCTACCTCTGACAAGGAAGCACCTTCAGCTTTCCTTTTATCCTGAATGAAATGGTCATGTTTGTCAAATAGTCCTTCCAAAGAAACTAATCCCTTCGAATCTTATTTCCTTTAAGCTGGATGAATTCACCATCAATTTCTTGATATGAATTTGAGACGGACTCACGGAAAGCTGATTTTGATCCTTCAAAATAAAGCTCACTAAAATTATCAGCTTTCTCAAGAAAAGATAATACTTGTTGATCATCATTAAACACTTTCCAATGTGCTGAATTATCTGGAACACTTGGATGATACATGATCTCAATGGTATACGTGTCTTGTTTGAACTTTGGGTGAGGAAGGAGAAGAGATGTAGATACGGCTAAAGAATCAGCTTTATCATTGTAGTCTCTTAAGACTACCTTAATGGAAAAAGCATCAAAGCATTCTATGTTGTCCCAAACCTTATTCCTGTAATGTCTTAGGTGATCATTTTTTACCTGATAGGTCCCCCTTACTTGATTCACAATCAACTCGGCATCTCCCTACACTTTAAGATTTCAGATTCCTTTTTTTCTTGCCATTTCTAATCCTAATAAAAATATTCGTATTCGGCTGTGTTATTAGTATTATCAAACTACAACTTGAAAGCAAAAGGAAAAATCTCAAAATCTGGAGATATAAGAACTATGCTAGCACTGAACCAGTAGTTGAACAGCTTCTCATCAAACTCAAGGGTCCAAATAGTGTTAGGATCTTATTCTTTGACTTCTACAGAGGGCACCTTATATGTCATGAAATAATTACCCAAGCCTGCATCTTCAAAGAGAATTTGAGCCTTAGGATCATCTGATTTAGTAACCAGGTACTTTGCTTGTGCTTCGGGGTGAAGGACACGAGAAACTCCATTCACTGGAATTTTAGCTTTGGTCCAATCCATGTTGATTTCTCCTCCAACATCTTTACAAAAACCTCTTCCTAAGAGAATACCATAAGCAACTAGGATATCAGCAACCAGGATAGTCATTTTCACTCTCTTTTCAGGGAAGGAAACAAATGCAAATTGTGCATCCTTGATTTGGCCAATCAAGGGGACTTGTTTGGTTTCCATGGAATAACACCACCCATAAGATTTAGTCAAGGTGATTCTAAGGGCATGAGCTACTTTTGTGGGCATTATGTTATCAGAGGCTCCTGAGTCAATTATGCAATTATTGAGTTTAAAACCATTTATAAGTAAGGAAAAATAAAAATTTTCAATCTTTCCTGAAGAAGTATCACAGTCATATTACTCGAGGTAAAAGGCTGAGTGGGGCTAGGAAAAATGTCTTTTGAAGATGAAGGAATAACAACCTTACTTCTAATGAATTTGGAAAGTTTCTCAAATTTCTCAGGGTTGGACTGCAGGTACTCGACTTCCGACATTTGGATTTTGGTTTTCTTTGCATGATCAATGATGTCAAAAGTGGTATATGAAGGGATGATGGAGTTCTCACTTCTTGTTACACTGTCTGATGCAGTCAGTATTAGCCTTGAGAGAAGGAGAAAAAGAGTTAGAAGACGAAGTTACCTTTTTAGTTGTCTCCTTTTCAATTTACACTGAGATAGGAGAGCCTCTTTTAGCCATAACCACGGGAGCTTCTTTACTTTTCTCCTTAGATCCTTCAACCGGATTTCTGGGGTTATGAGATTGGGATCGAGTGAATACTGCAAATGATTGGCCATCATGATCACCTTTGTCTTCCTTATACTCCAAGTACCCAATGCTGGAGTCACTAGATGAATCGTCAAAAGACTCATTAGCGTATCCTGAAGATTCAAAAGCTTCATGAGAGTCTTGATCTTCTAGTTCTTCATCCTCCTCAACTTTTCAAGCTACTTTGTGTTGACAGATGAGCTTGAATGGCTAGCTTGGTGGGAGCAAAGCAATCAACTCGATTTCTGTCTCTTGCTTGAGCACTATTGGCATTGTTGAAATTCCATCTAGGAATATCCCGATAAGGAATGTTGGTTGCTTGTTGGGACATTTTCTTCTTTAAAGAAATCAAGTCATTGGCCATCTTCCAAATCATAGGATCAATAGTACTGCGAGAGGAAATCTGATTTTTAGGCTTAGATGATTCTCTTGATCTTTCCAGCCGAAATAATATCATCTTCTATTTCAATGGTGTAGCTTAAGCGATGGCCAAATCAAGGATAACATATATTCTCAACAAGAAGCTCACATCGAGGATTAAGCATTGATGAAGAAACAATTTTGATTTTCAAGAGTGGGAACAACTAACTCGGGATCTTACGAATCAACTTGTTGAATTTGGCTATGAAATCTCATATGGGTTCGTAAGACTCCTTCTTTATGTGTGTAAGCTATTATAACAAGGCATGAGAGTCTTTATCTGGTTTGAACCTTGCTTTGAATATAGACTACATGGTAGTCTAGTTGGTAATGCATGCATTCAGAAGATGGTAGAACCATTCTACTACTACATTGTGTAATTTCTCAATGAAGAGTCGAACAGAGACGTCTTCATGAGAAACTCCAAGAATGCCACATGCAACAAAGAATGAAGTGATGTGTTCATCAGGTGTTTCTTCCCATCACCGTTGAACTTAGGAATATTCTTACGTGATCCATGTGGTAGATCATGCAATGGTGGAGTTAGGGAAAGAGGACCAATAGCCACACCCCAAGGCATAGGTTGTGCTGCCATTCTTCTGAATGAAGTGTGTACAGGAATCTAAGTATCAGATAAGAATAATGCATGGCAGGTTGCAGAAACTTCTTGTTCTAGAAGAACCTGAGTTCTTCGAGATAGGTGAAGAACTTCTCGCTTAGCTAGATGCAACACTATTGGGTGAAATTCTGAAATTGTGTTATTGAAGCAAATAAAAGAACAGATCAGTTTCACCCCTGGCTCAGCTTGACCGAGTGAAGATATTTTTAGATAGTTTGAACTAGAAAATAAATCTTCTAAAAATATGGCAAATACGTAGTCGCCAGACACCAATAGGATAGGATTAGTCTTATCAATCCATATTCCCAAATGGAATCACCAAAAACTATTGGTTGGATATTTTGTCAAGCCAAAATATGAGGTTCAACCATAGTACATGGGATTTAATCCCTCCTCAAAGATAGGTGAGGCTGCCTATTTATTACTAATCTAAAACATAGTAGAAATAATATATATAAAATATTCACACTATTCTAATCATTGGGGTTGGGATAGAATCCCAAAATACATATCCACACAAGGTGAATATGTTGTTTTTTTAGAAATGGAATGGATTGTAAAGGAATTTATAATTATGGAAGAAACACAATGGAAAGGAAATGAGAGGAACATATTTTCTTTTGAGCAAACACAAATCATGAAATAATCATATGAGTTTTAGATAACAAATGTAATGTCTGAAATAGTTAAAAAATCAAGAGTGCTAAACAAAGAAAAGATTAAGATTCTGAACATAAAAACAATATGTTAGGAGAGATGAATCTCACAACACAAAGTTTGCAAAATAGTATCAATTTCTATTCCTCAAATGATTAAAATAAAACACAAAATTTTTCTTCTTCGCAATAGTTCTCAATATTAAAAAAATATCCACCTTTTGGAATGCACAAGTATCCCTTATTTATAATAATAAAAAGAGTTGAGAGAAAATAGGATAAATCATAGAAAATAGTTTTTAATGAGAGTCCTATCTTGCTTGACTCTCACGCAGGAGACCAAGTCAAAATTTACTTCCTATGTGAAAAAACAGAAATGAAAAAGACATGTCAATTTCTAGAAGGAAATGACATGTAACATCATTACTTATTCTGTTTCCTCATCCTTGTCTTCTTCCAACAACACTTGCTTGTCTCAAAAATCTTGAAACTTCTAGATTATGTCTTGCATTTCAGCTTCATCTGGTGCACTAGAATAATCACTTAGAACCTCGCAAGTTTCCTATGTGTCACTTGCGTTGCCAGGAAGTTTCTTCAATCTCTTATTAAGTTTTCTCAGTGATTCCAAAACATTCTCAATCTTTATAAATTTATCAATGATGCTTAGATCAAAGACGGAAGCTGGTTCTTGCTTGATCGATTCCTAAATTTGTTTATAGAAACCATCAAAGAAGTAGAATGGTTGAGCCTTCATCTAATACTTTAGGAAATATTTAAAATAACTATTCTTTGATATCATTGGTGGCGTCAATCAACTAATCTCTAGATTCTCTCAACTTGCTGCAAGCTTCACTGAGAATCTTTATCTTGAACCTAATAGCCTTGGTTAGCTGGAAGTGTTTATCCCCATGTGGAATGACTCCTTCCACTAAGACCCAAGATGGAACTTTCTTTAGTGCATTGAGGGCCTCCAAAGTTAGTTTGAGGTTTCCAGCCTCCTGTGAAAATTCATCATTCATCTTGTCACCATCCTTTTTCATTTCCTCCAAGGATTTATATACCTCTATTGTATCATCAATGACTTTCCTTCCTTGAAGGAGTAACCTCTGAATCCATTCATCCACCATTCTCCCCTTCTCATTGATCTTCTCAATAATAGGCACTGATGAGAATTTGAACCTGATAGGAGTGGGAGTAGAAGATGATGGGGTTGATTGAGAGGGATTTGAGAGCTTAAGCAATACTTCTGTCAACTGTTCCACTTTCTCTTTTAGCTCATCCCTGCTCACCTTTGTTTCCTTTAACTTTTTCCATACCACATCCATGGAATCTTGTGCATCTTTTTGTGAACCTTTTGTTATTATCTTTCCCAGATCCACCCTTGTAATCTGATAATCAAAAGTTGTTATGTCCTCCTTGGTTTTGTTGGCCATGGGAGTGGCAATCTCTACAAACTTATGCCCTGAGGCATCTACTGAAACCCTTGAAACTATTTTACATTACTTGGCAGATTTAGCAGAGAGGCCTTGAGAAAACTAAAGTCAAATACTTTGGTAGGGGAACTACCACCTTCCTCTTCCTTGAGTTTGGTCGACCAACCATTGAGGTACAACGAGAAGAAATTGCTCCTATTGGAGGTGTCATGGTTGTATCTGTGGGTGGAGGAATATTTTCTTACGAGTCGTGATGACTGCAAGTGTAGTGACTGTGGGAATAGACTGAGGGAATGAAGGTGTGGAAGGAGGAGGCATTTCTATAGCCAACGTAGGCCCAACAGAGAGAGGTGAAAGTTCAGAGAAAATGTTGGTCATGGCTGATGAAAGTGGAGTTGAAAAATGTGATGAGGAAGATTGGGGGAGAGGAGGTAAAGAATCTAAGGCCAAAGCTTGAGAAGCAAGGGAAAGGATTACCTCCAATGAGAAATCATCAAAAGGAGAAATGAGAGGTTGAGCAATCTCAACTTCTAGGGAGAATTCCTCCTGTCTCTAGTTGAGGAGGAGAATCCAATACCTCAACTGTTTGTGTGGGAGTAGATGATTCAGCCCTCTAATTTTCTTCTCTTCGACAAATTTAAAATTTATTTGTCTCTTAGTAGGGCTTTTATCCTTTTCCTTTTCTCCCTTGGAGGGTCCCACTTCTAGAGTAGATATCTTTGAAAATATCTTTTCTTTATAACTCATTCCCCAAGAAATGAGCCATGCCTTAGTGTGAACAATGGTTTGAGAAGATCTCTCGATAATAGAAGCCTTTTCAAAGAATGAACCAATCGATGGTCGGGAATCCAAGTTGATCTCCATCTGACTGTTCATATCTAGGTTCCAAGACACTTTCATTATCCATGGTGCCTTCTGGGATATCAGCCAGATCTAATGCTTGGATTTCTTCAAGATTCAACCTGCTATTGTCTTTTCTTCTGGACAACAACCTCATCTCGAAGATCAACCCAGATGTCCTCTACATGGGGCACATGTAGATATAAGGTTCCATACGACTTAAGGACTCCTCAAATATTGAATCCTTCTCTGAACTTCATATGCTTCTTCAGTTTATCTTGAAGTTTGTGCACCACATTCTTGGCCTTCACCACTGTAGAACATGTGTACCTTCCAATGGAAATTGGGAAGGAGACAACGGCCTTGTGTCTACTTTGTTGGAACTTGTGGAAATCCAACAGTTGTTTGACCAACTCCATAAGGATGAGTTTGTCACCTAGAAACCTAGGAAAATAGAAAGGAGTACCGTGGAACCTTACCACCTAGAGATAGGTAAACTTCTTGAATTGTAAGAAGATGCAGCCCCATTTTGACACCTCCACCCATGCCTCATCAGAAACTCTTCTCTTTCTCAGCTCAGGGTCTAGCCTGTAAATATTTTCATAAAAGAAGGCATCATTCACTCTCCTAAACTGATCTTTAGATCCTTTTATTGTCAGCTGAGGGAAGTACTGATATATGTGATTAGTTGTTTGGTTCCCTTTTACATCTAACCCCGAGATAGTTTCTCATGCATACTACTACATATATGATGTACGAATCATGTAGAACTTGCCAGTAGAACAAGACCATTTTCATTTGAGAGTCTATCTCATCACTTATTAAGGTGCCCCAATCAATCCCTTGGTCATTCTTCTTAATGATGACCATGAACTGATACATCCACCCTTGGAATTATTTTGACTCTGGGATCCCAAATAACTAGCTCAGTAGGGTGATGATATCACTAACTTCAAGTATAAAATCACTTCTAGGAACCATCTTAGGAAACCTAGAAACAATTGGCTTAGCCTTGATCAAGAATTTCTTGTTCACGTGCTTGATGCAGTCTTCTTGATCTTTGTCCCAGGATTTTTGTGCTAACTTAAGATTTAAATCAACATATTCTCGTAAAGTTGGGAAACTTTAGGAGTTGATCAAAGTAATCTCCATCTAATTTTACTATAGACTCTCCTGCTTGATTTCTCACTGAGTGGGAGGCTGAGTCATAGTGAGAAGCACATGCCAGAATGAATTCAGGGCATTGGGTTGATACTGAAACCCTACTCGTAAGTGGGAGACCACTGCTGGCTATTGACTTCATCCATGAATTCTAAGAAGAATCCTCAATCCTTTTCTAGAAGTCTTCCATGTCTATATTGCCGAGCTCTGTGTCTCGGATGTCATAATTACAACTTATATAAGAAGAAGAATTTATCTTCTGATATTTGTACTTCATCTTTCCAGACTTAGAAGGGCTCGGGTCTGACATGAGGAGTCTTGAAAATGACTGAAAGAGCAATCGGGTTTGGATGTTTGTTGAACAAGTGAACAAACCCACCCTACTATTTAGATGTTGAAACTTGCAAAGCAGCCTCGAAACCCGACAAACTGGATTGTGTGTGTCGGAAATAGAACATGTCGAACACCTTGAAAAACCTGAAGGACTGGTAGAATTTGGATGATGTCGAGCAGGTGATAATCTTCAACACAATGTGGAATCGGAAGAGTGTTTAACACTCGGTCAAGACCCGCACACTGGCAGAGTTCGGAGGATGTCAGGCACACTACAAAACCCAAACAAAGGCAGAAATCCAGGATGTTAAGCACTTCACAAAACCCAATACAAGTGGATCCAGGGAGGATGTTGAGAACTTGGAGAAACCCGATACTCTGCGGAAGTCAGAGGATGTCGGACACCCTGTAAAACCTGAAACAAAGGTGTCGGGTTTCTGGGATGTCAGAACATGTAAAATTCCCACCAAGTTCATAAGTTAGGATTTTTAGATTCTTCTTAAAAATCAAAAGAGTATATCCCATGGGAAAAATAAGAAAACACCCAAAGGGTGAATTCCAAATAAGAGGTTTCATGGGAATACAATAGGAAATGAAGAAAATAACCCAAAACCCTAAACCTAGAGGGAAGAAAAAGAAAAGAGGGAAAAATACCAAATGAATACCTCAAAAACAACCCCAAAGACCTCAAAGTGGTAATAAGAGAAAAATACCTTCAATAAATTTGAAAAATGGTCAAAGATAGATCACAAAATTGATCAAGAGGTTTAGTCGGGTTTGGAGGTTGAAGGAACATGTACGAAAAATCCATGCAACGAAAATATACCAAGTAAAAATGACGTGTAAAATCAAACTATTTATAAAGCCCTAGCATTAATTACACCTCGTATAATACATGTGCCAACTACCAGATAACTCAACATTAATGCCATGTCATCATGCTCGAGTGTCTCGAAAACTTGACACAAAGGATTTACTATCAAATCGGGTTTTGGGAAACAATTGTCATGAAGCATGAGATGTTTGGATGTTATCAAGTTTTGAAAACCCGACACAAAGGATCATTTTTGGTTTCAGGTTTCGAGAAACAAGTGACATGGAGCATGCATTTTGTAAGGTATGTTATGATTCTTCTGAGCTCCAAAACCCAATGCATTGGCTTGTAATCAAGTTTTGGGTTTCGGGAAACAATTGACATGAAGCATGCAAAGGATATGTTTCCATGCGATGGAAACTTGAAAACCCGAAAATATCCTTCAAAGGGAATTTTTAGGATATTTTGTCCAAAATTTTTGGGGTAATCTCAATTTTAGCTGAAATCACTAAAAAGAAGATAACACTTCCTCGCTTTTACCAAGGAAGGTGCAACCAAAGCTGAAAAACCCACTACCCCCAAAGAGGTAGTTAATCCTATAACACCTTCTCTCACTATTTCATCTACTACGCCTTTACCCAAGAAGTACAACGTAAATATATAATAGTACTACCTAATAAACTAGTGGCCAAACCCATTTGACATCCAATTTGAACTCTGTGGTACCTCTCCCACCAAAATCACCTACAGCTTCAATCTAGAGCAACTCTCACCTCACATTATGATCCACTGGCAAGATATTATGCCAACATTCTAGCTAACCTTTATAGACCTTTGTCAACACATTTCTAATCCTTAGAAATTACAACCCACTCAAATAAAAATAATGGGTTGGATGATACTAAATTTGCACCTACCATCATGTGCCAAGACATGATGTAGAAAATTGTAAGGATCTAAAACCATTATTGTCATAGTTTTTCCTCCTAAACAAAATTTTGATGACGATGATATTTTATATGAGGACCTTGTTCCCCCTTCACCTATCACCATGCACCCTCATCCCTTACCTATCCAGCAACCTTCATCTCCACCTCTAAAACCCATTTATCCTCCTACAAAATTTGAGATCAACATGATCTGCATAAGAGACTTATCCAAACCTTTAACTAAAATCCAATGCATTGCTTTCTTTACAAAACACCAAGTATATTCCTTGATAATTCTGTTGTTGCAAATCAACAGCACCCCTGGATGCAAATCAAGGTTCTAAATGATGTTTAGAGCATCTAGTGTGATTGCACAACATGGAAACCTCTCTCCAAGTGTGGGACTTGTGAAAATGAGAGAGGAATCTCCAGAATAGAGGCTGGTTCCTCAAACTCCTCTGATTTAGATCTATATTTTGCACAACTACAGAGGTTCTAATCCTAATTCTACCCTAGATTGCAAGGAGACAGGGATAAAAATGCAAAAATGAAACTAAACTAAAGATGGTGATGCACCAAAAGGAGTGGTGAAACATTTTTTCCATGTAAATAGACACAAATTCATGAAATGCAACAAGGGAAAACATACACAAGCTGATAGATGTAATTAGAGGTCTTAAAATGAAGTAAAACAATACAAACAGAGGACTGAAAGCATTCACAGAGTTTGCACTGTCAATTCCATGTAAAAATCTCTTGCATTCCACCATCAAAGAGGTATAAACTTGTTACAAACTGTGAAAAAGGTCTGATTCTTACAACTATCACTTGCTGGAGGTGAAAGAAGAAGTTTGCAATGCCAAAAAGTGTTCAACCATGAAGAAATGAGCCAAATCTGGCTTTTACAGTACATGGGTCGAGCCCAGGAGAGAGAAAACATGAAAACGCATGGGAGCCATCCCTCATTGATGGAAAATGCATTAAAACAGCATGGAGGACCTTACAAACCCATACCCTGTCATTTTTGACCATATTGGAGAAGAATGTGACCCATTCTATATTAAATTTGGTTGTTGAAATGTCATTTCTGGCCATGGACACGTACCAAAACTATTTTTGAATTTTCTCTCTCCAAACTAAACCAAAATTAGAAATTGACCATGGAATCATGTAGAGAATTTTAACAGATTTCCAATGATATAAAGAACGTGAAAATCTGAGCTCTGGATCAAAAGATATGATCATTTGAAGATTTAGGGCAAAAACGGCCCAAAAACGGATCGGCGGAAAAATTTTCAAATTTTACCTCTTTTTTGTCTTTGGAAAATTTTTCAAAAATTCCCCGCGCTCCGCTGGTTAGATGCCACATGGCAGCTTCCTATTGGCTGCGGGCCTCAAATGGGAAAATTTTCCACAAAAACTCCGCCGAGCCATAACTTGAAAAATATAAGGAGTTAGGAGGCAAACTTTACCTTTCTGGAAAGCTGAGAGAGAGCTCTATCTGATGGTGCCATTTCCAGAAAGCCTTGAGTGCCTTAAAATAAAAAAATGTGGACTGAGGCACAAGAGAGGCAAGAACACAAGGAGTTAGCCACAAAAATGAGCTGGGGCACATTTTTGGATAACAAATTCTATTACCCATCTTGTCGCTACACTTATCATGACTCTGCTAATCCCTCACCCAATATTAATGTGGTTAATATTGCCACTCATGCCCAAAAAGACAAAGGAAAGGAGAAAGAAACTATCCCATCTACCAATCTTGTGCCTAATATACAATCTACACCCACACCAAGAATTACTATTTAGGGATCCACATACCCTATTTACAGGGTCACCCATCATACAATGATAAACAAATTACACCAATAACCTCTAAACATATATTTATAGGACCTTGTGCAAATTATGAATCCCATCGACAATCCTTCATGGAGGTTCTACAATCCATTAAGGTTTTACCTAATGACTCTATATCTCAGTGGCCTCCATTATCACCCCTCATAATGTGTATTTTCTCACCAATTCATCCCCTTCCTCTACACCCACTACCACTTATCAAGTAATCACGCTCGCTTTCTCGATGACAAGATTATATCTCTCCGAGTTAGATGATCTTGATCTCTCCTTTTCATTTCCATTTACATCAATAATATACACATTCTACATGTTATGATCAATGGCGGTGACAACATCAACATCATCTCCTCCCATGCATACAACCAAATGTGCATCCCTACAAATTACATACATTTTTTGAATAGATAAAGCGGGTTGAAGGGACCCATTCCCTATTTACATAAACAGAGGCCTGGCCTCAAGATTTCAAAGAAAAACAACAAAATCATAAGAGAAAAAAGTAGTTAGATATACACAAACATAGGCCAACATTATCTCGAGATATACTATAACTATAGTACTAGGAAAGAGAGGGATTACTCTCTAGACCCCAAGGTGACAACAACACTAGCAACCTGAGACACCTGACCAAGGTTGGTATCATCTTCCATTTCAAATTTCACTTCAGAATTTTCCTAGTTCAGCCAAAGAAAGTCATAGGCCCCTGGCATAGTTCTTTCCATTCAAGTGGGATAGGGTCCAATGGAGCGCAGAGGGTCTTCAGATTAGGAAGCACCATGGGGCATGGTTAAGAACCCGGTCCTCGGGAATACACCACCAGCTACTAAGTGAAAGCCAAGAGAATGCCAAACCATTTTTGAGGTAATCAAGACACCCACATCCACCCCCGACGCACTCATAAAACACTCATGCACAGCCACTTTAATGCTAGACAACAATTCACCCCTTCAGAGTCCAGGTTACCATAGTATGCTGGTCAAAGCCATTACAGAGCCAGACTCACAACATCAGCTTTAAAGGGATAGATTATCAGTAGGTTCTCAACAAATAAAGAGGAAATGTGTAACACCCGAATTGTTGTTACTTTCTCCTGAGCATGCAAGTGTTGATATATGATTTCTTCGTATAAGGACATGTTCCTTTGGTTTGTGAAGTCATGCTTGATATGGATTGTATCTTCTTTGCTCTTGAAGATCTTGGATTGAGCGAATATGTTTGGGCTCTTTTTTTTCTTTCATTCTTCACACTTGAGTTCAATTTGATTCCAGGAGGAATTGTGGATTTATCTATCTTTATGACTTGAGCCTTGGATCACTTGCATTGATCCAAGGAATGTTTTAAGCTTATTCAGGGATGAACAAAATTTATTGACCTTACGAAAGTTACAAGGTCTCGAATGAGTTTGAATGATCAATCTCGAGTTTAACTCAAGTCGTTCATGATAAATGGACTTTGGTTACGAGATGTCGTAACATCGGAAGGCCTAGACCTTAAGCCGTAATATTTTCATGTGTATACCGTAAGCTTAATTTAGTTATGCCAAATAGAATCCATTACAGGAATGTTTAACCCTGTATGGACTCTAACTTTGAGTGGTCCTATTTTGGAGACCTAGATTTATTTCGTTAAGGTTAATAACCTTAACCTAAACTATAACCTATTGGTTAAAAAATTGCTAATCCAACCTAGCCCTAAACTATAAGCTTAATGCTCCTAAGAGTTAACTAGACCTAGCGCTATGGAAGGGAAACTAATGTCTTAAAACCTATGATCTAACTTATCTTAACTAATGATAAGAATGGAGGGGGACCTTTGAAGGGTCGCGAGTCATGGGCGGTGGTTTCCATGGCATTTATGAGGGGATAAGGTTGAAGACTTGGGATGCTGTCAGATTTGGCAGAGGTTACAAACGGCTAATGTGACCTGACGTGGCAGTATCACCAAGTATGGGTGTGTTTGTTTGTTTTCTTTTGGTGATCACTAATTTTGGCGGTCGGTGGCAATGGAGAATAGGTGGGAGGATGACAGTTAATTCAATTAATGAACTTTGGTTCCCGAGCACGGATTACTTGGGAAGGCATGCAAATGGAATATTGTTTGGTTGTTTGGTTTTCCATGCACTCCGTTTTTCACTCTGCTTGAGCACTGGTTCTTCGAACCAGTTGTCTACTCTGTGTTGCATGGCAACTTTGAGAATTTCTAGCTCCCTTCTCTATCGGGGAAAGTTTATAAGGCATGAAGGTAACAATTTATTGTTGTTTAATCTATCGTGGAAGAAGAAGAGAAGGAGCGAGCACATTCAGAGGTCTTCTTCGAATTTTTAAGCGACACTATCAGGCATGATAGGCCCTAACTTTTAAAAATCTTTCTTTCCTTCAAATGCTTTCATTAGAACAACTCTGTTCAGATGATTTATTTTTGTACAGTTGGTTTGACTGGAAGCAATGTATTGGTTTTCTTCTTCTCTTGTTGATTTGGGAATCCCTGGTTATGCGAAGACCCTATTGAAGTCCTAGTAGTGTTTTCATATGAATTCAACTTTTGTTGAAGTCCTTGTTGTGTTAGCATGTTGGTTCGACTTCTGTTGAAGTCCTTGCTTTGTGTTTGCATGTTGGTTCGACTTCTGTTGAAGCCCTTGCTGTGATTACTTTATTGATTTGACTTCTGTTGAAGTCCTAGCAGTGTTTTCATATGAATTCAACTTCTGTTGAAGTCCTTGCTGTGTTTGCATGTTGGTTCGACTTCTGTTGAAGCCCTTGCTGTGATTACTTTATTGATTCGACTTCTGTTGAAGTCCTTGCAGTGTTTTCTTATGAATTCGACTTCAGTTGAAGTCCTTGCTGTGTTTACATGTTGATGCGACTTCTATTGAAATCCTTGCTGTGTTTACATAAGGGTTGACTTCTGTATATGTTGTTACCTAGTCTCTTGTTCGACTGAGGTAATGAGTTCCTAACTGTACCATGTCAGATGATTGCGTTGGATGATTTCATGTTTGAAGAATGACATGGAAAGAATTGTTGTGTCTAATTTGGTTGGTTTATTGATTATTTCTTGGTCGCAAGAGCTCTTTTATTGCTTGATAGCTTCAGGTGAATATATAATTGAATTGTGATGAAACTGTAGTTCCTTCTTTTGAACTCGATTGATTTAGTCATATGCATAATATGTATGTTAAATTTGAGCCTACACCTCTGTGAAAAGGGTCTAGATCATCAATGATTATAGGTTCTGTATGAGATGAAATATTAGTGTAGTTGTTTTCTTTACGACCTTGCTTGGTTAATGGGAACACAGCCTGACCGAGAGAAATCTTTCTTTGAGGAACTCTGATTCTTAATAACGTGTGGGTAATCCTGGATCTGCATGGATGGAAATCACGTTTTGTATTTGGAAGGGATGGAATTGTGTTGATTCACCCAGTAGTGACCTTGAAATCTAACATTAGAAATCATCTAGTGATACTGGAAGTGCTATTTGTTTAGTATCCTTGAAACACAATTACAAATTATCCACTGTAATGACTGAAATAGATAGTATTACCTATCAGTAAGTAAAAAATAGTGGGTACCCTAACTCGTAGTCTAGAATGATTCGAGTCCTAGGTGAAGGGAAGACTGTTTTATTTGGGCCATGATTGTGTACTGATATTGAACGCATATGTATTTCCATTTATAGCAATCTGTGTCTTTTGTTAATGTGCAAGTGTAAGACCCTTGGAATCTTAGGATGACCTTTTTAAACAGTTCTATCAGATTGGAGCTAATGGTAAACTTGGGTGTTGATTTTCTTGCTTTCTCTTCTTCCTTATTGAATTCAAGATTGAATGTATATGCATTACTCTTGGGAAGTTGGTACAGTCCTGAACATGTTTGGAATGGAGATCTGAATGCCTCTGTTTCTTTCTCCTAAGCTGTAAAGTATATGTTGATATATAACTTTTGGAATAAGAAAATATTCTCTCCCTTGTCTGGAAACTATGAGTGCTCTCTTCTTTTGTACCTTTATGTGAACTCTACGATACGGGCATAAGAAGAATAGATTGTTAAAATTGTAAGGAGAAACTGGTAAGTACTGACTCTTGACCGAGTCTTCTTCTTTATTGACGGTTATATTATTATCCTGTTTGAGCTGTTCGGTTATCCACTTTTATAAAAATAGTATTGTAGTAGAAGTTGGTATACTTATCAATGTCATTGAAATAATGCTATGAATATAAAGGAATCCCGTCAGTTGAACTTGCTGGATGTTATAATCTGTCTTTGCTTGAATTGTTAATTACACACCTGTTGGATACACGAACTGATAGGAATTCATTCTTGAATGGAGAAATTTTGTTGGATTATTGTTGTCCTTGGTTTTCAGATGGATGGATGTTTTGGATTCATTTTGTTCTTCTTAGTCTCTAATATATATGATGAATCATCTGAAAAATATTTAGGTTTGACTGGCAGCTATAATATGAGTCATGCATTAAAGTCATATTAGAATTATAGAAAGATGATTAGCCTGATTCATGTTTAAGGATTTGAAGAAATGATTTCATTTAAACAGGTTGTTTAATGAGAACAATTGGTGGAATGTAATTGTTTTAAGAATTAGTGCTTATCATGCTCAGTTCACTAAACTGACCTGTGCTAGCAATTTTTGCAGATGGACATCATAAGTGGTAAAGGCACATAGATCTGATATGATGCTCAGATTGTTTAATCTTGTTTTTATGATGAATTCTAACTTGATTTCTCAAATTGTATTATAGGAAGAAAGATATTCTTTCGATGTTGATTATTGTATCAAATGTGCCGAAGTGCATAAGTTGTAAATGTATGGTCTGGAAATGAATGAAATGGGGAGATTGTTACTTATGTGGCTGCATTTTTATTTGATGGATTGAACTTCTTAGGTCTGATTGAATGTAAGTGCATTTTTATTGTATACCATGGGAGTTATTTGGATTCTCTAAGTAGGCCTTGTAAAAATTATGTGACCGAATACTTCGTGAATGAATAGTAATTCTTTTATGTTATGAATAAGGCTAAATTGGAAATTAGTCCACTACCTTTCGAGAAGTTAAGGTTAAACTACACCCTAATAGGTAGCTGAAATGGGAAGAGTAATCTATTACTCCCTATCCATGATCTAAGTCAAGACAACGTAATTGATGGTTTTAAATCACTATATCTTAATAACAATAAGTAAGATATATTTCAGTCTTGGAAGTTGATATAAACCCATATGGGTTTAGTTAGCTTCCTTATGAAAGGACTTAGGGCTATTGCCCAATTATGTAGAATAAGATTATTGGGAACCAATGATCTCCTTGACGAGATCTCAAATCTTATTAAACTTCTCTCTGTGAAATTAAACTTAATTGCGTAAGGCAACTCAAAGGTGTGGAACCCAGGGATTGGGAAAAGACTACCCAGTTAAGAGAGTCTTAAATTCAACTTCAACTCAACTTAAGTAACTCCTTGAAGTTATGTAAATCTTTGTGAGGCAATTTTGTAGGATGTCGACACATGTCAATTGCAGGGTTGTACCTTTGAGAATATTAGGATCTTCTCGAGGATACAACAATACAGGTGACATATGGTGACACCCTTTTCATTGATCGTTAAGATTTACACCTGAAACTCGAACAAGTTTTTACTCTGGGACTGGTTAGGACCATGGTCATGTTATGAGGCTGCCCTTGGAGACTCGGGGTACCTTGACACATGGGGTTAACTGTGGTTGACCCAAAGATATCTCAACTTACCCTATTCTGCAAGAGCATCCTTATAACGTGTGTCATGTTATTAACCCGTTCTGAGTGAATGACTTGGGACAGGGGAGGCCGACAGTGTCGGTATAAGACATTCTATTTAACATCAGAGTGGGGTGAAGGATGTATTCCAGATTGACGAGTATGCCGTCCAAGGAATACGAGACATGAACAGAGATGTTTCAAATCTTTGGCCAAAGTATCACAAGCTGTTGATTGCGTTGTCCTATGTCACCTAGTCTAAGGGACGTGATGCCGATGAATAATGGTAAAAATTATTCAGATAGGTTCCTTGGATAGAGCATTCTGAAATCCCAGATTAGGGAAGAGAACTACAAGAGTGAAGTGTTAAGATAAAAACACCAACTCTATGATACTCATGAATAGATCGGTAGATCACCGAGTCATGGAATGAATAGATCGGTGGTACACCGAGTCATTACAGCTGCATATGGTTATCTGTTATAAGAATGATTGTTATGATCTGTGTGTTCTAAATTATGTATTTAGAACTAGGAAGCACTTATCAAAAAAAAAAAAAAATCTTGTTCTAATGTACTTAAATGGGAATGTTACAAAATGCCACTGTTGACACATGGCCAACCAATAGCAGATAGAGAGTCTTCTCCCAGGAATCCTTTAATGGCATCCAACTCTTCGACACATGAGAGAGGAAAAATTCTTTTTAGCCAATTATGCATTATCTTGGAATGAAATGCCATTTCACGTAGATCACAGCTCAAGGAAATTCATGGTAGACAAGGGACAACCATAGCTAGCAAAAGGAGGGAGAAAAAATATAAGGAGAAGCCCTTATCCAAAGCATTAAATAGACCCTTCACATCCCACAAGTGTATCACTAGATGACATATGCTTTGAAATCCACCTCATATGAGATCAATATCCCCAATCCTTCCCATGCTTTTTAATTGAATGCCATTATCTCCTATTGTGCTTTCTCAATCACCGCATTTTCCAGCTTGTTCACACAATTATTACTTTCCTAAAACACATGCTTAATGTTCCAGAACTAAAATTCTTGAGTTGCCAAAGGACCTTTTTAACTCCTAGGTCCAGTTTCTAAAATAGGGATTTCTTTTTAATTATGGCATTCATAATTACTAGCGAATCCCCTTCGATTTCCAAATTTTCTATCTTTAAGGAGGCCACTAGATCTAGACCTTTTCTCAAAGCTTGTAGTTCAGCTGAATTACAAGTGTCATCCCTAAGCTTGTAGGAGGGGACACCGACCAATAATCCCTTTTTGTTACTTATAATACATCTAGCGTCGAAGATGCTAAAGTTACCTCTGGCCACTCTATCCAAATTTAGTTTGACGAAACTTGGAGTGGAGGGATCCAAAGGGCTAACTGATTTAGTGAGGCTAAGGAGATTGAAGGGCATTGAGCACTTGCTCCATGCTTGATGATTCTAGGACATCACTACTCGATTTCCCTGTCAATGTTGGAAAAGTGATGAAAGTGGGTCTAATTAGTAGAAACCACCTTAGAGATAGCCCATTCCAACCTGAGAATGACCCTGTCCACCAAGTTCTACTCCTTCCTAAATATTATTTTGTTACATTCCCACCAGACATGCCAGAGAAGTAGCATGATACCACATAGCCAAATCGAGGATAGAGTGCTAGAGTGGAGGTTTACAGGCTAAGCCAAAAATGGCTATCGAGAATGTAGAGGGCTAGACCCACGGGAGATTGAGCCCTGAAAACCAACTCCAACATTCAACTGTGAATGGGAAATAAAGTAGAAGATGATCATGATATTTCTTATGCTTCTTACATAGAAAGTACATTGAGGGACCATGAAAACCAAATCTCTTCCTTCTTTTTTGAGTGATAATTTTTCCTTTGAAATCCATCCAAGTGAAAAGGCCATCTTTAGGGGGACACGAGGGGGACCAACATGCCTTCTAGATTAGAGCCTCAACTTCCTACTCAGCATGCAATAATTTATAGCCACAGCGTAGGGAGTATTTCCCAGAAGAGGCCATAGTTCAAAAAATTCATCATTACCACCGAAAGCACTATTTTTCATTCCTGTAGAGCCGAGTGAAAACTATCCTTAGTTTCCGAAGTGAGATTTAGGTGATTAATACTTTTCCATTCTAATAGAGCAAGAATTTTTTTCTAGAGTCATCCCATTATTGGAAACATATCATCCCCATTCTTCAACTAAGAGCCTCTTGATTTCCCCAGACTTAGGATTTTCCCTAAGCACAGGAAAACCATTCCAAGGATTGTCCCAGAATAACACCCTATCACCTTTTTTGATTTTCCAGGCCACATTGAATAAGAAGAGCTCCCGGCATTCAACTAAGAAATTCCATATATGAGAACCATGAGGGGGATTAGCAATGTGGAGAATCGATTCTGGAAGATGGGCCCCCAGATATTTTTTTCCACCACTTGGTTACAAAGACACAGAGGTTTTGTGAGGAGATTCTAGACAAGCTTGGTGCCCAGGGCCAAGTTTTGAATACCCAAGTTGAGAATGCCACCCCACCTAGATCTTTGGGTTTGGACAAAGTTTCCTAGCTGATCAATGGGATTTTCCTTTCCATAGAGGGACCTTGCCATAGGAACTTTCGCATAATCCCGATAAGCTTTGATAGAACACTTTTGGGGATTTTCAGTATGGAAAGCATGTATAAGGGGGAGGCACTGAGAATAGATTTGATGAGGACCAGTCTTCCAGCTAGTGATAGCCATTTTCCTTTCTAGGAGTTGAGTTTCAAATTAACCAAAGAGAGGAGATCATTCCACATCGAGGTCTGACCCGAGCCACCAAACAAAGGCACACCAAGATATTTGACCGGAAGGGAGCCTTTTTGAAACTAAAGATGCCAAGAATTCTAGCTTCCAGAGAAGGGGTGCATTTAAAAAGAAGATGAAGGATTTGACATGGCTAACCTCTTGTCCAACAGTAGTGGCTACATAAGCATCGAGCAACCCCTTTAGTTCTTTGGCCTCCTAAATGCTGGATTTTCCAAACAAGAAAGTTTCATCCATGAATTGCTGGTGAGAAATAGGATCCACCCCCTTCATAATTCTTAATCCCTGTAAATTACCTTCCTAAAATTTATTGTTGATGGCCGTACTCAGTGAGTTAGACACTAAAATATAGAGAAAGGATGAGAGAGGGTAACCCTATCTAAACCCCAATTACCTTCAAATAAACCTTTAGCATTACCATTAATTAACATGGAGAAAGAAGGCCCAACTATGTAACTGAACACCCAATTACAAAACTGAACCAAAAAACCAAACTTTCTAAGGATTCTGATTAGAAAATGCCAGTTGATCTTGTCAAAGGCCTTGCTAATATCCAATTTTAGTAACATACCTAGGGATTTATTGTAAGAGAGAATGAATGAGTTCAAGAGAGAGAATGAATGAGTTCATGAGAGAGAAAAATACCATAAAAAATCGACCTCCCCAGTAAGAAACTAGATTGCTCCGAGAGATCATAGGTTCTAGTAGCCCTTTGAGTCTGGAAGCAATGGCTTTCGAGATGATTTTGTAGGAGGTATTGCACAGAGAAACCGGCTTGAAGTCTGTAAATGAAGAGGGTTGAGGGATCTTCGGAAGAGACTTATAAAGGTACAATTTAGTGATTTAAGCACTGAACGAGATCTGCGAGATTCTTCCATAGCTGCCCAAACATCATAGCCAACGATGTTCCAAAATTTCTAAAAGAAATCAGCCTGAAAACCATCTAGACCCGGAGCTTTGTTCTTGGCCATAGAGAAAACCACTTTCTCCACTTCACTCATAGTGAAGGGCTTAAGAAGGGCCACATTTTGAGCATCAGTGACTAGCATCGGGATATTGTCAAGGAAAGAGGATTTCTCTGAATCAAAGGATGTGATGTCACCTTGAAGGAGGGAAGTAAAGAACCAAACCCCTTCATCAGAAATCTATTTTTGATCAGAGAGGACAATACCATCATGACTCTTTATCTCGGAGATGAAAGACAAGCTCTACCTTGCTTTTACGGATGAATGAAAAAATTGTGTTCCTATCCCCATCCTTGAGCCATGATTCCCACAATTTTTTTCCAGAAGACCTCCTCGTGCAGAAGCAATTCACCAAGTTTGGATAGTAAAGACTTCTCCAAAAGAAACTCTGCCTCCCCCATGCTAGAGACAAAAATTAACTCATTCAGAGCTTTCAACTCGGCTTCCACTCTAGCCTTTTCTTGGAAGATATTCTTAAAACAAGATTTGTTCCAAGATCTTAGATCCTTTTTGAGAAGTTTTAGTTTTTGTGCAAGCACCAGCATTTTTGAACCTTCAACACCGATAGAGTACCACAATTACAAAATGTTGTTTTCTAGAGAGGCATCCTCAGCCACATAAGATTAAACTTAAAAGGGGATTTTGAGGGAAAATTTCATATTGACCGATAGAGAAAATAAGAAGTGATCGAGCTAGACCAGGGCAAGAATCGAGCATTCTAAGACAACATTATTCAGAGACCACTTAGGGTCGGCTAAGAACCTGTCGAGCCTTTCAACAATATTACTGAAGCCCTTCCTATGATTGCTCTAGGTGAACCAACCTTTCTTGGGCTTGATATCTAAAAGAGAGTTGTCAGAGATAAAGGAACAAAAATTTTCCTGGGATTTCCGATTTCTAGAAATACCACCTTTTTTATCTTTCTCAAAGGTGATAGCATTGAAATCATCACCAAGAAGAAACAGTTGATCCTCAAGGGGGAGAAAATACCTATAGATGTCTTTCCAAAACTCTCTTTTTCCAATTATGTTATTCAGACCATACACATTAAGGAGGTAGAAGACCGAATGAGAATGTTTCAGAAAACCCAACCCAACTGCCAACTATGATTCTAGTGGATAAGATCAACTTGAACCTAAAATTCCTTCCACCAGAATCCTAAGCCCCCTGGCCCTCGATAGCATCAAAGAAGAAAAAATTTCAGCCCTTTATTGAATTTTTCCAGAGCGCAGCAGCTTCTGCTATGGCATTCTTTTTTATTGAAGAAACACCACACTTGCCTCTGAGGAGAAGATATAATGCTTAAATAAGCGTTGTTTATCAAGGGTGTTGAGACCCTTGATATTCCAAGAAAGAATTATCATTTACAAGAGGGAAGGAAAATCTCCTTCCCGGACACAGCTTTGGTAAAGTTTAGGAAACTTTGTTTTCCAGCATCCACCTCCAACAGCTTCTAGTTCTTGTTTGCATTTTATGCCTTTTTGTTGGTTGAGTTGCATATGGCCTCCTTTAACCCTACTTAAACCAAAGAAAATTTTGAGGAAGCTAAAGCCGGTACTAGCCGATCTCGGCTCAAATTCTCCTCCCTCTAAGAAGTCATCACCTAAAAGGGATTAAAGCTTATTTTTCCCAACTTTATGGAGGATCCAAGATTGTAACGAGTTCGGGAAGCCGCTTGCCCTTGATCAAACCTTCCTTAGTAAGGTAAATCAATTCCCCAAATTTTTATGCACTTCTTCAGTTTCTTTTAGAAGAGAAAGAGGTGAAATATCACCCACCAAGGGTGATGCCATTTCACTCTCCTCCATCCCTTTCATCATAGAGCCAACCTTCTGAGAATCCAACTCCTTGGAAGCCTTGGCCAATTTCAAAGAGCAGGCCTTACTTAGATGACCCAACTGCCCATAATAAAAACACTTTGCATTTAGACCCTCATACTCAATGGTAAAGCACTTGGGGCCGAATTTGTTTGGAGAGTCAAAGATGGTGGTAGAGGGGTAGTTAGGTCCATCACTACACAGAGACACATTGAGCTTTTATGCTAGAAATTTAGGGTAGGATTATGGATGGGCATGAGGGTCCCAAGGAGTTCACAATTGGCTTCAGAATAGACCATTTGAGAGATCCAAAGGTAGATCATGAATGCTTAACCAAAGTAGGGCCTTGGAAATTTTTTCCTTCCAGGGGTCAAAATTTGGTGACCAAGGATGAAAGTATAGGCTAGAAGAGTTCATGAACTAAGGTCCTTCTTTAAGCACCAAATTCAACAAATCGGGGGGGAAACATACCTGGAAAAAGCCATTGGCATGGAAACTAACTTTTGGTTTAGCATTTGAGCCCCAGAAGCATGTGACCCAGCTTGAAATCCTCCTCTGAGAGAAATGGGTGCCTACAAACTTGCAGAAAATCTCCCTTTTCACCCGTGAATAAGAAAAATCAGCTTTGGGAGGAGGAGGCATCAAGAGATGTAAACTTTCTGTAGCGATTTTGAAATCAATTCCATCAACCTTTAAGTCTTCTCGAGCTCTTGACCTATCGATCCAACCAGGATGGATTGAAAGGGACATTTTGTATAACCTCAATGGTTGGCTCATCCTACACTAGAATTTTTTCCACCGCCATGTTTTCTAGTACTGACTCCCTGAACAAAGAAACTAGGGTTTTAACAACCAAGCTAGCACCAAATTGTCCTATCAATTCAAGCACATCCTTTTTCGCTTCAAGTTCACGGGTTGATCCATGGGTTCCACCTCGCCAGCCATTTCCCAATGGGATCAATTTCACACCAGTGAGGACCTCGGAACCCGGTGTGAGAAACCCATCTCCTGCCACGACCTTTGTTATTTTTGAAAAAACAAGCTTTTTTCCTTTTTCACATTTTTCACAGATTTTGCTATTTTCATGATTTTCACATAATTCGCACTTTTCGCTAGTGCGACACTCCAAAAAAACCAATTTCATACATAATAACATAGTTATGTTGAATTCATTCAATGATGTCATCACTTCCACCCTTCGCACTATCATTCTCCATGTTCGTGTGGGCCTTGTACTATTCAAGAATTGCTCTATGCCTTAGAGGGGGAATTCCAGTATAAATTTTTGCTCGATCGACATTAGATCCATGTCATGGGTTGTGTCCCTTCAACCTTACATCACTGTGTAAAATTTGAACATGAAGGACATGACTATACCATTCCAGCTGACCCGTCACCATTTAAAATCTATAACATGTTGTACCGACCAAATGATGTCCTTGTACAAGTTAAGGCATCTACCACCACTGCCACTTCTCCTTCACCCACATCCCCATCCACCAATGTTGCTGCTACCTCTCCCACACCTAACTCCTCTATTCCCATTATTGGCATAGCCTCTGCATTCAACCCATCCTCTAACCCATATAATTCTCAACTAAATAATGCTTCTTCTTCTTCAATCACCTAGTGATTCATCTATTCTCACTACCCACATATCAATCGCCAATCCTTTAGAAGGTGTTTTTCAATGTCTCACTCCAGGGAATACCGCCTATATAACATTGAAACATTTTTACTCCTAAAGAGTATGGTAACCTATGCCAACATCATCACTATAATCACCACATAGGAAAGGTCTTCCCTTATGGTTATCCCCACCTTCATACCAACTTTACACATGGGGGACTTGATACTTATACCTACTCACTCGAGCTACCTTCCTAAATGTAACCATTTAATCTAACCATCAATCTCTCACCAACCGCCGCTTCTCCCACACATTTCTCCATCATTGTGTATGGAAGGGATTTGGCTTTGGGTTCTATGAACAATTCTGCCATACTTTCATCCCATGTACCACTCATAAAAATAAAGACCGCATTGGTATTGGATTTTCTAAACCATCTTCGAAGAAGGCCCATGTTAAACTAGTGAGGATGACAAATCTTCTTCACCACAATTACCAACTTCACCCCCTTCACCCATAGAGTTTGTGGATCTAGAATCCATTCCTCCTAACTTTGTTTTTGGTGAACACCATTTCCCTAGGACCTCTAACTTATCAATGAGATGGTGAGGATCCCTCTTCTCTTCCCTTCCTGTATCCTGACATGATTGATGATGATACACCTATTAACATTGTTCAATTTTAGGAAAATGAGTCTATTCTTACCTACCTTGGTGCAGAGGATTCTTATATCCATCGGTCATTACCTTCGAAGATGTAAACCATGTTAAATGAATTGACCACCGAAATCAATATTAACACTCAAGGTGACCCACACATTCCTAAGATAGGCCAATATTTACATGTCACTAAAATATTTTACTTCTTTCCTCTGAGATCATAGCAATGATTTTTCTTGGTCCTACATTGATATGCCTGGTATTGATCCAAACATTATGGTCCAAAATATCATAACTATTCCTCAAGCCAACCCTATAAAACAAAAGCATGTAGAAAATGCATCCTCACATTTCCCTTCTTATCAAATAAGAACTCCAGTGCATTATTTTGGTTTCCTTCATCTTACCCATTGATTATCCCCAATGGATCTCTAAAAGTGTTCCTATCACGTAGAAGTGACAGGGGTACTCCTCATTTGTATGGATTTCCACAACCTTAAATTAGCTTTCCCTAAAGATTACTTTCCTCTACCTAGTATTGACCAGCTAGTTGATCTTACCACCAGCCATGAGATGTTATCACTCATGGATGGTTTCTCGAGTTATAAACAAATATTACTCACCTTGGAAGATCAACACAAAACTACCTTCATCACTCCTTGGGGAACTTCTGCTATCGATTCATGCCCTTTGGCCTTAAGAATGCTAGTGCTACATATCAGCGAGGCTATGACTTATATCTTTCATGACATTATGCATCACATATTGGAATATTACGTTGATGATATTCTTTTCAAATCCAAACATCGGACCGAACACCTTACAGTCCTTAAGGTCATATTCGATCGTCTCATCAAGTATTGTGTTCACCTTCAACCTAAGAAGTGTGTCTTCACTGTTCTTTCTCGACAAGCTCCTTAGTTTTATTGTTTCTTTGTGTGGCATTGAAGTTGATCCCACTAAAATCAAGGCTATTATTGAAAATCCTCAACCTATTAACCTTCATCAACTTCATAGTTTGCAAGGAAAATTACAATCTTTTCGTCACTTTATTTCTCATCTTTTCGGTCGCTGCCATCCATTTCACCATCTCCTCAAAAAGGATCTCTCCTTCAAATGGAATAATGAAATCCAAAAATCCTTTGATGCCTTAAAAAATACCTCCTCCAACCACCCATGTGTTAATTCCTCCTAAGGATGACGAACCATTTAACCTCTACATTTCTACTACTGATCATTCATTGGGTACCATGATCGTTCATCATGACAAGTAATACAAGGAGTAAGCGGTTTATTATATAAGTTGTACACATTTAGACTATGAAACAAGATACACCCATGCCGAAAAACATTGCTTTTCCTTAGTTTTTTTCCCACTAAACTATGCCATTACCTAATTAACCACAAAAAAATTGTTGTCACCAATATTGACCCCTTACATTACATCTACACTAAACCCTACCAACATCAACATGTTGCACGTTGGCTCATGCTTCTTGCAAAACTAGAACTTGAATTCATCCATCAAAAATATTTCAAAGGACAAACCATCGCTGACCAACTTGTAGATGCACATTTCTCCAGAAATCAATCCTCTAACTTTGATTTCCTTGATAAATCCATCGCTGCACTCTCTTTAGATGATACCGTTTACTAGATGACCTTTTTTATGGTTCCAAATTTCAGCATTGAAGTGGTTTCGAGTTATCCTCATTCCTCTTGATCTTTGAGGCTATGCCATTATCTTTCAAACTATATTTTTATTGTACTAACATTATTGTCAAATATGAAGCATTCATATTAGGCCTTCAAACCACCATCTCCTTAGATGTTAAATCAATTAATATCTTTGGTGATTCCCAACTAGTTATAAACCAAGTTAATGGTATATACTAGTGTTATAATGAGATACTTCAAAATTATAAGCATCAGGTTGACATACTTTTGACTCCCTTTTATTGTTATGAACTTCAAACCACCCCGTATTCCACTAATAAATTTGTGGATACCATGGCCTATCTTGCTTCTCAAATCCCCACTTCGCCCTTTGAATTGAAAATATTTGTCACAATACAAAGGTTGTAATCACCTTCTTATCTATTTCAAGATGTCAACCTTTTTGGAACCATTGAAATTAATAAGCGAGTTTGCTAACTACCTTTCTCTTTCAATTATGCCTCCATATCTTACTCGTAATAGAAAACAAGCCTTTCTTACAAGTTTCTCGCTATGTCATTATAGATTGTTTTCTTTATAAACATGGCTTTGATGGCATCCTCTTATGCTACCTTACTAGTTCGGCATTCCTTACACTATCAAGGAAGTTTGCGATGGAATTTTTGAGGTCATTTTAGTAGTTTAGCTGCTGCTAAATGCATTCTCTACTTAGGCTATTATTGGCCTACCTTAAACCATGATTTTTGTGATTATGTCAAACATTGTGTGAAATTCCAGCAACATGATAATATTCATCATACCCCTAGTCATGCCTTACAGGTCACATGAGACCTTTGGCCTTTCTCTCAAGGAGGTTTCGATCTTGACAGAGAAATCAACCCTCAATATTCCCAATGTCATCGGTGGATTATTATCGCTAATAGATACTACACTAAATGGCTAGAATCCATACCTCTTATTTCTACAAAAGGCAAGAAAATAAGTGAATTTATCAACCATCACATAATTTTTCACTTTGGTGTTCCTCATCGTCTCATCACTTATAACAGAAAATAGTTCAAAAATAAAAATCTACGGAAGCTTTGTGATGACTTTGGCATTCAAATCATTTTTCTTTACCCTATCACCCTCAAACAAATGGCCAAGTAGAATAAACCAACAAAACCTTAAATAAAAGTCTTATGAAAGTAGTTGGCGATACTAGAAAGGACTGGCATATGCACATTCCTTTTGTCTTATGGACTTATCACACTATTATTCATACCTCAATTGTTGTCATGCCTTTCTCTCTTGTCTAAAGTACATAGGTTTTTCTACCTCTTGAAGTCTAGATTCCATCCCTTCGTATCTCACTCGAGAGAGATGCCCACTATGATGACTTTCAAAAAGACCATTTGGCATAACTTGAGTTATTAGAAAAACATCGTCTCGATGCTCTTGACCATCTCCAAATATACCAAAAATGTATGAAATGTGCCTATGAAAAAAATTTCCACGAACTAACCTTCTAGTTCGGTGACCTCATCCCCGAAGGAGAATCATCACGTTACAAAAGAGGAGAAAAGTAAATGAAGGAAATTCTCTCCTAATTTGCTTAGACCCTATATCATTACTCATACCTACGAATCGAGTGCTTATTATTTTTCTTCACTCAAGCTAAACTAGAAATTGAGCCCTTTAATGCTTTGCATCTTCAACCATTCTATTATTGAATCAAGTCTTATATCATCTTTTGTCCATTAAGCACTTGTCCCTTGAGCACCATTCACCTTCCGCTTACCTATTTTAAGGAGCAATGACTAAACAAGAATCATGTGATTACCCATCACCTTTTAAGCCTTATCTTCAATATGAGTACCATGAATCTACTCATGGCATGATTCTCATGGATACTTTTTGTCTTTTTCAAGATGGAATCCCATGGTCATTCATCACTTAAACCCTCTCTTTCATAGTTAGCCTCTATGTGCTATGGTTTTGTCTGCAACACAAGATCCTATCGGTCTCTATAGTATTTTCCATGACTTAAAAGTCCAAAAATAAAAAAACAAAATGGGATTCAATTCCTTGAGTCAAACTTCTAGCAAAAAGATGACTCCCTCAAAATGACATCTACACTTTCCATCTCGCTGCTATCAATAGATCAAGCTCCTTGAAGGACAACTATACAAAGCTAGCTTGATTGTACATAGTCTATCATAATAGGAAGACTATTCTTGTAAACTATTAAATCAAATATTCGAAGCTTCCCGCATCGATTAGCTTCACGAAAACCTCAAGGAGAAAATCTACTCATCCCACATGACTTCTTTAATCGATCAGTCTATCAAAAAAACAATAAAATCAAAAGAAAAAAGGAAAATATTAACTTTTAGTCCTAGACCTACCTATTTTTGATCTTTTGTCTCTTTCCAATTAGGCATTGTGTCTCACACTAGGTTACGCTAAAACCAACCTACTTTCACCTCATCATTGTTTTCACCTAATTCTCTACCCTCTCAAGGGACGTTACGTACATGTGACATTTCATGATCATGTGACTTTATTCACCCTTTGAATAGTCAATTAGGCAACACCTTTAGGTTTTTAAGTTCATAAGCCCATATTAGTATGGTATCCTTGTTATTGTTCTTATGAATTAGGTGGTTCTATTGGTCACCTCTTATCATTTTCCTTCTTCATTACTCATTGATTATCTTATACAAGATTAGACCATCAAAACCTATAGTTTAAGAATTCCTCTTTCACCAACATCACCATGCCTAACTAAACTAAACTCAACCATACCTAAAATGACCTAAACTCAACCATACCTAAAGTGACCTAAACTCAACCATGCCTAAATGATCTAGATTTAAAACATGCCTAAAACCTACCAACCCATTAATCTAACCTTGTCATATTCTTCCCTAGCTTACGGAAGAACTACATTAGCCTGAGGCCCCTTTTCATTGGGACTATGTAGGAAAAACTATGAGGGCATGGGGCCCTTGGAGGTTAGCTCAACCACTCTTTACCCTAACTAATTTCCCCTCATTTTTATATTAACATTCTACCTTACTTAGTTTCCATTTTTCACAAACATTTGGAAATTAAACAAAACATAAAAACATACATACCTATCATATCATCAAAACATCCAATTAATCATTTCACATATCCATGATATCAAGTATTTCACAAATTTACACCATGACATACATATACATCATCATTTATTTTCCATACTACCAATAACTTGGAAATTAAATCAAACCCATACACATAACCAAACCATGCCTATACCTAACTCCATCATGCCTACATGACCTCGACTAACTAAATTACCTAGACCCCACCATGCCTAACTCACCTAGACTCCACCATGCCTATACCTGACTCCATCATGCCTATACCTAACCCCAACATGCCTATACGTGACTCAACCATGCATAAATGACCTAAACTCAACCATGCCTAAATGACCTAAACTCAATCATGCCTAATTCACCTAGTTTCCATCAATACACAATAACAATGGAAATTAAAAACATAGGTACATCATCCATGCAATAAATATCATCATCTATATAACTAGGAATTTTTTTGTATCAATACACATATACATAGATACAAATACATACAAGTATCTCAAATCACTCAGATATAGCCTCACTATATTTGACACATAGAATCTAGTATAAAAATCTAAATCACAAAACTCTCATATATAGCTTCACTATCTGTGCACATGTAGGCCAAAATATATCAAAAATCCAAAACATCTCAAATGACTACACATCACCCCCTCATATCCTCTAGGCTAGTCTCACTTATCTCCTCCTCCCAAACCCTCTCCCAACTCTGCCATACCAAAATCTACCTCAAATCTCTCCACCAATCACCTTACTCCACTCGATCTCATGGACCAACCTGCTATCTTGACTCACGTACTAGTGACTAGCCAACTCAACTCGACACTTTGTAATGTCACTTTCCATAGAGGCACAAATTATTTTTCATTTTCACAAAGGACAACAAGTTAAAATGAATCAAAAACATGGATTTTTCTTTTTAAACCCAAATCGACATAACCAACGTCGGTTATGTCGTGCCCTACCAATCTGATATTGGTTACCTTATAATCGACATCAGTCACCTACTAGTACCATTTCACCTATATTTTTCCCATTTTGACCTAAACTCATTACTACCAAATACCTTTTGACCTTACCAACACTTATTACACCCTACCCACAAGCCTAAATTACCTATACATTTCCTTAATCGTGTTTAGGGACTTGTTATTTACCTATACCTCGGCCTTACCCATGCCATGACCTACATACCTTGATGAGAACTACCTTTTATGACCTTTGAACTTGTGTACTCACTATACCTTGCGATGTTGTTACTCATGTGGTTTAGCCTAATGACCTTACCTTGCCTATTGTCATGTTATTTATCTCGACCGGACCTTTGATGTACCGGATCATACCTAAATAGTCCAACACCTAACCTAAGTTATGTTTACGGAGCAATACATAAACCATCGATACCTCGAATCACTTCAAACTCATTTGGATAAACCTATCAAACCTAGATTGTGTTTTATTTCCATTACCTATTACCTGATTTGACCCTTACCCATTACCTAAAGTGTCCATACCCTTACCTACAACCCATATACCTTAACTTTCATCACGTATATATTTATCATACCACTCACCGACTCTGTCTAACACCACATCAATTCTTGGTTTGAGGGGGATCACCTCCAACCACACTTGGGGCACTCTCTCTTTCAACCCTACTTGGGGAAATCTAAAATCCATTCACTCATGGAACAAAAATTTCATTTTTGTCAACATTTCTTACAAATATAAGCTACACAACAAAAAGGGGCAAAATGTAGAAACAAAATTTGGTCATACTCCTTTTAAACTTGGTTAATTAAATTAACCATGTCCTACCTATGTATATCCCATAGTGCACATGTTAATTAAATTAATTAATATCCTCACTTAACCACCTCACCTAGCCACCTCACTCAATGACCTAAGACCAAGTCTAAACCTATCTTGACTAACTAGGATTTAGACTAAAACCTAGACTTTAATCCTATTAATAAAACTAAAAGGACTCCCACTTATCTTTCCATGATATATCACTCGAGACTCGATACAAGGATGGATATCATGCCAAAAATAGCAACAATATGAATATTTTTTTCCAACATAGATATTCCCACCTTGAACAACATCGGTTATATCTCAAAAGTCAGGTCACCTAATCATTATCGGTTAGGTTATATACATTTCAAAATCCTTTTCCCAAGTTGGTCAATTTATTCAGGATCTCACTTCTTCTAGAGACTTGGAGAACTCAAATTTATTTAACACTCGGCAAGAGAAGACACACATAAGAATTACTAACATCGGATCACCATTCATAATCCTCTTCGCAATCGTGGATTTACAACAAAGAGCCACAAAGGTATAAACTACCGCGACATGAATATAACAAATCTTATCTCTAGATCTCTACATTCTATCGTATTTATCACCTAAGTCCTCCAATATATTTTTTCTAGTAAGTATTTAACATCTCTACATTGAATCTCTAGTTTCTTTGTGTAGATTTATTTATTCATCTCTATAGTTTGTTTCTCTCCACACCCATATACTTCCTCCCTTCCATCAACCCATCACAAATTTCCACACATTTTCACCATCACCTAATCATCTCTCGAGTCTTTAGGGAAATTTTACGACCTCATCCTCACCATTTTAAACCTATATGCAATCACACTGAGTCTTGAAAACCAATCCTAAGAACTCTTTTCTAATTTCCCCTACCGACTTCAATTACTCTTCCTAAATAGCATCGATCGGTTAGACAACATCGATTCTGTGTATGGAAATATAGCTCAAACAAGTGGGATAATACCCACTTCCTTATAGCACAAAACCATTCCTAATCCTTACTAGACCTTACTCGATCTTGTACCATACCCAAAACATAACACCAGCTAATCAACCCTCCCATTTAGACCTTAAACAACCTTTTGCATGACCTTTCTTTTTATACGAGATAACGAAAACGTTTCAAATCCAATAGGATCTTTACTTCATGTATGATTTAACTAGCATTAATATTGTTATATAAAAGTGGATTGACAGTCTATTCAAGAAGTATCATGCTTCCCGATCTAGCTTCTGCTAGGCATTCCACTCATTGTTTTGTTTAACTCTATTTAGTGGTATTGTTTTTCATTTACATGTAGTTCCTCCTAGCTAAAACGGAGCTCTCAAAATCAACTTGGATCAAGAATTCAAAATGCACACAAAACATTCAACCACATCACAAACAAGTATTCCCCCTTGGCCTACTACCCTTATCTATTTCATTAATTTGCTAATAATATGGTGAAACAACACACTTCATGAGTATGAAACACACTACACTGAAGCTAAAAAATTATGTTGTGCATTATATTTTGCCACCTCAAAACTTTGACATTATCTCCTCAATCACAAGACATATTTCATCACCATTTTTAACCCACTTAAAACCATGTGCTAAAAACCTTATCATAATGATCACATAAATTTATGGCTTATGCTTATGATTGAATTTGATCTCAAAATTATATCGCAGAATTATATTAATGGTCGGCCATTGCAGATCAACTTGTTGAAGCACCCCTTCCAGATAATCAACTCCCCACAAATACTTCCCGATGAATCCATCAAAAACATCGATAAATATGAATTTATCCCTATTAGAATGACTTTGTTCTTTGATGGTTCTAAATTCCAAGGGGGGAGGATCCAAAGTTGTTATCATACCTCCCTAGAATATTCCACTTCCGTTATCATTCAAACTTAACTTCAAATGTACTAATAACATGGAAAAATATGAATCCTTAATCATGGGTCTAAATACCACTATTCTCTTAGGTGTCCATGTCCTTGAAATCTATCAGATTCACTTTTTATCAATCAGGTTAAAGGATAATACCAATGTAAAAATGAAATCCTATAAAAATATAATGTTATTGTTGACTTTCTCCTCAACACATTTTATCATTATACCATTAAGGCTATTCTGTGATCTTCTAATAGGTTTGCAGACACTATGGCATCTCTCGGATCCCTCATCCCTTTTGAAATGGAAAAATCAAAGGATAAAACTAAAATTTCCATAGTTGTTCAACTCTTAGACCATACCTCACATCAAAATGAGATTCCTTATATTAATGTCATTGATAATAATCTACCCGATCTAAGGTAACCTCGGATATATGACTATCTCACTAAATGTAAGCAACCATCAAATTTATCACATAGTGCCAAATGATCATTTACGCATTACACACTTTATCATTATAGGAGGTATCCTTTATAAATGTAGCTTTGATGGTATACTATTATGATGCCTTAAATCACATGAATCAATCAAAGAAATCTAAGAGTCCATGATGTCATCTATGTCAATCACTTTAGTGGCAATGCCATCACTACATGTGTCATACTTGTTAGTGTATTACCGGCCTACCATCACCAAAGATTGTTGTGCATACATAAAGAAATGTCTTAAATGCCAACTCCACTCAAGTCTCATCTAGATTCCTAGTCAAGCATTACAACTCGCTCATGACTTATGGACTTTTTCTCAATATGGGTTAGACCTCATTGATGTTATCAATCCTAAATCATCCCAACAACATCATTCCATAATCACAACCAATTAATTTACTAGGTGGGTTGAAGCCATCCATTTAACCTCGACAAAAATGGAAAATACTTTAAATATAAAGAAGTTAAAAATATATATGATATGTTCAACATCAAACTCGCTCTTCACCATATTATCCTCAAGTGAATGGATAGGAGAAGGCCTCTAAAAACACTTAATAAAATATTTATGAAAATAGTAGATGATGCGGGTAGGAATTGGCATCTCTAGATCTCGTTTTCTCTGAAGGATTAATGAACTAGAATCGCACACCTACAAGTGCTACACCCTATTCACTCATGTATGGATTAGAGGTCGTTCTATCTCTCGAATTCCAAATTATGTCACTTCATCTATATCTTAAATATTTCATTCCTAATGAAGAATATCACCAAGACCTCTTAGTGTAACTTGAATTATTAGAACTTTTAACATCCCTCAAACATCATCAAGTCTATCAATAACGTGTTATTAAAGAATATAAAAACATGTCAAAGAACATGATTTTAAAATTGGTGATCTTGTACTTAAAGAAAATCAAAATGTCACTACATTAGAATGGAGTAAACATGGAAAGTTTTCCCCAATTGGATTGGTCCATACATTATTACTCACAAGTATGGGTCAGGAGTGTATCATGGAGAACATGAAATCGAACCTTTTAATTCCTCACACTTGTGGCCTTTCTACTATTAAATAATTGATCATCATAACAATAGTTACATCTAAATTCTATCACTTCATCATATCATTGTAATGATTTGAAAGTATATGGTTATCCATCAACATCCTAAATACACCTTAAAGATGAGCACCATTGCTTTTTTCATCGCTTATTTCATTTCGGATAAGTTCCTCCCATGTAGGAACCCCTCAAAATCATTACATCCATCCATTTGTACCAACCAAAAACATGACATGGGGCATGTATGTGTAGGTCATATGCATGTTTCATCCCCTCCTTGATACGGTTTATTAAGGTCTTTCTCTTAGCTCAAAAATGTATGTAAAAATCATTTAGAGGCTCCTCTTATAAAAATTTCAAAATATAATAGACTGATCCCTCGAAGGAAAACTTTTCACAAGTCTAAATAATTGTCAAAAATATAAAAAGTATAGTAATCCCTCGAAGGAGAGCTACCTCTCAAAAGTATGGACCATTCCCTCAAAGGATGGCCATTTTTTGAAAGGTCAAAATGCAGACCATACTCTTGAAGGATGGCTACTCATAGAAAAGGCTTCCTAAATTGATCAACCTTTAAAAGTACATCAATATCAAAAGCATCCAATAAATATGCCCTCATCAATAAAATTTCCCATTATAGCAAGCTTCCAACTAGAATGACTTTTCTTTCAAATAATATGTAAAGTTGAGGCATCTTCCCTATAAACCTATTGAAAAGGAGATCCTTTTCTCCCACATTGGCCTGACATATACCAAATCCCCTTGCAAAGTACATTCACTCAAACCCATATTTCTATCATGACTCATGTAACTACCCATTGATAATCTTATTTAACATTTGATAAGGTTATAAGTGCAAGTGTTTTAACATTTTTCAAAACCCATCACGTATATATCCATAGTGGGGAAATCATTTCACTTTTACCTCATTTTATTTAGTTACATTTTTGATACACCATATTTTAGGGTCACATTTTAAAGTCATTTGAATCAATTAAACATTTGATCACACCTAATCATATGTAGCCAAACATGTTTACAAACCATGCTTCTTAATATCCATCAAAATCCATCTAAAACTCTAACACATTTCAAATAAGAACATATAACACTCCTCAAGGACAAAACCCACCACACAATATACTTTGGGGTAATCCGCACATCATCAATCATGTATAATCACCCCCTTCGCATTAGGGCTTGTATCCCCAAGAACTCATCAATAACCAAGAGTCTTGACACCAACACCTTGGAGTATATATATATATATATATAATATAATATATATATATATATATCCTCCCACTGTAATGAACGGGATATTCACGTAATCCTGGATCAATCCTAACTCTCTTCAAACATAGTCAAAATGAAGTAACTCATGTTCACTGACTCTGCATGCCTAAAGCCATATAGGCTACTTTAAATCATAAGGACACTCGGGACAGAATGTAAATCCAAATAGGGCATCCATATAAAATCCCCCACCTGTAATCCCGATAATAAATCACTATAAAACCCTATCCACCTCGTCTTCCTTGTGTGACCCTTATTTGACCTCCACCTCATGAAACCAGGGTGTTGATCACCAATGCCTTATGGAAACCCTTCTCATCGAGAAAAAAAAATGCTCTAAGGCCCAACTATTTAGAAGGAAAGAAACATCAATCTCATAATGTGTGTGGGCCTTCTAGGCCCACAACTCTCTGAATGTCTCAGCAAGTATGGTAGGTCCCCGCTCAAAAAAAGTACGTTGATCCATCATCTCAACCACAAACAATTTTATCATCCACGAAATGTTACCACTCCTAAAATCCCGAAAAACATAAGACATGATGGGCACCATCATCATGGTCATTGTACCAACACAACCTCTCTTAAGTGAATAGACACAACCGTAAAAGAAACCCCTAACTCATACCTAATGTTTGTGACATCCTCCCCATATAGTTTGGTCATCACACCATCTCTCAAGACCTCGGTAATAGTGTACACCACCACCCCACAAGTTAGCGGTCTCAATATGCTTTGTGAAAATCCTCCACAAGATAATCATGATATCTCTCATAGGCAACAAGAAAGTATTGGTGGAAGAGTTCCACCTCTCTAATAATGCTAATATAGACCCTAAACATCTATGGATTCATCTATAATGTATCATAGCATCAAAACCCAAAGCCTCTACATGTTCTTAATCATCATCGACATAGCAGTCCTCACATCCTCCAAAATCAATAGAATGTGGCCCCGAATGGACAACTTGGCATCCACCTGCAAACATAAACAAATCAATAATTAATATCATCAATAAAAAAATCAATAACATATCAAAAATGCACACATCAACACCAACCCCTTGTTTATCACCAACAACATCTAAAAAAACATCAAAAACTCCTACTCCCTTTATCAAAAATGAAAAATGTCAAAATCACGGGTGAATCGCAAGTGACTAATCTCAATTACCAATGATTCTTCTTTGAAATCCCTAGATATTACATGAAATCACTAGTGATTCTATTTAGGGCACCAGTCTGACCAAAATACCTATATCTACCAAAAAATCACACAAAAACAAATAAAAATTGAGTTACCTCTACCATGGGTGGTTTTCTCTACTTGCTAGAGGTCTTCATAGATCAAATCGTTAAAAAAAAATTTAAAATGCTAAGAAAATATTTATAAAATCATTTTTATCCCGTAGAGAAAATGAAGAATTATAAGGCTCGGTTAGTTAGTTATATACCCCACTTTTTTAACATGATCTAATCACCTACATTTTTTCCTAAAATCACGAGAAATTCAATTAATCACCGGAAATTCACCTTATTATTGGAAACCATCATCATTTGCACCCTTAAGCATGATAAAGCACCAATTTTGCACAAGTGTGTCACTTTCAAAAGACCCAATTTCCTTGAAAAATTTAAATCAAACAACCAAAAATAATTTTTGGACATGTCGTATGACTATGGGATGTGTGCCCTTTTTCCCCCCATCGCTTGACCTTCCCATAAAATCAACCTACCTAGCGAGGATCAATATGTAGATAGTTGCCAAACCCTTTTTTTCCCTATCATTGGATTCCTCGGTAACACATTCTATTTTGGTATCTCTTCGATTGGGAAACTTTTATAATGAAACACACAGGTATTCTCTATATTTCTTTACGGTTGAATTTCCCATCCAAAGAAACCTTTTTCATTTTTTTCCTAACGATTTGTCAAACTATTAGACAAAAAGGGGAAAATGTAGACACTAGAAATATGCATCCTCTAGTTCTCATTTGTAACTATTGAAAAATAAAACATGCCATCATCCCCCTAACCTAGGTAATCCACTAATTCCCTTCAATCAATTAATCAATTATGCCCACCTATCCTAAGACATAACCTACCCCATTTTATTCAAATAATTAATTAATCTATCCTCCCATATCATCCCCATGTGAAATTATCCTTTCACACTAGCTAGGTCTAGTTTGAAATCAATTTAGAAACCTTCCAAAAACACTCCTCATCTATCCTAACCAATTTAATTCCAATCTTAACCCATCAAACTACACATCTCGACCTCATTCTAGTTATCACATCACAATCCCTCAAAATCCCAAGGCACTATAGTTCTAATTAGCAAATTTATCCCTTCTTATCTTTCCCAAACTCAAACTAACCAAAAACGTCAAACGACGATTTCCTTAGTCACCGATGATCTATATATACTAGTTTCTTTGCCTCTCTTGGGAACTATCCAAGAGAATTCATGAACATTGTCAATCTTCATTCAAGTTTATCAGTGTCATTTTGCATGAAGATAGAGCATAACCACAATCATCAAGTGTCTTGGATTCGTTGTGAAGCTCATTCATTCTCCAACCACAATCACTACCATCCTCTTGTCACCCATCATCAATTAAGGTTCATTACTATCTTATAACCCCATTTTTCCTCCTTAAACCTTCATATCTAATCATTTCTTAATTCAATTTTTCTTTTATAGGACCTTAGTTTCGTATCATTTGATCAAATCCCTCATTTTGGCAATCTTGTCAAAATCATCTACGATTCTTGGAATCACTGCATTTCCTAGAATCACCCGCATTTCCTAGAATCACCTACATTTCCTAGAATCGCTTGCATTTCCTTTGTATTATATTTCTTTAGTATTCATATCTCATTCAAAATTTCCTATCAATTACTTTTATCCCTTGTTTTACTAATACTCTATCAAGCATGGGTTTTTTTAGATGGCCATAGGTGAACCTAATCACTAAATCACAAACATCAACTCTTTGTCGATCATTCACCATCCACTTCATTGGGAAGAATTGATCTTACTGACAACCTAGAGTTGTGCACTATCCATTCATCTCCTATTGAAATATTAAATAGAATATTTAAGTCCACCCGGAGGATTTGTGAGGCTACCGACAAGTTTTTGGAAGATTACTATGAGATACAACGTATCCAAGCTGACCTAGCTTGGTTTGAGTATCAACATGAGGCAGGATTAGACATCCTTGAAGGTTCCAATACCAAGTCTGAATCAAGATTGGGAAATGAAGTTAGCTTTGAAGACTCTGAATCAGATTTTACATGACAATATGACACTAAAGAATAATATTCAGAATTCTTTAGAGATGACTATATTGAGGAGCCTGATTTATACTTTTCCAAGGAGGAAGATTGAGACTGCTATGTGGGTTCAAAATTCTCTGAGAACCTAGATAGTGACCTTGATTTTGATTTCAATCTCTTTTCATATCTCTTTTCATAGTATTGTCATTAGCTAAATATATCTATATTAAATAAAATAAATCGTAAACATTTGATCACGTATTTTCATATATCATATGTTATATCTCATCTTCATAAATAAAATTGAGTGTTTCAAAGTAGGTTGACATCCATACAAGGAAGTCCTTTGACTTCTATGAACTAGCCCTTGCTAGAAACCCACCTATCAATATTACTAATCCCATCTTGTGTAGTGTATGTGATTGTAGATTCATTCACGGAAAGGAGCTTGATCAATTCTTTCACTGAGTGCAAAAATCAAACATTAATTAGCATCATTCATGGGTATCTCAAAACCACATCATATTTGAGGTTAATACAATTTTACCTTCTGGATTTATAAAATAAATTTTTAAGGTGAATTTTTTTATCTAATTTCATCCACCGCTCTCTGAAATTACATAGCAAGCAAATTACTATTGTGATTAATCAAGATAGTGTTGAGAATCTCAAACTAATGCAAGATGAGTCAAGAATTCCTCATTTTTGTAAGAACTAGGCCAAATCATGGTGAAAAAATGAAGAAAGGTGATTTGGCGATTCAAAATAAAATCCCAGAGCAAGTAAACTCATGAAAAGTAGAAGAGTAGCGAGAAGGCACCACATGTCATCTCGACACAATTCCAAGAATTGAGAGGGAAAAGTGACAATCCAAATCCCCACGAGACTTCCATGTGGAGTTAATAATAAGGTTCCCACCGAGAGAGGCTCCTCTTATTAGTGTGCAATGAGTCTCATTACGAACTCGTGAAAAATAAAAAGGAGCCACAGAAGGTTCGACGTATCAACACGACATACTTTCAAAAGGTGTAAGAAAAGCAAAGACCCTAGGGATGCAATTGGCATCCACATGGAGCTCAAAGCATAGATAAAATCCAAAACCCAAAATAGGTTACAAAATATTGGCGGAAGGTCAATTCAATATAGGATTAATCATGAATCCCACCAGGAAGTTTTAAATTCTTAGATCTTTTAAAATATTGTGAGATCTCGTGAGGAACGCATGACCGCGAGGTTTAAAAGAGCTTAACTTTTGACCTAGAACTCTTATTTTCACAAAATAGGACTTTTCATAAAGCTCTCAACATCCTCTACACCACAATAAGAGTATTTTTTATTTTTAGTAAGGGTAGATGGGTGAAAATAAAAGAAACAAATCCATCTCCAATAAACCAAGCATAACACATAGTAATCAAGAAATGCATAAATTTATGAAGCATTGACGGTGATTTTTAAAGAAAAGATCCCACTTCAAAGAGATGGTTGGAAAGTGGTTGGGAATACATTTAATAAGCATGACCATCTTTATTTTACTGTTGTAGGTCATAGGCCGAAAGGAGGAGTATTTTACAAGAAGGATCCATTGATTGCACTCATTTATTACATCTTACAAGTGGATGGAAAAGCAATTTTGGGATGTTCACTCTTGTCTCTTTGTGGTTATATATATTGACACAGAGTCTCATTAAAAAAGGAGGAGAGGAATAAAATGGGATTTAGTCGGTTTTCTTCTCTATCTCAGTCCTCTTCTATAAAAGGAAGGGTCCTGGAGCTCTAGCCTTCTTCCTAGGTTTTGTAATAAAAATCTTTCCTCTTTTCTATTGTAATATTGTGCACAATTTTTGGAGTAATATAATATGTCCTGTGGTGCATTTTGTCCATCCTTTGCATATCTTTGTTATCTCTGATCACCTTTATTTTCACATAGAAACTATGCATCTCTTAATTTTATTACTATCTTTGAAGTTGTGCTTGAGTAGTTTGAGGTAGTGTTCTGTGATCTTCTCTCGGAACATGGTGTAATTTTGTCCACCATTTTCAGTTGCTCACCATTTCCCTTCTTCAAACAGTTGCATTCTCGATTGATTTCTTGGAATTTTTCTTAGTGAAAAATTACAACACCCCCAAATGAGTTATGGATCTTCTTTTCTAAGGCAATGTCATTTGTTGTGATTGCACAAAATTGAGCTTTCCCTAAGTGTGGGAAATTTGCAAATGGGGAAAGCTCTCCGAGAGAAGGCTAGTTCCTCTTCCTAAACTACCTGCCATAAGTTATTCCATTGTAGGAAAGCTAATCTAAACCTAATATAACTTCCAAGGAGACAGGGAGAGAAAGAAAACAAGAAAAAACAGAGCCTACACTAAAATGGTGATACACCAGAAAAGGAAAATGTTGATCATCTATCAAAACTGTCATGGAAACAAAGAGAGGTGAGCAATGGAAGGATGGACAAGTGCATCATTGACCAAAGATGGATTTCACACAAAAATGTTCCAAAAATCCATGAACACATCTCCAAAACCTGTAATGAACATCTAAACATGCAAAAATACCTGAAATGAAGAGAGGCAAGAAGAAAACAACAAAAAAATGAGCAAGGATGGACAAATGCATCACAAAACATGTTTTTATTGCTCTGAAGTTTGCATAGAATCATCATTTCACGGGTAAGAGGAAAAAAATTCCATTATAGAGTAGGGGAGGAGGTTCAAACTCCATTTTTGACCCTAGGGAAGAAAATAAGGGAGAGGAAGAGAAGAATGATGAACAACTTTTACAAAATGAGCCAAAACTAGCTTTTATCGCTCGAACAAAATGAAAGAAATGAGAAAATGCGGGAATATTTGATTTAAAACTTTAACCACCAATAAGATCCATTTAATTTTCCTAAAAAATGATTGGTTTCCATGAAAAATTCTATACTTCAAAGTACATTGCTTCGCAGAGCGAGAAAGAGGCCCATACTTCATTAATTTTGGTTGTTGGGGTTGTTTTTTGTAACTTTTCCATGCCAGAGAAGTTTTCCCAATTTTTCTCCCAAAAATATCCATCAAAAATTAAAATTGAATAGTCCATCATGTATAGGATTTCAAAAAATTTCCATTCATACCAAAATCGTGAAAATATGAGCTCTGGTGTGAAAGATATGCCCCTCTAAAGATTTAGGGAAAAAATGCTGAAATTAGGGTAAAAATCAAGTTCGTAGGCTGAAATTTGAACCTTTTCCCTCTTTTTTCAAATTGGGAAAATTCCCCAAAAATTCTCCATGACATGCTCCTCCAATGACACATGGCACCCTCTAGTTGATCTGTGGCTTCAGAAAAACATTTTGCCCTTTTTCACAAAACTGTGAAATTTTCCCAAAATTCTCCACGGCCCCGCCACTCCAGTGCTGATGTGGACACATGGCACCATCCAATTTTGTGTGGAGATGTGGTTCAAATTTTGAATATTTTATTTTCACTACTTTGGAAAAATTTCCAAACTCCTCCCGACTCCCACTACTGACTGGACACGTGGCATCATTTTATTGCTCGGTGGGGATGCGCTTCTATTTTTTTGCCTTTGACGCATTTTGACCAAATGCCAAAAACTTTAAAGTCCTTCCGCCCCGCTTCTACTCCGCCTTGACACATGGAATAATTTCATGAGCTATGGGCCTTAATCAATTTCTTTTCCTTTATCCTTTGCGGGCCTGTGGGCCGAAATTTTCCTTTGAGTTTTTAGCCAAAAGGCTAAGTGCCAAAATTTTTCCCATGGGTCCACCTTGGCAAATTTTCCCTCCAAACTCCGTTGAGCCATAACTTGAAAAATACAAGGATTTAGGAGGACTTCCTTACCTTTCTGGAAATGGGAAAAAATTCTCTATCTGATGAAGCCATTTCTAGAATATTTTGAGTGCCTAAAATTTGTAAAAAATTGATTTAGGCACAAAAAGGAAACTAGTTAACCCAAAATAAGAGGGAGCTTATTTTGGCTAACAATTTGGTGACTCTCAGGGGTCATCTACCTACTAGATGAATGATCAGTGGCATTTGAAGCATCCATTGGGCATGGAGTCAAGCCTGATGAAAAAATCTGATCTGAACTATGAAAATATGACCTCTAAGCCACTTGGAAACCCACTAAAACTTGGAGTTAATCTTCACCAAAATCCACCTTGAAATGAACTGTAAGAGAAACCAATACAACAACAAACCACTATGTACAAAAATGAAAATCATACATGCTCCAAATGAAACATGCAGAGTGTGAAAAAGCACTTCTTCTACTAAAATCAAACCTACCTACTCTACTCTAACTGGAAGCAAAGGTGAGCTAAACAAACCCTGCAACTGGTTGTGCAAAATAGCTTCCTTTCCTCAAAATTGGCAGCCATGCAATTGATTTGGCACTGAACATGGCTGGTTGGATGAGTGGAAAGTCAACAAGAAGTTGGTATTCTACCCAAATCAGCAAGGTGTCAACTGAAAAAAAAATCCAACATACCTCTTTTAGTTGCTTTACATTTGGATTGAAGAGGTATGACAGCTGATCCTTGGTACTTTATAGCTCATCCTCATGCTTAGAAGCAAGCATGATGGGTTTTGGATTCTCCTTCGGCTCCAATGAATCCAAATACCTTATTAGGCAAGGTTTGATATGTTTTATATGCCCATAGCTCTGAAATTATCCTCCAAAAATGGAGTCTTCTTATGGACCTTCTTGGGTGGATGATGTGGAAGAGATGATGGAATCCTCATGCTCTTTTCCTTCCTTCATGGCAGTTTGGAACTCTATATAAATGCAGCTCATCATTATTGATTACAACATCCAATGAAGTTGATTTTACATTATTGTAACCTGCTACAATACATTGTTGGCTCTGGAGTTCCTCCATTATAGATTTTGGAAGATCAAATTCTTCCAACTTTGATTCAAGAGGCATGTTCAAAATTGCAGGCTGCTGTCCTTAAATCCTCTCCTCCATGGTAGCAGGTTCTTGTTGTTGAAGAATGAATGATGAAGAAGTAAAATTTACATTTTCTACAAGATCCTTCTCATCAAAACATTCTTCTAATTTTTATGGCAAATCAAACTCTTCAATGTCCTGCTATAGCAAGGTTTCTCCATTTTGTATGGTGACCTTCAAATGTGCATTTTTTCACCATGTGGAGCTTCATCTTCAAACATGAAGCTTGTCAGATCGAACTCATAAAAAAATAATATTTTTGGAGAGATGAAGTGGGAGAGAAATCTTCAACTTCTTGTGCACTTTGCTCATATTTCAGTGCCTCTAAATTTGTTTTGGTCACCTCCATGATGGATTCATCAATCAAATCAGGCCCTTCAAATGAAAGCAAAAAATATTCAATAATGATTCCTTCATCTAGTTCCAATTTTGATTTTATTTCTTCCAATGCTACTCTTCAATGGGACTTTGAGCTTATTGTTCTTCCTCCTTGTTAAATGGTTTTACAACTTGGATTAGATCAACATTTTCTTAAAATAAAAGTGTCAAAATGGACAATACACTCGGAACAAATAGACTGATGGTCTTCTTGCTTCTCTACTTCTATAAAATCAGCCTTGGCCATCACTTTTCTTCAACTTTTACCTCCTCTGTAGGCTTGGCCAGCAAGGGGATCTTTGTAATCCCTGAATTTGGCAGCCCAACTCTTCAAGTTGTCTGTTATTTCTTCTCTGTTGGGCTCCTCTTTTTTTTTTCCTTGACTGGCATTCTGATTTTTATCTTCCCAACATGGATTTGGGAATGCAAGAGAAGGGTGTGGTTATAACTCAATTGATTTTACAATTTTTTGTGGTGGTGGAGGAGGTAGAAAATCTTGTTTCTTTAGAGAAAATGACTGTTTGGAAGGGAAAAGGATAGAAGAATTGAGATGAGGTGGAAGAATAGGGGATGGATAAATGAAATCAACACTTGGGGCAGCATGGACTAGATTTGGAATTTGGAATTTAAAATGAGATCATGCTGCTTGAGGAATGGAAGGAGAAAACCAGATGATGGTGTAGAACTTACGCATTGACAAGGTTACTCAACACCAAATTTATTGGCCTCTATCTCCATTGTCCATTGTACAAGGTGCAGCGGGTCTTAATCATGAAGTATAGCTTCTCCTAAGGGCTCAAGTGTCTTGGAAAAGGGCCAACCCATGGACAAGGTGCCCTGCAACCAATTCAGAAAGCCTCCATTTGAGCTTGAGCCCTGGATTGCACCATGCCAATCTCCATTTTTGGATCTTCTCGATAGACCAACATCTTGCATTTGATTGTCTTCATTGCATGCCTACCCTTTCTCTTGATCTATTTCATAACCAAACTGATTTTGGTCTTGCTTCTCATAGGGATAACCATGCTGATTTTTAATTTGTTCAAAATGCTGATTTGAAGGAGTTGTAAAGCACATTGGAGGTGGAATGTACTACTATTGTAAATGTGAATTCCATGATGGAAATGAAGTCATGATTGCATAACTTCATGGAATGGAAAAGAGTGAAAGGGATGGAAAGAATAATGGATGAAAAATGAATGAAAATGAATGGAGAGAAGGTCTAAAAATTCAGAGATGGGTTGTTAATGAGATGGAGTCGCGGATGTGTTTGCAAGATCCTCCAAAGGCTGAAATTTTAAGAAGGAACACATCAACTTACAAAAATGAAGTGGAGGACCTCTTGGGTCCCACCGAGCATGCCAAAAATGTTAGTGCAAAATCATAGTACCCCCAAATGAGTTATGGATCTACTTTTATAAGGCAATGTCGTTTGGTGTGATTTCACAACATTGAGATTTCCCAAAGTGTGGGACTATTGAAAATGGGGAAATCTCTCCAAAGAAGGTTGGTTCCTCTTCCTAAACTACACCTGCACAAGCTATTCTAGTGCAGGAAAGCTAATCCTAAACCTAATCTATCTTCCAAGGAGACAGGAGAGAAAGAAAACAAGGAAAAACAGATCCTACACTAAAATGATGATACACCGGAAAAAAAAATGTTGATCATCCATCAAAGCGCCATGGAAACAAAAAGAGGTGAGCAATGAAAGGATGGACAAGTGCATCATTGACCAAAGATGGATTTCACACAAAAATGTTCCAAAACTCCATGAACACAACTCCAAAATCTGTAATGAACATCCAAACATGCACAACTACCTCGCAACGAAGAGAGAAAAGAAGAAAACAACCAAAAATGAGAAAGGATGGACAAATGCATCACAAAACACATTTTTTATTGCTCCAGAAGTTTGCACAGAATCATCATTTCATGGGTAAGAGGAAAAATACCATTACAGAGTAGGGGAGGAGGTTCAAACTCCATTTTTGACCCTAGGGAAGAAAAGAAGGGAGAGGCAGAGAAGAATGATGAACAACTTTTACAAAATGAGCCAAAACTGGCTTTTATCACTCGAACAGAATGAAAGAAATGAGAAAACATGGGAAAATTTGATTTAAAACTTCAACCACTAACAAGATCCATTTAATTGGCCTGAAAAATGATGGGTTTCCATGAAAAATCCCATACTTCGAATTACATTGCTTCATGAGACAAGAAAGAAGTCCATACTTCATTAATTTTGGTTGTTGGGGTCGTTTTCTATAACTTTTCCATGCCAAAGACGTTTTCCCATTTTTCTCCCACAAATATCCATCAAAAATTAAAATTGAATATTCCATCATGTAGAGGATTTCAATAACTTTCCATTGATACCAAAATCGTGAAAATCGAGCTCAAGCTGCAAAGATATGACCTTATGAAAATTTAGGGCAAAATGGCAAAATTAGGGCAAAACTCAGGTTCAAGGCCCAAAATTTGAAAATTTCCCCTATTTTTTCAAATTGGGAAAATTCCCTAAAAATTCTCCACACCTCTCTCCTCCAATAACATGTGGCACCCTCTGGTTGATCCGCGGCTTCAAAACAACATTTTGCCCTTTTTCGCAAAATTGGGAAATTTTCCAAAATTCTCTATAGCCACCGCCACTCTGCTTTGTTGATATGGACATGTGGCGCCATCTGATTATGTGCGAGAGATGCGGTTCAATTTTTTTCTTTTGCATTTTCACCACTTTGGAAAAATTTCCAAAATCCTCCGTACACCCTCGGTGCCACTACTTCTGGACACGTTGCATCATTTTATTGCTCGGACAGGATGCACTTGCTTTTTGCCTTTGACGCATTTTGACCAAACACCACAAAACTTTAAATTTCTTCCACCCCTTCCATTCTACCTTGACACGTGTCATCATTTCATGAGTTGTGGGCCATAATAAATTTCTTTTCCTTTATCCTTTGTGGGCCAAAATTTTCCTTTGAGTTTTTTAACCAAAAGGCTAAGTGCCAAAATTTTTCCCGTGGTCCGCCTTGGCAAATTTTCCCTCCAAACTCCGCTAAGCCATAACTTGAAAAATACAAGGATTTAGGAGGATTTCCTTACCTTTCTGGAAAGGGAAAAAATTCTCTATCTGATGAAGACATTTCCAAAATATTTTGAGTGCCTAAAATGTATAAAAATTTGACTGAGGCACAAAAAGGAAGCTAGTTAACCCAAAATAAGAGGGAGCTTATTTTGGTTAACATTTTGTTTGGCACATCACCCCATTAAAATTAAAGTTTTGTTTTACTTTTCTACACCCCATCTAACACAACAGAGAAGATCCACCTTCTTTAAAATCTAGAGGTCTCATTATGGTGCACGTCCTACTAAGCTAAGGTTTCCCACGACTCTAACGGTCCAATCCACCAAAGATGATCATCAACATTTTTCATGGCACGCTGATGGGATAGTTCAAAGCATAATATCATTTTATTTCATCAAGTTGGTGTGTTTTTGGTGAGATTCAACCTATAGAGTCACACACACAAAGCACATATGGTGACTCCATATGATCCAAACAACCCATTCTCTAAATTTACAAACCTTTCTTTCATCCATCTCCATTTGTCTTTATTTCCACATATCTCATTTGTCATCATTCTATGAAGTTGTGCAACCATGAATTCATTACCACTTTCAGTAGTTCAATCCCCACTTTTAGTAGTTCAATCATCCTCAAATGAGCTTCACAACTCCTCCAAACTAGAAGTGTGATCGAGATACGAGTTACTATGCTTACCCATATGAGCAAAGCCAAAACAAATTTGGCTATGGAGCCTATTGAGAACACGGGTACGCATATGATAGCAATAGTTAGATAGAGGATGTTGGTTTAATGGAGAAGCTCCAAAGAATGGAGAATGGTATGGTTCAAACTCGGGATATGGAACAAATAAAAGCATCTAAGATTGGGCATGGGGAACCTTGTCCATGCAAAGGCCCTTTTCTAAGAAACTATAGCCCACGGAAAAGCTTGATTTCTTGGATGAAATGTTTCCTCGATTTACACAATGGATCAAGGGTATTGAAGCATATGAGAAAATTACAAGACAAACTTATCGATGGGTAATTCAATAAATCGACTCTTTGTTCTTATTTCTCTCCTTCCCAAGCTTTACCATTTCAGTGTTGTCATGATTCAAGCCCATTATATGTTGCTCCAAATGTTGAGTCTTCCATCCCATCTCAATTCTTCTTCCCTTTTCCCTTCCCAATAGTCATCCCCTCCAAACAAATAAGTTCCACTTCCTTCTCCACCACAAATGGTTACAAAACCTATTGTAACCCAACCCAACCCTCCTCTTATTATCTCAAGTTTATCTTGGGAAGAAAACAATACTAAAAAGTCAAGGGAAACCCAAAGGAGAGTCTAGTCAAGAAGAAATAATTGAAGATTGGAAAATATGGGCTCGTAGTTTTGGGATTGATAAGATCCCCTTACTGATTAAACCTATGAAGGAAAAGAGACAGCCCCAAATCCACAAGAAGGGGAGCATGTGAAAACAAAAGAGGAAAAGATCCCTAAAGTACAAGATGTTTCAATGGAATGTAGTGACCCTCATTGTCCTACATGCCTAGAGCTTGCTGCACTATTGGAAGGTTGCATTGAGCCACCAAAATCATCATCATCAGCTGCAACCAACCATGGAGAACTTCATGTTGTGGAGGAGAACAAATCAGATTCTGGACCCTTGAATGAAGAAGAAATCATAGGAAGCTTCTTGCTTTCTTTTAATGATAAATTTTAGATTCTTCTTCTATCACATATTTGCAGGAATCTTTTTTTGGAGGAGTTTTATATCTCAAACTTTATGTTTGAGGAGGAAGAAGAACACAATGACAACAAGATCAAATCATTTATCATGGAAAGGGCAGTTTTGAAGAAGCATAATTATTTGTAGAAGAGAAGCAACATTCAGATCAGCCTGCAAGAAATCACCTTCTTCTAGAAAGTCTGCAAAATATCCCCATTCATGAGGATGAGATTCAAAGGAATGGGAAAATCAAAAGGATCATCCCATTAGTTCCTAGGGCCCCATGCCCAATCTAATACTCGCAGCATGGGAGCCAATGGAAAAGCCAACGCTAGTCATGCTCACTTCAGAGCATGAGGATGATCTTCAATACACCAAGGATCAACCGCAACACCTCCAACCAAAAGATGAACATCTTGAGGAGGTATTTTTTTATTGATACCTTGGATAGAAGGGTGGAAGGTAATTTTTCACTCTTATTACAAGCCATAACCATTGTTAAATTAATTACATGGCCACACTTTTAAAGAAGGGAAGTTATTTCTCCCTTCTTGTAGTAGGATTTGTTTAGATTTTATTTCAGTAGAAGAAGTGCTTTTACACACTCTACATGTCTTACTTGAGGCATGTATGATTTAATATTTGTATATAGTTTTGTTTTATTTCTTTGCGAGTTCAATGCACCATGCCCTTTAGTATTTATAGTAGAGACCTACGCTTTCTGTAATAGTTAAAAAATTCAAATCAAAAAAATGCAGAGCAATAAAATCAGCTAAGGAGGCAACCTTGTTAACTCTCTCGGGAATGGATTGCAGTAATCCACTACACCTCTTCAAATATCGGTGACACACCGAATCCAAAATCTACTCCATCCTTCAGCCTCAAAATCACAAACATGAGAATGAGTGAAATTCAATGTCAAAAACAATTTTCTACTCTCACAAAACAAATTTTAGAGTTTCCTTATGAGATTTGAAAAGCGCAAGGATCAGCTAGTAGCTATAGAAGTGAGCAATGGCACTTCAAATACTATGGAATCAAGGTTCAGATCATCCCATGATTATGATGTAGACTCCATGCCCAATAAATAGATACAGATGGCTGGTTCATTCCATTTAGCAAGCTAATGGTCCCCCGTGAGTCACCAAACTGTTATCTAATTTCCTCCACCGCCCACTAAAATTAGATAACAAGCAAATTATTGTTGTGATTAATCAAGATAGTGTTGAGAATCTCGGACTAATGTGAGATGAGTCAAGCCTTCAGAATTTTTGTAAGGACTTGGCCAAATCATGGTGAAAAAATAAAGAAAGCTGACTTAGTGAGTCGAAAGTGAAGCCCAAAGTGAGTCAACTCATGAAAAGTAGAAGTTTCATGGAAGGCACTACATGTCATCTCAAAGTGCAATTACAAGAAATGAGAGGGAAACATGAAACTCCAAAACCGCACGGACTTCCACGTGGAGTCAATAATAAGGGGCCTTCCAAGAGAGAGTCCTCATATTAATGTGTAACGAGTATCATTACAAACTCATGAAAAATAAAAAGGAGTTGTGGAATGTGTCATGTGTCTACACAATGCACTTTCAAAAGGTGCAAGAAAAGTGGAGACCTTAGGGATGCACTTGGCCTCCATGTGGAGCTCAACATAGATAGAATCCAAACCCAAAGCAACATACAAAAAAGATTGGTGGTAGATCAAGTCAATATAGGAATAATCATGAATCCCACGATGATTTTTAAATGCTCAAATCTTTTAAAATGTTGTGAAATCACACGTGGAATGCCCACGAGGTTCAAACAAGATTAAATTTTGAGCCGAACTCTAATTTTCACAAAATTGGACTTTTCGGAAAGCTCTCGACATCCTCTATGCCACAAAAAGTGGATTTCATATTTTTAATAAGGGTAGGTGGGTGAAAATTAAAGAAACATCTCCAACTCTAAAAACCAATCATGATGCATAGCAATCAATAAATCCATAAATTAATGAAGCATTGATGGTGATTTTTAAGGAAAAGAGCCCACTTCAAAGATATGGTTGGAAAGTGGTTGGGAATACATTTAATAAGCATGACCATCATTCTTTCACTATTGTAGGTCACAAGCTAGAAGGAGGAGTCTTTTACAAGAAATGCGCCATTTATTGCACTCATTTATTGCATCTTACAAGTGATTGGAAAAGAAATTTTGGGATTTTTACTCTTATTTCTTTGTGGCTATATATCTTGACACAGGTCTCATAAAAAAGGAGAAGAGGAATAAAAGGGGAGTTATTCGGTTTTCTTCTATGTCTCGATCTCTCTTACGTAAAAGGGAAGGGGCTTAGAGCTCTAGCCTTCTTCCTGGGTTTTGTAATAACAATCTTGTCTCTTTTCTATTGTAATATTGTGCACAATTTTTGGAGTAATATAATATGCCCTGTGGTGCATTTTGTCCATCCTTCACATATCTTTGTTGTCTCTGATCGCCTTTATTTTCACATAGAAACTGTGCATCTCTTAATGTTATTACTATCTTTGAAGTTGTGCTTAAGTAGTTTGAGGTAGTGTTCTGTGTGATCTTCTCGAGATGTGGTGCAATTTAGTCCACCCTTTTCAGTTTCTCACCATTTCCCTTCTTCAGAAAGTTACGTTCTCGATTGATTTCTTGGAAGTTTTATTCAACACATCGCCCCATTAAAATTAAAGTTTTGTTTCACTTTTATACCCCCAATCTCATGCAACAGAGAAGATCCATCTTCTTTAAAATTTGGAGGTATCCTTAGGGCACACGTCCCACTAACCTAAGGTTTCCCATGCTTCTAACAAGATAATCTGATCTGCAAAGGATTATCATCAAGAAAATTGTTATTAACATTTTCATCCTATTTGATCACATAGATTAATTTAAGGGATTAAATTATTGCATTCACATAATCTTCCCTCACACATAGAAAAACCAAATTGAACATCAAATTTTCATAAAAACTCCTCCACATGGGATGAATATTGGTATTTCATCACCCAATGAGAAAGCCAACTCATATTCTAGCCGAGTATAAACAATTGGTTTTTAGTATATTGGCTAAGCACCCAACTCCCTTATCATTGTGGGATTGTGAAGTGAGGGGTAGGCCCCAATACCAGGCCCCATACCATAACCAAGATATATTTTATCCTCATGTACCTTCAAGTATATCAAGAAACCCAGCCTTAAACATTCCCAAAACCATGCATAAACAGCAATTTCCTAGGACCCTATTAGCCAATTTACACATTTCACTAGTTTTCTAAACTAATCAAGATAATTAAAATTCTTCTGCTTGACTTATCTATTACATTTTTAGCTCTCTATGGCTTTGTTGTATCATCATCAGTTAACTATAATTTAATATGGATCAACCCTATACATCAACATATTCTTTTAATCCTTATGCTTAAATTTTGTAACCTTCTTCGACTACTTCATCTACAACTTTTCATCCCAATCAATTTCAAAACATCCCCTACATAGGATCTAATCCTTATCAATATTATCAACCTATCACATCCCACTCAACTTCACTTATCTCTAGCATGTTCCTAGAGCCATCTAGACCATCTTTTTCCCTATGAAACCTCTACCTTTTAGCCAATCCTACAACCCTACAACAACACTATCCAACAACCCTATGACTATCCTTAAAAACAAATTTATTTCCAAACTATCGCTCCTTAGCCCATGTCAAGTATATCCCATTGATCAATTCTCCCCACATACCCTCCTTCATCATAATATTAACATCCCCTAGCTTTCATCTAATCAATATATCTTGACTACAATACCTATCTCAATACCTTAGCAATCTCAAACCCATATACACACCCCTACTCAAGCCTAATCAACCCCTCTTATCCAAAAACAACATATCCAACATCCCTACATGTCTCTCAACATCCCTTTATCACAACCTACTTTATAATTGGTACCTTCTCAAGCTACCCCTTATTAACCCCCACATCAAACCCATATACAAGATAATTATCCCCAATAAAATCAAACACATCCTCATCTAAACTCACATGTTAACTCCCTCATGCCTAATCCTAAAAATGATTCCATATAAATTCTGTTAAATAGATTAGATAGTTTGGAAGCCACTACCATTGTAACTAAACACATCCTCACTTATGATCATTTTTGTAATGAACCCATCTATCTATTATTACCATATAAGCCTTATCCTTTGTATTGGGAATTTCCCGAATTTACCATGTTCTACGACCAAGAGGATCCTCACCAACACATGCTAGCCTTTAGACAATCATGTCATCTCCTCATCCACGATCAAGATCTCCTTCTTATAAACTTTCCTATGTCGGGCAGACATGCTCTGATTGTATAACTTCCTCCCTCATCACTCTTTATACTCTTTTACAAATAGCCCTATTATTTCTCGAGCACTTCTCTATCAACATTACTCATAAAATCACCATTTCTAACCTCTCTACCATCAAAAATCTGAAAACAAATCCATTAATGAATTCATGATGTCATACCATGCACGATGTCATTACTTTTCTTCCTAATCGAACACCCTCGATAAGTTCGGTCCACTTCGAGTCACATCATCAACACTATTACATATGATCTTCCCCATGAGGAGACCCTTTCATCACCAACGCTTCCCCTTGAAGACTCAAAATCCTTGGATCCTCTTTTCGGTAATCCTCACACATCAATGTCACCTTCTTCTACTATCCAATCACCTACTACCTCCTTGCATTATTTAGACTCCACCTCGGAGACCATTACAAAGGAGTCAATTCTAATAAAAATATCTACATCAAACCATCTTTTAAACCAATCAAAGACATGGGTTGCTCACATGAAAGTGACCCATGTCAATCATGTCTAGAAATAATATCCCCCTCATCTAAATTAGACCCAATCCTATCCACATCTCTTCACTTGTCATCCCATCCGGAACCTCACCCCGAATTAAACATTATACAATCAAATGCCATCACATTGATGGTCTCACTCTTATTGTCTAACATGAGGCACACTCCTATCTAAAGAAAAAAATACACAATAAAATCACATCACATCCATGGTATCACCCTTGTCATCTAGATGAGACCCTCTTCTCTATCTAATGAAAACAATACACAATTAAATCACATCAAATCCATTGTATCATCCTTGTTATATAACTTGAGACCCTCTCCTCTATAAAAAAAAACACTACACAATCAAATCCCATCACATTCATGGTCTCACCCTTGTCATATAACGTGATAGCCTCTCCTCTATTTAAAGAAAACAATAGACAATAATATCGCATCACATCCATGACCTCGTCTTCATAATCTATTGTAAAACCATCGTCTTTATGTAAATCTGACATTATAAAATAAAATAAAACATCATCTAGGGTCTCAACCTTAACATCCATTTTAGGACCCCATCGTTTATCATATTTCAAATCTATTACATCTAGAGTTCCACCCTCATCATCTTATTTGGGACCCCTTCGAAGGGTGTCATTATTCCTTTCATTTAGTCAAGTCATGGTTGATGTCATATTCAAACCAAGGGTGTGTTTGAAGCTATATGCAACAAGAAGAATCTTAGTGAACTAGTAATTGATTGTAATATTTATTATTTTTATTTTTGGGGGTTTTTAAAGTGTCTTTAATATTTCTTGGCCAAAGCCTTATTAAAGATAAACTATTAAAAACTTGAAGTAAACAAACATTGTTAAAGTAAATAAATCTTTAAAAAATTGAACATGCTTTTGGAAATAAATATACGTTACAGAATTAAACACACTGCTTGGAAATAAACACACATTGCAGAATTAAACAAATTGGAAATAAATATACTTTGCAGAATAAAACATACTTTATTGGAAATAAACACACTTTAGAAATATTTCTTAAAATTATTTTGAGGAAATAGAAACGTACATTAAAACACCTGCAGGAACGATAAATAACTTATATAACAGATTTTAATTTAAGAATCAAAAGTACTTACAGAACTACTAATTAACATATTTACACAAATTGCTTGAAGATATAAATACCAATAAAATAAAGGATCTTGTTTCTTGGAGGAGTGGGCCCTTGCTCCACCTTGAATTAGGAGTTGACAAAGTATGATACTCTCAAAATGAAATGGCTATCTTATTATTGAATTGTTTTGTCTTACAAAACTTAATTGTGTATATGTTTGTATATCTATATCATCCTTTTTATCTATCTTCAGGTCTTTATATATATTTCATCATCCAAAGATGCATTTACAATCATGAGTGTTCAATAGTTGTCTATCCACCTATAGGTTCTAGTGAAACAAAATAGTGCTCAAAGTAGATATGAAATTTAGAAACCTAGTTGGACATACAACTATTGGTCTTACATAAGTATTTATGGAGTGTGAAAATTGGAAATTCATTGATATGTTCTTGATTGGAGGGCCCATTAATTTCTCTATCACCATATTTTGACAAAATAAAAATATTCCCATTGATTCCGAACTTTGGAGAAGTTCCGAACCAAAGGGAAACCTTCCGGAACTAATTGCAAAAGTTCTAAAGTTAAGTGCAAGATTTCTTGAACTAAGTGTTGGAGTTCCAAAACTAAGTCTGAAGGTTCCCAACTAGGTAATAGAGTTCCAAAGCTGAGTGATGTTGTTACCAAACTAATTCTGAAGGTTCCAAAGCTAAGCCGCATTGAATCCAATTTCCTCAAAAAGGTGTTGGTTGCTTCATACTTTTCTTATCTGACCAAATGTGACTTGTTTTATTCCAAAAACTGAATTTCCACACATTTTGTTAGGAATTACAGAGTTTTTAGACGTTAGAACTAAATCAAACAAAATATGGACAATTACATCCTAACTTATACTAGATCAAAAAAATCCATGAAATGCGGTCAAACTTGATTAAAAGGAGATTAAAATGAGATCATTCAGTGCACAATGATGATGCATATTTTGGCCATATCCTCTCCCCCACACTTACTTTTTTTTAATTTCTCTTACAAACTCTATTCTTAATAACTGAGATTATGAATTCTACATTCCAATTGACTGCTAAGGTAAAAGTTTTGAAACCGAATGTTCCAAAGTGCTTTTGTTCAGAAGTGATGTATGTTTATCCTTCCTCTATATTTTTCTACCATTCCTCAAAGTGAGTGGGATCCTAAGGTTATCTATTATGTCATGGAGACATGGGTGTGAGAAGGAGAGGAGACCTTGTTCTCATACCCATCCGTATGCCCCTGTATTTTTCACTAACTTGAGGAATGAGTGTACAAAAATTCTATCCCTTTCCAGACTCCATATTAAATTTGTGGGAGATATCACTTCTCTTCTTCTTAATGCTACAATGAGGAATTCCCATCTCTTCAGGCATCCATCATAAATGTCCTCAATTTTTTTCTCTTCATAAGAGGTGAAGGCATCAATACTTTTCTATAGGCTAGCAATATAATGTGCCTTAAATCGGTTGTCAAAGGCATGTGATATGAAATGTATAGAAAAGGAATATGGTTTTCCATAATGAGCTCTCATGCAGAGGCTAGATGAACTAGCCTTTAATAAGTGTTCAGTATCCCTCTCTTTCCAAGCTATTTGATTATAGAGTACAGAAACAAATGCATTAAGTTTTATTTCCCCTACATATAGATTAATCATGAAACCTATATTATTTTCTAACATAAAGTTACAGAGATAAAATTCACAAAGAAGATTTTTCTTCTCTACACTGGCTAAGGAATATGTTGTCATGAATTTTGATTCATCCTTCACTTCATGTGGAAGACCACATGAAATCCTTGATAGTTTCCAATGGATAAATTTCTCTTCTAGAAAGACATTGTATGTAGGAGAAGGTCTTCTACATGTGAGTAATATTTCACTCATTATACAAACCATCTGTATCTTTTCCAGACATTTAAATTTTTCTTCCTCCATTTTATAGAATTTTTCTTCCCACTCTTTCCTTTCCTTCTTCTCCTCTTCCATCTTGCTTCTTAGTTCCTGATTTGATATTTTGAACTCATTAAGCTTTCTATAGGTATCATCCCATAACTTCTTGAGTGGCCAGTAAGTTATCTCTATTTTTACAATTTGATCCATGAATATGTTTTTGTCATAGCATTTTGTTTACTAGCCAATTGACATTCTTTTTCTTTTCCCATCATTTTCTTCTTTACCAATGTCAGTTCTTCATTATTATCTATGAGCTAAGATTTCAGTTGTTCAATGAGCATTTATCTATGCTCCAATTTATGTTTGAGGAATTTTAATTCCTCATATTTCTCCCTAATGATAAGTTCTTCTCTAGACAAGAACAGAGCCTGCCTAAATTGTTGTTTTTCTTCTTTTTCTGGAAGTTCCTTAGGGAACAAGCATTTTTCTTCCACCAAAGGGGATTTCCCTTTTTGTTTCCAAGATGCCAATTCTTCTTCCTCATGTGACAGTATTGCTTGAGTCACCCATCTCCTGAAAATCCTACTCTTCTAATCTTTCATCTTCTTTCTCCAACTCCTTAGTTTGACTTGGTAGAGGAGGAGACATTGTCATGCTACCTAGAATATCAACAGCTTCTTTCTCTAAACCCTCATGTACTTCAATATCCACTAGAGTTTCCCTAGAATTCTTATGAATTATTTTCCTTTTAGGAGCTTCAATATTTTCTGAAGTGGACTTTCTCCTTGAACTTCTCCTGATTTTTACTTCACGGTCCAGCTTGGGTGAACTATCACTCATCGAGATAGGTATTAGTTCTTCTAGTATTGTTACAGAGGAAGGATTTTATTTTAAATAAAAATAGATTTTGTAGCTTTGATCATCCTTTCAGATCTCCTCCTCTTTGGTACTTTAACCCCACTTATTTCCTTCTTTTTCTCATCAGGGGGATCAATTTCCAAGTTACTTTTAGGAGAGAAAGGGGTTGGTATTCCCCTTCTAATAATATCAAGGATTTGTCTAAACTTATTGAGGAATTTTTCCCATGCTTCTTCTCCATTTTTCTTTGAGAGAAAATGATGTTGACAGACCAGATGGACTAATCCATGGTGCCTAATCATCCCAAATCCCCAAGAATATCTTTGAGTCATTGTTTGGATGGATTCAAAGAGGAAACCAACAAGGTTTACTAAATAATCCTATTTTCCTGCCCCATACCTAAGATATATCATAATTTTAACAACCTCCCTTCCAAAAGTCCTATATTGGCCATCGTAAGTAAGGTACTTAACTACCCATAATGCTACTTTATCAAAGGGTTTGGGTAGGCTAGCTCTTCTGACCCCCTTGATGATATACTTAGTATTATAAATGTACTAGGGTTCAGATTCACCCTTTTTCCTTAAGGTTTCCATCAGTTCTTTTAGGGTTCCCTTTACAAATTTTGGAACATGTAAAATTAGTACCCCATATACATTGCTCATTGTATTAACAGTAAAGGGAATTACAAAGATTTTAACCTTAGTTCTAAACTACTCTAAATTTACAAAAAAATATCTTACTATTTCGTCATTTTATTTTGAGAATTTCTTCAGAAATTCCAGCCAACCTGCTTGTTCAAAAATGGTTGCTACTTCTCCATCTGCAAGAAGTTGTGTATCATCTTAAGCATGAATTATTTTTTATACCCACAAAAATAGGGCGATTCAAATTATTTCTTCTTTCAAATCCTTACTCTACCAGGAGATAGTTGCGGAACTACTGGATATGGTTGCAGAACTATTAGATTTGGTTGCGGAACTACTGGATTTAGCTGTGGAATTTCAAATATGATTCTACTATTTCTTCCTTGAATTTCTCTGCAACTACTCTTAATTTTTCATTTATTCCGCCTAAATGATAGTTCATTATTAATACGCTGCCACTTTTACTTATTTAGTCGGCATCACCTTCATGATTACTTCCTTTTAATCATAATGTGCAATAAATGACTCATTATACCACCTACTTAAATCAAGTCTAATCACACATGTAGACTTTTAATTTAACCTTTAATAAGATCAAGACATAATTACCATCCTTACTAATGTAATCCATCCACCTTGATGACTCATCATTCCTAAAAAAGGTGAAAAATAAAAATGGTTAGAAAAGATAGCTGGAATTCCAAAGAAGTTCCTTTTATTTTAATTAGCCACTTATTGAGGAGACCAACCACCATTTCTAGTTTTCAATTGGCCTTTTGAGAGAATTTTTTTTGGGGAAGACAACGCCATTTATTGGTTTTCATTCCCTTCCCTTTTATTTTTAAATTTACTTTTATATATTTTTGGGGAAGAGAACGCCATTTACTAATTTTCACTCCCTTTTATTTTAGATCCTTGCATCTAATTACTTGATCATTTTGGAAGAACTAGGTTCTTCCATATGATCAAATTCCTTGTCTGCTTCAATTTGCTTCAAGAATTCATCCTTGGTAAGAGGCTTCCTATAGAGTTTTAGCCTATGTCCATTGACCAAAAGTGTCCTTCTACTACCATCAATGGGAAGTAGTTGAATAGATCCATTGTCATATATTTTCTCAATCTGATAAGGTCCTAACCACCTAGTTCTCAACTTGCCTTTGAATTTTTGGTACTTGGAATCAAACAGTAATGCCCAATATCCTATCTTGAATTGCCTTTCCTTGATATGTGTATCATGTCACTACTTCCTTTGGTCTTGGATTATCTCTGTTTGTTGAAGTGCTTCCAATCTCAGCTCATCCAATTCATTGAGTTGTAGAATTATTTCCTTTTGTGTTGTATCCAATTCAATACCCAATTTAGTTGTTTTCCTCAATGTTTGTAGTTCAAATTCAATGGGTAACAAGGGATTCTTCCCATAGACTAACTCATATGGTGAGAACCTTGTTGTAGTCTTCCAAGTTGTGTTATAAGCCTAGATAGCCTCAGGTAGTCTTTTCACCCAATCTCTTCTACTTGCTTCAACTATTTTGGTGAGAATGTTTTCCAATTCCTTGTTTGTCACTTTTACTTGTCCATTTGATTGTGGGTGATAGGGAGATGAATTCCTATGATTGATTTGATAGTACATTGTGAAGGCATGGATCATATTGGACATGAACTATGGACCTTGGTCTAAAACTATACTTCTTGGTGCACCAAACTTCATCATAATTTTGTGCCAAAGGAAATCAACAACTGCATCTTCATTAGCATTTGTTAAAGCCTGCACCTCTGCCCACTTTGTTACATAATCAATACATACAAGAATGTGTTCTTTTCCTTGTGAAGGAGGACTAAAAGGGACAAAAAAATCTATCCCCCACCTTTCAAATGGTTTAATCACTACTTGAGGTTGCAGAGGCATTTCACTAGTGAAAGTTGGTTATCTCATCCTTTGACAGGATCACACTGCTTGATGTATTTCTTCACATCTTTATATAGAGATGGCCAATAATAGCCAGTGCCAAGTATTTTTGGGTTGTTCTTTTTATTAAAAGTTTCCTTGACTTGGTTCATCATGACATGCCCTAAGTATGTCAAAGATTTCATCTTCTCTCACACAACCGTAGAACCAAATCAGGACCACATTTAAATAACATTCCATTTAACCATTTAAATTGTGCATTAGTTTTGATTAATATTTTTATTTGTTTCTTAGTAAAAGGAGGAAACTTCCCTATTGTAAGATAATTTTCCATATCAACAAACCATGGTGTATCAATTGAAATAACAAATAATTGTTCATCTGGAAAGTTTTCCTTAATTGGATCTTGCTCCCCTGTAGTGGTTAATCTTGACAAGAAATCAACTACCACATTAGATTTTCTTGGATTATCCACAATGGTAATATCAAATTCTTGTAAAAGTAATAACCATCTAATTATCCTACCTCAAACCACTAGTTTTTTCATTAAGTATCTAATTGTTGATTGGTTTGTATGTACAAATATTTTATACCTTGTAATATAATGTATGAACTTATTAATTACATAAATCACAAAGAAGAAATTCTTTTTCGGTGGAAGTAATAATTTTACTAAGGTAGCAAATAGTATACATTTTCCCTTCTTCATCTTTCTATCCCAAAAATACAAGAATTGAATTATTTGAGGCATTTGTTTGGATGTGAAAAGGTTTATCCCAATTAGATCCTCTTAGTATTGGCACAATGATTAATTTTTATTTAATCTGTTCAAAAGCATGTTGATACTTTTCATCCCAAAGAAACTCACAATCCTTGGTAAGAAAACCAAACATGGGGGTAGCTTGAGTTTTACTAAAATTTGATAAAACACATATAGTATCGAACATGTCCTAAGAATGACTTGATATCCATGGGGGTGGAGGAACGGTTAAGTTTGAAATAATCCTAATTTTATCTTGGTCAACTTGAATTCCTCTTTTTGAAATGTGGTGTCCCATTATAATTCCCTCATCAACCATCGTTAAAAATTTCTCATAACTAAAAGATAAATGGTGTTTCTCACATCTTGTTAATATTATTTCCAAATATTTATATGCATCATCAAATGTTTCTACATGCATAGTAAAATCATCCATGTATACCTCCACAAAATCATTGGTTAGATCTATAAAAATTATTAGTATATCCCTTTCAAAGGTTGTTGGAGCATTACATAGTCCAAATGGCAATACCCTGTAAGAAAAGGTACCCCATGGACAAGTAAAGGTAGTTTTTTCCTAATCCTCAGCAGCCACCCTGATTTGATTATATCCACTAAATCCATCTAGGAAGGAAAAGTATTGTTTACCTGAAAGGTTGTCTAAAACTTGATCTATGAATGGTAAGGAAAATAATCTCTAAGTGTATCTTTGTTCAATTCCCTATAATCAACACAAATTCTCCATTTTCCATTCTTTTTAGGCATAATCACAAGAGGAGACACCCACTGACTATCTGAGATGGGGTAGATAAAGCCTACTTACAATAGCTTTTCAATTTTCTACTTGGCTATGTTCCTCAAGGATGGGATGATCCTTTTATGAGGTTACCTATTTGGTTTAAAAATTTTAGTATAAATGTGATGGGTATAGATACTTGGATGGATTCCTTTCATGTCTTTATAATCCCAAGAAAAAGCTCTAGTATGACCTTTGAAGACATCAAACAATTTAGCTTCTTGATCATTTTCCAACCAGCTATTAATGTTCAAAATTTTACCTGGTTGAATCTCAATTTGTTTGGTTCCAGTGTGTGATGAACTAATTTGTTGAAAAGTTTCCATTAGGGTGTTTAGTGGAAATGAATTTGGTAACAAGATATGATATGCAATAATGTATCTAAAGTTCCCTTGAGAAAGAATATTGGATAAAGGATAGTAGGCAGAGTTATGATACTTATCTTGTCATTGGTCAAACTCCTCATCATTGATGTTTTCCAAACATTCCTTATTATTCCATGATATATTTGAGACTAAAGCTACTGATTCTGTAGCTATTTCTGCCCCTCCCGAAGATAAATCATGTCCTCCTGGAGTGAAATTATTTACATTTGCATGGAATTGTTTTTGTTCCAAAGATAAGTATGAATGTTCTAAAACTAATTCTAAAGGTTCTAGAACCAAGTTCGAAGGTTTTGGAACTAATTCAAAAGGTTCTGGAACTAATTCCAAAGGTTTTAGAACTATCCCCGATTGTTCCAAAGACAATTGGTGATCATTCAATGGATGATTAATCATATTATCTACCTCCCGTACATGATCTTGCAATGTTATCATAGCTAAAGAAGAAAAAAATATTTATTAGTATCAGGATCATCAACCCATAATTGTTCTTGATTATCAATAAAAGGTCATGTAGAAGGATATAGGGAAATTTTCTTAGAATTATTACCATTTGAGATAGTCATATCACCCGAATCAGTAATCAATTAAGACAACAAATATAGCTAATCATTATCTGCCCAAAATAATGGGATAACCAAGTGTTTTAAATTTTTGTCATAATATAAGGAAGTCTACTGGATACTCCCATGACTCCACCATGACCGCTACACATCTTCAATGATCCTTCTAATTTTTCTACCGACCGATCTTCTATCTACAATATGGTGCTAGTAGGTTATATACCCGTCAATGGAAATGTTTTCAAAGTGTCTACTATAATCACATTTATATCTACTCCCAAATCAACCAAAACATTATGTATATGTCTATTTCCTATAGAGATAGAAATAACAAGGCTTCTAGGATCCCCATGTTTGGGAAGTAAGAGTTTTCTTGCCAATAAATTAGTAAGTTTCCCATCTACCTTAATAGTCCTAGGGTACTACTTCTTCCTTTCAAGTCTTCTCAAGCATAACATTTTGATTAATTTGTTTAATTCAGAATGTCCTTGATTTCTTGTAAAAATGGTATTTCAATATTTAATTTCCTTAATTCCTACACCAGTTTAGATTCCTTGGTCTCAATAACTTTCTTAAGTCTTTCTAGAAATGGAGTTTCTGTAGAATTGTTATCTGGTACTTCTCTTTTTCTTTTTCATCCTCCTTAGGAATAACTGAACTAGGGTTTCAGTTTCTTCTGTCATCTTGATAATTATAACAGGTGGACTATTAATTATTTTTCCATATCTGGTTTGAATATCCTTACATTCCATGGCATTAAGATCAACCAGTTTTTCTTGCTCTGCTCCATAGACATGGGTTGTTTGTTTGTTTTTGGGATTAGCCATTGGTTGTGTTGGTATTTGTGTTTGAACCACATTTTCATTTTGTGAACCTTATGATGGAGAACCCATTATGTCCCACTGATGTTGGTTGGGATATTTTTTCCCTTGAGCATAGTTATTAGGGTTCCACCTAGGTTGTGACCAAGTATAAGGGTTATCATGACTAGACCATGGTTTTTTGTGTCCTTGTGCATATCAAGCTTGTCTTGCCCAATCCTGGGGATTCCATGTTGGTTGAGGGTTCCAAGGTGGTTATCCCCAATTTGGTTCCAAGGGTACTCTTTGAGCTACCCATGGCATCATCCAAGGATTAGGAATAGATATTGGTATGAACTGCCCTTGGCTAGGTTGTCTCGCTAGACAAAGTTTACTTCTTCTATAGTGGATTAAGTGTTAGTTTTTTTAATCTAGTTTTTTATGAATGGAAGGAGAGAAAATCATTAACTTAATGTTCTCTAGATTCAAAAATAAGACATAGTTATGTTTTATCTAGAGAAAAATCTCTTATTGCATGTTTCTTTCTACATCTATACTAGTACATAGCTAATGGTTCAGTGTTAACATTTTTTTATCTTACAATCCATCCATGGTGGAAGTTAATTGAACTAACATATCTGTTTTAAATTTTTCTAGTTCATCCATAAGTTTTTTCATGTCTTGATTCATAGCTTTCATAGTTTTTCCTTTCCTAGGTTCACCCCTTGTTCTTGAATAACTTCTACAAAGGTATTTAATATCATTCATTCTCAATTTATTGATGTTTCCACCTCCCATTAAATTAAGGGATTCCCTAGATTCATCATATAGAACTTTAAGAAAAATGGTTTTTCTTAGCTCTTCTTGAAGTAAAAATCCACACCTTTTACTTATAAAGAGGAATCTATCTAAATAATCTTCCATATTTTCATCCTCTTCCTATTTGATCCTAAAAAATTCTTCCTTCTTGTTTCTCCCTCTACAGTAGTCCTGATATTTGTCTAGGAAGGTAGTTTCCATTTACCCCAAGTGGTAATAGAATTGGATGTTAATCCCATAAACCATTTCATTGTTGCATCTTTCAGAGTAGATGGGAACAACTTAAGTTTTTGATTTTCTCGTTGTAGTCATAGGTCTGACACAATACTTTAAATTCAAACAATAAATTGTTAGGGTCCTCATATGACATCCCTCTAAATGTGGGAAAGTTTAGAGGTGAAATATTCTTCATAGGTGTATCATCATCCTCCAACTAAATTAGATAAGTAAAGGTCCAATCAGTTTTCTTTCAGCTTCTCATGCCATATATGCAGTATCTTCTAGATCTTTCTCCCAATCAATGTGGTATGTGATCCACTTTGGAAAAGGTGAGAAGTAAGAAGTGGGAGGTTGAATGCTCAATTGAGAATAAAAACTTGTTATAAGAAGGTCTTGGGATATAATACTTCTCCTAAAAGTTTCACTTCCATCTAGTGATAGATCCAAAAATTCCAAAGGTGGAAGTTCCGCTTCTTGTCTAACATAGGAAAAAGGTGCTTCTAATTCGTTCTCAACTTCCTTATTTGAACTAGAGGATGTTGATAATCCTTGTTGAGATATTTTTGGGAGAAATCTACCCTTAGAATCTCTTGGTCTACACATAAATTTTATGATAACGTAGGAAATATTTTTCAATTACTAGACATATGATAGTTTTTCTTGTTGACACCTAATTAGACAATTATAACTAGTGGGTCCCCAGAAATGGCACCAAAAGCTATGGGTGTTATTATTACCTTCATTTAATCAACTCATGGTTGATGTCATATTCAAACCATGGGTGTGTCTGAAGCTATATGCAACAAGAAGAATCTTAGTGAACTAGTAATTGATTGTAGATATTTATTATTTTTATTTTCTAGGGGGTTTTAAAGTGTCTTTAAGATTTCTTGGCCAAAGTATTATTAAATCTAAACTATAATAAACTTGCTGAAATAAACAAACATTGCTGAAATAAATAAATATTTGTAAAATTGAACATGCTACTAGAAATAAATATACACTCAAGAATTAACCACACTTTGCTTGAAATAAACACACATTACATAATCAAACAAATTGCTAGAAATAAATATACTTTACAGAATGAAACATGCTTCGAAATAAACACACTTTAGAAATATTTCTTAAAATTATTTTGAGGAAATAGAAATGTACATTAAAACACCTGCAGGAATGATAAATAACTTATATAATAGATTTTAATTTAAGAATCAAAAGTACTTACATAACTACTAATTAATAGATTTACACAAATTGCTTGAAGATATAAATACCAATAAAATAAAGGATCTTGTTTCTTGGAGGAGTGGGCCCTTGCTCCACCTTGAATCAGGAGTTGACAAAGTATGATACTCTCAAAATGAAATGGCTATCTTATTATTGAATTGTTCTAGTCTTACAAAACTTAATTGTGTATATGTATGTATATCTATATCATCCTTTTTATCTATCTTCAGGTCTTTATATATATTTCATCATTTGAAGATGCATTTACAATCATGATTTTTCAATAGATGTCTACCCATCTATAAGTTCTAGTGAAAAAAAAAAGTTCTCAAACTAGATATGAAATTTAGAAACCTAGTTAGACATACAGTTGTTGGTCTTACATAAGTATTTATGGAGTGTGAAGAATCGGTAATTCGTTGATTTTTTCCTAATTGGAGGGCCCATTAATTTCTCTATCACTAGATTTTGATAGAATAAAAATATTCCTATTAATTTTGGAACTTTGGAGAAGTTCTGGAATGAAAGGGAAACCTTCCATAACTAACTACAAAAATTTCAGAGCTAAGTGGATGAGTTTTGGAACTAAGTGTTGGAGTTCTAGAACTAAGTCTGAAGGTTATGGAGCTAAGTGATAGAGTTCCAATGTTGAGTGATGGAGTTTGCAAACTAAGTCTGCAAGTTCCGGAGTTAAGCCACATTAAAGCCAATTTCCTCAAAAGGTGTTGGTTGCTTCATACTTTGCTTATCTAACCAAATGTGACCTATTTTATTCCAAAAACTAAATTTACACACATTTTGTTCGGAGTAACAGAGTTTTTAGATGTTAGAAATAAATCAAACAGAAGATGGAAAATTATATCCTAACTTATACTGGATCCAAAAACATCGACAAAATGCAAACAAACTTGATTAAAAGGAGAGTAAAATGATATTATTCATTACAATTGATGACGATATTTTGGCCTTATCACCTTCCTTTATCTCAATATCATGTCACACATTCATATCCTATCTCATCCATTTTGGGACCTGATTCCTCATCCAATTTTATCAATCATGCATCCTATCCTATCCTTGGATCATATCGTCTCTCTTATCAACCTCATAACACCTCTATGATGTTTCAACACGATATGGCATCCGCATATCCACCCATGTCCAAAAATAAGAAACATCCTACCAAGAATTATCGTAAATAAAAATAAAAATCCATGAATCCAAAACCCCCAAACGGGACTTACATTACCATCCTTGAGAGGCTAATGTAGACTTCTCTTATCACATTACCACCCATCAAAACATCCAATCCACATAGCTAAAAATCTGCATGGTACAATCACAATAAAAGTTGTACACATTGTTATCAAAGCCCATGTCATAACACAAAAAATTGTAAAATTCTTAAATCCATAATCCAATGACTTTTCCTCTATAACAATCTTCTCCCAAAATAATACCATCCTAAGACATCATCGCTATCATCTACACTTCAACCCTTGTCATTGTCTACAATGACATTTGTAGGTTAATGGGGACATCCTCAATCTTGTATTAACAAATATATTTAGGAAATCTTTTCAACACCTTCCATTGAAGGTCCGTAAATATCATCAACATCTACACCTAATTCATTCACAATTATCCACACTAAAATCTATAGGACTAGGAGGTCACCCTCAATCAAATATCAAAAATAGTTTTCATCCGTCTTCTCATCACCTTAAATTGTGAGTCCCAAATCAATATGGTTCATGTTACAAATATATTGTTAGATTATTTATAAATTGTAATATTATTAATAATGACTTTATATAAATCATATTAATAATATAGTTGTAATAGTTATTATTAGTATTTGGGTGAGTTGTGAGAACAAATCATGTATCTATTTTGGTTAGTGAGATAATTAAGGGATGAGAGAGATATCCTAGGGATAAATAAGAGAGATTCATGGAGATAGATTGTAGGGTTGTCAAATGAGTGTTGACTCCACATTTGTAGGAGATCAAATATTATAAATTGCAAACTCCATCTATGTAAATATATCCCAAATGAATTAAATAAAATATTATTATTTCTAGTGTTAATCTTGTGTAAATCTCCTACATTGTGTATCAATGGTATCAGAGCAGGTATGAAATCTGTGAGAGAAAGTATAGGGGTTGTAGCATTTTGCTTCACCTCTGAGGATGATAAATATTATTCTGTGAGATTTTGTGTGGATAGATTCATTGACTCCACGTTGTTTTCATCAGCTTTTGCATATATTCTCCATATATGATTTATGGTTGCACTTACGAATCTTTGATGGTTGTGTAACCTTCCAAAGTTCCATCTCTAGATCTGACAAGGAGACGTTTTTGAATAGTTTTGCACATTGCAACTCCACCGAATTTGTGGAAATTACTTTATCTCATGTGATCATACTCATCATAGTAGAACCGTGATTTGCATGTCATGCCAATAATTTTCCATGTATGCATGTTGTAACCCAGATCATCCATTCATTGAATGTGGAGATCAACACCTATCCAACACTTCCTATCTAGTCAGCATTGCCTATGCAACATTTTTGTGTGTTTCTGCTAAGGTTTAAGGTCTTAAAATTTGATTCAAATTATTCGTGGCATATTTGTTACACTTTTGTTTCATGTTAGTCAACTAGAGTAATTCATGTATTACATGCACCCCATATGAGCTCTGTCTTTCTCTTAGGCCACATATTGAAATACACAAATTTGATGACCTAATATTGTATTCGAATCTCCATATTTTGTTCCATTTGGACCTCCTTTCAACAAAATTTTCTATGCACTGGATTTTTAGTATTCACATGTGCCTCAAGTTTTGTTCATGTTTTCTTTAATTATTGATACAATAGTTGATGTTGTGAATTTTTTAATGTTAAAATGCATCTGTGTCTATAGTCTAAAATTTGATATAAAAAGTAATTAAATAATACTCATATTGTCATTTTCGTAAATAGTCGATTTGGGTTAAAAGTGTCAAAAGTGTCAATAAAATTTATCATATAGAGTCAAGAGAGCCAATATTTTCATTATAAAGTCAAAAATTAATCTTTGACTATTTTTTAATTATTTTTATCATCATATTCGTTTCATCAAATTGTGTCCATCTTTTTGTTATCCTATCGAAAAAAATTAAGTCAAGAGTCAAAAAATTGTAAGAAAAAATTTCCTCATGGATGCATTTTTAGTTGAAACCGACATCCAATTCTTTAAATCAACATGGATAAGTTGAATCGAATTGAAAAATTCAAAGGAAAATATTTCCATACATGGCAGGTTAGAACTCAATTTTTGTTGATTAACAAAGATCTATGGGAGATTGTGGAAGGAAAAATCAAGAAACCACATGACATAGATGAAGTAGCAAAATAGGAAAGTAAGGATCTAAAAGAAATGATTATTATTGGACTAGGTTTATCTGATGCCTTCTGCATCATATAAATCTAACAAAGACATCACATTTGATCTGGATGACATTGAGAAAACTATTTGGGTCACAAGCAGAGAGCACAATAGTGGCACTCAGGAAAAATTTCTTCGACCTAAAATTGGAGGAAGGAGAAAATCAGTGGAACATATCAATAAGTTTCATTCAATTTAGAATCAATTAGCTAGAATCAAATTTGGTGTGTTTGATGATGATGCAAAATCAGTATTAATTAATAACATTCCTCCTAGCTATTCTAATATGGTCCTCACTTTGATAAAAATAAATCGAGTCTAGAGGATTTAATTTCTACTCGATAGAAGAAGAAAATATAACCAAGAAGATTAATCTAGAGGAAACTAAAATGTATGGTAGAAACAAATCATATGCTAAAGGAAGATTAAAGCCTTCTTTTAAACAAAAATCAACCTCCCAAGGTCCACAAAAATTTCTTTCTCATTATTGTAATGCTCCTAGACAAGGTATTATGTATTGTAAAAAAAGAGAACAAAAGTTTCTTGATGGTAAATTGAAGGATAAAGCCTTCATTTGCGAAAAAAAAAGACAAAGTAAGTGATTGGGATATGAAATCTACCCACTCGATAATGAGGAAACAAATGCTCAAAAAAGTGATGAAGACTTCTTGTATTAATTAAAGAGTGCATTATCTAGAGGACGAGGCAATGGAGGATGGAGGTCAATCAGTGACCTCTCTTCAATCACCAACCACGGGCCTCATGGAAGCTACGATGGCAAAGTGTGTGTGTTTTTTTTTCTTTTATTTTATATTTGCAGATGACTTTAGAGTTCTTGGTTGAATAATTGAAACTTTCACATTGAGGGGGAACTAGAACATGGTCTTAATGTTCAATTTTCCCTCTATTCATTTTGTATTCATTAAGCAATGGTTCCTATATGATTCATCAAGGAAAAATAGTGTACAGATGAAAGCACAAAGAAAAAGCAACATCATGGTATTTGGGTTGTTGGTTGTCCTGTAAAACCATCCTTTGTTTTAGGTTATTATTTATCATGTAAAACATTCCTTTATTTCAGGTTGTTGGTTGACCTACAAAACCATCTAGATCATGAGCACACATGGGCATCAAGCTGCAAAAGAAAGTTTGATTGTTGTTTCTATAATGTCAACATTAGGGGACTCTATATTTGGAATTAATAATGTTAACAATAGGGGAGTGAATGTTACAAATATATTGTTACATTATTAATAAATTTTAATATTTTTAATAATGAGTTTATAGAACTCATATTAATAATATAGTTGTAATAGTTAGTATTAGTATTTGGGTGAGTTGTGAGAACAACTCACATAGCTATTTTGGTGTGTGAGATAATAAAGGGATGAGAGAGATATCCTAGGGATAAATCTAAGATATTCATGGAGAGAGATTGTAGGGTTTGAAAATGAGTGTTGACTCCACCTTTGTAGGAGATCAAACACTAAAAATTATATGCTCCATCTATGTAAATATGTCCCGAATGAATTAAATAAAATATTAATACTTCTTGTGTTAATATTTTGTAAAGCTCTTGCATTTTGTATCAGTTCACCCACCTACATGAACTTAGAATCAGCACACACGAAGAAAAGGAAAACCCAAATCTTCATCATCTACCCCTCCTCATCAATCATCCTCTCATACCTCATCTATATTTTTAATGGCTCCTTTATCAAAGGTTCCACATCCTCCTTTATTTACCATATACTCAATCAATCAACATAAAAACTTTCATCATCCTAAGCCAAAAGAAATCATTCATTTAATCACCTATTATCTCCAGCCAAATCATCATATTAGGGGTCTCCTATCTTCTCGATATTTTTAAAGTATTACCTTGCGCACCTCCCCTAGTTAATCCTCACCAAAAATATCTTCTCAATCAAGTCAAAATTTCATTACTCGAAATCCATAAATGTCAAAAGTTTTCCCCTAACTGGATCAATCCATATATCATGGGTCATGAGCATATCTTCTAGCATCCCTTGATGGTACACCTGAAAAGAAACCTCTGAAAACCTTGTAATTATGCCCTTTATATTGTTAACATTCTGATCATCATGGAAGTAGTCAAATCAAAGATCTTATTCCATCATCAACCAACCATGTTGACATAGTAATGATTTGAAAGCATGTGGTTTTTCGTCACTATCCTCAAATCCTTAAATATGAGCACCATCGCTATGTTCATTGCATATTTCACTTGGGCAAGTTCCTCCTTAGTTGGAACCCCAAAATCATTACACAAATCTACCTTATACCAACCAAAGTCATGTCATGGGGCATGTATGTGTAGCTTATGTACACATGTCTTTCCCTCCTTGAAATAGTCTATTAAGGTTTTTCTCTTAGCTCAAAACAAAAATATCTATAAATGTTTCTTATAAAAAATAATAGACAGATCCCTTACAGGACAAATATTCCAAAAATCAAAATAATGTTATAAAAAAGAAGTAGATTGATCACTCGAATGACAGCTACCCATCAAAACCATAGACTGATCCTCAATGAATGAATGTATGTGTACAAATCAAAATCACAAGTCAAAAGTTGAAATTGTAGACCACTCCCTCAAAGGATGGTTACCCATGTAAAAAGGATTCCCACATCGATTAGCCTTACAAAAAAATCTAATGTGAAAATCATATTAGGAAAGCTTCCCGCATTGATCAACTTTCTATTCAAAGAAAACTTCCTACATCGATCGGTTTGTGTCAAAAAAATATATGTACAAGTTGGGGTATATTTCAATGAAACCGTTGAAAGGATATCCTTACTCCCCAAGTATGTGATAGATAAGGATGTGAAAGTTGGAGAATTATATGATAAGGTGCTAGAATGTTCATAAATGTTTTTACTTTCCTAATTTAAATTAACGAAGTGAAATAATTTTTAAAAATGACCTTAGAAGATGGATGTAGATATTGATGTATGATTGATTTTGATAGATCTAAGCATGTGCAAAAATCCTTATTTCCAATCAGATAAGCTACCTACAATGTAAAAATACTCAAAAATGTTAGGATTAGATAGATATATGGTGGATTTCCTAGCTATGGAAAGTCCCCAAAGTGAATGGAATTTTTCGTAAGGATGTCAATCTACGTTTAAGAAATAAATCGATAATGATAAGATAAAATGAGAATCAAATGATATAACCAACAATGCAAAGGTAAAAGGAATAACACACTCCATGAATATATGATCATCGATGGTGAACTTGATTCAAATGGATTCTATGCATCACAAAATGAATCAAAGGAGCAAGGATGTAGATGGATGTGTACTCATAAAGGTAAGTTGAGTGATAGATTTGATTAATATAACTAATAAAGTCCTCTGATTGCTCAAAGGAGCATGATAGAATTTTAAAGGAACTTGGAAAGGTAGAGTGGTATTTAGGATTGAGATCTATATGTCGAAAAGGAAAGTTTTAAGGTTAAATGATTTGACATATAGGAATTACTAGTGATTAAGATCATTCGCTAGTGATTTAGGGGAATCCTTTGTTATAATTTACTTCGTAATCATATAGGTTGGTAATAAACTATATAGAATATACTGAGGCTTATAAATGGTGAATGAACGAGATAATAAAGCAAGAGGAAGGAAATTACCTTACATACATTAATAGATAATAGCGATAAGATGATAGTATATGAGAGAGGAATATTGCGGATGTCATAAGATTTGCTCGGTTAAATTCTTGGATATTTGAATGACCTCCAAGGGCTAAAGAAGATATTTTTTGAATATTAATGTGATGAAGAGGGTTATATTATAGTAATATTTCAATATGAATGCCTTTAGCAATGCCTTGTTATAATCCAAGCCCAGTTTGAGGAAGCTAACCTAAAATGAAGTCCTAAAACACATTTATATAAGTTTATGTCAACAAAGGAGAATCGCTAGAAATTTATTAGAATCACGAGGCAATCCAGAAACACGGGAAAAGTTTGTAACTACTTCCCAAATCAAGTCATTTATTTTTTTTTGACAAATGATATGTGTTGAAAAGATGTTATACGGGTTACGGAGGTTGTGAAATGGTTAATAAGTTATTGATTTTGTTTTTTTTGTTTGATTTTTGTTTCTAAGTCATTTTGGGTGGTTTTAAAATACTATTTTGTAGTTGTAGAATGATATTTACAGGGAGTGAATATAATGGGTAGAAGTAATACTTAGGATAAGTATTTAATGTATAATATTATACTTGATGTGATAATGATGGGGTACTAACAGACGTGGACATGGGGATTAGCAGTGCTAATGTTATGTATCTAAATTTTCCCCTTTTTGTTGACTGGTTTTGTATAGGCAAGCCATGAGAAAAAAAACAAGATGCAATAGATAAGGATGTGAAAGATGAATAATTATATGATAAGGTGATCCCCCTTAACCTATGGATTGTTGACGTAAAAAGGAATCGATCGCAAGTTTGAAAGAGATACATGGAAATATGCAACAATGGAAAGATGAGAGATGGTGCCCCAGGACGAGGTATAGAAATAAGATGGGTGTCATATGAAAATCAAGTGATAGGGGAACCAATGGGCTTGTGACCTATAAATGTATTGCTTAATTATTAAAACAGAAATACAAGAGATTTTTGATGAGGTCAAAGGACAAAAATTGATGTTTCCACAAAGGTAGGCTTACGAGGCCAAGAATTCAAGTGATAGGGGAACCAAAGGGTTCGTGGTGCATTGGTTATAGAATTTGATCTTTAAAAAACAATAAATAGTCGGGGACAATAATCCCTCCTCCTTATGGGAGAGGTTCCCTTATTGAAAGCCAAAAACCTTATTTACAGTATAAACATATGTAAGATATTTTGGTGAGGATTTTGATATCTTTAGATGCATTTATTAAAGGTTTTCAATTCGAAGAGAATAGGAAAAGTCAGGACTAATATTCAGAGATTGGAGATAGAAGGGAACTTTCAGATATATAGATTGCAGAATGATAACCTACTAATGCTCTGATAAAATAAAAAGATTTATACTATGCATATAAAACACAAGACATGCATGTATTAGACACAAAGTTCTAAATACACTCATCAACTGAAAGACACAAAGTTCTTGCTTCAAATGCACATAGCCTTATATGAATCAGATAAAGAAAAGAAAAAGAAGAAGCATGATGGAGGGTGAAATTTCACGTGTATTTAGTATTTCAATGTTCTCCTTTACATCTTAATATCAAATCCTCAATACTTTGCAATGACAAGAAGAGGTATTTAAATAACCAAAAAAAAAAGATTACAAAAGAGTCTTTTCGGTTTCCTTTCTTTTAATTCAAATATTAGTATCTAATTAAATATTATAAACCCGACTTATGTATTGTTTATATAAAAAAAGATATAAAGCCACTTTAACTAGGTACTTTAAAATAATAAAAGAAAGAAACTTGAAAGTTGAGACACTAGTAGATGCACTTTGGCAGCGTTTGGTATCTTTAATACTTGATTTCTAAATCATTTCAAAGTTGCAGCTATGTCCATTCCCTGAGGAATTTTTGTATTGGTAGTGGCATGAGTCCAACTACCCAAACATTTCTCCATGTCTTTCTCAAATTCTACATTGTCTAAGAATTATTTGTTGGCATATGTGATGGAAGCCTGTAGTGTACAAATTTCTTTCATTTTCTCCTTAGATATATTGTTTTATTTAAACAAATCCTCTTTGATAAATGTCTGAACTAGGATTTAATTTCTTGAATGGATAATTTATCACTTGAATTCTCCTTAAAGATCTAGCAGTGAATATCTAGGAAAGCATACATGAAAAAAGTTTTGAAACCATATCCCTTTTGGAACATGTTCCTAAGTTCCCTAATGGATTCCTCAAGAATATTAATCTTTAAGTGAATGTTGAAGACCCACTGCTTGGACAGATTCTTCTTAACATCTTCAAAAACCTTATTAGCCAAAAGCACTTGTACACCTATCCCACTCATCAATTTGAGATCTTGAATGCACTCACTCTATAATTTCAAATCTCTATCTACACCACTAATTGTTGGAGGGAACTTCGTTAAATTTTGGTAATTTTCTCATATGCCTTGAATGCTTCTTTAATAAAATTCAGGCATGTGATTATTAAATCATCAACCATAGCTTCCATTGCTTTACCATAAGTAGCATGCTTATGGATGTCTTTAATGGATTGAACTTCATTAGTGGACAAGATAGCAGGAGGTAAGATGGAAGCTAGGGGAGTAGGATCAAGAACCTTATCTTCTACCAATAAGGATTTGATGAAACTAGATGATTCTACTCCTCCAATCGCTCTTGTGATTACTTCCCCTTCTCAACTCTTTCAATCACTCTACACAAAGTCTCTCTCATATTATGAACTTCACTTTCTGTGGTAGATTCGCCAAGGGGAATTCTAGTCAAATCCAAATAACCCATTGATAGGTCCCTTTCATCTTTATCAGAATTGGATTTTTCAATTTCCATGATCTACTCGACCTTGAGAGTCTCGAGACCAATCTTGATGTGATTTTGAATTTTTAGCTAGAGGGGGAAGTGTAGTACCTAAAAGAGTTGCTCTTGCATCAAACTTGGGAAAAACATAACTTGAAGTAAGATTTTTCTTACTTCTTTCTAGTAATGGTTATACCCAAATGAATTAGGAACTAGAAGTGGAAGGGGCAATGGGTCCAAGTGTAGAAGCACTCATTGCAATCAGATTCTTCAAAACAACCAGCTCTAACATATAGGTATCAGTTTGAGTAGAGTCAGGAGCTTCCTTGGAAGATATTTCTACAAACTCTGAAACCATTTCCTTTGATTGATCTTCCATCATACTACCTACTTCAGGTGTATTATCTTCAGGATTTTCTTGTTCTTTTCCCTGACTATCATCATCATCAACCAGGTCCACAATTTTTTTTTACTTCAACTTTCTAAGGAGAGGATTAAATTTATTGGATAACATCGGCCACCTTATCTACTTTTTTTATTTTTCCTTTTTTAGTATACACTAGAGTTAAGGACTCCGAGAGGAGAGGGAACATATTGTTCAATTGTCTCGGGAGCTAATATGAGTATTTACTTCTAGGGGGTAGGGGTATCATGTTAAGTAGACCTATATTTCCCTTCCTTGAATCCCTTCACCTTCTCACAAAAGTCTATTTCTTACTAGGACATGACTATTTAGCTCCTTCAGATCATCTCTCTCCTTGAAAAACCAATCAATGGTTTCAATAGGAGAATGTTTGATTGATATTTCATACTCAAGAGACTGTAGCTCCTCATCATCATCTTCCAATCCTTTAGGGACATCAAAAATACCAAAATCAATGACCTGCTATAGAGATAACCTCCCATAATATCTCCTTCTAGCTTCATAATCATCTGAACAATCTTCCCAGTAGTCTTCAATATCAAGAAGATGTTGATAACCCATTCTAAAATTGGAGGAAATGAACTCCTTAATGTCAAAGAAATTTCTAGGCTTATAGTAATGAAGAGTGAGAGGATCAATTGTTCTATCCACATTCTGAGCATCTAGGGCAGTCCTGTAGGTGTAATTACCTAGTGTGATTGGGAATTGAATACCTACAATATTCTTGTCCCTACAAGTTCTATGCAACTTGTCTAATTGTTTGCAGATTTCTACCAAGGACATATTATCACTACGATACATAGGAATTTTCAGGGGTTGTCCCTTAAATCCATCCAATCTTATGTATGAAAACTTCTTGAATTGCTTGAAGAAACATCCATAAACACTAATCAATTGTTTTACAACATCTGATAATATTTTAGCAAGATCTCCCTCCAAAGCATTCTGATAATGTACATGGTGAATGCATCGTTCACTCTCCTAAAGTGATGATTGTTTATCTTCAGGGTTAACTATGGAGGATACAAATAAATGGGATAATCCTTCTTGTCATCCATAGGGGAGAAACACAACCACTCTCTATAAGTTGCAATAGAGTACATTATATAGGAGGTAATGTAGAAGGTTTGAGTTCTCTAAACATTTGATAATTGCTCAGGTCACCGACTATCAAAAATGATTCCTTCCCAGTTTAAATTCTATTTACCCTCACATATGATATTGATGTAGGGGCACATCCAAAAGTGAAACTCATTAGTGGTGGGAATTCCTACTATCCTAACTAACAAAGTGATGACGTCTGATAATTCTTCATGGAAATCAACTTTGAACATTGTCTTAGGTAGCCTTGAGGCTCCTTTCTTAGGGTTCTTGAACCAAGACTTGGCAATTTTGCTCTTGTATTTTTCATTGTCTTGATCAAAAAGAGTTTGGTCCTAATCCTTGGTGAGATTATTTGAATTTTTGACCACAGGAATTATGAGGGTAATACGAATGAAATCTTCATCAAGTCCTTCAACCACCGACCTTGATGATCAATGATTTACTTTATATCAGGATCAAAACAAGAGCTACAATTAACAATGGTATCAACACACTAGAGTGAAATGGGAAAACCCTACCTCTGTGATCTTATTGTCTTTGATTAATTGATCCATAGGGGTAGGTTTCTGAAAATTGATTCGCGTCTAGAATTCTTCCAATTCCAAGTGTTTTTCTTCACTATTACCAATGTTTGGTATAACTTGTTGGTGCCCATTTTGATCCTATACCATTTTTCCATGTTTCCCCTTTGTTCTTTTTGTTTTGAAACATTTTTTCCTCATGAAATCGATGATGTGAAGTTGTAGCTCCTTTCTTGTCCATTGGATTGTTTGCAAACTCATTACCTTTCCCTAATTTGCTAAGGAGAAGTGTGTTTTGCCTGTTTCTAACAAAAAAAGGGCATCGGATTCTCCCATCCTTTGCATTTGGTAAAAAACAACATTTATCTACGTTTGAATGCTTTGAGTTCATTTTTTCTCCATTTTTGCACCATTTTGAAGAAATCTCTAAGTTTTCCCTGCATTTTGCCCTAATTTTGCCATTCAAACGCCTCCGTTTGTTTTTCCCATGTTTTCTTGGCCTTTCAAGCTCGAAATCATTCGATTTGTACTTATTTTACCTCAAATATCCCTCGCCATGGTCATAAATTACTTAAAAACACTTTCCATTTGTCTTTTGATGGAAAAATTCTTCACCCATGAAGAAAAAATCGATTTTGGGGGTCGCTGGCAATTTTCACGTTTTTGATGATCATACGGGCATCCTTTGCCCATAAAAGTCTAGCTTATATAATTTTGCATATGTGGATTTTTCTAATTGGTAGAGGGGATGCGGATCAATGATGGAATTGGAGAAATTTTTCCTTTTTGGTGAAAAGTACTAAAATGCAAAACAAGGCCGCAATCCCGCTAGAGTAAATTAATGCCTCGATCTTTTTTTTTGTTTTGAAAGGCAAGGCAGAGCGGCTGATGTCCAGGAGAGTTTAATATTTGTAACGTACTTCCTAAAAAGGGTTAAAGTCTTAAAAGAAGGTGCGGCCCCAATAAAGAAGAAAATTAAAGGCTTGCGCGGGTTGGCGGGCTGGAGGAAAAAGGGAAATGTTTCCTTTTTGGAAAAATGAGTTAAAGTGGTAATTTGAAGCGTGGCTCCACAATGAATCAAAGGGAGACATGTGTCAAAAGCAATGGCAGAGGGGAGTGCAGGCCACCGGTGAGTTTTGAAAACTTTGAAATTTTGTGAAGGAAGTATGAAGCAAAAAAGGGAGTTATGGCCCCGAGCGAATCAATGATCGCCATGTGTTAGAAACGAAGCGAAGGTGCGGGTTTGTGGGGATAGTTGTGAAATTTTTTTCTTTTTCCAAAAAAAGTGGAAATGTGTAAAACTGATCCACGACCCCGATCTAATCATATTATGCCACATGTCGTGGTAGAAATCTCAAGGGTGGAGGGGTGGAGAAAAATGCCAAATTTTTACATTTTTCCAAAAGTGTTGAAATGACAAAAAATGATCCCAAGACCATTTCTAATCAAATTTGACATGTGGATGACTCAGATTAAAGGATAAAGGAAGATCAATGGTAACTATGCAATTTTTAGTTTGGCCGCCATTTGAGCTCCAAGAAGCTTGGAGATGTGATTTTTGCATCAATTTTCACCAATTTTTTGGCGAATTCATGTCATTTTTTCCTTCAAGGATCAATGGAATCAATTTGAAAATTCAATTTGTAGATCTGAGGTACTTTTGAAATGAAATTTTGTTCGGGCTCGAGTAGAAATGTGAAATACTAGATCCAAAAGTTGTAGAGGCAAATTTGGAAAGTGTAAAGGTGAAATGATGGAAGAGGAAGATGTTGCGGGTGCCAAAGGAAGAATACATGCTCCCATGACAAGGAATGATGAAGATTTGTAATAATTTTATTTTTTTAATGCCCTGAATCTCCTCCTCACAAAATTGGTTAAGTGTCACTTTCAAAAAGTCATGAGTGAATTTGTAACAAACTAAGATGCCATAGGATATTATTTTCTTGGGAAAGAAGGATCAAATGTAATAGAGATATATAATACATGTTTTGAGACATGCAAAAGGTCGGGAGTTAATTTTCACGAGAAAATTTTGAGAAAAGCTCATGTTCTGAGAAAACTTTCAGAGAAACCAGGTTAACTTCCTCTGTGTCAGATTTTCATTCATGTTGAGTTGGTTTTAAGTGTATAGCCATTAACAAGCTCTGAGATTGTTTAAATAACTCTCCTCTGCTGACGAATCTGATAAACTTTGAGTTAATTTATGTTAAATCTCTTGCAAATTTGTGTTTATTTCATTTCAGAATGTCTGAAAGTATTTGTTCTAGTTCTATTGCAATCTTGTATCAAAATCTATCTCGAATCACACAGTGTCAATCCTTGTGATATTTTAGGGGAATCTACAATTTCATTTTCCAGAAAATCTTTCATCTAGCAATGAAATAAACGATTTAAAATCACTTTTATTTCATCTATTGTGAGAGATTGTTTGTAATCTATTGGGTGTACCTTAGGCGTGATTTATCTTAGATTCGATGTTTTTATTGTATTTTCTAACTCAATCCTTTATGCTAAAATCTCATAGATTATGTGAAAAAGTGCAAATTATTTCCTCCATTGATGCACACCTTCTAGTTGAGGGAATGTTTTCACTATTTTAAAGTTTTTTGTTATTGAATTTCTCCATTTTTTAAGCTCCTCAAGGATCCGGAAAATTCCGATCTATCTTGTTAAAATCCCACCAAAAAAATCATTCAAAACAACTAATCCTACCCTTGTTTCCCCTATTTTGACCTATATACCCACAGAAGATGAAAATCTAGTTGCTAAAGTATGTAGAATAGATCATGATTTCAAAATGTCTTCAATAACCCTTGCCTTGCATTGAAAGTATCTCCATAATCTAGAAGTGACAACTTGTGAAAGTCATATTTGGAGTGTTGATCATATTTTCCCAAGGCCTTTTCATACTATTTGTACAAATTGAGGGATATCTTCATCTCCTTCACCATTTGAGGGTTACAAAATAGGTCCTCTTACCTTGGTTAAAAGGCACAACCTAAAATAGTTAGGACAAGATCAAGTCCTATTTGAGTGTTATCCATCTCTCCACAAATCTGAGTGTCAGTTAGATCACATACCCGACTACAAAATGACATACATCATGATCTATCTATCTTCACATTTCATGCCATATATTTGATGCTTCTCAAACTGAAAAGCGAGAAAAAAATTGGGTACCAACACCAATGGCATCATTGCCAGGGAATGAAGAATGCAATATCAAAACCAATTTGTTAATCTTCTTCTAGTTCATATTCTTTTGAGCCCTTCAACACCAGTGGTTCCATTTCCGAGGACATTCTTAGTTCAATCTGATCCATGTGCATACATATTTGAGATATTTGAATGCATATCAAACCCTGGTAATGTCTCTTGCAAGTTTTTTCTACAAATATATTGTTAAAGCATCATTCTATACTCAGATTTGCAAGGTGTATGCAAAGGTTTCAATTTTTTCTGTAATTTTATCAATTTCCAGTAGTAGTTTCACTTCATTTACATTTGTGGTTGATAGATTCAAGAAAAGGATGGTTTGACCTATAAAGTTTTGTAATATTTTCAGTGTTGATAGGTATTTGACAGAGTATTTTAGTGCATTTTCACAACTAGGGTGAAAATCCTTAGTGGCGACTCCATGTTGTTTTGATCTTGATAAATACTAGTGTCTTAGCTTTCTGTCACTTGTTTTTTGGTGTTGCTAATCTTTGCAAACCTAGAAGGAAGAATATCTCTCTTCAGGAGGGACCTAAGTAGAAAATTATTTCAAGAATTGGGAAAGATAGTTTTAGAGGAAAGAAAATTTTAGAAGGTTGTTGAAGGTCAGACATCAATCAAAGGAATATCCATTGGTGAGAGAGATCAGCCTTTAATAGAGGATTATCACTCTTCTTCCATTTATTTTGATTCAAGAAATATTATCATAAACTTTTTACTTCAACTAGTGAAGGTCCTTCTCATTGTACCAGGTGATTTCCTTCTTGAATGCACGTGTATGTTTCAATTCTAGTAAAAATTTCCAATAAAATTAGCACCTATAGAATACCAATCTTGTGAACCACATTCTTGAGCCCCAAAGACCTCGCACTCCTCATCAGCTTGTGTCACCCCCAAGATCACCCCCACTAGACAACATGGCTCAGCCTCCACCTAGGCCTCCATTTATGGTCAATACCTTTGGCCCAATAAATTTTAGGGGAATGGTTGGTTATCCTAATGTTGTGCCTCAGGATGTTAGAAGTAGATTGCCAAATTTCCAAGGTAACAATGCAATAACTGGTGATCAGCACCTAAAACTTTTTGTTAACATGATGGAGGACTTTGAGATTGAGTATGAGGATGTGTATATTAAAATGTTCATTCATACACTAGAAGATGATGTTGGGGATTGGTACAAGGCTCGATTGATAATTCTATTGATTCATGGACTGAAATTAACAATGCATTTAGGTTATAATATGGTGATAAGACTGATCCTAGGTTTCTCTTGTCGAGTTTGAAAATATCAAGAAGAACCCTAATGAATCGGTGTGTGACTTTAACACAAGGTTTAACAAAAATTTGAGAAGGATTGATATTAATCGATGCCTTTTGATCAATCTTGTTTAATCAAATATGCAGATGCATTTGATAAGAAGGCAGCCTACTACTTAAGAAACAAGAACCCTACTAATTTGAGGCGGGCCTTCACCATGGCACTGCAGATTGAAAACAATATCAACACAATTGGGAAACCTCTTAAGAGAGATGGTGTAAAGTTGATAAACCCCGAAAAACCTCAAGCTAGCAAGGGTTCTGATTTGGAGAAGGTTGTGAAAAATTTGACAGGGGTTGTCAAATAAATCTCATACAAGTTAGCCCAAATAGAGAAGGGAATTAGAAAGACTTCACAAGGTCAATAAAAGCACAAAATCATGATAGATTTGCCAATCATCCTATTGGTGATCATAGGGAAGATGATAGAGGGAAAGGACCCATGGGGTATACAAATAAACATCCTTAAGCATGTGAAGGAAGAGTGTTACTTAATCCCTAACTAGTAGAGTTTCATTGTTGAGGAAGTTGTTGATATTGAATAGTGTGACAAATGTTTTTGCCCCATCCTCCATGTGGAAAATATTAGCAAATTGAAGAGGAATTTGATGATGATGCTCGCATGATGGAGATCCTGCAAGTTCACCAAGGGGAGAAATTTCAATGGATTTCATAAGTGTTATGGACTTTATGCTATTTTTTGGGATTGTATCGAGATGGGTACATTTTCTTCCTCCTTCTCATGTTTTAGAAATTGATAATGTACAAGCCTTTGAGATTCCCAATAATGATTTCGAATGCTTAAGAGATTTAATGATTAAGAAGTATGATGGTGGTATCCCTTCAGAAGAGGATATGTAGCTGCTTATGAATGTTGTAGTTTCCCAAGAGAAGGAGCACAATATCGAAGTAAAGCTTCCAATGGGCAACAAGCCAAGTCAAAATTTACATTTCCTACTAAAGAAACTCCATAAAAATACATCCGGTAATGGCCCTATTCCCCCATGCAAAACTTGTGATCCTCCCCATGCCAAAACTGAAAATACTTCCATACCATTTGATGAATTTTCCAATCTTTCCTCTAGTGTTGCTTTACCCAAGAATGCTCCATATGATATTGTCCAAGTCTTAAGTTAGATCAAGACTCTTGTCCCAATTATCGAGTTGCTTAGGATTCCGAGAATAAGAAGAGGGATTTTAAATATTTAGGATTCAGAGAGGAAGAGATTACCCAAGGAAGATTTGGAAACAAGGTTGGGATTCCTATTGCCATTGTAGAAATAGAACAACCACAAGTGTTGGAAGAGTTGGGGGAACCACTTGAGGTTTAATTAGGAACTTCTTTGGTTAAATCTTAGCTAAACGTGGATCCTTTTTTCACTACCTTGGTTATCAAAGACAAGTTATTACATAACTGTATGTTTGACTCCGGGGCATCATGCAATGTCATGCCTTTGGAGGTCATGAATGAATTGGGAATCAAAGTGACAGTAGCGTATGAAAAGTGTACTGCTATGGATTCCAGGGAAGTGCCAGTTGTTGGGTGTGTCAAATATTTGGTAGTGAAACTTGCATCTTATCCTGGGAGGAATTTCAAATTTGATGTTGTGATTGTTGATTGCCCTACCAAATGGGGTATCTTATTATCAAGGAAATGGGCTGCAAGTGTTGGTCAGAGTGTCCAAATGGACATGTATTATGCCACTATACCCATTGAAGGAAACTTAGTAAATTTATTTGGAGATAAAAATATGTTGCACCTTATTGAAGACACAAACAATGCATCTTATGAAGTTTTATAGGAAGATGCTAGTATTGATCACTTTGTGAGTTTTGTGGATTTCAGGGAGTATGAAGTTTTTGAAAACATATCTCCTAAGTATGTTGTTTTTTCTGGAAATTTGGTCCTTGATTCAGCCTTGAAAAATGTTAAAAGGTTTGACCTGAACACAATGGAGGAGCTTCAAAGAAACTGGATGGTTTACAAATTAAACAAAGAAGAAAAAGAGGTATATTTCCAATTGCTAAAAACATATCAGAACCTCTTGGCATGGTCATATCCAGCATGGAGGACATTTGGGGTTTCCCCTTGATTTTTTTTCTTTGAATCAAGGTTTGCTTACCAACTTGTACAGTGTATAGTGTTTGGCTTTTGCTCTGTTTTTGGTGTTTTGTCAGTTCGTGGTTTGCCTTGGTGTGTGGTAGCCATTTTTGTCGGTTTCTCAGCTAGTTTTTGGTGGCTTTGGCTCATGACTTCATTTGCCAAATGGATTATTTTTGTACTTGGTCTACTTTTGTTCTTCTAGAACTCACTGGGAGTGCCCATCCCCGAGAAGGAGTTGATGTTGGTGCCCATTTTGATACTATATCATTTTTCTATGTTTCACCTTTTCTCTTTGTGCTCTGAAATGTTTTCTTCTCATGAAATCGATGATGTGAAGTTATAGCTCCATTCTTGTGCATTGGATTGTTTGCAAACTCATTACCTTGCCCTAATTTGCTATGGAGAAGTGTGTTTTTCCTTGTTTCTGAGAAAAAACGACTTTGAATTATCCCATCATTCACATTTGGTGAAAAACCAACTTGTATCTACATTTGAATGCTTTGAGTTGTTTGTTTTTTCTCCATTTTTACACCATTTTGAAGGAATCTCTAAGTTTTCCCTACGTTTTACCCTAATTTTGCCCATTCAAACGCCTCTTCCATTTTTCTCATGTTTTCCCAGCCTTTGGAGCTCAAAATCATTCGATTTGTACTTATTTTCCCTCAAATATCCCTTTCCATGGTTGTAAATTTCCTAAAAACACTTTCCATTTGTCTTTTGATCGAAAAATTCTTCACCCACGAAGAAAAAAGCTGATTTTGGGGGTCTTTGGCAATTTATGCATTTTTAACATTATACTGAGATGCCCTTTGCCATCAAATTCTAGCTCATATACTTTTGCATATGTGGCTTGTTCTAATTGGAAGAGCGGATGCGAGATCGGTCTTTGACTTGGAGAATTTTTTCCTTTTTTAGTGAAAAGTACTAAAATGCAAAACAAGGCCGCAAGCCCGCTAGAGTAAATTAATGCCTTAGTATTTTTTGTTTTAAAAGGAAAGGCGGAGCAACAGATGTCCAGAAGAGTTTGAGATTTTTAACCTTTTTCCTAAAAATGGTTAAAGTCTTAAAATAAGGCGCGACCCTAACAAAAAAGAAAAATAAAGGCTTGCGTGGGTGGTGGACGGGCATGAGGAGGAAAAAGGGAAATGTTGCCTTTTCAGCAAAATGAGTTAAAGTGGTAATTTGAAGTGTGGCTCCACAATGAATCAGAGGGAGACACGTGTCAAAAGCAATGGTAGAGGGGAGTGTGGGCTGTGGTGAGTTTTGAAAACTTTGAAAATTTGTGAAGGAAGTATGAAGCAAAAAAGGGAGTTATGCAGGAAAAATGGGAATTCAAACCAATCATTTTGCCGAAGCATTATCTGCTCTCTGGGGCTTGAGAGTTGCACGGGCTCAAAATATTCAGAACCTTATTGTTGAAGGGGACTCTCTTAATATCATTAAGCTTCTTAATCAGTCCTCATCTCCCAGTTGGAGTATTAAAGACTTTATCTCTGAATCCATAAGCATTTGCCACACCTTCAATAGTATCAGAATCATACATACTTACAGGGAGGGCAACAATCTGGCGGATGCACTGGCCAATTATGGCATTAATATAAATTTTACTGTCTGGGATAATGATAGTATCCCTAATCAGCTTCACAACAGCATCCATGCGGATCTTCACAAGTAAGCAATCTCTAGAGATAAGCCTTAATCTTTGGAGGAAAATCAAAATCATCAATTCTTTCACAAGTGCTGCTTTATTCTATATGGCGAGGCAAATAATATCTTTTTCAAATAATAGCAAGATCTATTTAAGAAACTTCAAGTGGAGTCATCCTGATTTGAAAATCACGCACGCGGGAGGTACAACAGCCGTTGATATCCGGATGCCAAACTCCACGAAAACCGATGATAAATACAAAGTGATTGTTGACAGGGAAAGGGTTTTCACACGCGACTTCCCGCAGGCTCAGTTCAGCAATTACGCAGCCGTTCGTGAGAAGACCAACGGCTACAGTTCCCAGTCTTATGCGATCTTCAACAGTAAGAAACGAACTGTTCTTCACGCTCAGTGGCATTCTGGAATTTGTTGTAACCTGCACACCACTGAGAAGATGGGAGGACCTCCCTGTCAAATTGAGCCGTGCGCGGACCCTGATTGGAAGGATAACACCGAGCTTTGGAACATTCTCAGCATAGGCGGCTTCACCAGCTTTGTTGAAAGGGTGCAGGGACATGATCAAAGTATTTCAGTACGCTTTGCTAAGGAATGGAAAGAGAGGACTGTCGACTATGGGGGACAGAAAATTCTTGTCAATGAAGAGCTCATTGCTGAAGCGACCGGTCTCAGCCTGGATGGGTACCGCTTCTTCAACAAAAGGGTTATCAAAGAAACTGAAGAAAGAAGATTTGTGGAGGAAGATGAGAAGCTTATATTTAGCACAGTGGGTCTGCTTGTAAGCTCAATTCCTTCACCGTTTGATGAGGTCACTCGCATGATGATTCGTTTCATCTCCTTGGAAGGTAGGTTTGTTACTGTCCCAGCTAAGCATCTCATCTTTTTAAACCACTTCCGTAGGAATAGATTGGTTTGCTTCCCTCATTATCTTTTAAACTCTCTTGAGCGCTCCATTTTGGAGTTCCAGAAGCATACCCGGCGGTTCCCTTGCATCAAGGGCTTATTTTGCTAATTCACAAATACTGCCTTCTCAAGTACCCCGGTCTTCCTTCCTCTCCTAGCCCGGCTCCCCCTTTGATGGGCTCTGCTGCTGCCAGTCCTGCTTCCCCTGCTGCCCTTCTTGCTGCTGCCCCTGCCACCGGTGCTGCTACCCCCATGCCGGCTGCACATGATTCTCCTTCTATTCCTCCTGCTGCTCCTCCTGCCACCCACCTCGCCTCTTCCTCTAAACGTCCATTCACCAGGGCTTCTAGGAGACTCAACCTTGAGACTCTTGCAGCAGGGAAAGAGCCTCTTGATCTTGACATTGCACGTGACCTGCTGAACATAAGTAGTGCCAGTCCCCAGGAAGCACAGATGGATAACCCTTCTAAGAGACTGGAGGCCTTAGAGGCTGAGATAAAAATGCTAAAGGATGAGGTCAAAAACCTAGCTAAGCAAAAAGGTAAGAAAAGCATGGAGGGGGAAGGGAGCATTGACAATAGTCAGATTGAAGACATATACAAAAAGCTGACCTCCTTGGACTCCCGCCTTGGGAAGGCTAAGACTAGGCATGATTACAACATTGCTGCCTTTAGGGCCATTGAGGAGTTCATCGTGGGACATGCCAAAAGTGTTTCCAACCTCAGCGGTGTCCCGGCTGCACTTTGGGGCAATGAAAAAGAGAGCAAAAGGACCATCGAGGAGCTCGATAAGACGGATGCTGCCCACATGACCGCTTTGGGTATGTTTCATGCTTGGAAAAAAGTCAAGATCAGTGTTGATCAAGCAGCCAAGAAGTAGTCCTGCATGCTTCTACTGCTCTCTTTTGTTATTCTTACTGTTTCTTGGCTGTCGGGTTACTGTTTTTTTGCTGTTGTTTTGCTGTTAAGTCTCGCTTGTGTAGCTGTTTCTGGGCTACGTTGAATTTCATTGTACTACTTGGACTTGGTTAGTCCTGCTATGCTTCTCACTCTTATTCCGGCTTAAAGGCCTTATTTTGTATTCAAGGGTATAGTCCCTTTCAAAAAACTATTTGCCAATATTAAAAAAGGGGAGTTATGGCCTCGCAATGAATAAGCATTTGCCATGTATTAGGGATAGAAGAGGAGGTGCGAGTCTATGGGGATAATTGTGAATAAATTCATTTTTCCAACAAAGGTGGAAATTTATAAAATTGAGCTGCGACCCTGGATCCAATCATATTGTACCACGTGTCGGCGCTAAATCTCAAGGGCAAAGTGGCGGAGAAAATGGTCAAATTTTTACATTTTTCCAAAAGTTTTGAAATGTCAATAAATGATCCCAAGCCCATTTCTAATCACATTGTGACATGTGGAGGGATCGATTAAAGGATAAAGGAAGATCAATGGTAACTATGCATTTTTCGGTTTGGTCACCATTTGAGCTCCGGAAGCTTAGAGATGTGATATTTGCATCAATTTTCACCAAATGTTTGGTGAATTCATGTCATTTTTGCCTTCAAGGATCAATGGAATCAATTTGAAAATTCAATTTGCAGATCTAAGGTACTTTTGAAATGAAATTTTGTTCGAGCTCGAGCAGAAACGTGAAATACCAGATCCAAAAGTTGCAGAGGCAAATTTGGAAAGTGTAAAGGTGAAATGATGGAAGAGGAAGATGTTGTAGGCACCAAAGGAAGAATACATGCTCCCATGACAAGGAATGATGAATATTTGTAATAATTTTCTTTTTTGAATTCCTGGCATCTCCTCCTCGCAAAATTGGTTAAGTGTCACTTTCAGAAAGTCATGAGTGAATTTGTAACAAACTAAGATGCCATAGGATATTCTTTTCTTGGGAAAGAAGGATCAAATGTAATAGAGAGATATATAATACATGTTTTGAGACATGCAAAATGTTAGGAGTTCATTTTCACAAGAAAATTTTGAGAAAAGCTCATCTTCTGAGAAAACTTTCAGAGAAACCAGGTTAACTTCCTCTGTGTCGATTTTCATTCATGTTGAGTTGGTTACAAGTGTATAGCCATCAACAAGCTTTGAGATTGTTTAAATAACTCTCCCTTGCTGATGAATCTAATAAACTTTGAGTTAATTTGTGTTAAATATCAGGCAATTTTGTGTTTATTTCATTTTAGAATGTCTGTAAGTAGTTGTTCTAGTTCCTATTGCAATCTTGTATCAAAATCTATCTGAATCACATAGGTCTCAATCCTTGTGATAGTTTAGTGGCATCTACAATTTCATTTTCTAGAAGAGCTTTCATCTGGGAATGAAATAAATGATTTAAAATCACTTTTCTTTCATCTCGTGTGACGATATTGTTTGTAAGCTTTTGGGTGTACCTTAAGTGTGATTTATCTTAGATTTTGATATTTTATTGGGTTTTTATAACTCAAGATTTCATGCTAGAATCTCAAAGATTATGTGGAAAAGTGTAAATTCTTGACCTCCATTATTGTACACCTTCTAGTTAAAGGAATGTTTTAACTATTTTAAATCTTTTTGTTATTGAAGTTCTCCTTTGTTTTGAAGCTCCTCAAATATCTAGTGAATTCCGATCTATCTTGTTGAAGTCCCACCCAAAAATCATTCAAAACAACTAATCCTACCTTATTTTACCCATGTTTTGACCTTGTATACCCACATACGATCAAAATCTAGCTGCTAAAGTATTTAGAACATATCAGGATTTCAAAATGTCTTGATAACCCTTTCCTTGCATTGAAAGTATCTCCATAATCTGGAGGTGACAACTTGTGAAAGTCAGATTTGGAGTGTTGATCATATTCTCCCAAGGCCTTTTCATACTATTTACACAAATTGAGGGATATCTTCATCTCATTCACGATTTTAGGGTTAAAAAATAGGTCCTTTTACCTTGATTTAAAGGCACAACCTAAAACAAGTGAGGACAAGATCAAGTCCTATTTGAGTGCTATCCATATCTCCATAAATCTCGGTGCACAATTAGATCACATCCTGGCTACAAAACAACATACATCATGATCTATCTATCTTCAAGCTTCATATCTTTGATGCTGTACAGGCTGAAAATGATAACAAATTTGGGTACCAACACAACCATCTCCAAGGAAGATAGGTGTTCATGACCTTTCAAAATAATCTTCATCTTGTCGACAAAGCAAAAGATTACTTCGAGAAAGGATTCCTCGGTTCCTAATCATCACCTTGATGTTTCACGAGTTCTTTTACACCTCTGATTTGAAAAACAATGGAACATGACTTGATCATGGCTAGAAATGGAAGAGGAGAGAGAGAATGAATGGTTAATAGTAATTCATAATTGAGGTGATACAAAATGACCAATTACCAGAATATTTATTAGCATTTTAAACCTAAGTAGGTCGGTGCAATAAATGGGGTAATTAATACTTGTGATGACCTTTAAATAATACAAATCGGTAAGTTGAATCAAAGATCACAGGTTGTCCCATGGGACATTGGGATGTTAGGGATGCACAAAGTTGAAAGAACCAATTTATGGAAAAGTAGAAAAATCCCACACAAATGTCCCAAGAGGACATTGGAATAGATTGACGCACAAAGTTGAGATACCCATAATTGATGTACACTTTGGAAAAGGAGGGTATGTGGGGAAATTACTTGTCAAAGCACACTTGGGACACAAAAATTTGAAACAACCACAATACATTGAAATTAGATAATTCATAAAATTTTGACACGAGATCGCACTCAAGAAATCGGGACAGCCAGGATGCGCAAAGCTGAAAAAGATGATTACAAAAAGAAAAGGAATACCAATCAACAAAAGTAGAAAATTGGGAAACAGATAGCTAGGATGAACTTGGAACATGAGGGATAGAAAAATCCAAAATACCCACAAAAGATTGAAAAAGAGTCAAAACTTAGAATTTCAAAAATTACTAACTATTTAGAAGTAGCCTTTTTCATAGGATATTTCTACAAGGGTATTTAGCTATCACCAAACCCAAAAAACTATAAGAATAGAGAAGACAATTTATAACTCATGAAGAGGTGACAACAGTTGGCTCTTTCTATGGACATGGCTTGATTAAGTAGCACAATAACAAGATATAGTATTAACTTCAAAAACTCATGGTTTAAAAAATATACTAGTGCCTTATCCATTGGGCAAGATAGAGTCACAGAATGAAATAATATAGAAGAGACTCCCAAAACACCGCACACAAAGACCAAAAACAATAACTTTACAAGATTGTACAAAGGACCTCCTAGCAACCTAGGACTGAAATAACTTCAAGTATTGCCCATAATATGGAAATGGAAGAGAGGCTACATCCATATAGTCAAAATAGAAAAATATTTCTCTAGTAAAGTGCTTGATTTTGAAAGGGCCCAACCACAAAGAATCAAATTTTCCATGACTTCATTGAGGCTCTTGCCTCTTGTCCCAAAGTAACACAATGTCTCTAACCTAGAAGTCTCTTGGTCTATCCTTTTTATCAAACAATTGCTTTACTTTTTCTGATGTGTAGGAATCCTATCTACCACTTGCAACTTTGTCCTCATCTAGCTTCTATAGGTACATAATTCTCTTCTCCAGAGCACTAGTGAAGTTTGAATCCTCAATGGCCTTCATCAGTTGCAAGGCTGGAAGTTCTATAGTCACTGACAACTGAGCTTTAGTTCCATACACCACCTAAAAGGAGACATTCCAATTTCCCTCTTGGGAGTAATTTTATCTGCCCAAAGAGCATCATATAGTTTCTTATGCCAATTTCTCTAGGACTCATTGACAAGATTTCTAATGATGGTCACAAAATTCTTGTTTGTTTATTCTTCTTGTCCATTTCCTTAGGGGTAGTAGTTAGAGGAATGTGTAAGATAAATTCCATACCCATAACAAAAATCCATCATTTCATAAGAAGATAAGTTGGAGGCATTATCAGTAACAATTTTACTTGGTACTCCAAATATAATGAGAATGTTTTCCTTGATGAAATTACATACTACCTCAAAATTTGTACTTTTTAATGGAATGGCCTCCACCCATTTGGTGAAATAATTAATGGCAATTAATACATGAGTATGCCTAGCACTGGAATGAGGATTAAGATTACCCTTGAAGTCTAATTCCCACTTTGTTGAAAAAGTTCTTCTATCACCATTGGTTTGAGTGGTAGAGTGGCTAGCTTAAGTCTTCCCACAAAATTTTGGCAAGCTTCACACTTACTAACCCATTTAGTTGCATCTCAAAATAGGGTTCACCAATAGTATCCTACATGAAAATTTTTATGAGTAGTCATAGTGAATGAGAAGTGTCCTCCACAAGCTTGATCATGAAATGCTCTAAGTAACCTATTTTGCTTCTCTCTATCCACACATCTGAGAAACCTTCCATCAATCCCTCTTTCTAACAAATAATTTTCCCAAAGCACATATTGTGCAGCTTTTAATTTAACATCTCTCTTTTCTTTATCATTTAGGTGAGACGGACATTCTCCATAGGTAAGAAAATGAGTGATTTCAGCATACCATTCATCTATTGAACTAATGAAGAGAACAATTGGTATATGTGCATTTTATTGAGAAGGGTTATCTTGAGCACTTACAGAAATCAATTCAAAGAGACCCATTCCCCTACTATCTTAGTTGGCTTGATGTCCAAATCATACTCTTGTACTTTTTCTACCTAATTTCCTCTTTTGGTTCCAAACTCTTGCTAAGTGAGGATAGAATTAACCATTAGATATGTGATGAAGACAATAGAGCGAGAGCGAGGATATAGAAAAGAAAGCTGTTTAACTGCCTTAACCAAAAAAAAAAAAGGAATGTTTATCAATCTTAGAGTATTTAATTTGATGATCTTTAAAGACATAGATTATGAAGGAAATGGGTAGCTCACACCCTTAGGATTCTTCTTTGTTAGAATAGCAGCCAAAGTATTCTCAGTTGCATAACAATAGATCAAGAAATCCTTCTCAAAATCGGGCAAGCAAGAATGGGAGTCTGGGTGATTTCCTTCTTAATGTTTTCAAAAGCTTCCTTCCCCCTAGAGTCCAACCAAAGGACTACTTTCCTTTCATCATCTGAGATATGCTCATATTCAACTCTGAAAAATCAGGAATAAATCTTCTTAAAAAAATTATCTTTCCAAAGAAAGAATGCACACCCTTTTTACTTATAGGGAGAGGAATCTATTGGATAGCCTGAAATCTTTCTAGATCTATCTTGGTTCCCTCCTTGAAACAATGTGTCCAAGTAGCTTGCCTTCAGTGACACCAAAAATATATTTCTTTGGGTTGAGGGACACTCCATGTTCTCTACACTTTTGAAGAACAATTTCAAGATGTTGAAAATGATCTTCCCTTTTCTTTGAAAAGATAGTTAAATCATCCAAATACACAACAATGCATTTTCCTTTTAAGGACGCAAAACGTAAATCCATTACCCGCTAAAAGTGGCACCAAAATTAATAAAACCAAATGACATTCTCTTATAGGAAAACATTCCCCATGGAGTTATGAATGTTGTTTTATGTTGATCAGGAACATCAACCTCAATCTGATTGTACCTGAAAATCCATCCAACATAGATAACATTTATGAGCTAGTAACAACTTGTAAAATTTGTTCCATCATGGGAAGCAGATAGTTATCTTTGAGGGAATCCCGATTCAAGTTTTGAAAATTGGCACAAATCTAAATCTCACCATTTATTTTCTTGTTGGTACAATATTGGCCACTCAAGCTGAGTGATGAATTGGAAAAATTATTTTTCCTTGTTGGGCCCCTGATATAGCTTCCAAGTCTTAAAGGTGCATAGGCACGCAGGGCCGGAGGGAGCATGCAAGTGAAGGCATGCAAGGTAGAATTCAAAATGCTTCTTGGAGAACCAAGGGCACATGTGCTACACAAAGAATGATTCGGGACTTAGTCATTTTCATCCTTTTGGAAAAAACACATGAAGAACGTGTTCCATTTGGATAAGGTTCCAACTTTGGCGATAGGGTGTCTAGGAGGAATATACCTTGCGATAGGAAGATCCAAAAATATAATCATGACATGGAGCGGCATGCACACTGGGGAAACACACACCTTGACACTTGGGCTAGATTTGAGGTTGCGAAGAGTTTGTTAGAGCTCGGAGGCCTATTTATACGTGCACCCTTGACAAAGAAAAATGACGGAGTACAGTAGCGAAGCTCTGTAGAATTACTGTAAGAAGTTGTGGGATAATTGGGTAGATGATTCTAGGAAGGATGTAATGGGGAAATGGGGAATGCAAATTTTATTTTGTAAGCATACATGTATGGATCCAGATATGGCGCATGACTGTGGTCCACCTCACTTTGTGATGTTTTGGAGTAATACTATGAATGAATGTGATAAGGTTACCACTATGTTTATGTTAAGATCTCCTTCCTATATTATCTGCATGTTTCCACTATGCTTTTGATCTTGTATAATCATGAACTTTACTTGAATGTTAGTCTAATTATGGATTTACAACTTCCTAGTTCTAGTTAATTTTGTTGCGCGCTTTGTTTCTGTTATGACTGAAGGGGTATAGAAGCCATTTTGAGCTCTATAGATTTTCATGTCTATTAAATCATTAAGTCAAAATCATGGATTATGCCTTCCACTAAACTCACATAAAAGAGAGACTTGGCTCCCTCTCACATGCCTCGGGTGAGCGCCCAGTGCCCGCTGGGTGATAGGCTGGTGTGCATGAGGTTCCCTTGTTCTTAGTGGGGTGCAAAAGTGACTACATCTTGGTTCTGTTGCCGGGACCTCTTTTTGAAGTTGTAGTGGAACATGGCATACATCATGATCTGTGTAAAAAGTGATGACAGAGTGCTTAACACTTGAAGGTGTTGAAGATTGGTTTAAAAGCATGGAGGACAAATTCACTCAGAGATTCAATACTGGACCTGAATTTAACACACGAAGATGGGTGGAGGACACTCTTTATCATGAGTTGTATGAAACCTTCTTCTATTGTTTCCCAGTAGAGTTATTTGAATGGCTCTCGGCTTATACATCTAGATCGGGGTGGTATTATAAGTCACACCCTTGGACCCAAGAAACATATCAAAACTTGCAAGATGCTGATCTAACATGGACCCATGCTATAGATCATTGGTGGAAGGGAGTATTGACTAGCTACACTTTGGAATATGCCATTTCCATGTATTCCTGTCCAAAATTTGCTGAGTTTGAGTTTTTATGGGAGCCCAAAGGATCATTTCTATGTGTTATTCCCCTAGCAATCAAAATCTTGATGGTAACCATGGGTTTAGAAGCATTTCCTATGGTTGGCTAAACCACTCGAGCGCTTGGTGAGGAAGTTAGGTTAGGGATGGTTGATCGATGAAGGAAAGGGAAAGGGAGGAGAGATGTCTTAAGTATAATGAAGCACATGAGAAGGAGATCGATAGACAGTGCATGATTACAAGTGGGTTATGGAGCCAGACATGGTGGAAAGGAGTTGAGGTTCACGTGGAGGATGTGGAACCTGAACAGTCTATGATACCCAATCTTGGTAAGCGTGAGAGAGAAAACCTTATAGCTTTTGATTAGATTCCATCGTGTAGAGAAATAAGAGTCATTAGCATGCATCGACCACACCTAGCGACCAAACCTTGGCACTTGGTTTTTTTTTGAGCGAGGGAAAAGTAAAGTTGATCCATTTGATATCGGTGGAAGTAATCGATCGGCACCTGGAAGGTACAACTTCTCATTTGGGACTTCTACGAGTTTCACACACTATTCTAGTATTTGGTGGAATGTTTGGACAAGGAACATACCTAGTTGGTTTTGGAAGCGCGTTAGGAAGTGGTGGAGGAACTACGATTGTGAGTGATACTAGTTCACAAACCGTCAACGTGTAATTTAGTGGGATGATGGGAGTCTTTGGCATGACAAACATAGGCCACATGTACCTAACACAAGAGAATCTAGAGGTGGAAGTGGTGGAGCTGGTGGCTCAGGATCTAGTGGGTCCGATGAAGGAGGAAACACCAGAGGAAACCAAGGGACTAGATCGAGAGGAAAAGGACCTCAACAACCTCCTCAAGTCTTTTTTGAGATGTCTCTACACTTACTAGATTACAATTGGATAGAAGATGCCACATATCATGTGCATAAGTGTGAGTTGCTTTATGGCACATAAAGGGGATCACGACCCGGGATCGAAAGGCTAGTCACTTTGTGATAACTTTATAAGGACACGTGCATAGTTGGTATAGGAATTATGACCCTCATTAGACTGTTGTGGATTATACCACGTTGAGAAATGCATTCTTGGTGGAATTCCACATACACGAGTTTAAACAAAAGAGCATCGATGTCTCAAAGAAATCCAATAGGGAATGGCAGAGAGCATGTGGGAATATGATGTGTGCTTTAAAACTCTATTGTCTAAACTATCTTATGATATCCACCCTTCACAACATGTTTAGTGGTTTTTTGGAGGGTTGATCACACCCTTTAGGAGGGCTTTATCTCATTAAAAATTCACAGACCCGCGTGAAGCGTTGGAAGCTACTTTGCATGCTGAGGGAGTTGGTAGTGTTGACACTGGTGCTAGCCCATTTCTAGAGGTTCAAATCACTGCCATGGATAAGCAATTGGAGAAATTATCTACCAACACAGTTCCATAGAATCATGGTGGGATGTGGTGCCGATTATAACGTAGAAGGGCACACAAAGGATAATGGTGGGATATGTACTCGAAAGGCGGTGTGCACCATAACGATAAATTGTGAAATATGTCACGAGGACCATGATGCAAGTAGGTGCCCCCTACTATAGTGCATGATCCATAAAAATGTATCTTGTTATTGTAAGATATGTACCTCAACCACACATGACACCAAGGATTTTAGATTAATTGACCAGATTCATGAGGCAATTGATCTTGGTGTGTGCCAGACTAGCATTGCTAGTAGCTCCAAGGGATATAAATGTCATGGTATGAAGACCGGTAGAAGAACCAAGGGATGACTTGGATGAGGTTAAGGATGTGTGTAAAATTCTAAGGTGGGAGAATGTTATTCCCTTGCTAGGAGCATGGTTGAGAGAAAAGGTACCACGTGCTTGAGGAAGAGCACAAAAGGAAAATCCTACATGCAAACCTCCCACCTCACACGGCCTTGATTATGACAAAGAGATCACCTTGAACGTAGTATTGGATGGATGGTTGCTTAGCAACATCCTCATTGACACGAGCACAAAGGTTAATGTTCTCACTCTAGATGCCCGAAATCAAATGGGAAGACCTACATTACAGACCATCTTTAAATGTGTTGTATATGGAAAATAAGACAAAGGCAATTCCATAGGTGTCTTGAAGGATATGACCATTACCATTCGGGGGACTAGGTTCACTTTGGGGATTTTAGGTCTTGGTGCTTTTCGAGGCGGATAATTTGCTACCTCTACTTGGGTGTCCGTGGTGTTATAAGAATAATGCGATCTCCGGTTTAACAAGGGGCACATAAGCTTTGAAAACAAGGAAGAAAGGGTGATTATACCACTGCTGATGGGAATTCCACACCCTATCTTGAACCCCTTAGAGAGGAGGTCATTGAAAAATATATGTACACTCTATAAGAGATCCGAGAGACCATCCACCCTACGAGGAAGAGTCATCTAGTTTGATGATGCTCAATCATCGAGTGATACTACCAGTATAGCCTATGATAATTGGGTGTGTGGGACTTATGAATTGATTGGATGACATCTAAAAGGATAGGTGACCAAGGTAACAACGGTGCATATAATTTGGCACTGCAAGAAAGGAAATAACCAAGTATTCGGGATGCATACCCTAAGGTCTTTTTAAGAGAAATGGAATCTTAATGGAGGGAGGATAAGCGGCGAGGTATTCTAGGTTATGTTTTGCTAGGAACATCGGCGAGGTGGTAGGCCATGCATAGTGAATTTTTTTGGAATGGCGTGAAGTTAGAATTGCGCTCACTTTGTCTAATTCTTGAAGAGCAATATATCGACCGCTATCAAGGATTATAATGGCAATAGACCCACCTCTTCCCACATTTAGGCTTGTGAGATGGTCTGGGGAGAAGGTGCGAAGCTTTACCACCCTCCCTTTGGGTGCACAAGTTGTATTTTACACTTAAAGGTTGCGCGTGCACTTGGTACATCCATTCTGAAACTCACTTTGCCGGATGGTAAATTGGTAGGAGTTAGTGGCTGACTTGGTTCACACATTCGAGCACCGAAGTACCAAGCAACCAGTTGATGATGAGTCGTTGTGGAATATCAAGCACCTCACTCTAGGGGATTGCACCATAGTGGAAGATATATTAGTAAAATTACTTGGTGGACCTAGCTTAGAAGCACGGTTCGAAGAGGAGGAACTAGAAGACCTACAATTTGAGAACCCATGTGCAGAAAAGGAGAAAGGAAAGATGGTATACATTATTGATAGAGAGGAGATGGAAATCACGAATGTCGATCATTCGGTTGGAGCATGCGAAGTAGTTGGCAGTGTAGATGCATGTGCATGTGCGTATCATGAACCAATAAAAAACAATAAAGTTAACATCGACTTGGAGGAGGATCCCAAGGAAGCTATCATTGGGCACTACTCGCGTCAAGACAAAGTATCAAAGATCATCGATCTCTTACAATTTTAGTATTTATTCCCACACGAGATACCATGAGTTAAAATGCGTCCACCATTCATTAGGGAAATGCGGATAAAGTTAAAAGATGGTGCACACCGATCGGAAGAGGCCTTACGGGATGAATCCCAACATGCACGTAAGGGTTAAAGAAGAGCTAGACAAAATGATGGCATCTGGTATCATTAAGGCTATGGAGGAATCGAAATGGATATGTCCAATGGAGATCAGCATAAAGAAGGATGGGCGGATTAGGATATGTGTGTATTACAAGGAATTTAACACTATTTGTATTATAGCTCCTTTTCCCACCCCCTTCACTTTGAAGGGATTTTAGGAGTTCTTGGGCGTGAGGTCTATTCCTTTAAGGATGGATTCATAGGATATCACCAAGTAAGGATTGCCAAGGAAGACCAAGATAAGACAACTTTCACCACCGAGTGGGGAAGTTTTTATACACGGTCATGCCCTTTGGATTGAGGAATGCGCCCACTTGTATTTTCGCGCATAGTTGTACAAGAATTTAAGGACCTCATCCACAAGTTCCTTCAAGTGTATTTGGATGATTGGAAAGTGTATGGATTAGTAAAGGACCATTGTGATAACTTGAGATTGATGTTTGAAAGATGTCGGTAGTTGAGGATTTCCCTCAACATCAAGAAATGTATCTTTGCAACTCCTTTTGGAACGTTGTTGGGGCATATCATATGTAAAGAGGGCTTACTGGTGGATCCCACGAAAGTTGCAGTTATTGTGGGGTTAGGGGAGCCTACCAGCCAAAGCGTCATGCACATATTTCTAAGACACATTGGGTACTACAGAAAGTTCATTAAGGGATACACCAAGATTGTTGCACCTTTGGAAATATTGCTCCGACATAAGAATGCCTTTCGGTGTGAAGAGGTGCAACAGAGGGCATTTGACACTCTACAAGAAAGGATTATCACCACACCTATTCTATGATTCCCATCACAGGATAAACCATTCCATGTCCACGTGGATTCCTATGGTACAATAATGGGAGCCATCCTTGCTCAACCAGGAGAGGGGATTGTTGATCACCCCTTATGTTTTGCAAGTAGGAAGTTGACAATAGTAGAATAGAATTATGCAATGACCGAGCATGAGGTCAATGATATACGCACTCCATAAATTTAGAAAATATATGTTGGTGACTCCTTCACATTCTACACCGACCATATGGCCTTGAAGTATCTAATAAACAAAGCGGTGTTGCGAGGGAACATATGTTGTTGTGTACTTTTATTTCAGAATTTGAATTAAAAGTGATGGTAAAACTAGGAAAGAACAATTGTGGGCCATATCATTTATCTAGGATTAATTTAGGAGAGGCGTGCAGAGTATCGAGGAAACCATGTCAGACATGCAACTATTCAGGTTATGGCACACACCCTTAGAATTAGAATACATTGCCATATTTCTCAAGGAAGGTGTGACCTTGCCCAAGGGATGAATGATTTGGAAAGGAAAAGGTTAGCCATACGTGCCACGCCCTTCATGTTGATCAATGGGGATTTGTATAAAATGGGCGAAATGAGGTTTTGCACCGGTGTGTATTAGAACATGAGCACGTAGCTATAATAGAAGAAGCCCATGGTGGGATTGCTGGAGGACACTATATGGGGAATGCAATGCATGCAAGATCCTAGTCACCGAGACTATGCTAGGAGATGATTCACCAGGATCGCATTAAGCTTTATAAGGCTGTGACCATTGCAGGCGCCTCAAAAACCTAGAAAAAGGGACAAGATTCCCTTGTGCCCCATTGCTAGCGTGAAACCTTTTGAAAAGTGGGAAATAGATTTTTTCAAACCAATCTCACTAGCTGCGTAAAGGACTAACTCGCGGTATATTAGTACCTGTCTTGATTATCGATAAGGTGGGCGAGGCCGTGCCCACTAAGGATTACACCGCAGCCATGGCTGCTATATTTTTATGGGAAAACATTATCAGCATGTATGGGTGTCCATTAATTTTAACAAGTGATAGGGGCACTCACTTCTAAAATGAAACCATCAGGATTCTATTGGCAGAATTCATGGTAGCCCATCATAAGACTACCCCTTATCACCCTCATGCAAATAAAAATGTAGAGGCATTTAACAAAATCCTTAGTCACACATTGAATAAGATATGTGATGTGGGTAGGTAGGATTGGGATGAAAATGTATCAATAGTTCTTTGGGCATACAGAACAACGTATAAAAGGTTGAACAAGGCAACACCATTTTAACTAGTGTTTAGTGCGAAGGCTGTTTTACCGGTTGAATTCATGCTACCATCACTGCGTATAGCACATGTAGGAGGGTTTGACGATGAGGAAGCACTAGAAGAAAGAATAGATGAATTGATGAAATTGGATGAAAGGCGATCACTAGCAAGATGGAGCCAAACAACCGAGAAGGCAAAGCAAAAGGCATGGCATGATCGCCACATTAAGAACAAATAGTTTGAGGTTGGCCAGATGGTATTTCTATATGATTCAAAATTTCTATGCCATCTTGGAAAGTTAAAGGTGCATTGGTTGGGTCCTTATGTAATTTCATACATAGTTGATTCGACACATATAAGTTCTGAAGCATTGGATGGAACAAAATTACTGGACACTTGAATGGGAGTAGGTTGAAGCCCTACTATAAATAATGCTTCTTGGTGTTTGTAAATAAGGTAGTTTTTCTAGTTAGTTTAGCATTTTCTTTTATGCATTTCCTTTCTTGTATTTCCCTTTCACGTTGTTGTTTTGTTTTGTACCTTGGGTGTTGGTAACCTTATTAATTTTTAACTTATGATTGCGCAGAGGACCGCTCATCATTTTAGTGTGGGGTAAGGTGATAAAGAGGGAATGGAATTATTCTGTAGGAGGATTGGGTTGATAGACCATTTGAATTCGCCCTGTTGAAAAGATGCATTAGGAGAAAAGAAGGCAGATGGATGGCAACATAAGGTTACATTGGAAATCCACGTACAAAGGAGAAAAAGTGCAAAAACATGAGGTAGGTGAAAGCAAGAATCATGAGGATGGAAGAGGTGCCTTTAGCAATGGTAACATGCATGCAAGAGTCTTCTATCAAGATGGATTGTTTGTGCACGAAGGTTGGAAAAATTTCATGCAAGGATTAGGGTGCTTAGGTTGAAGCGGTTTCATACAAGAGATTGGGCGCGGGTGGAAACTTTTTCGTCAAGATTTGGCGCGTAAGGAAAAGCACTTGTCGAGTTTGTTTGGAAAATGTTGCATTAAATATTGTCGTACGGTGGTAGGTAGCCTAGCCTTAAATATGTAAAAGAGGAAAATCTATAAATACAAGAGTGGGAATTTCATTATTTTACTTTGTGAAAATGAGAAGAGCAATTTTCTTTCAAGAGCTAGGGTTTTGAAGACTGACTCGTGCGAAGGAAAATCCCAAAAACTTAAGCACAACTGGTCCATTAGATATACAAACTAGTGTAGAAGAGATTCACGGGTGAGAGGAATGTTGTGAAGGAGTGTCGTGATCGAAGGCAAAAAAACTAGAGATTAGGGTTTGTGTTCTAGGGCATCAGGCGCGCGAAGAAAATTCTTAAACAAAATTACAAGTTAACACAGGGAATGAAAGCAAGGGGAAAATTACGGCCACAAAACTAGTTGATAAACCTATAGTATAGTCCAGAGGGTAAGGGAAAGGGAAAAGGAAAGAAGAAAGAAGAAGAAATCCCTTGGATACCAATGAAAAATGGTACTCGAAATGCACATACTGGATGGGGTTTCTTTGGGTCAAGACTGGAGTCCTACATTAGATAGATGCACGTGATTGACTACAATCACCAATCAAGCACAATCACAAAGGAAATGGCACTAGAGCTGGTATGCCCTATAAATAAACAAACACTGACAGGGATGCCAATTTACTGTGACATAGTCAAGGTAGAAATGGAGAAGGCGGGCCTTCTCTAGCTTTACGAGTTACCATATTTTGGGAAGCTTGAGCGCTTGTACTAGTGGCTGATGACACACATGCATGAATACTTCTTCTAGTTCATAGGGAAAAAAATGTACATAACTCCTAACTAATTTCACACTTCATAGGCCTCAACTACGCAGGAATGCACTCATAGATGACCTCCAGGATGAGTTGGTAATTAAAGAAACCATTGCATCCCAGGAATATAAGAAGGGATTAAGGTACTATGATGTCATGGATATTAGTGATCTGGTGATGAAGATGGCCATACACCTTGTTTCCAAGTTGAATGGACAAGAGAGGTGGACCTAGGTGAGCAAGCCCTGGCTGAATGTCTGCAGGAAGGTCACGAGAAGGCACCGTGTACAACATCTCCTAGTACATAGTAGATGAGAGCATAAGCAACACAGAAAGAAGGGAGGAAAGATATTATTTGGGAACATCTTGTTAACAATTGTGTTCTTAGAAGTTAGGGTGCCGATGCATCTAACAAGTTCATATGGGAGTACCCCGATGAAGACCCTTCACCTACGGAGAGGTTCTAGAAGTATACATGTGAATCAATGACAAGGGTGCACAAGGTGCGCTTGGATAAATGGTATACGCGCCTCAGGAATGCATTCGGGGCTGAATGGCGAGATCCTAGAACAACTCCCCGTGGCAACTGAAGGAGAAGCAGAGTTTGTGGTATACCAGCACTTCTGCATTGGTATAATCATCTTGGTGGATGGTAGTTGGAGTCCCTAGTGCAAAATCCCCTTCTCATTTACTGCCCAATTTTTCTAGGCGGGAGTGAACAGGTACAAGGAGTCAAAGAAATTAAAACTTGACCTATACACCCTTGACAATGAACATATGGAAATGAGAAAGAAGCTGGTCTACCTAGGGAAGTGCACGCACGTTGAAAGATAGGTATCTCAAGATGTGCACATTGTAAGGCCCAGGACCTTACCTATTCTTTGAGAGTGATGCAAATGTAGGATCTACCTATGCATAAGGCCAAAGTTTGAAAAGGGAACATATGTGGAGAATGAGATATCCATCTTGGATGACCCTATGGGAAGAAAGAAGCCAGCACCAAAGTGCAAGGAGAGGGAAGAAGAGGAAGAACAAAGGGTGGTGTTGGAGCGGGTTGTAGGTACCGCGAGGCCAAGTACCTATGTCTAGAAGAAGAAGAGGATGGTAGTTAGGGAGAATACCCTAGAACAGGTAAATCCACCACCTCCTGAGGATCCCTCGGATGAAGAGAGGACTGCATCTCCTAAACCAGAGTCTTCGAGTGGAAGATAAAGAAGACCTAAGGCACAAGCACCTTTTTAGGTAAGAATAATGTTGGTGTAGGAGAAGAGATGGAGGTGACCTTAGGGAGGATAAGTATAGGTGACTCGGGGAGGGAGGAGAGGAAGACCTTGATGCATTCATCTTTGTGCGGAGGAATAGCACCCACGGGGAGGAGGAGGACTCACGAGTGAAAAAAGGAGTGAAGGGGCAAGCGGCGAGATCAAGAAATGCCCAAGCTCACCTAGGAGGAGATAGATGAAAAAGCAACAAGGGATGCGAGAAAAGATGATTTATGCCTAGGTTGATGAGGAGTTGGGGTGCATCATGGAGCTTGTGCTTGGTGAGTTCACGAAAGAACAAAGGGAGAAGAGTGGAAGTGGCACAAAATGCCCAACTCTTTCAGTGACTGTTCCAAAGGGCGTGCGCATGGGAAGTAAACATGCAAAGGAAGGAAGATCGGTAATGGGGTATTTTAATGACCCTAAAAAAGTTTTTTGCATGTGCTTCCAAAGTACCATGCCCACTAATGAGCTCACCACCATAGAGTCCTTCGATCCTGAGGGTGGATACCCGCGCATGAGGAAAATGCTATTGTGGGCATTCGACTCCCACATTGATGAGGCCGAATTTGAAGTTAACCAAGAGCTCTCCGAGACAAAGGGGCCAACACCCTCATAAATGCACAACAATTTTCAGATGAACAAATGTGTAATGTGCTCAATAAGGTCTCTATGGAGGTAGAGGCAAGGCTCTTCATCGAAATGACAAGATTAAAGCCTTGGAGGACCTGTTGGAAAAGAGGAAGGAAGAAGTAGTTAAGATGACAAAGGAACTCAGCCTTGAAAAGTTGATCAATGCTCAACTACAATAGGAGTTACAGGAGGAGAAAGTTAAAGTGCGCAAAGTCTCCAAGAAGGTGGAGCTCATCTCCCAGGCTATTATCATGAAGCACCCAAACCTTAACCCTCCCACACAAAAGTATGGTTCCTCCCTGGAATGCCTTGAGGACTTGACTTGGATCCTCACCATGGAAAGGCAACCTTTGGCCTTAGAGTCGGCAGAGGATATAGCTGCGCACTTGGAGAAGGAGGATAAGATGAAGGTAATCACACTCATAGCTGAATATAATAAGGTCCTGGCTGATGTAAGAGTAGCTACACAAACCGCAAGGGTCGCCTATGACCACTGCATAGATCAAGACAAGGTGATAGGCATGCTACTTACAGACAATGAGGCTGAGCTAAAAGACTTCAGGGAGAAGAACAAAGGCAATAGAGTAGAATGAGAAAATATTTTAGCCGAGGTAGAAAGAAAATGAAAGCTATTGAGGCCCTTCGGGTCTCAATCAAAACATGGCTTAAAGAACTCTACAAGACCATTACAAGGAAGATGGATGCCTTGGAGGATCTTGCGAAGGAATTGGAAACCATGGTGGAGACAATCACCACAAAGGGGGAAGGGTTAACCTTGATGAGGTTAGCGCATTGGTGCGTAACCTTTGCAAAATGGTGTAGGATGAGGTCGGTGTGTGGTATCTGTTTGGAGGCGACCTACAATAGAGTTTTCCCCTTCTGCTTCTTTAGGAAATTTTTCCTTCTATTCTTTCTCTTCCTCTCCCCCCATTCTTTATTCTTTCCCTTCATTCTTTTCAAAGGAAAGGCCTTTCATTTTTGTACTGCATTCTTTGAAAAGGTTCCCGAGGATGGAGAATAGGTGAAGTGTGGGGCAATGTTGGGCCCCTAATATATCTTCCAAGTCTTAAAGGAAAGTAGGCGCACAGGGCCAGAGGGAGCATGCAAGTGAAGGTGAACAAGGCAGAATTCAAAAGGCTTCTTGGAGAACCAAGGGTGCACACGCCATGCGAAGAACAATTCAGGACTTATCCATTTTCAGCCTTTTGGATAGAAAACATGAAGAACATGTTCCATTTGGATAAGGTTTCAGCCTGGTGACAGGGTGTCCTAGGAGGAATATACCTTGCAATAGGAAGATCCAAAAATATAATCATGACATGGAGAGGTATACGTGCAGGGCGACCCACACCTTGACACTTGGGTCTAGATTTGAGGTTGCGAAGAGTTTTTAGAGCTCGAGAGGCCTATTTATATGCACACCCTTGACAAATAACAATGATGGAAGTAAGGTAGTGAAGCTCTGTAGAATTACCGCAAGAAGTTGTGGGATAATTGGGTAGATGATTCTAGGAAGTATGTAATGGGGAAATGGGGAATACAAATTTTATTTTGTAAGCATACATATATGGATCCAGATATGGTGCATGACTGTGGTCCGCCTCACTGTGATGTTTTGGAGTAATACTATGAATGAATGTGATAAGGTTACCACTATGTTTATGTTAAGATCTCCTTCTTGCATTATCTACATGTTCCCACTATGATTTTGATCTTGTATAATCATGAACTTACTTGAATGTTAGTCTAATTATGGATTTACAACTTCCTAGTTCTAGGTAATTTTGTTGTGTGCTTTGTTTCTGTTATGACTGAAGGGGTATAGAAGCTGTTCTGAGCTCTATAGCTTTTCATGTCTATTAAATCATTAAGTTAGAATCATGGATAATGCCTTTCACTAAACTCACATAAAAGAGAGACTCAGCTCCCTCTCGTGCACCTCGGGTGGCGCCCGACCCGTTGGGTGATAGGCCGCGCGCATGGCGTTCCCTTGTTCTTCATGGGGTGAAACATTGACTACATTCCTTTAAGACATTTTGAATCTCTTGGTAAATGGTGTTTTAAATCTTGGGGTTGTGTTTCCTTTAGCCTACTTGAAAAGGCTTGATTCTCGGTTTAAGAGGAATGTAATGTTACATCTCCCTTGGCTTGAATGATTTCAAATCTTCGTATGAATATGAAAGCACATCAGCATAACCTTTTAATAAATTCATCATTTTATTTCTTTGTTCTTTTGTGTAACATTTTCCAATGTTGACAAGCTTGGGTTCCACTTTGCTTCCAATTTTAACATTTTCTTATTCTGAGACTAATGAACCTCATGTGATATCTTTGACTTGACATACCATTCATGCTTGTAAAATAAATCTTCTAGACTTACTAATCCCCTAGGTATCTTGTTACCTTTCAATTTAATACAACCATCCTTATCAAATTATTTCTCTATTACTTTGTCTTTCATATATAGTAGATGCTAGTGTCTCATGAGGAGCATCTTCACTTCCTTCAAAATACAATTGACTAAAATTATCTTGGAGTTCAAGAAAGGAAAGGAAATTATGATAACCATCAAACACTTGCCAATTGTTGGTATTATCTGGTACACTTGGTATATGTATCATTTTAATTGTAAACTTCTCTTGGGAAAAGCCAAGATGAAGGATCAATAAGGATCTGAGATAGCTAAATCATATTCTCTAGTATTCTTCTCTCTGGGTAGATCTTATATGGAAAAGGCATCTAGTAATTCAATAGAATCCCA